>CM034147.1:227873532-229073532 GCA_019776745.2 Taxus chinensis | reverse complement strand
GATAAAGCATGTGAATGGGAAGGAGAATGTGTTTGTAGATGATTTGAGAAGACAGAGACATGTGGCTATGGCTACTTCAGTAGTTACAGATTTGTGGAGTAAGATTTTGTAGCAGATTTCTCATGACAGCTTCTACCTTGCAGCCAAAGTAGAGATTGAGTCCCAGAGACCCCTTGAGGGGATATTTTCTGGATTTTCTTTAGAGCAATATGGTCTTCTCAGACACAAAGCTAGGATATATGTTCCTAGAGATGGAGGTTTGTGACAAGAAATTTTGAGAGAGGCTCATCATGCACCTTATTCAACCAATGTTGGGGTGAAGAAGATACACGCCACTTTAAGAAAGTTATACCATTGGAGAGGACTTCGGAGAGACGTGGCCGAGTTTGTGTCATGCTGTTTAGAGTGTGAGAGGGTGAAGGCTGAGCATCAGCGTCTAGTTATCCTTCTCTTTCCTCACACCATACCAGAGTGGAAGTGGGACACCATTTCCATGGACTTCAATGTTGGGTTGCTAACATCGAGATACCACCACGACGCCATCATGGTCACGGTGGATAAATTGACAAAATTTACTCATTTTTCTTAGGTTAAGACCACCTACACAGCTAGTGCAGTGGCATGGGTATATCTTGATGAGATTTTCAGATTACACAAGATTCCATAGAAGATCATTTGCGACTACGATCCTTTGTACACTCTCCATTTCTGGACCACCTTGGAACATTCTCTTGGGATGAGGATCAATTTCAGCATGACATATCACGATGAGAAATATAGACAAACTTAGTGGGTGAATTAGATCTAGGAGGACATGCTTAGGATGTACATTATGGATCACCAATCGAGATGGGAGGAGTATCTATAATTGGTTGAGTTTGCCTACAATAATAGTTTTTCAAAGTTTGATAGGCATAGCTCCTTTTTAGGAATTATATGGTAGAGAGTCATGGACACCTCTTAGTCAGGATAGGTTAGAGGATAGGGTTTCTCTTGGGCCAGCCTTATTTCAAGACATGGAGTACTAGGTTGTTTTGATCAGAAAAAGATTACAGGAGGCATAGGACAGGTAGAAGAAGTATGCAGACCATCATAGGACAGATCATAGTTATGAGGTGGGCATGAAGGTGTTCCTTCATGTCATACTGCATAATAGCCCTATCCATTATGGAAAAGGTTCTAAGCCCACTCCTAGGTTTATGGGAACCTTTGAGATCTTGGAGTGCATCACTCCCTTAGCCTATCATCTAGCGTTTCAACCTAGCTTGTCTTACATCTATGATGTGTTTCAGATTTTTTTCTTAGGAGATATATTTCTGATCCTTCTCACGTACTAGATTGGACTGCATTGCAGGTGTAGGATTAGGGGCATGTGATCATGGAGCTCATTCGCATTCTAGAGGACAGGACTTTGGACCTTCGTGGCAGAGAGATTGCCAAGGTTTAGGTCCAGTGTGACAAATATGATGAGACTGCAGCTACATGGAAAGATGCTACATTGCTAAGATTTTAGTTCCCAAACCTGTTCCAGTGAATTCCAGGAGGAAGTTGAGTCTAAGTGGAGGGGAGTCTAGTGCCCACTTCCCGTCGACACCTTTTGCTTTGATTTTGATATTGTCGAATACACTTATGGACATTGTTGTAGTTTTTTTATTTATCATGATACTAGATGTTAAACATACTGAAATGTTGTTGATTTCAATTCATATATGATGCATATGGATTATTAGAGACATTTTATATTGATGTTGATATGTTGTCGACATGATTATTTATACATATTTCTGACATGCGATATACTTTCGTCACCATGACTAGATTTTGATAATTGAATTAATGTTGTGATCATTTTGACATGGATGAAACATGGATAGAAATGTTGCTAGAAATTTGTAAATGATATCATAATTGCCTAGATGATATTAATTTGTATATAGATGATTTTAGATTTATATTGCATATTTTGGCATAGATGTTTTAATGCAGCCACAAGGCCGAAGGATGTATTTTTGTGTTTTGCAGGTAAAATTCTTTGCAACAAACATCGGGGGGATTGGAGACCAACCACATTTTAATTTTAAATGAATTCAATAAGGGTCACCATGGCAACATGTAATTTTGTGTGTGTTAGAATTATTTGGTTAGGGGAAAATTGTGACCAAGGGGCCATGTGTTGTCCTTTATTATTTCTTAGATGATATTAATTCGTATATAGATGATTTTAGGGTCTAAGTGTCTTATTAAAGTTAATAAATCTTGTCCTAAACTAATGAAAAATGTGACCAAAAAGAAGTTCATTTATTAGACTTGATTTTCTCTTGGATTTTATGTTGTATGTTGAATTATTTAGATTTTGAGTGTTGTACACTCTACCCTTCATGGGAAAATCAAATTTGGCCTTAAGGGACAATTTTAAATGCTTGTGGGACAAGTAAAACTTCTCCCACACCTATTAAATTGCTATACCATCCCTACCTATGGGTTGGGGGGTCAAAATTAGACCTCATTAGGTGTTTTGGGAAGATAAAATGGTGAAATGTTTATTGCACTTTCTATTAAGAAATTAATTTTGTCCTTAGAGGGGTGTGGGCTTAGTTTGTGTTTCTAAGTAGCTTGTCATTTCTCTCACCCACTAATAAATGGTAGATTGGGGTTGAGGTTTGACTTCTTAGGTGGATTTGAGGATGAGTGATGTGGCATCATACATGGATCCATCTCATCTTCCTCTCTCCCTTTTCTTTTTATTGAAGTTTTTTTGTTTCTTTGAGAGTTACTTCATTATTTTATTCTCTTGCATATTTGGAGAGTTAGAGGAGTTTTGGTAATGCATGTGGATTCTTGGAGCTTGTGAATGCTTGTTTGGTTTTTAGGAGCTTGGATATTTACTCTTGGAACAAGCTCTACTATGGAAAGGTAGGAGCTTTACCTTGCTTATATTATGCTTTATTTTGTGTTTATGTGCTTATGTTGAGTATTATTTTCCTTGGAATGCTTGTTGTGTGTGGGTAGATTGCCTAAGTTTGGAGTAGGAGTAGACTATTAGTATTTTCTTATAGGGAGGCACATGAGTTTACTTTCTTGTTGGAGGGATTTTGGATTGGGTGCCCCACCTTGTACAAATAATGCTTGCATTTCTTTCTTATTTCTCTTATGAGGGAGGCATACGAGAGTGAGGGAGGCATAAGAGTATGTGGGAGGTATAAGTGGTACTTGATGGAGGCTTAAAATTATGTAGGGGATTTGAGATATGCATTGGAAGATTTTAGGTGGGTGCCCATTCCCATTGGGAGGCATTAGTGGCCTCCCCATAGGTCTTGCTCTTGTGGCTTCTATTTTAAGCCTTATTTTTTATTGTTTTGTTCCTCTCCTTTCATTTGTTGCAGTTTATTTGAATGTTGTTAAAATGGTTGTGAATTATTTGTTATGTTGTGGAAGCTTGTTGTTTCCATGTGTTGGAATCATCTTCCATTATAATGTTGTTGGGGCTCATGGGCCAATGGAGAGGATGACTTCTCCTCTTCATTGGATATCTTTGTTGGGTGGAGAGCATTGCCTCTCCCCCCATTTTGTTGTGAATCAAAAAATTCTTGGAGGAGCTATTTTGTTGGAGTTGTGAGCTTGGAAGTTTTTTGAGTGCTTGAAGAAATCCCTTCTTGAGAGAATCCTTTTTATTTCCCACTCAAAGTGGAAGATTGTAAATTTGTTCATATTTTAAAGGAAATGTTAAAATATAAGTTATATTAATAATTGTAGTAGTTCATTGTAGAATTGTAAATAAATAAATTTCGTTCTCATTAGAATGTAATAGGGAAAGAGAAAGAATGAAAATGAAAATCCTATGTAAGAGTTAAGTTGAAATTGTATGTGAAAAAAAAAGAGGAAAGTTACTTTCAGTGTGACATTCTATTATTGTATAAGAGAAAGAAGAAAGATTTGTATTGTGGAGTTAGTTCTGAGAAATAGAAAAGAAAGTAATACTTTTTATTTAAAATCTTGGTTGTATCATGAGAAAAGTAATCCTTTGTGTTAAATGATATGAGCCATTGTCAATAGAGAAATAAAGTTATTTTCATTGTGAAGTTGTTTATTATATAAAAGAAAGAAGGAAATATAAAATTTGTAGATGTTAGAAATGTATGCATAGTAGACTTGAAGGGAAAATAAAGTTGTTATAGTTGTTGTGAATATGTGTGTGTGTGTGTGTGTGTTTGTGTGTGTGTGTGTGTGTGGTAGAGAAAATAAGAACATGAGAGCATGGATTTGAGAAATAAAATATACAAATGGTCGCTCTAAAACATTTCTTCTCATTTTATTTATTGGGGTAGGGGTTTCCCCAAATTTAAAAACACAAAGCGGTCCCAGGACCACTGGTGTTCTTTGGGTAGTGGTTTTTTCACTTACAATAGACTTCCTCAGATCCGCACCTTTACAAAATTCTTATCTGGTTTATGTAAAAATTTTAAGTTGTAAAATTTAACTAATAACTACGAGCATGCAAACAATGTGTGATCTCATGGATTTGAGAAATAAAATATACAAATGGTCGATCTAAAATGTTTCTTCTCATTTTATTCATTGGGGTAGGGTTTTCCCCCAAATTTAAAAACACAGATACAAAATCTTAAAACAAAACCAGATTGGTAAAAGGAATAACCCTCCCAATCCTTGAATGGAAGTAATAACATCAATAAAACTACAACTAAACTAATCTAAACTAGATCTTCTTGTAGGATCCTCCATAGTTCTTCTTCCTTTGCTCCATTGTCTTCCTCTTCTCCATCCTGCAATTTTTTTACAAAGAAAATAGACCAAATGAGGGAAATCAACAAAGGAAATGTTTTAATAAAAAATCATAACGAAATTTAGGGCTGGATGGGATTCCTAGGATCTAGCGGCCAAGATTGACTTGATCTAAGGGTGGAGGTTTCACCCTACTTTTGTTAGGTGAGAATGATTTTTATAAATGTTGTTTTAAAAAACCTTATAGCATGTGTAAATCAGTAATGTGGCCATTTAATTGCCATAGAGTGCTAAGCCATGGTTAGTTCTTAGCAAGCTTTAGGTAGTTATTAGAAAGGCCTCTAAGTTAATAAGATAATGAATTTTATTAAATTAACATAAGGTTAACCTTTTCCAGGATTGAACATTAACTAAAAAGAAGAGAACAACTAACTATGTAAATTAATCTATGGTACCTTCCTAATGATTAATTGATTATGGACCTTAGAGATAAATTGAGATTATGTCAACCTTTTATCTAGACCCGATTATTAAATCGAGAAGTGGAGGTTAGTGGTGTAAGTTAGTTGTTATACCCTAGGGGATTAACATCCTTGTAACCTTCATATAACTTAAACAAAAAAAAAATTGTACCAAATTTTGGGTTAAGTGTTAGGAGTTAGCGTATTTTTAGAATGTTGTTATGGGCGTTACAGGCACAACACATGAATACCGGTTTTTTCAGATCAACAATGAGTTCAAGAGACAAAATTTCCAAGAACAATCATGATTACGCTTTGCAATTATTATTAAGGATCAAATGACAAATGTGGAGATTTTAAGCAATTACAAACTTTTCGAAATTTAAAGAGTTAGAAATTTTTTTAGATCCTAAATGAGGAGCATATTGCAATTAATGGACCAGCAGATGTTATGAAGGGCATTTGAATGAAAAAAAAAAATCATCAAAGATATATGAAAAGGAAAGGCATATATCATTCTGCACGTACATTGAAGAGCCAACAAGAATATAACTCCCCAGAATTGGAAAGAGATTTCAAGATTCAAAGTCATATAAAATATTTTCTAGGTTTGGAAAACAAATTTCATATGTATCTTTCAAAATAGAGATTCAACTTTTGATTAATGAAAATTCTTCTACAGCTATGGTTTTGAAAATATAAACAAATCTTCAAAAGTTTACAAATTTTCCATTGTTTTATACTAGTAAAATAATAGGGTTAAATTCCACCATACAGGTTTTCTCTGCTCAATAACAAAGGGTGCATTATCAAATGAGAAATTTTACAAGTTGATTTATGGAACAACGAACGCACAAATTTAAGAAGACACAACTCACATTGAGATCATGTCACAAAGATGAGAAATAAGAACATACATTGAACATCTAACAAAGGAGAAACTACCGATTTGCATCAAACAATCAAGCTACGTAGCAAAGAGATGTCATGCTTAAGTTTGTACCAAGTACATACATATGGAATAAGATGCAAATGTGAGCTAGTAAACATCAAACAAACTTACTTTTCTCACGTACCGTATTGTTACAAATAAAACAGAATGATCAAACATAGATAAACCAAGCTCTAAATAGCCAAGCTCGGATCTACACCTACCAGATCGACCAAGGCAAAGCACTAGCAAAACACAACGTGGGAGTTGTTATCAACTCGGATTGTCGATCTCAAAGTAAAAACACAAAGCCCAATCCACAAAATAGAGAAAAGTGAAGATACAAGAGTAGAATGACACCAACTCGACGTACATGAATGAAGCTCACAAGTTCAAGTCAAGCTAGAGAAACAATACAGACCACAAGTCATAAGAATAAGGAAATAAAACCCAAGCCCAAGCCGACAGGTTAAAATCTGAGTTCGACATAGCAAGTCAAGGATGCTCAAACTAGATGCTCAATTAAACCCATGAACCCGAGATGAGATTAAATCTCGAGCTGACATGTTTCAAGACAAATTTTAATAAGTACGTCTAATGTAAAGTGGGCTATCTGTTAAACGGTGAGCAGTAATGATAGATCAACGTGCTAGATCAAAGCTAAAGAATGATTCATAGCTCGAGCACTAACTCGGTGAGTTACTAAAGTCGAGCTATGGGAAATACATAAGAAGAACAAATAAAAACTAAAGAATTATTAATAAACATCTTACCTCCTTCTCACGTGATCGAGTCTTTAAAAACTGGTGCAACCCTTTATCACAGAAACCGAGCTGGTTGAGTAATGAGTGAGATAGTAATGACGTAAAAGAATTAAACATTAGCTCTTTGAGTTGGGTCACAAAAACCCAACAAACAACCACAGGGCTAGAGCCGAGCTCGAAATCAAACCCAAATCGTAGAATAGTCCAATAACATTCCCCCATGATGTTCGAGCTGGGAACAATAATGCAACCTAGAGTAAACATTAAAACCCCAGAAGTGAGCTTTGAAAGCATTAGTTGAGACCACAATAACCAGAGCATGCCCAAATCTCAGGAAATAAATTCATGTACAACGAGTTGGGGCTTTTCACACACCGACTTGACCTTCGATCCACACAAGGGCTGTGAAAATTCTATTGAAGTCACTAATTATTAATCTCCTATCTTAAAAGATTATTTTAACTGCCGAAAACTAATTCACAACTAATATCGAAAAACAACACAATTGCAACTTCACTAATAAGAATATCGGAAAGAAATGCATAACACAATGAACACAATATTTTAGGACAAAGTGTCTCTGGAAAAACCCCTAAGGGAAAAACCAATTCTACAGATGAGAACTTAAATTAACTTCAACAAATTAAGAGATACAAAGATTCCTTGCATCTTACTGTAGAACTTCAATAATCTCACAACTTCCACTAATATTCCCCCACTGCTATCCCCAACGCTATCATTGTGCCCTTGCTAACACTGCAAGAATGTTTTCTATCACTACAAACTTACAAACTCATTTGCTAGCACTGCAAATGCTTATCCAAAACATGTACTTTCCAAATGCCCAATGACCTCTTATACTACTCTCATTGGAACACCAACGACCGAGATCAATTCTCAATCGACGGCTGAGATACATAACAACTTAACAACCATAACAAATTTGGTGGCAAAGGTGTCACTAAAGAAAATCAATAATTAGAAAATAATTAATACATTGTCAACAATAAGATAACTATTATGTAATCTTAGGAAATGGACAAACAACTGTCCAAGCTAACAAACTAACACTCCATCTTAGCGAGGAAGTTGTTTTGCATGACACCCATCTTATCTCTGAAGAAAATAAATTTTACATTCACCAATGCCTTAGTCAAAATGTCTGCTTCCTGCTCCTCTATAGGTATGTATTGTAGCTGAACAATACCTCGTTGTACACAATCCCTGATGAAATCATACTTGATATCTATATGTTTAGACTTATCATGAAAGACCGGATTCTCAGACAACTTGATGCAACTCTAATTTTTGTAGTGTATCATAGTAGTCTCAACATTATTACCAAAAAATGCCACTAGCAACTTCGAAATCCATATAGCTTCACATATCACCATGCTAGCTGCAATGTATTCTGATTCTGATGAACTCAAAGCCACAAACTTCTGCTTTCTGCTAAACCAAGAAACAACTCCTAATCCTAAACTGAAACTACACCCTGAAGTGCTCCTTTTGTCTGTTATACTACCTGCCCAATCTACGTCAGTATAGCCTATCAACTTGATTCCTTCACCTCGAAACATATTTGATCCCATACTCAACTGAACCATGAAAAAATAATGCAACACATGCTTAGCCATTGTCCAATGCACTCTCTTTGGCTAAACCATGAACTGACTAAGAGATTTTACTACAAATGCTATATCTGGCCTGGTGTTGACCAAATAAATGAGTGAACCAATTAACTGCCTATATAAGGTGGGATCTACCATCTTTCTCCTTAGATGTATCTACCTTCCTCTACTTAGTGATCATAGGTGTAGACATGGCTTTGCAATCCTCCATCTCGAATCTCTTCAAGATTTCAATGCAATATCTCCCTTGACCAAGGAAAAATCAATCCATCTATCTGCCACACCCCTCCATGCCTAGAAAATAGTGCATGAGTCCCAAGTCCTTCATCTCAAACTCTTCTGCAAGGTCCCTCTTGTAATCCTCTATGAGCCCTAGTGTACCTATAAGAAAATAATTCATCTACATGTAGAAACAAGAATGAGAGCCTTGCCCCCAACCACCAAGTAGTAGACGTTAGCATCTACCTCACTCTTCACAAAGCCCATTTCCTACAAGTATGAATCAATCTGATCATACCACACTCTAGGAGCCTGCTTGAGTCCGTATAATGATTTCTTCAATCTGCACACATGGGTCTCTTTGTTGTGTTCTATAAAGCCTTTTGGTTGTTCTATGTATACCTCCTTCTTCAATTCACCATTAAGGAATGTTTTCTTGAAAACCATTTGATGGATCTACCATCCCACTCTGCATTGCAAATGAGATTATAGCTCGTATAGAAGTATACCTGGCCACCCTGGAGCAAATGTCTCCTCATAGTCTATTCCCATCCTTATGAGA
Source organism: Taxus chinensis (assembly GCA_019776745.2). Taxonomy (NCBI): domain Eukaryota; kingdom Viridiplantae; phylum Streptophyta; class Pinopsida; order Cupressales; family Taxaceae; genus Taxus; species Taxus chinensis. Next base: position 229,064,224 of record CM034147.1, on the reverse strand, counting down.
GAACCCCTTTACCACAAACCTTGCCTTGTATTTCTCGATGCTACCATTTGCACCGTGCTTTATCTTGAATATCTAGCGTGATCCAACTACTGCCCTATTTGTTGGTCTAGGCACTACCTCGCACTCATCATTCTGCATTATTGAAGTATATTCCTCAACCATAGCATCTCTCCAAACTTGATGTTGTGCTGCCTCTTGATAGCTAGAAGGTTCACTATCTACCCATTGGATGACTAATTCCACATAGTCATTGAACTTGGCTGGTTCTCTCCCCTGCCTTGTACTCTTCCTAGGAGCTCCCACAAACTCCTGAGTATCCCTTTCTATGTTTTTAACCTCACGGTTCCTGTTGTAAACTGTAGAGGATGAAATATCAACCTCTAAATCTTCTAGATGCATATCCTACTATACCAGTTGCTCCATACTTTGTGAATCTACACTACCTGAGTCTATTCTTGTACTAGTAACTGTAATTGGTCTCTGCTGCCCTTGACTTGGATTTGGAGCTTTTGTTGGCTGCTCACTTTGATCATCTACTAGACAATATTTGGACCTTCTAAATGCTTTGTCCTCCATGAACTTGACATCACATCTGACAATAATTCTTCTGGTCCACGGAATAAAAATTGTATATGCCTTTGAAGTTTCATTGTACCCAACAAGGTACCCCTTCTCTGTAGTATGATCTAACTTGGTACCGTGTATCTTCTGGAATATGACAATAAGCCAAACTCATAAATATCCTGAAGTGACCTACATTTGGCTTCTTCCCTGTGAAATCTTTCTCTAGTGTCATCTTCCCTACCACCTTGTGTGGAACCCTATTCTAAATGTAAACTGTTGTAGTACAAGCCTCTACGCATAGGTAGCGGGGCATGTCCTAGTCATGTAGCATACTCCTTGTATTACCTCTAATATAGAATGGTTCTTCCTCTCAACAAATCCATTCTGACTGTGGATTGTAAGGAACCATCCACTCTCTCTTGATTCCTTCTCTGGTACATAAATCCTCGAAGTCATTTCCTTTGTAATTGCCTCCATTATATGAATAAAGAACCTTTATCTTCCTTCCTGTCGAGTTATCCACAAGAGACTTTAACTCTTTGAGGAAACTTGAAACCTCATCCTTTTTCTTCAAGAAGTATATCCAAGTCTTCTTAGAGAAATCATTAATAAAGGTAACATAGTACTCATATGCTCTGAGAGACTTTGTCAAAATTCATCCACATACATCTGAATGTACTAGATCAAGAACACCCTTAGATCTATAGCCACTCCCTGGAAAAGATGCTTTCACAAACTTCCCCAACACACATCGCCTTACATACATCACCATGCTCTGTGCTCACCTTTGGAACAACTTTCACTATCTCACGAAGCAATTTAAGTGCTCCATGATGAATATAGCCCATCCTCTTATGTCATAGCTCTCCAAGATCTCTAGGATTACTGCTGCTCAAAAGTGCCTTAGGAGTATCAAACTGTAATCTATAAATGCGACCACTCCTAACTCCAATAGTCATGGGTGATTTCCAATCCTTGTTCTTAATCAACACATGTGTCCCTCTAAAAGTACATTATACACTTTATCCTGAGGAACAGATACGAGAATCAGATTCATACCTAATCCTAGCACATGCAATACATCATGAAGGGGAACTATCTTTCCATTCTCCCTCTGAAACTGAACAATCCCTTTCCCAACTATGTTGAGCTTATAAAAATTCCCCATAGAAATCTAGATATTGGTGTCCTCCTCCTTGTAACTAGATAAGTACTCTCTAACTCCTGTCATATTCAATGAAAGCCCATTATCTATATACCAAACACACTGTAAGGTTGAGATGACCATACATGTTATGAGTGGAAACTCATCTTCCATTCTACTAGAGAGTTATTTTACACTTACTGAAGCTACCACCTACTTCTTACCCTTCTTTCTATCTGGGATTTCACTGACATAGTGGTCAAACTCTTGAAAACCAAAGCACTCGAACTTAGACAAGTCGTTCTTCTTCTCACTTTGATAATTTGATCCTTTGTTAAATCCCTTCTTTTCTTTCCCTTTTCCTGCTAAGGAAAGGTTTTCTTTTTCTCCCTCACTTTTCTAGCTCTTGTTGACCTCGTTGATAAGACGTAGTCTAAACTCCTCCTGAGTGAAATCAATCCATAGTCGATCCCATCTCGGTAAGGTGTCTCATTAACTAACAACTTGAACAAAAACATCCCACTACTTAATAAACCCATTTATGGCTATCCATACTAGATCATCATCGCTAGGGCTATCTCCAACAACTGCTAACTTGTCCTTGACTACTCTATGTCTGGTGAGGTAACTTGTAACATATTCTCCCTTGCTCATCCATGTATTCTTAAAATTTTCACCGAGAATCATCTTCTTATTGGTGGTAGCATTTTGGTATAGATTCAGAATGACATCCCGCATCTTATTTGTCATATCTAACTTGGAGATGTGTGGAACAATATGATCCTTGAATCCATTAAGGACAATCCTCCTCACCTTGGAATCCTCTTTGTTGTATGCTACAAGTTGTTTTGCATCTATAGGTACAACTACAACAGTGGTAACATAATCCTTTATACCCATTCTCTTCCAACAATAAAGAAAGTCTGGCCATCTATACAACAAAATTGAAGGCACCATCTAATCTATCCTGATCTCTCAAACTAGCTTAAGCCACCTCAAAGGATAAAAGTAATAAACATTTAAAGAGATCAAACTAGGTTATAGAAACCCTCAATTTCTTTCCTAGCGTAAACCTTTTTCTATCCTTAAAATTGATTTGATACCATTTGAAAATTCTATTACAGTCACTGATTATTAATCTCTTATCTTAAAAGAATATTTAACTTCCAAAAACTAATTCACATCTAATATCAAAAAATAACACAACGGCAACTTCACTAATAAGAATATAGAAAGAAATGCATAACACAATGAACACAATATTTTTAGACAAATTGTCCCTACAAAAACCCCTAAGGGAAAACCATTTCGACAGATGAGAAATTATATTGACTTTAGCAAATTAAGAGATACAAAGATTCCTTGCCTCTTATTGGGTAGAACATTGATAACCTCCCAACTTCTCCCCTTGATATTCCCCCACTACTATCCCCAACACTATCAATGTACCCTTGTTAACACTGCAATACTATTTGATATCGCTGCAAATGCTTCTCCAAAACTTGTACTTTCCAAATTCTCAATGACCTCCTTTTATATTACTCTCATTGGAACACAATTGACCAAAATCGATTCTCAATTGATGACAAAGATACATAACAACTTAACAACCATAAAAAAATTTATGGCTAGGTGTCACTAAAGGAAATCAATAATTAGAATATAATTAATACATTCTCATTATCTAATCTTAGTAAATGGGGACGAACAACTGTCCAAGCTAACAAACTAACAAGAGCTGACCCATTCAATGCACAATTCAAGCATAGAAAAGAAAATGGAAAGTAAAATATCCCCAACTCGTATATATATAGAGCTCTATGACACAAATAGTGGTGGAAAACAAAAAAATAATGACCCAACCAATGGAAATTTTTCGAGTCAAATGAAACCCCACAACAAAGGGAAAACCGAGCATCTTGAGCTCTATTACGAAAAACAACGCCAATTTTAATGAAAGTATAATTGTGCCGTTGTCTGAAGAAGTGACACAACATGACTGAAAACAAGTGAGCTAGCAAATTTTCAGCATGATAATCCTAGGTGGCTTCCTCTAGAACTTTCGATCTAAAATACAAAATGAGGAAATAGTAGGGTTTATTCCAATTCAAAGAGCCTAACCATGAGTTTGGTTTACCATGGTTAGGTTATTAACATCAGTTTAAACTTATCATGTGCCCACCAAGGTGGGAGATATATTTAACTTATTACTATGTATAGGCTGAAAATAACAAATCTTATCATAAGTCAAAAATCAAGTAATAATTAGCTATTGTTATTCTATCATTCCTTACAAACTTTTTAGCAATCAAACAATGCATGTGCCCACTTAAGGCTCAAAAAAGCTTTTACTAATAGGAAAAAAGGAGTTTTTAACCTTAATATTTCAAAAATAGCTTTACACAAACCTTAGTCCATCCAAAAGAAGAATTGACTAGTCAAAGGGATCAGTTAACCAAGGAGAATTATGAGTTATGTAAAGTTATTTTCTACCTTATAGACCTTATGCATTCCTATTTTTAGATTCTTTATTATTAGGAACCTTATGTAATTGTAAAGAGAGTTAAAAATGGGCATGCAATAGGCTAAAATTAGATTTGTCTCCAATTAATCATCTTGGTTAAAATTAGGAATGTGTTATTTTTGGAGCTATGATGGGTGAATTTTACTACATATACCCTACTTGTGTAAGAGTTTTCAGGGGCTCATTGTTCTGGTCATGTGATTTTTCCATACAAGTTTGTACTACATCACCTGCTTGAAGAAATAAATACTGTTTTCCTCCAATTGTAGTTTTATTAGTGTGTAACAACAACTTATAGTATGTTTTAGCAAAGTTTTCTCTTTGAATGCTAAATAAACTATCAAGCACCTCCTTGAAGTTATTGTGAAGCTTTTACAGGTCATATTAAGTGCAGATTTAGTTCCCCAATTACCTTGGAGGTGGATAGAACCCAAATCTACCCTCCCATGTTTTCTTGGAAGCTTGTGCATGCCTTTTCTTAGTGTCAGGGAAAATTTTAGTGGAAGTTTTTTGTAAACACGTGAATATTAGGGATTTTGGAAATTGAAAATGGCTAATTTTCAACAGTCGGCTCCCACCCAATTCACCTAAAATTTCCACCGATAACTCATTTATATGGGTTAATTTCCCTACTAATTATATGTTAAATTAACTTACTATACAATGAATTTCTCCAACGTTTCTTTTCACTATACCTCATCCAAGAAAATTGCACCCTGCCAAATCACCTTTACCATGAAACAATTTTTTAGAAATTCACCATCGATTTGAAAGTCAATTTTTCAGATTTGCCACCCATTCTAAACTAATTTTTCAGAGTGCGGGCCTTAAAATGAAACCTTCTTAGTTTTAAATCCAAAAATTTAGCATCTGAAGTAAACCTTGCAGGTCCTTATAAAATCGAGTACTTTGTCTTATGAAAATTTGATTTTCTAAAACATTTGTTTATCACATTATTTTCCCACTTTTGCCAATTTTGTGTTGTTCTTATCCCTCAACCCCACCAGAGGATCATATTAGGTGATTCATTGAGGGAACCATCAACCTATGGAGGTTTTCCTTAACCTAAGGCACCCAAAAATCAAAGGAGATCCCATCATATCATTTGAAGTCAAAAGTCTGATTGCTTTCCTTCAAAAATGATTACAGTTTGAACTGATAACACCACTATCTTAGATCCATTCACTACCATTAGAGGATGAAAGGGAAGCATAACGAGCAATAGTTTTCTAAAAATTATTGGCTTAGTTGTTAGCATGATTCTCATTTTTATTCTTCTTTTTTATTTTTATTTATTAAGTTCATACTCTTAGAATTGTTACTATAATTTATAGAATGAAAATTAGTTGGTTTATGATTTTTTTTTAATCACAATTGAAAGAATTTTCATGAATATTTACTTTAAACTTTTGATTATTACTATTATGTTTAGGTTTAAGGGTATATTTCTGATTTATATTTATTTTATTTTAAATTTGAAAAGGCTTATGATTTGGGGTGAATAATTCCTAAGAGGCATTCTCTTTTGAGTTAAAGTTCTCCATGATACTCTCTTTTTGGATAAGGAAAAAATATAAGGTGTCTAACTCATGTAAATTATCTTCATTTTGGTATTTAGAATTCAAGATGGAAATATAGAATATAAATTTCAAATCAATTTTAATAAGAATAATGAAGTAAAATATCTTATCCTAAAACAATTCACAATTACATCCACCAAATTGAGATTTAATGTTAATCTTAATTTTATAGAGGTAAATAACCATTTTCTCATCATCTTTTATAGGAGTTGTGAACAATTCCATGATAAACTTAATTATTCTAGAGATGTGGATACCTTCATACATAGTTTTTAATTGCATACATGCATCATATGGAGACTCAATATGACCTCTATACAAAAAAAAATCATCCTTGATTCTTTGAAATAGGATTGACTTTGCGTCTTGGGAATTGTTTTGAGAAGACACTAAAGTTCTCAATTGAACCTTATCTCCCAGTGTGTTTCTTCTTATCACCACTAAATATATCCCATAACATTCTATCCATATGGATAGCCTTAATCCTAATTATCCAAACACTATATTTTGACCCAACTAAAAGTTGCGATTTATCGCTGGAAAAAATTAGATCTAGTCATTTTTAATGAAAACTTAGAAAAATTTTAAAAACAGTGTTAGTGGAGTTTTATGAAGTTACAAAGATATATGATATAAATAAATCACACTATAACTGATTCAAAATAGAAGGAGAGAGCTTGCAACATGATAAAAGCATATAAACAAGGTTAGAACAATAAGAAGGAAGACCGCACAACACTAAGGAAAAATTACGAGAGTCCGCAAGGCACTAGGAAGAAAGTTGAAGCATTTTGAAATAACTTAAAGGATGTGGTACAAAGACATAGTGTTATGAGGGTTTATGTGTTCCACAAAACTCTAATCCAAAATTTGTACAAGCTCAAAGAAGGATCATGTCATAAAGAACATGAAACAAACAAGTGAATCTATGAATATCACCTAAAACTATAAAAAGGTCATGAAGGATTATAAAATTATGTAGAATATTTTAAACAAATTTAAAAGGTCTTGAAATGATTAAATATGCCATGGAACACAAAATTTTCTGTTCACTATTCAAAAAAGTCTCAAAATATTAAAATTTACTATGAAGGTGTTGGAAGAGCTGCGAAATGCTATAGAAAGTTGTGAGTTCCTCAAAAAACCTAAAGGATGATTACAAATGAAAAAATGTAGAAATCAAAAAATAAAAAAAGCTTTGAGGAGGATAAGAACACATGCAAAAACCAAGATCTATTCTTCCACAATTGATATAAACCATCCAGATCATTTAAATTCAAATATATTTGTTGGAGTTGGAGTTTTTCACCTAATAAAATATAAGAAAATAAAGAAGCAAGCTAGGGTTTTCACAGATATGAAAAATATTCAAGTTTGTTAACGTTTGCAAAAAAAAAACCAAATCTATCATACATAGGAATCAACACAAGCTCTGATTCCATGTTAGGAAATTTATAGATAATTAATGTTACAAATTATATATCCACCTTATGAAATTGACAAGAATTAAATTTTATTATATGTAGTGATTGAAAAAAAGATTGATATGTTTATATTGGAGATTACAAAATGTAAACAACATGAAAAATAAAATAAATGGACACATTGACAAAATATATAAGTGGAAATACCATGAAAGGTAAAAAATCCATTGAAAATGACTGATCTTTATAGAGAAATAAATTTCACCTAAGAACCCAACTATTTTTATCTATCCACTTGGAGTTACACATTCAATAAGGGATTAAAAACTACCTCATACATTTTGTCATTTTTTTTTCACCTTTCTTCTCATGTATCTATTATCATCTTGTACATATAACTCTCATTCATATTTCAAACTCTAATTTTCATCTTGTTTAACTGATCTCTAATTAGATGACCTTGTTTTATACAAGGTGGGTGTCCTTTTGTGAACCACTTTTACATTTTAAACATTTTTGATAGAAGTAGTGGATCCACCATGTTTATATTTGAAACATAAAATAACAAAAAAAACATATAGCCTTTAGTGGGTTTCTAAACATGAAATTTCCCACTTGATATTATAAACAAAAAAAAGTGACCATTAAATAGATTAGGCATCCTAATGATGGATCATAGGAATGATCAAGACATGTATAAGAAATTAGCATACAAAAGCATATATTAATAACTATCAATCTAAGGAAAATGATAGGTTTTGACCTAAATATTTGTTTGAGACCAAACATGTCTAGGGCCCATGAATCCATGTAATAGTCATGAAACTAAAATATTAAACAATGTGTAATGTCTATTTAAAATGTAGGACAAATCCTTTATAGACTAAAGTATTTCTAATGAGGTATTATTAAATAATGGTTGTAAGCTAATATATTAAAGGGTACTAAAAATAACAAAATGTTGGTGATTAAATTTAGCTATTTATTTATAGATAAAATATGTGTTAAAGCGTAAAAAATATAATTATCATGATGTACAAAATATAAGGTACTATAGTTTCCCCCCGATTTTAACCAATTATTAAAAAATGTTGGATTGAAAGGAAAAGATAATATGAACCTCGAGGATTAATATCATAAGATTATTTTTAATGACCAATCAAGATTTTGTCTCTGAGTCTGAATGTATGAAAAAAAAAATAAAAAGTATATTAAATATCAATATACTTTGAATTTTTAAATATGGAATTTTTATAATCAAATGATTCAAAAAATTGAAAATTTAAATTTTCAATATCTTAATATCAATATAAACTTGAAATTTTAATGATCATATAAGTGTATAATTTTAATTGGTAAATTAGACAATGCCGCATGCTAATAATAAAATTATTTTGACAGTGTCATTAGATGTATATTCCCCAGTTGTATAAAATTATGTAAATTCTTAGAGAGAGGTACCCTTTTTTTACGAATTCATTAAATATAATTCTCATCGAGAGATGAAATTCATCGAGGAGTCGAGGTTAGATAAGCTACAACTAGTATATAAAGAGGTTACCATTATTTATTTATTTATTTAGATATTAATGTGGTCATATAATATACAAATGGAGGAGAGTAACATAGTAAAGTATGATGTTAAACCAAGGAAAATTCAAGAAGAAACATAATCTAGTCAAATATGAGATCACAACAATAATGTAGAGGGTGATGTATCGAAGTAAGAGGCAACCCCAATGTGAATAACTTAACCAAACTATGCAAAAGGATACCGGGGACAAATAATTGCAGGGATATAGTGTCCAAACAAAAAATGTTGGGCATATATAAGATAAACATATAACTAAACATAAAAGTTGTTGTAGTCAAAACATAAACAGTTTCTTAGATAGCTATAATGAAATTACAACTATACTAATGCTACTACAAAAATCACACCTCACTAAATGTATCATTGATCCAATTGAAAATTTTATAAGTCTTTAAAGTGTTTAAATAATATTGGAAAGGTCTTGAATATATTTAAAATGAGGTAACAACAATTCTTAAAGGCTATGCTAAAAATAAAAAATTGTTTAATGTATAGAGAGGTTTGTCAAAAACTTGATAAGTCTATCTAGGATCAATAATGGCAATTTTAACAATCACATAGAGTATTATATGATTAGTTGTTTCAATACTATATTTAAATATGTAACATAAGCCTATTGTATTCCCTCCCCCAATTAAGGTCAGGGAGAAGAGGGCACATGTAGACATCAATCATATTAAGAGAAAAGAAAAACTATATAAACCATGTATTCTAGACATGATTGGATTTGTTATTATTAACAAATATGATCTATAAAAATGTGATACTAAATGTGGAATTCATGGAATAGTCATAATAACATAAAAATGAAACACACTTTCAATAAAGAGCAATATTTTGCAAATTAAAATACTTGTAAAATCATTTTAAAGATGATGGAAATGTTGTAATAATTATACTTATTAATTAATAGTAAGGACATAAATAACAAATATATTACAAGATTATATATATATATATATATATATAATGACCAATATATATATATATATATATGACTTGATATGATAAGTTGATCATTTGATGGGTAGATGCATGAAACAACAACACATAGAAAATGGGGCCCGACATGAACAAAATTAAACAAGATGGTGAATTGATGACATCATGACATGAGAAAAAAAATATTTCTAAGATCATGCATATGATTAGGAATAGATAATGGAGCATGAAAACATTACATAATCACATGATGGATGGACATTTCATGATAAAAAAGTGGTAATCATAACTAGGGGATCAATGCATTAAAATATATGTCATTATCATAACATATAAATCATAGTTAAAAATAAATGTGTTCATGAAATAATTTATTGCAGTGCAAATTATTGTTTTTCAACAACAGTTATGGGGCTAAGCCTATCCTTATTTGTTATGGGAAGGCTTCCCTTATTGAGTGTACACTAGCAAAAAGATGTGGGGTGACCATTAAGATACAGATAATATAACAATTCTCCACTAAACCATTGGCAAAGTGCTTCTACAATGTACAATGGAGGAATATGACTTGACATGAGAAGTTGATCATTTGATAGGTAGATGCATGAAACAACAACACATAGAAAATGGGGCCCGGCATGAAGAAAATTAAAAAGATGGTGAATTGATGACATCATGACATAACAAAAAACAATATTTCTAAGAACATGCATATATCAGGAATAAATAATGGAGCATGAAAACATTATATAATCAATTATTGATAAACATTTCATAATAAAAAAGCAGTAATCATAATTATGTTATCAATGAGTAATATATATGTCATAATCATAACATATAAATCATAGTTAACAAAAAATGTGTTGATGAAATAATTTATTGCAGTGCAAATTATTGTTTTTCAACAACAGTTATGGGGCTAAGCCTATCCTTATTTGCTATGGGAAGGCTTCCCTTATTGAGTGTACACTAGAGAAAAGATGTGGGGTGACCATTAAGATACAGATAATATAATAATTCTCCACTAAACCATTGGCAAAGTGCTTCTACAATGTACAATGGAGGAATATGTTGTGATGAGCCTTAAATGGGAGTAGGATAGATAACAAGAAATGGTTATTGCTATGAGTAGGCTTAAAAAATTCTCATGCATCAAATATATTAGGTTCACATTCAATTAGAAAAACACAACAATACAAGAAGTCAGTAAGAATAATAAAATATCTACACATTAATTTGATAAGATTCATCAATCAAGGAAAATACATTCCTTTTCTCTATAAAAGATCACTATGCCTACAAAGTTGGAAAGTAGAGACTGAGTAGAGGAACATAAACATAGAAATAGAGGAAATGCAACTCTTATTTACTTAAGTATTAGTGATAAAAATCTCAACAACATACAATAATCCAAATTTTCTAACCATATTAGAATGGAGAAGCCATTCTAATTTATACTATTGCAAAATATATTTTTGTCTACCTGTTGACAATTTTTGCACTTATGCAAAAATGGGAAACTCCAAACTTCATTATGATGGATGTCATTGATGAAGTGGACCTAACTAGGGGAATGCATTAAAATTGTATTATGTTTTCAGTTGCAATAAGTGATTAGCTACATTTAATCTGCAATTATGTTCGTCTTTAAAAAGTAAACACAAACGCCCTAAAGGACTAATGCATTGTCTTGATGGAGGGAAACACAGTTTTGGTTAAATGCTAAATTTGAGAACAACAAATAGATTTGCAATGTACAAGAAAGGGATATTATTATTAAAGTTACAGGTATTTCAAAACTCATTATTTATGCATTTAAATACATTTAATTATGTGTTTGAGGTGTTTATTATGTTATAAAATCAATATATACATGTTATAAAGCTGAAAGAAAAAATAAGTATACAACTCAAGTAAAAAAATTAAATTTTATTTATTCATGAATAAGTACAATATTTCCAACACAATCCATGGCATGTAACTCATAACTACTGAAGAAATAAGTACCTATGCATGAACTTAAAAGTAAAAGAATATAGAAGAAATCCATAATTTCGTTAGGTTCTCTTCTTTACTTCAGCTCCAACTCCATCTTTTATCTAGCTCTCCTAGCAGTAACAATGTACTTGAAAAATGAAAAAGAAGAGGCATCAATATTTATCTTAGGGTTCAATATGTACCTATGTACTATCTAACTACATGTAGATGCATTTCTAAAATTAGAAGCATAAGGTACATCATATAGAGATACACAATTTGTAAGAGCAATATTATACATTAGCACATATGATTTCAAGAATCATTTTAGAAAAGAAAGAGAAAAGAGTACTATGGAACATATGAGAGGAAAAAAATCCTAAATATTTTCTAAGTATTTACTTAAGGGTGTAGGAACAAGTAGCAGATGAAAAGTAGAAATCATTTGCATAAATAATTACTATACAAAAAAAATACATGCTAAAGAAATATAGATGTACAAGTCAAGAAATATTTTAAGAAAATAAAATGCAAATAGAAAATGTATAGAAGAAAGGTATTTAGACATTGAATCAGAATTGAGGAAGTAGGATACAATTAACAATACTTTTGGAACAAAGTTTTCATAGAAAAAAGAAAATAAGAAAGGGTATCTTCCATATTTCATTAACAAACCTCTACAAGAACCCATGAAGAGGATAGTTACAAGAGATACCAAAAATGAAAAAAAATATAAGGTTTTAGATGAAAAGTACAAGTTTTAAAGAATAGTTGAAAAGATATCAGGTATGTGCAACAAGTAATATGATATATCAGTCAAGTACAATTTCATGCATAAGCTATTATAAACAAAAAGATTACATTTCTAGCTTAGAGTCAAAGCTAAATGATAAAATTACAGCTATAAAGAGGCCCTCAAAGTCCTATTTCAGAATTTAGTAAAATAAGGAAAGTACATTCTTCAAAAGGTTACAAGTGCAAATTAAAGAAAAGTAAATGAGGATGTATGCCCTCATAAAAAATAGTCAAATGTTCTCATATTAGAAAACTTCATGACTTTAAGTTAAACAAAATGATAAAGTAACCAAGTGATGATTTTAGGCTACATTCCTTCGAGAATTTAACTTAGACAAGTGCTTCCATTTTCAATACACAAGTGAATGGAGTATAAGAGAAGAAAAATGTTTTCATAGAAGTTACAAATTGCCTTATAGAGTATTTAAGTATCATGGCTGAATGGAATAGAAAGCCTCAAGCTTAAAAATGAACATATTTGGTCCTTTAAAAATACATTATCGGGTTTCAAAATCAACCAGGAAGACATTCATCTCAAATCAAGATGCTACATCAATAAAGAATATCAAAACATGAGAAAAGTGCTTTGAAAGGTAACAAATGCATCAAGGTTGCATAGATTAGAAAGAAAATAGCAGTATTAAATTACAATTTTTTTGCTCAAATGTGAAGGGGCTATATACTAACTTGAATCTGATGATTGATAAGCCGCAAGCACAGCCCACGCTAGAATCCACACCTCTCGCTTGGAAAATGATATTGCTATAGCAAAAGCCTCCGATCAAGAATGTGGGTCCACAATCTCTAGGTAAGATGCATTTCACGTGGGAGAAGGACAAAGAAGGTTTGATCTGCTTGAAGGTGCCAGATGGATGTCTTCATCAAGCTTTGGACAAAGCGAATCTTTCCCTTGTAGGTAAGTTTCTCAGTTCTAGACCTAATATCAATGTCATTAGAAAATGGGCCTATAGAAAGTGACAACCAAAAGGGGATCTGAGTATCACCACTATGTCAAGGGTATTTTCCTGGCTAAATTCAATCAACAAACAGATTTGGAGTCGGTGCTTCTGGGAGGCCCATGGTGGTTGGGCAACATGGGTCTCTTTCTTAAAATATGGTATCCCAGGTTTGATCCTAGCACTGAGAATATACATACCATTCGAATATGGTGTAGGCTTCCAGGGATACCCCTATAATTCAAGGATGATTAGATTCTTGTAAATGTTGTCAAATCAAACAGTTCTCCGATTCAGCTAGATGGGCATATGAGGAACAGATCAAGACTAGCTTTTTCTAGATTTTGTATCTCTTCTAAATTGGAGAAGGAGCTACAAAATCTAATCATTCTACATTCCAAGTATGGTAGTTGGTCTCAAAATATTGGATATGAAACTTTTCATCTGAGATTTACAAACTGCCATAACATAGGACATTTTACCAGTAGATGTCCTAATAAAGAGATCTCACAAGAGGAAAAAATAGGAAAACTTGATAAGCATAGTGGAGAGACTCTAAAGAAGAAGGAAACTTGGCTGGATAATAAGGAGGGAAAGAATGAATACCAAGGGTTGAGGGAAGGGCTACCCCTTCACCATCCAGAGCTGAAATACAAGAAAGGAAAAAAGAGTTTTAGAACTCCAATCAGGAAACCACTGATTTGTAGAAATATATGGCGTCCCAAAATCCCAGTAGCGGGTGCTTCAATTAGTCTTCCAACCTCCATATAAGAATTAGATCCTTAGAATCATGTGAAGGTGTTTCTAGAGGTTGATGAACTAGCTAAAATAGTGTCAGTAAATCTTCTTTCCAAGGAGGTTGATCAGAAAGAGACTTGGGTTAAGGACACTATAGTTGTGCCAAGAGTATTAGCTATGGAAAATTCCCTTCCTGATCCTATAAGTTCCATTGAGGAAGCTCTAAATGAGGTAAAAGAAATGGCTATTTATGAATCTTCACTTAAGAGAGACTCTTCACTGTTTAAGATCTGCTCCCTTAAAAATGGAAACCCCCATTTTCCTTTCTAACTCAGCATCTTCACAACTCTTGCACAGTGAGAAGGGAGAGAAAGAGGAGGGGGAAGTTACGCCACTCAAATAAAAAATTATGGAGGATGAAGAACCAGATCCCAATGATATCCTAGAAGTTAAATCCAAAAAGAAAAAAATCATGAAGGGGTTTGAGAAGATCCCAAATTCATTGTATAATGAGAAGAAAAATAAAATTGATAACTGGGGAGCTTTAACATCCAAAACTACAAGATCTTCTGCTAGAAGAGTAGTGGATTTTGGAAGCAGTTCTCAAAGAGGTACAATTTCTAAGAAGACCCTAAGAACCAAAAGAATAGAACAAGATATTGTTGATGGCACTCAAAGCCAACTGAGACATCAGACAATTACATTACATCTATCGTTTTGATGAAGACCATCTCTTGGAAAATTTAGGGTCTGAATGGAATTTCTAAACAAAGAATAATCAAAGAGTTAAGAGTTTCTCGTAGACCGAGCATTCTCCTTGTGCAAGAAACGAAGATGAATTCTAAGATACTTGCTAATTGTAAAAGAATTTTTTGGGAAAATTAGGACATGGCTGCGGTGGACTCTCAGGGAGCTACAGGTGGTATGGAAACCTTTTGGGACAAGAAGAACTTCACTGGTATGATTCTCTCTGAAACTAGTAATCATATTTTTGTTAAATTCCATGTCATTGATAATAACAATACTTGGATCCTTTCCAATATCTACATGCCCAATATGGTTAGTAGAAGAAGGAAGCTCTGGAGAGATCTAAAGATTTTTAGAATCCAACATAGTAATGACAGTTGGCTCATTATGGGGGAATTCAATTCCCCATTAAATCCTGGAGAAAAAAAAAGGGGTCAACTCTTATTTCTCTCAGGGTATGGTTGATTTTGCTAATTTTGTGGCTGATCTAAATCTCGTAGATGTGGACCTTCATGGAAATCAGTATACTTGGAAAAACTAGAGGTTAGGAAGGGATATGATTCATGTCAGACTGGATAGAGCCCTTATCTCAGAAAGTTGGATCCCTCATCAATATTTTCATCTCACATCTTTGCCCAGAATCAGGTCTGATCACAATGGAATCGTTTTAAGTTTTGTTGACTAGGTTAAACCTAATTGAAGCTCCTTTAAATTTGAAAAGATGTGTATCGAGAATGATGACATCTTTGATAGGATCAGCGATTGGTGTATTTTGAGGATTAAATCCATAGTATAGGCTTATTTAAAAGCTTAAAAATGTCAAAAAACAAGTTAAAATATTGAATAAAGAAGTCTAGGGGAATGTTTTGTGAAAAAAAAGTAGCTAAAACAGATACTCCAAGATCTGGAAAACAAATTAAACTTACAGGGGAGTTCATGGGAGGATCATTTGGTGGAGGAAAACATCCTTTCTGAGTTGCACATAGTTTGTAGTAGGGAAGAATCCCTATGGAGTCTTGAATCTAGGGCTATATGGTTGAAAGAGGGCGACAAAAATATGAAATTCTTTCATATGAACACTTTGAATCATACAGCCTGTAATAGGATTATAGAAGTATCTAAAGGCAATGGAAACATCATAAAATATCTGGAGATCATCAAGGAAGAGGCTCTCAAATTCTATGAAATTTTTTTGAATGAGAAGGGTGTTACTAATGATGTTGCCGACTCTTTTATGCTTGAAGCTATTTCACATGATAAAATTGGGGACCAAAGATTTAAAGATATTACCAAATCTATTATTGTGGAGGAGCTTCAGAAAGTGGTTTTTTATCTAGAAGGAGATAAGGCTCCGGGACCTGATGGCTTCCCTATCAATTTTTTTAAAAAAATTTTGGAAATTTTCTCGGACAATCTCCTAAGGGCTGTAAATAAATTTCTTAGAACTGGATATTTATTGAAAGAACTTAATAACACCCACATAGTTCTAGCTACAAATAAAATTGATGCTAAAGATTTCAAAGATTTCTGACCCATTAGCTTGGTTAATGTTGTCTATAGAATTTTTACTAAGATTATTACCACTAGACTGCAATCCATTTTGAATGATTTAATCTCAAAACAACAAAGTGAGTTCATCAGAGGGAGGATTATTCAAGATGGTGTGATCATGGTTGATGAGATTATTCACTCTATGGATAATAATAAAAAGGCTAGCATGGTCCTTAAACTTGACATGAATAAAGCCTTCGATAAAGTTTCCTAAGATTTTCTTGACAAATTTTTAGCCAAATTTGGATTTCTTGAAAATTTTAGAAGAGTTATTAAGTCCTGCATCTCAACTAAAAGATTCTCTGTGGTAGTCAATGGTGAACACGTGTGGTACTTCACTAGCAGTAGGGGACTAAGAAAGGGGGATCCTATATCCCCTTTTCTCTTTACTTTATTGGCCGATAGCCTCAGCAAAACAATCACCAAAGCTATTAATGATGGTCTTCTAAAAGGCACTAAACCCACCTCTACGAATAAAATAGCTTCTCATCAATAATTTTTTGGATGACACTATCATGCTCTTAGTGGCATCTATTCTAGAAGCTAAGGTGATCAAGTCCATTCTAAAATTTTATGAGGCTTCTTCTGGAAAAGAGATCAACTTTGAAAAAAGCTCCATTTTCTTTTTCAATACTCCTTTGGAAAGACAAAATAAAATTGTTAAAGTATTGGGTTGTAAAATCAATGTGCTTCCCACTACTTATTTGGGGCTTTCGTTGGGTACTAAAAAAGTTTTAAACAAATTTTGGAATGACTTACTGGAAATATTACAAAAGAAATTGGTAGGATAGAAAGGTTCCATTCTCTCTAGTGTTAGAAAATGTCTACTTATCAAAAGAACTCTTCAAAATCTTCCTATATACATTATGTATTTGTACAACATTCGCTCTGCCTTCAAAGAAAAAATTGAAAGGATTTAAAAAAAAATTTATGGCAGGGAATGGAGGAAAAATTTAAATATCATCTGTTTGCCTGGGATCAAGTGTTCACTCCTAAAAATATTGAGGGCTTGGGCATAAAAAACATTAGAAAAATGAATATGGCCTTAATTGCAAAAATGGGTTGGAGATTTCTTTCGGAGGAACAACCTTGGATAGATATAATTAAGGGTAAATATCTAGAGCAGCAAACAACTTCCTCCTTCCTACATATTGAACTACTTCCACATGGCTCCATTTTCTAGAACAACTTGATTCTTACCAGGAATTTTATCAAGCAAGGATGTAGATGGAAAGTGGGAAATGACAGAGACATCAGTTTTTAGAGTGATAATTGGTCTAATCTTAGGCTCAATGATAGATTTGGTGTAGCTAAGGTGAGTCTAGAACATAAATATGGTACTAACGTCATAGATTACATGGAAATTGATGGAAATCAAAAGAGATGGAAACAACTCTCAGTGGATGGCTTTTATTTGAAATATGTGTTGTCCTCTCTTCAGGAGTAGTTGGACCTCATCCTGTTGAATTAGGTGGATGTCAAAGATGAAATTGTTTGGAACAAATCTAGAGATAGGGACTATACTATTAAATCTAGGTATAATTCTTACTTTGCGAATACCCAGAATGAATTTAATTGGAGCAAAATATGGATGTCTGAGTTAACCCCTAAAATTAACTTTTTCTTTTGGATTATCCTCAGAGGTAGACTTCTTACGAATGATAACATGATAAAGAAAGGATTCATTATGCCTAATAGGTATCATCTATGCAAAAAAGATTCTGAAGATATTAAACACCTTTTTGTCCACTATGATTATGCTACCATGATTTGAAGGTATGCCCTATTCAAGTTCAATGTTCTCTAAATGCTACCTAAGGACTTGATCTAATTCTTGACCCAATGGAATCCTCCTTTTAAAATTTGTGTTGTGAGAAGAGTTTGGAAACTGATCATGCCCCATATTATCTGGAGACAATGGAAAGATAGGAATGATATCATCTTCAGAAATAACAAGAAACATTGCAAGCTCAGCTTTGCTAAGATTTGGCATGCTATTAAAGATTATATTGGGAGATTCAAACCCCCCAAAAGTAAGAAGTATCCTCTTGATGAAGAGTAAATTATTTCTAATTAGAAGATTGAAATTGCTAGTTTGCAGATTAGGAATACCTCAAACAATGATAGGTCTTTGGTTCATTGGATTCTTCCTGAGTGAAACTGGCATAAACTCAACTTTGATGGTGCTTTCAAGGTAACCCTAGTCTTGTTGCTGAGGGAGGTATTTTTAGGGATCATAAAGGCTATTTAGTTGCTATTTATGTTGGTAAAATGGGGATTCAGATGAATCATTATGCTGAAGCCCTTGCTGATCTTTGGGGGTTAAGGATTGCCAAATATTTTGATATCCAGAACTTAATTTTGGAAGGGGACTCTCTTTATATCATCAATCATTTAAACCAAACTTCTCCTCCTAGCTGGACCATCAACGACTTCATTATGGAAGTAGGAAATATTTGTCAAAATATCAAGAATATCATCATTAGACATACCTATAGGGAGAGGAATAAGGTTGTGGACACTTTGGCCTATGTGGGCATCAATATTAATCTTACCATATGGGATAATGTAAATAACATCCGTAAGGAGGTTCAATCTAGCATTAATGTGGATAATAATGGAATTACATACGTGGAGTAATTTTAATTATGATATGGAGCGGGTCTTAACGGAGGTGAAAGATCACACTTGTGTGATTTGTCCTCCTTATTATGGCCACATTAAAACCATAAAACCTCATGCAGGTGGGAGGTATTTAAAGAAAAAGGACAATCATAAGAAAAAAGCATACTCTTACGAGGGTTTCGAGTAGGATATTTGAAGAATTTGTAAGAAGAAGGATAAAATGGGAGAGGAGCCATGTCAATTGGAGCCAAGTTGTGATCCATCCTAGAAGAATAACAAGGTCCTTTAGAACCTCCTCCACAAAGAAGGCATTTAAAATTTCATTGAACGAATTCAGGGACATGACCTAAACATTTTGCTTCACTTTGCTACGGATTGGAAGGATAGGAGGGTCAAGTATGGTGGACATTATGTTATTGTCAACAAGGAGCTGATTGCTGAGGCAAAAGGCCTAAAATTGGAGGGATACCATTTTTTCAATAAGAGGATTGACAGGGTCGCTAAGGCCAAGAAATTCTCCGATAAGGGCGAGGAGCTAGAGTTTGTTGCTACGGGCATAAGGGTAAGCTCTATTCCCACACCGTATGATGAAGTGGTGAATATGATGGTCAAATATATTTCTCTGGAAGGGTGTTATAAAATAGTCCCCATTAAACACCTTATTTTTAAAAACCATTTTAGAAGGAATTTCGTGGTCTGTTTCCAACATTACCTTCTCAACTCCTTTCAATGCTCTATTCTGGATTTTCAAAAGCACTCCCATGCTATTCCTTTTCATTAGGGCCTCATATTTTTGTTGCACAAGCTATTTGTTTCCAAGCTCCTTGGCTTCCCAATTACTCCTAGTAAGCCACTCTCTACCACCTCCTCTGTTCCCACTGCCTCTCTTTCCACCCCTTCCAAGTCCAAAACCAAGAACCCAAAGAAAATAGACACCCCTGACACTAGTAGGATTCTCAAAAGCTCCAAAGAGATGGAGGTTGCACAAAACTTGCTTCATATCAGCAATGTTGGTATTCAAAAGGCCCTACATCAGGAGGAGTCTCATGTGTCTAATAGACTGGAATCATTGAAGAAATAGATTAAACAGATGAAGAAGGACCTTCAACATATCGAGAAGTGGAAAGGGAAAAGAAAGTTTGATGAAGAGAATGAAAATGGAAAGGATCAGTTTACTGATATATATATATATATATATATATATATATATATATATATATATATATATATATAAGAATTTGAACTCTCTAGACACTAGATCGGGGAGAGCTAAAGCTAGACATGATCACAATATGGCTATCTTCAAAGCTATAAGTGAATTTTTAGAGCAGAAAGTCCAGAGCATTGCCATGCTCAGTGGGATCCCTAGAACTATTTGGGGGAATGAGAAAGAGAGGAGTATGACTATTTCACAGTTAGACTCTTCAGACTCAACGCACATAACCACTCTAGCTTTGTTTACCTCATTGCAAACAATCCAGTCTAGAATTAAAAGAGCATCCATGAAATAGTCTCGCTTGGATAGGTGGGATTCGTTGAAGAGGCTATTATTTTACGATGTTTTTGCTATGATTTTGCTGCTTTTTTACAGTTTTGTTGCAATTTTTGTCCTTTGTTTTCTTCTAGTTGTAACTAGCTCTTGGTTAATTTTGAAAATACTGTTCTATCTATATTTTGACCCTTTTTTTCTTGAATCTTCATAGTTATATTAAGCTGGTGAGCCCTTTATGTAACAGGGTATAGTCCCTTCAAAACTATTTACTGATAATAAAAAAACATAGGACTCTAGCTGAGGCAAAATTAACTTGTATCAAAACAAATACATAACTCAGGGAAGAGAAGAGAACTGGTACAAGCTTATAAATGGAGATCATTAGAGTCATGAAAATAAAATACATTTTCACACTTCCACATTTGGTTTATGCACTCCTTAATAACATCTACAAATGTCTTGAGGAAAGATACAGAATCTAAAGTGTTTGAGCATTATAAAAACTTCCAGTTTGTAGAATCAACAAGAAAATGGGAACAACAAAACTTTTTATAGAAGGATCAAGCTGAGCCATATTGATCAAAATGTAATTAGAGCCTATATTTTTTCAAAAAATTAAGTTAATCCTCAAAATACGAAATTCTAAGTTGTAGATACATACTCCATAGATCAAACAAATGATCAAGTACAGTTGAATCAGGAAAGGATGGATTTTTATAGAATACGAGATGATTATACAACTAAGTAGAATTCACTAGATTGTAAATGCTCACAACAATGGAGGAGCTCCAATATCTCGTAAGATGGCCAAAAATAATTATTTTGTTATCTAAATGAATCAATTACAATGCATGAATAAAACATTACAGATGTCCATTCAAAATGCACTCCTTAAGTTACAAGGAATAAAAAATTTAGATTTAAATCTAGTCACATTTCAGAGATCAAATGTTACAAAAAAATGGATCAACAATTAAATGAACACATATGAAGTACAATAGTGGTAGTTATAAGAGCTTAAGAGGTCCAATATAGATTACAAGATGCAAGTCTCTTTGCTTATAAAATGAGGTCACTCCTACATTTAAGGACATATTTTACTAGAATATCATAAAATTAAGACATCATGTTCCAGTTCAAGGAGAGAGACAACATATAGTCACAAATTTTCATATTTTAGTTTGCAAAATTCATAAAAGAACTAAATGTTCATCCATGTTTCAGTATCATAAACAATCCATTTCTGTTATAAGCATACAACAGTGAGTAAAGAACAAGCCTTAGAGCATGGAGAGGTTACAATACACTTTCACAGAATGTGTAAAATGGATCCTGGATTTAGTGTTTGACATCAAATTATAGAAAATCAATGTACATGTTTGAAAATATGTAAAATGGTAAACCCACAAAAGTTGTAGACCTGGTGATACAAAATGCACCTTGTGACCTAGAAAATATTGACAAGTTTATTATCAAATTAACAATGAAACAAAATGGAACTCAAGATATCTTATGAATGAGAAAATACAAAACAAAAGCATGAAAGGGGTATGAGACAGATCAAACCCATTTTTTAATACTAGGTACAGAGTACAATAACGAAGACCCGAAATCATTTATAGGATTGAAAGATCATTACAAACCCAAAAGCACACTTAGGAAAAATGTTTCTAGAATAAAAATAAATGAATTCTGAAGCATTTTAAGTTCCCATCCACGACGAGATCAAACAATCATCAAGCCTTATAAATAAAAAAATATGGTACTGTACGTTCTATAGTTACAATTACGGGAATTCAATTACGAATTGACAAAGATGGACTCAAATACAACAATCGTAAAAAATCTTAAACCATTTTATAAAAATACATGACAGAGAGCTTATTTTTGTCATAGAGCTAGAATGACAATAATCGTGGCTTTTATTTTATTATAAATAGACCTAAATACTTGTAGAAATTTCAATGAATATCAAATAAGCGTAAATAAAAAAAACCTCACAATGATTTGGGAATCGGGATTTAAAATCATAGTTCAGAAGAAAAAAATTGAATTAAAATGGATCAGAGAAGAAGTATAATCTATAGATCATGGTGGCCAAGGTTGACTGTTAATTTTGCAACTGCAAAGGAGAAATCTATTTTATATTCGAGTGAAAGATATACAGGAAGTTTTAAATAAGAAGAGAATACAAAAAATCTTACCTTCAACAATGGCGTCAGGATATAGTGGCATAGAACTCACATGGAGCTCGAGATTTCTTATTCAATAAAAACTATGGTGAATCTCAAAATAATATAAAAATACTGAGCTCAAACCCCATTTTTGAAAGTTACAAAAAGTGGCCATTCACAGATCTAGGCTAAATGAAAGTAGACCTCAGATTTTCGGACAAACTCAGAATTGAACTTCCAAACAGAGAGTGTAAGTAAAATTACTAAAACCTTTAGAAGATACAACGATGCCCAGAACCAAAAGAGGTTGAACTTAAAATAAACCACGAACACCTATGCCGATTTTAGGTCAAAATATTAAAACAAAGATAAAATGATGATGTTCAGATTTGTATATTATAGCTTCCAAAAAAATTGAGTCTCCAGATGATCAACACTGACAGTGAAGGAAAAAATGGCTAGGGCTTCTCTTGTCCAAATGAGCATGCAAGAATGAAGACTGAATAAGCTCAATGAGATTTTAATTAGACCTAACTCATCTGAGCTAGCATCGATGACATGATAACCTAAGCCAACCACCATAGTCAGAGTAGAGTTAAAGCATCAATGGTGAGGATCGTGAAGGTATAGAGATCAATGATCAATATTTAATCTCCAATTTCAATGCAAACTCCAAAGCTAACCACAGTAACTGTCAGCTCCATCAAGATTAATGGTACTATAATCGACAGAAAGGATTCTCAAAATACCTCAAGATAAACGGCTAAAATAAGATACCATTATTATTAAACTCATAACTCACCTAGAGTTGAATTGAAGATCAAAGATAAAATTGGTACAAAGATCGACAATCAAGAATCATTCACTAATTTCCATGCAAAAAAAATCCAACCTTGATCATAGTTACATTAAACTCTAATTTATTCAGAGAGTCCATACATGGCAAAGAAATGTGAAACCCTAATTAGGGTTGTGTTTTTACCGAGAAAAGATCACAAAGCAGTGATTCATCATCGTGAGGGGCATGTTTTATGAAGTCATTACATTGACCTTTGATAAAGATTTTACCATTATGTCTATGCCTTGTAAAATCAAAAGAACATGATCAAGGAGGGCCCAAATAGTATGTTGTAAAGGTGGAAAATAATTGAAAAAGGAGTCTATTAATCACCATTATTAGTCAAAACTATAATGTATGCCCAATGACTAAAGTAAAAAGGTGCCAATTATATACAATGCAAAGATGATTTGTAAATCATAAATATATGTGCCATGATTAGCTAGATAAAAAAGGGATAATGCATTCATAGGGTCAACACAAAAGATCAAATGACAGAGCCTGCCTTTATTTTTCAAAAAAGTAGTAATCATAAGAGGACAAATCAAAGTAATGAAATTTTTTTACCATGTGCGCATCAAAGGTGGTCCCCATAGTGGATTTGGGTATTTTTGCTAAAGTATTGAAAATAAAGGAATTATTTTTGTCTACACAGGGATATAATTTTTGCATGTGTATCCAAGGGGGCAGAATTAAAAAATGCCTAGAATATCTATTGCAAGTGGATCAAATTGTAAGTGTCACATCAGGCACTAGAAGACATAGATTGCATGCACATTAGACAAGACTTACACAACGAGCAAGGGATATTATTAGCCAAATTATAAATCTTAATTTATTAAAAATAGATCAGTCAATTGTAGTTTGATTGAAATGTATTTTTGAAATCAAGGCTATTAATGACTCATTGTATTAACATTTCTATTTTTATTCCTTTATTTATTCATGATAAAGGGGTAAAATTATCATGCATGGGCATGTAAAATTTTTATCCTATTTTAAGATGGGTTGGGTGAATAATCTTGCTATATATTGTGTGCAATAACAAGGCACAAAGAGGACCTTTTGGACATAGGAGTGTTGAAGAAATTTTTTCCAGTTTTTCCCCTTGAATGAGAACTAATTTATGCCTTTCAAATTATTTGCAGTGATGTGTATATCTCATTAATTTTTCTGGTGTCAAATTCTCTAATTAATCATCTTACCTTGCTACAAATTTAGTAATTTCTACATAATATGAGTGTGCATGTTTATCTTACTATAGTTTTGTAACTCATTCCCTCAATACAAAAAGTGTTTTGCCTTAATATTCTGTTGAAAACTATTGGTTTGTGCATAAAAAATTCATTCTCAAATTGATTGTGCATGTACTCAGTGAAAGCCCTCAACAATCTCAGTGTGTCACCCCATTTTCAACTAATTTAGAGTAATCTTTTTACCCTCAAAACCCCTAAAAACTAGTTTAGGATACATAAAAAAGGAACCAACCTTGATAGTTGAGACACACCTCAATAATAGGTATACCTAAAGACCTAAGGATTTTCCGTTGTATCTACTAAAGTGAGAGTTCCGAAGAAATCCTAGAAACCCTACAATCCTCTCTCAACAAGGTGTAATTTCGATAGATAATAGTTTTTGCAATGCCTGGTGGGACAACGAATCAGAACTATAGCAGATTACAACAATTTACATTGAAAAAAACTTACTTTTAGAGTAATAAGCTGCATCAATTTATTCTAAAGATCAAAAGATTTATTTGGCAACACTACAAGGTTGATTTCAAACTAGTTTTGTAGCCTGTTCCATACCTAAAGTGACTACAAGATCATCGGTAAGAGGACTTCCTTCTGAGTTGATTTCTTTACCTTTGAGTTATGAAATAAGAGGAAGAGATAGAAATACCTTACCTTATAATAGGCCTAGTTTTGGAAACCTTCCTCCTAATCTTCTTTCACCATGTATTAATCTAGTTTTTCAAATCCTAGTTATTCGAATGGTTATCCAACCACCTAGGAATTTTGTATCCTTTACCAATGGCAGCCCTTTAGTAATTCCAATTTATCATGATATTCCAAATGCTAGTATGAGAATTTTACCTTCATTCATCGATGAAAATCATATTACTCCTACAGAGCACATCAAATATGTTGTAGCCCTTTGTGTTATCAATAATATAACTCATGAATATATAGTTATCAAAATTTTCCGCTTTGGAAAAATTGAGCAAACATGAGCTCGAGCTATTTCGAAGAATCAAGAAGAAGACTGAAGTGCAAAATTTTAGACTTTGGAGGTGGAATGTTTTGGGGATTTCAGCAAATAAAATTTCCAAAACTTTGAATGTCTAAAATTTTAGACTTTCAGGTTTTGGGGTTTCAGAGATCTCAGAGTGTGAAATAAGAAAAAATAAAGGAGAATTTCTAAAACCTGAAACTCTAAAAGACCAAAAATTTGAAATTTTGAGTTTTGGGGTTTCAAGGATCTTGATGATGGTAAAAATCCTGAAATCTGAAATTCTCAAAGTCTGGATATTGGAGTTTTGGATGTGTGGAATTCGGGGTTTTGGAGTCTCCAGCAGTAAACTAAAAAAAGTCTGAAAGTTTGAATTTTAAGACTTTTGGATTACGGAGTTTCAGAACTTCAGGATTCAGAATTTTGAAACTCTCCGGCCATTTTAAGAAGCGAACAATGTTTCAATCTCCAAAATAGAAACATATGAAATTCAAAATTTCAGGATTTTTGAGGTTTCATGAATTTCAAACTTTCAGAGTTTCAGAACTCCCAGCCTTCCATTTTTGTATAATGACACCTTGACCTTCAGATGGCCAGAACTTTTGACTAGGAGATCAGATTTTAGTAAGATATAAATTTTTGGAAAGCTATTGACGTCTTCTACACAACTATGAGGGTGGGAATAATATCTTAAAAATTAAAAATATGGTTCACCATTTTTCAGAAAGTGTTCCAATTTTCTCACCCACCACTATAATGAGGTATGGTCTTCCTTTCTTTCCCAACAAGGAACAACACATGGAGGCGTGGGTTTTCCAGTAGAACCCATCATTGTTGTAGGTGAATTCAATGCACTTTTGGGGTGGTTGAAGTAAGTTTCAGATTTCTTCTATCTCCTTCTCTCAATTTCTTCCTATATATTTTAAGGAGGGGCATTTTTTCAAAGGTTGGACATTTTATTTTCCACCCTCCCTTCTTCTCTTCTATGCAAGTGGATTTGTGGAGTTAAGACCTCCCATTCAAGCTGTAATGTGATATTCCCTTTTTACCATTATAATGGACTGTATAAAAGTTTTGGAACAATAAAAATAAGTTTATGGATGATTTCTACCCTCTCTTATGTTCATTGTATCTTCATGATCTCTAATTCCAATCCTGGTTATCTATGCGTAGTGGTTGTATTACACTTTTAATAGTTTCTGTTTAATTTTAAAGTAGGTGTTGAGAATTCCTTTAGTGCATCACCTTTGTTAATTTAGGTTTTTTTTCTTTCATCTTCTTAACCATGTCTCCTTCGTAGGTTAGAGTAGGTTTTAGAGTAGATCCTCTACAAATTATATGTGTGCACCTGAATAGAGGAATAGGAACTGACCTTCATTTGGAAAGCTTTCCCAATCACAAAGTCCCACACTTTGGGAAAAGCTCCATGTTATGCAATCACACCGAGAGTCTCAACCCATCGAGTTGCAGATATTGATTACACATCAAAAATAGCCTTAGGAATTTTAGCTTCATCCTTTAAAGGACAATCCTTGCAATTGTATATAACCTTAGAAATTGGGAGCATAATAACTTGGGATGAGTTAGGAGAAAAGTTACTTAAGTAATTTCAAGATCATTATGACCATTTATCCCTCATAGAGCAGTTTTCTACAATTAAAAGAGCCCCTCATGAATTTTTGGATAGTTTCAATATATATTTTACTAGAACTTGGGAAAGAATTCCAGGTAGTGTTAAACCTCAAGTTGACCATGAGTTTTGTTATCACCGAATCAGAGCACCCTTCTATTTATACAAACGCATATATTTGAACTCACAGTGTGATTGATTATGCTTCTTTTGGAGTCGCTAGATGTGTGATTTTAAGCTCCTTCAAAGCGGGAACTTACAACAAGTGCACATCGATCTTGTTGTAATAAAAGTGAAGACGTCTAAGGTTCCACCCAGTGTGCCAAAACTATTATCACCAAATTAGAGCACCCTTCGATTTATACAAGAACATATATTTGAACTCACAGTGTGATTGGATAACATGGGTACTATCTCCAAGTTGTGAGACTTGCTACTTGAGATAGACCTCCAGAGAAAGTTGGTTCTTGCTCCTAAACTACCTGCCACAATCTACTCTAATGCAGGGGAAACTAACTATTCTAATCTAAATTTTCAAGGGACCAGGGAGAGAGAATGCATAAAATGAAATCCTACACTAAAGCGATGATACACCAGAAAAGGAGGGGGTGAGAGTAGTCTTCAAATGTGTGAGATACAGAAGCAAGGTGCACACTAGAAGGGGTGATGACAGTTCTCCACAATCTAGCAAAATGCATTCACAAAAATATCTCAAACATACACAATGATAATGGATCCCTACAAGAGCATAATAATAGACACAATATTCTTGTAATCAAGGTTGAAGGGGCAAGAAGAATGTAGAAAACACAGAAGGGGAAGATGCATCCACAAACTTATATTTTATTGCTTCCTGATATACACAGTTCAATTGATTACAAGATAAGGGCCTGGATCACCATGCAAGGAGTCCACAACAAGGGCCTGAAACACATTGTCTTCACAAAGAAATCTTGGCAGAGCTTTGCTACAAAAACTACCTCTTTACAATGAGCCCAACACTCGAATTTATAGAAAAAAAAAGAGAAGAGAAAGAGAAGGGAAAATGGAAATCCCAAAATCTATCATTCAACCACTTGTAAGAGGAATTAAATGTAGTAAAATGATTATATATTACTTTCAAAAGGCTCCCCATACTGTCCCAGGTGCTGCAGCAGAGAAAGAATGATGACCATGCCTCTTAATTGTACTCCCAACCACCAAATAAAACACTGTTATGAACCCAGCCACGTTTTCTAAAAATATTAATCAATCCCTCATAAAATATAGAATTTATTGATTACTATACATCAGGCTCAGAGCCACAATTCCAATGGTACCAATTTCGTGCAATTTCGTTGAGAAATGCAAAAGTTATGGCCTTCCGAGTGCGGGCAACTATTTTGGGTTTGGCAGGTGTTTTTTATCATTTGACGGGAATGAGAATTAACTAACTAGAGCCAAATATGTTTCTTTTATTTAAATATATCTACCCTTTTTAAAAATAGGACGTTGTGCTCATTCCATAAAGTCCAATTTTGTGAAAATCGGAGCTCGGAGTCAAAAGTTATGGCCGTTTGAAGTTTCACGGGTCAAATGTTGACTTTTCTTCTTTGCCTTCGGCCGTTTCGGCTTTTCGTGTCCCTCGCGTCCCGTGCGTACCTTTGTCCCAACTGTCCCAAATGAAAATCTTTTGCTTCGGTTGATTCAGGCTTCCTTGTTCCTGTTTGCGGCTTTTTCAGCTTTTCGCATCCCACGCGTCCCTCGCGTACTTTTGTCCCAGCTATCCCGGACTGCCTGGGACAAATATCTCCAAACCACCCGAAATGGACTGTCTGTTGGCAAATCGGCTGATTCACGTACCGCGTGTACTTTTGTCCCGGCTGTCCCAAAACACGCAAAACAAAAAATTGATGATTTTCCCTGCTCTCGGCTGTTTCGGCTTTTCACGTCCCTCACGTCCCGACGTCCCAACTGTCCCACGGACCACCTGGGACAAAAATGTTTGAGTTAGCTAATTTTCTTTGTATTTCAGCCCCAAGCTCTATACGACAGACCTTGGTACAACCCGAACTAGTACGACCTGAACCCTTCAGACCTTAAATGCCTAAAATAGTCCTGCAACCTAATTTTTGCATTTTTTCCATTTTTTCTAACTCGTTGGGATTTCTTCTTAGATGGGAGAGTTAGAAAAAAGCCGAGGGGACCCCAAAAAACATGATTTTGGGCCTCGAATCAATCTACTTACTTGGGACTGAATAATTTGATGCATGTTATCAAAATTACCTTGAGGGGTGAATTTTGGATAACAAGTTTCTTTATTATCTTAGAGCCTTAAACAATTATATTTCAACTATGATTAAGTTTATTAGAGGAGAGACTTTCCCAGCAGTTTATGACATTTCCATTATGGATGAAAACAACCTTATTCAAGTTGGAAAATTGGCACCAAGGCCTTCAATGCCTCTTATAGCATATTTGTTACGTATTCCATAGCCTATTACCATTATAGAATATACTATTTTAGCTCCATCAGATGATGTATTCAAGGCTTTATAGACTATGGGTAATACATTGACATCAATTGAAAACAAATTAGCTCAACCTAGCGGGTCTTCTCAAGCTCCTTATCAGCAAAATTAGTAAATTCAACAAAATAGGAAACCTTATCAACAAAATCATAATTATAGATAACCATATTAGGTAAGCCAATTCAACCCAAAATCCCCTTGTTCATCTAGGGCTCTTGTTCAAGTTAACATGGTTTCGGAAGAATGGTGTCAACCTTGTCTTCATCCTCATTCAACTGGAAATTGTCCAAATGCATTCTTGAATATAAGCCTTGCTGCACAACCTCGACCTGAAACATTATTCATGCCTCAAATGGAGGGTGGGAAGCAAGAAGCTCATACTTAAAAACCACAAGAAAAAAATCTAGGTGGATTTATAGAGGAATATTTTATCGCAGTCACAATTAGGTCCCAGGAAAATCCTCCAGAAAGAGAAATCATCAAAACAGACCCATTCTGTGCACAGTTACTGATAGAATAACAAGTGGAGGTCCAAAAATAGCTAACAATATTGTTGTTCCTCAGAGACTAGAAAACAGTTTAGCTCAAAATGACCAACAAAAATAGTTACAACCTAATCCCATAATACTCTTTATACCTCATATTTCAAAAGTTGTTGAAGCAGAGTCATTTTTTGCTAAAGCTTATGTTAAAATGGTATAGGTTGTTTCAAATAAAATATCTTCTTTTAATATTGTTGAGGTAATGAAGAACCATAATATTAATATTTCACTATGGGATGATCTAAGTATTCTAGGGAAGAAGGTGTTACTTTGACATGAACTTCCTAAGCTGCAGATTTCATCAAAACTAGCAAAAAATGAAGCCCAAAAAGCAGACATGGTCCTTAGAACAGTGGAGAAAGACTGCATTAAATAATTTAAATAGATGGTTCAAAAGGTCTTAAATTCTCATGATATCAAGAAGCCACCACCATTTTATCTATCTCTGATTATTGGAGATTATTTAGTTCATAACTGTATGGTTTAAAGTTGTGCAAGTAACACACTTATGGCAAAAGCAATTTCAGAAAAATTGAGCCTTTAGTATGAGCCTATAGACGAAAGGGTATTGTAGCTAGAAAAAGCAACAATCAACACAGTCAAAATTATCAGAAATATGGAGTTAACCTTACATGTTTGCCCCAATATTACTATTTGACAAGATGCGACTATTGTAGATTTACCTCTCTATTTTCCCTTATGTTCATCATGAGATTTTACACCGAAAATAGAAGGTTATCTCTCTTCATATTGGTCATTTTGTTTCTTTACTACAAGATATAGAACTAAAGTTACCCTAAATTCAGAGCCTCTAGCTAGATTTCATATCGAACCTCATACTTCAAATGTTGCAACAAATTATGCATCTTTAGATCAATATGAATTTGATGTTACAACAGACATTTATGCACTAGACTATGTTTCTAATCTTTTTAAGGATGAAAAGACTCAAGAAGAACGTATTTATGATCCTTTCACAAAAGTAGAAGAAGATTTGTTTGGTATTTATTTCTTGCATTAAGATAATGCACCAATTCCATTGTTTCCCAAAGTAGAAAAAACAATAGAAGGGTTACAGAAGCTTCACTTCGATGGAGCTAAAAATAAGAAAGTACAAGGTGTAGGTTTGATGCTTACTTCCCCTTCAAATGAAAGGCACTTTTCAGCTTTCAGCGTGTAGTTTTCTTGTACTTGTAATTTAGTTGAATATGAAGCATTATTTCATGGCTTGCAATGGGCCAAAAAGACAGGTAGGAGTAATTTACAAGTTTTTAGTGATTTGGAGCTAGTTATTAATCAAGTGAAAAAATTTAATGTGTGTAATCATTCATTACTGAAATCTTACAAACTTAGAATTTCAGACTTAATGGATGATTTTTATGTTATTAACATTCAATCTATCAAAAAAATGAGGAGGGAGAGGGATGGAAAAAGAGAAGCGGCAGCACTGTGGACCAGAACGGTCATTTTTTTCAAAACTAAGCCTTTGTAACAGTCAGATGGCATCACCTTCCCGTGATGCTGTGATGGTGCCCCTTGCGGGACAGGGCGTTTCACAAGCCTTAAAAAATCTTATGGGTCCCAGATGACCCTCTTCGGGCAATGCACTTGAAGGTAAAGGAAAAAAAATTCCATGTCAGAAATACCTTCCCCCAGATTCGATTGACTTCCTCTCCGTGTCTCTGGAGGATTCAAAATATGTAGCCACCAAAACAAACCTTCTCACAAATAGAGCAATCTTTGTAAAATTTGTTGGACGATGGCTGACGGTGGAAGGCATTCAAAACTAGTGTGAGGTAAAGTGGGGTAGCGGCCTGAGTATCTGCTTCTTGGAAAGAGGATTTTTTGTTTATCCTTCATAGTGCCGCTCGAAATAACGATACCATGGTGAGAAAATACTTTCTTCTGGCAGACTCAGGCCTAGAGATTCGCGAATGGGAGACTCATTTCAACCCCGCTAGAGTGGAAATGGAAGGACTTCAATTCTGGGTAAGACTCTATTCGCCACTCGGTGAATTTTGGTCCATCCCCATTCTCAACAAAATTTTCTCCAGTATGAGACGTGTTTTATTGATCGACTTTGTCACCTTAGAAGGTTTGCCAGGATTTCTATTTCTATCGATTATAAACAAAAGATTCAGGATCTTATAATCATTTCCACCCAGTCTGGGATCTGGGAGCAGAAGGTTGAATATGAAGGTGTCTCCAACAACTTCTTTAAATACAATCAACCTGGCCATTTCAAAAAATCTTGCAAAAATCCCCTTGCTCCAGGAAAAATGGAATGGAGGAAGAAATCCTCTCCCCTTCCTACTTTCACTCCCTCCATTCCTTCCCCTTTAAATAAGACACAACCCTCAGGTGATGATATTAATGACTCCACCCCTATTTTTGAGTCCATAAATTTAGATCTGAGTACCATTTCTTTGGTTAAAGAAACGACCGCAAGGGTAAAGGACTCAACAAGGATTTCATCCCTATTTCACGAACGTATTTCTCTCGGCCTGGGAGGGAACACCATTTCTTTGGATAAATGGGTGAATGAGAAGGATGAACTAATCCAGTCTAATGATGGTGACTCCAGTGGTTCTCTGGAGATTGTCCTTGAGGATAAATCTTTAGATAACATGCAGATGTGCCCGATTATTCTTACACCAGCACTTCTAAATATGGATCTAGGGCTGAAAGCAATACAGGGTCATCCATCTAAGAGTAAAATTTCCCTCAAAGAGATTCCAGCAGGGAAGCAACTACAACTCCATTCCTTTTTTCCCTCTATGAGTAGGAGAGGCGAGTCCTCTCTGAAGCCCAAATGATTCTCTTTTAATGGATTGTTAGGGGCCTAAATGCAACTAACAAACAACATCTTTTATGATGTTATGCTACTGATGCTACCGCTAATATATGCCTTATTAAGGAAACTAAGATGTCTGTGGAAGGTTGTAAGAATGTATGGTTTCCAAAATGGAAAGGTTGGGAAGAATGTTTTTCAGATTCATTCGGTGCCTCGGGAGGCCTAGTTATTATGTGGGAATCTAGCTACTGTAATATTGAACCTCTCCTCATTGATTCGAATTTCATTTGGTGTAAGGTTTTTATCACAAATTCTGATGAATCCTTCTTTTTATGCAATGTTTATGGTCATTCTAATCCGCTCAAAAAAAGAGATCTATGGTCTAAAATTCATTTGGTCCTTGATTCAGATGTCAAGTACAAGATTGTAGTTGCAGGAGATTTCAATGCAACTCTTTCAGACCTTGATAAACATGGAGGTATTCAATGGCAGCCACATTCTCAAGTGGACTTCTCCTCCTTTGTGTCTTCCACCAATTTGGTTGACGTGGAGCTGAGTTTGGGATGGTTTACGTGGAATAATCAGAGGCCAGGGTTTAGTTCAATGGCAATGCATCTAGATAGATTTCTTGTCTCTGAAATCTAGCTGCAGAACAATTTTCTTCTCAAATACTTTGTTCTTCCCCTTTCTAGATCTGATCATTTCCCAATTTCTCTCAACATTTCCTTTGATCTTCCCCCTCGCCACTTGCCTTTCAAATTTGAAAACATGTGGTTGCAGGATCCTTCAATCAGGCCCCTGATTAAATCATGGTGGGACTCCTTCAAATTCAAAGGGACCTGGATGTTCAAACTCTCCAAAAAGTTATATTTACTAAAAGATAATTTACGTAGATGGAATATATCCTTCTTTAAAAACATCTTTCTTGAAAAACTAATATTCGAGAAGGAGCTTCGAATTCTAAACAAATCTATTCTCTCACAAGGGATACTTCGGTTGATTTCCTCAAAGAAAAATTACTTCTCAGAGAACTTGGCACTCTTCTTCTTAAAGAGGAAATTCATTGGCGAAAAAAATCCAGGGAAGTTTATTTGGCCGACAATGATAAAAATACTAAGTTCTTTCATGCTTCAATCAAATCCAGAAGAAATTTTAATTTTGTTTCATCCCTTCAGTTGGATGATAATTCTGTGGCATCCACTCAACCCTAGATCAAATCTGAAGTAGTTTCTTTCTTCAATAAGCTTTTGAATGGTGACTCGGCCACCCCTCTTGGTGATATGTCTTTATTCTTTAATCAGATGCCTACCTCAGTAATAGCTGCTACTAATGACATGCTTCTATCCCCATTCACCAAGGAGGAGGTTCAACTTTTTTTTTCTCAATGAAGAGAGACAAAGTGCCCGGCCCCAATGGTTTCCCTACCTCTTTCTTTTAGGACTTCTGGGATGTCATTGGGAATATAGTTTGGAATGTTGTGGTAGAAGCATAGCACATGGGAAAGCTTTTAGGTGCTCTCAATCACACTCTCATCTGTATGTTCCCCAAAAAATCCCCAACCAATTATTTGGATGATTTTAGACTGATTTCCCTATGTAATACGTCATATAAAATAATCTTGAAAGCTATTGCAAATAGAATGAGTCCTCTGTTATCTAAATTGGTGGCTCATGAGCAAAGCAGTTTCATTCCTGGGAGGTCTATTTTAGACAGGATCATCATCTCCCACGAACTGATTCACACTCTTCATTCCTCTTCTCGATCTGACATGATGCTGAAACTAGACTTTAGTAAAGCCTATGACTGCATCAACTAGAGATTCCTCATTAAATCTCTTCAACCCATGGGTTTCTGTTGGCAATTTTTCAATTTGATTTTCAATTGCATTACCACACCTCGATTTTCAGTCCTAGTAAATGGTTTGGTTGAAGGATTCTTCTACAGTAGTAGGGGATTGAGACAAGGCGATCCCCTCTCTTCTTTTCTCTTTATTTTGGTCATTTAGGCTCTTAGCCAAAGCATCAAATCTGCAATATTGGATGAATCCCTAAAAGGTATTCAAATTACCTCCAACCTTCCTACCCTCATACACCAACAATTTGTAGATAACACTTTCCTTTTAAGTCAAGGATCAATTCCCAAATCAAGGTGCCTCTCTTATATTCTAGATTCTTATTCTTCAGTGGCGGAGAATGTTATTAACTTTCATAAATCTATTATTTTCTTTTTTAATGTTGCCCAAAGATTGCAATGCTTAAGTGTAATTAGTAGTAGCATTTGATAGAAGATAACGGCACCATCAGTACGGTGCCGCCAATAATGTAGAGTACGGTAACAGTCAAAGTACAATAGGAATGTTGTAAAAAGTAAATATTTGTCGTAAGTGGTCCGGTAATGTTAAAATGTCAAAGTTGGGATAAGTAGAGAAGTAGGGTCTACATGATTAGGAATTAGAAATATTATATTGGTAATAAGGACAAGGAGTGAGGTCATAAATATTTTGTGTATTTTATTTGTAAAAAGTCTAAAAATGTGGAACCCATGTGAAATGATAAGGTTTATCTTATCTTAAAAGATAAGCTTACATGTACAGATAAGAGTTAAGGTATGGAATATGATTCGTCAGAGTGGATTTCTTATCCTATCTTAGAGATAAGATGGATAAGCCTGGAAGTTCTATAAATAAAGAGGCCACCCCCCTCATTTAGCATAGAAGGAAGTAGTGAGAAATATTGTATGAAGTGTGTAAAGGAAGCCATCAGTTTAAAGGTGTGTTGAAGAAGCCATTAAGAGGTGTAATTGTAAAGTTTCTCCCATAGTATTGGTGGAAGGCAAGTGAAGTCAATAACACTTGAAGTACCTCATGGGTGAGATTGTAACAATTTCATGTTAATATTATAATTTACTTTGATATTTCAGATTTGTCATCATTCCGTCTTATCATAGTCGATGGTATTCTTGTGTTATGTTTGTTGTTTTGTTTCCAGATTACATCCACCAAACTAAAGGCTGTGCATTAGTAAATAATCATAGCACGAGGAGTTCCCGGTGAAGAATTATCATAGTGCCGGATTGGTGATGACATTTTGGTTCCGTTGCCAGGACCATTCCTCGTTGGTGGATTGTCTGGAGAGATATTCCCACTTAGTCAAAAATCAATTGGAGGGTAACCTTGTTTTTACTGTGCATAGTAGTTACCATGGTAAAGTCATTTTTTCCGTGAATAGTAGTTACCATGGTAAAGTCATTTTTGCTGTGAATAGTATTTACCACAGTAAAGTCACTTTTTACCATGAATAGTATTTACCGCAGTAACTTCACTTTTTACTGTGAATAGTGTTTACCACAGTAAAGTCAGTTTTTACCGCAGTAAGTCAAGTTTTACCATAGTTTACCATGGTCATTTCTATTTTCTATTATAGTGATTTTAATTATTGGTGCACATAAGTCTTGTTGATTGTACTTTTGGGTTGGTATTTCACTGTGGTTACTTTTGAAAATGGGGAAGATTCCTGTTTTTTCAGCCCAATCTAATGAAGATGCTTCCTCTTTCATTCAAGAGTTTAAACGATCTTGTATTTGTAATGGCCTTATAAGAAGGGAACAATGGACTGAATTTTTTCCTACCTTTTTGGATGGTTCAGCCCTTAGGTGGTTTGAAACACTAGGTGATAATGTGAAAAACTCATGGGATTTATTAACTGAAAGTTTTCTTGAAGAATTTGGTGAACAACAGAGATATGCAGATCTCATGATCGATATCACAAAGCTAACCCAAGGAGAGAAGGAGAAGATAAGGGATTATCATGCTCGTGTTCTAGAGCTAAGGAGAAAGCTCGACGCCCAGATCCGGAAGGAAGGATTAGCGGATGGGTTGATGAATGGCATGGATAATCTCCTATGTAAGCACTTCATTCTTGGGATGAAGCCAGAGATCAGACAACGAGTGAAGTATGACCGCCCAGCTACCATTGAACAAGCAAAGGAGATTGCAAGAAGGCAAGAAGAAAGCATGGAAGAGGAGCCCAAAGAAATTGTTGCTAAAGTAGAACCTACACCAGCACCTTTGCTCCAGAATCCACAACCACTCTCGGTGAGCACAAATATTTCTCCTAGTACATCTACTGAGTATGAAGATCTGCTCAAAAAGATGGGTCAGTTAACTATTAATCTTCTTCAAGGAAAAGAATTTAGTTCTCAGGGAGGAGATAGAGGTCCAAAAAGAAATATTTCTGAAGTTGTATGTTATGGTTGTTATAAAAAGGGTCATTATAAGTATAATTGTCCAGATAGAGCTTCTACATCTGGTAAAGGAGATAATGATAAAGGAAAAGCACCTGTGAATTCTTTTGATGTAGTAGATAAGAGCAGAAATAATGAAGTAGATGTGTTTGTAACAAAAAGAAAGAAAGAAAAATATAATCAAGATGGAAATGATCCTAAGAAGATGAAAGGAGAAACTAGTAAGAAACATAGGAGAAGAAAGTTGGGTGTGCAGGATTTTCTGATTTCACAGGGGCAAGGACCATACTCCATCTTGGAAGATCTGTCCAAAAGGCCTGCAAATATTACATATGGTCAACTCTTGGCTATGTCTTCTGAGAAGAGGCGGGAGCTGCGAAGTGGACTCAATGCTCGACGAAGGAAGGAGGTTGAGGTCCCTGTTTTGGAGGTAGAGGTGGATCCCTATGCTCCACAAGCTGAGGTATTATGTAATGGTATTTCAATTCATGATGTCTTAGTTGATGGAGGTGCTGTAGTTAATGTAATGACCGAGTCTGTAATGAATATGTTGGGTTTAAAAATTGATCGCCCTTCAACACTTATGTTAAGGTCATTAAATAAGGGAAAAACTAAACCAGAAGGTGTAGTTTCAAATGTGGCAATATCTGTTATGGGTGTTGTATGTGTGGTAGACTTTTAGGTGATGAAAAATGGTACTGTTGCGTACCCAATGTTGCTGGGAAGACCATGGCTAAGGAGAGTTCATGCAAGAAACTACTAGAATGAAGGCTTCATGACACTTGGACGTGGTAGAGAGAGGGTGAAGATAAACGTGATCCCTCGACATCATAAGGCAGAACCTGTGGATTCAAGTGATGAAACTGATGATTGGACATCCTCTGATTACTCTAGTACCAGTGAAGTGGACACTGAAGATGAAGAAAGTGAGGTTGATGTTTCAGTCATGGATATCCTTCCAGTCACACTGACTCATGACCCCATAAAATTATCTGAAGAAGAAGTTGATGATCGTCTCCAACAAATAAAGATTGGTGATGCTGTGATGGAGAGTGAGAAGGAATCCTACCTCCAGCTCTTTCGAAGGTACATACACATATTCACTTTTGATTACAAGGAACTCCGTCAAGTAAGTTGGGTAGAACATTCTATTGAGCTGGTAGATGGTGCTAAGCCTATAAAGCAAATGCCATATAGAATGAATCCTAATTTTTCCAAGACTGTAAAAGAAGAAATAGATAAGTTGCTTGATGCAGGATTCATATTTGCTATGGAGAATTCAGAATGGGTTTCTCCCATTGTGATCTCAATAAAAAAGAATGGGAAGCTACGCATTTGTGTTGATTACAGGAAGCTCAATAAGGCAACAAAGAAGGATCATTACCCTCTTCCATTCTCAGATCAGATCTTGGACGAAGTAGCTGGCCAGGAGTGTTATAGTTTTGCTGATGGATATAGCGGATACAACCAAGTCCGTATAGCGGAGAAAGATCAGCTGAAGACCACGTTCACCACTCCTTGGGGAACGTTTGCTTATAGAGTTATGCCTTTTGGGTTGTGTAATGCTCCAGCAACATTCCAGCGTTTGATGAATAGGGTGTTCGAACCCTACATTGGGACCTTCATCAGAGTATTTCTGGATGATTTTTGCATCTATGGGAGCAAGTTGGACCACCTGCACCAGATGGAGACAACATTTCAAAGGTTAGATGAAGCACAAGCCTCACTAAACCCTACAAAGTGTGTCTTTGGATGTTCTAAAGGTGTTTTGTTAGGGCATGTTGTATCCAGAGATGGTATTGGTACTGATCCTGATAAAGTTTCAAAAATCAAAGATTTACCATTTCCTATGAATAGAAGTAAGTTGAGATCATTTTTAGGCCATGTGGGTTACTATAGAAGGTTCATCAAGAATTTCTCAAAGATTGCACAGCCACTAACCCAGTTCTTGAAGAAGGATGTTACTTATGAACCAGGAAATAAGGCACATGAAGCTTTTGGACAACTGAAGGAAGCCCTGGTGTCTTCACCTGTTTTAAAGAATCCAGATTGGAGCAAGCCATTCATTGTGTACACTGATGCCTCAGATGCAGCACTAGGAAGTACTTTGAGCCAAAAGGATGAAAATGGGAATGAACATCCAATTTACTTTGGGAGCAGACAAATGAGCAGTGCTGAGGTAAATTATACTGTAACTGAAAAAGAGGCTCTAGCTATCATTTTTGCTGTAAAGAAGTTTAGAAATTACTTGCTAGGGCAGAAATTTATAGTTGTAACAGATCATCAGGCTCTAAAATATATTGTCAATAAGCCTAACCCATCAGGGAGGATAGCAAGATGGATAATTTTGCTACAAGAATTTGAATTTGATATTATAGATAGGCCAGGAAAGAAGCATGTCAATGCAGATGCACTCTCTCGAGCCTATGATGGTTTAGGATCATCTTGTGATGATGATGATTTCCCCGATGCAGCATTGTTATCCCTTGACACAATCCCTAGTGAATACATAGATATTTGGAATTATCTGAATGAATTCAAGTTTCCTGATGGTGCCAATGCAAAGACTAAGAGAAAGATTACTCAAGCCAGTCGTCCATATTCTATTCTGCATGGAGTATTATTTCGAATAGGACCTGATGGACAGTACAAGAGGGCAGTTGGATGTGATCAAGGGAAGGAACTGCTAGAAGAATTCCACAATGGTACATGTGGAGGGAACTTCTCTAGACAACTTACAGCAAGAAGGATCTTGGATGCAGGTTATCACTGGCCCACTCTTTTTAAAGATTGTTATAATTATTGTAAGACATGTGATATTTGTCAAACACATGGTAACCGTAAGACTTCATCAGCTCCATTATGTCCTATTCTTCCACTTGGTCCCTTTGAAAAGTGGGGAATAGACATTGTAGGTCCACTTCCAACTACCTCACGCCAAAATAAGTATATTGTAGTTGCCACAAATTATTTAACCAAGTGGGTTGAAGCTAGGCCATTGAAAACAACTTCCATGGATGAGGTGGCAAGGTTCATATATGAACGCATTGTCACCAGATTTGGTTGTCCATTAGAAATTGTAACAGATCAAGGAAGCCACTTCATTAATGAGGTAGTAGAAGCCCTAGTCAATAAATTTTCTATTAAGCACAGGAAGGCAACAACATACAAGCCAAGCACAAATGGACAGGTGGAACGAACAAATTTTGTGTTGTGTCAAATTCTAGCAAAAGATGCAGCCTTGCAGGTACATAAGTGGGATAAAAGGATTCATGCAGCATTGTGGGCATATAGGGCAACATCAAAGTCAGCAACAGGATACTCCCCATTTCAGTTGGCCTATGGCATTGATCCAGTTCTTCCTATTGAGTTTGATATTCCCACTGTGAGAGTTATGAAAAATGAAAGGATGGATGAAAGTGATTCAGTAAAAGAAAGGATGGTACATCTTCATTTGCTAGAGGAAATGAGGGAAATAGCAAAGGATACAAGCCATAAGAAGAAAATGAAGCAGAAGGAATACTTTGATCAAAAGATCCGTTGGTCTCCATTTCATGTGAATGACTTGGTTTTAGTATATGATTCCAGATACAAAAAAAGAAGACAGAGAAAATTTCTTCCAAAATGGATGGGGCCCTACAAAATAGCATCTGTGCATGAAAATGGTATGTACCGACTGGAGGAATTGGATGGCACTCCCATTACGAAATGGGTCAACCACGACAAGTTGAAGATTTTCCAAGCACCAGAATAGTCTACTCCGAGGACAGAGTAGAAGCTAGGAAGGGGGAAGATGTCGACACTAAAATTTTCCTCCGTAATTTCTATTTCATTAATGTATGTATTAGGAATAGGATGTTGTTAAGTGTAATTAGTAGTAGCGTCTGATAGAAGATAACAATGCCGTCAGTATGGTGCCGCCAATAATGTAGAGTACGGTAACAGTCAAAGTACAATAGGAATGTTGTAAAAAGTAAATATTTGTCGTAAGTGGTTCGGTAATGTTAAAATGTCAAAGTTGGGTAAGTAGAGAAGTAGGGTCTACATGATTAGGAATTAGAAATATTATATTGGTAATAAGGACAAGGAGTGAGGTCATAAATATTTTGTGTATTTTATTTGTAAAAAGTCTAAAAATGTGGAACCCATGTGAAATGATAAGGTTTATCTTATCTTAAAAGATAAGCTTACATGTACAGATAAGAGTTAAGGTATGGAATATGATTCGTCAGAGTGGATTTCTTATCCTATCTTAGAGATAAGATGGATAAGCCTGGAAGTTCTATAAATAAAGAGGCCACCCCCCTCATTTAGCATAGAAGGAAGTAGTGAGAAATATTGTATGAAGTGTGTAAAGGAAGCCATCAGTTTAAAGGTGTGTTGAAGAAGCCATTAAGAGGTGTAATTGTAAAGTTTCTCCCATAGTATTGGTGGAAGGACAAGTGAAGTCAATAACACTTGAAGTACCTCATGGGTGAGATTGTAACAATTTCATGTTAATATTATAATTTACTTTGATATTTCAGATTTGTCATCATTCCGTCTTATCATAGTCGATGGTATTCTTGTGTTATGTTTGTTGTTTTGTTTCCAGATTACATCCACCAAACTAAAGGCTGTGCATTAGTAAATAATCATAGCACGAGGAGTTCCCGGTGAAGAATTATCATAGTGCTGGATTGGTGATGTCAGATCCCTAAATCTATTCTGCTCAAAATTGAAAATATTGTCAGATCCTTCTTATGGCAAGGAAACAATGAAGAGTGCAAATTTCAACTTGCAAATTGGGATATGGTCAAGTTACCTAAATGCCTTGGTGGGTTGGGAATTATGGATCTTGCTCTTCAGAATTCAGCCCTCGGAGAAAAACTTTTCTAGAAATTTATCTCAAACACAAAACGGTTCGTATTCCAAGTTCTTTCCCACAAGTATCTCGGGGGGTCACCCCGAGATACTGTTAGCCAA
Organism: Taxus chinensis; assembly: GCA_019776745.2. NCBI lineage: Eukaryota > Viridiplantae > Streptophyta > Pinopsida > Cupressales > Taxaceae > Taxus > Taxus chinensis. Next base: position 229,021,641 of record CM034147.1, on the reverse strand, counting down.
CCCTAACCTCCCCAAAGGATCACATATCTAGAATTTCTTCTATAAGTCTAAACCCTTGATTGTTGAGCCAGTCTCTTATAACATCAATAACATTTCACTTACCACCTTCTTGGAGGAAAGTTGGAACGGATCCCCAGCCCTTAATCTCACGCCTGAACTCAATAGAGTAATTAATATGACCAAGATTAATTGGGGATCTATTGTTTCTGGTTATGGCAGTCAGAATCATGATGGCTTGCCATCTTGGATTTGCAAAGATATCTCCAATATCGGGGCTAATGCATAGAAATCCAATCTCTTCAAGGGTGCCTTATAGGATAGAAATGCACACTTTCTTAATAATGATGATCGTATGATTTGGATTGGGGATGTAACAAGATCCTTCTCCATGAAATTTGGATATAATATTCTCATCTCATGGTTTTGCCAAGGTCTTCCCTATTCCCATGGCTATTGGCATCCTAGTATCTCTCCCAAGGTGAAAATTTTCAGTGGGTTATGAAAAATAAAGTTCTGACTCAAGTTAGGCGGAGATCATGTAGTTATGCTGGTCCATCCAAGTGTGTGCTCTATGATGCCACTGAGGAAGACCTTGATCATCTCTATTTTTTTTTCCCATTCACGTCCAGTTGCTGGGTTTGGTCCCTTAGAAAATTAAATCTAGCTTGGGTCCCATACAATAATATAGGAGAGACCCTTCTCTCTTGGCCGAGATATAACAACAATAGTTCCCTCAATTCTATTAGGTACATAGCCCCCTTCCTCCTCATGTGGCATATTTGGTGGGAAATCAATCTTCCTCTCTTCAGGGAACAAATTGCTGAGTTGAACGCTTTTCTCAACAAGTTGGAAGTGGCCATCTCAGAGAAAGTTAGTGTTAATTTTTTCTCACAATCAAATTTCTCTTCTAGCAATTTCGATAGCTTGAATTCTTGGCCCCTCATAAATTAACCTGGCCCTGACTCTATTGTTAAAAAAGGCCTCACTCAAGTTGAAAAATTAATTCATAGAAAAAGGACAAGATGGCGACCTCCTCTGAAGGGTTCATAGAAACTGAATTTTGATGGCGCTTCTAGAGGGAAGCCAGGTAAATCAGGTGTAGGTTGTATTCTTAGGGATGAATTTGGTAATCTCATCAAGGTTGGTTCCTACCCTCTCAGAGATGGTTCATGTAACACTGCTAAAGCCCAAGTGCTACTAGAAGGGGTCAAGATGGCTGCCCAGTTAGGTTGTTTACAACTATTTATTGAAGGGTACTCCCAAATTATTATATGTGCAGTTTCTAGAGGCATATCCCCAACATGGAAAATCAATACCTTTATCCCCAAAATTATATTTTGGTTGAACAAAATCGGCTTCTGGTACATTACACATAATTACAGAGAAACAAAGAAAGTGGTTTATTTTTTGGTAAACTATGCAATTGATTACCCCGCTGCCATCATCACTTCAGGTACTGATAAAGGTTGGCATGGAATGTCAAGCCTAATCTCCCATGAATGGGCTAGCTCAACTCGGGAGTTTAGATTAGGTCTCACGGGTGTGTAGTGCTCCATTTATGGGAGAAGGTTGCCAACTCTCTGTTATGTGTCTCTCAGTCTCAGTTTCCACACTACTTGTTCTCAAATGTCTTACAATGGTGTTTCTTTGGTTCCCTTTTATTACCCTACATAGCATGGTTCCAGATGTCACCTCAACTTTGGAGATTGATCACTCCTGTCTGTCAAAAGTCTTCAAATATTCTTCAATCCATGAAGCTGAAGTGATTGAGACTATTTTGGGAGACTGTTATCATTTTCGTTCTTTCCAGGAATGCACAAATGTAGACATTGCTACTGCCTTCATCTCCTTCTTCCTTCTTTTTTAGGATTTTTGGTCATCATGGAATTCATTTCTAGTTCCATTATCTTTCCCACTCACTATGTCGACCTCCGTGATGAACTGGCTGACTTCTCCCTGCTGGATCCACCACTTCTGGGTTGAGGAGGACGATGATCTTACAATCGGCTCGGGGCGTGGCATCAAATGGATCCACGGCCAATATAGGGACCCTTTCAATAACACCCAAAGCGTCAGCAGTCTATTCACGATGGGAAGGCTCAATCATTGTCTTTTGCCTCAAGTGGATATCAAGACCACTGGCTTCCCTATATACTCTGCAATCGATCAGTGGAATGCTATAAAGGATAGGGCTCAGACTGCATACAAGTGCCTTCTACGTGAGTCCAACTGCCGAGCTAGTACCGGTTTTGGTTGATGTAGAGGATCCCACGCTCCTCCTTTTATGCATTTTTTTGGTTCCATTCAGGTTACTATTCTCGGCTATCTCACCACATCACTGGATATTGGCCCTCCTTCACCTTTTTCTTCTTCTTCTTTCCCCATGTCCTCCCCCTTTCTTCCCTTCTACCTCTCCTTCCTCTTGTAATGTTGGGGTCCATCCCCCCGGTTCATAGCTTTGGTAAAAATTCTTTAAATATAAAAAAAAAAACACATTCAATCTATCCGAAGATTAGAAAAACAACATGTAAACATAGTTGTAGTAATTGGTGCTAGTTTTGATGTAAAAGAAAAGATAAAAAATAGTAAAATATAGCCACATATAAAGCTGATTATCATACCTTCAGTGCTTGACCGTGATGAAAATTGGTAAGTTTTTGAAGATGATGAAAATATTTATAGATTATTATAGCAAGAAGCTGAATTTTGTATAGTAAATCAAGAAAACCTACAACACTTCTATGGTGACTAGATTGTTTAGTCAAAGAAAAACAAGTTTCCTCAAGGATTGGTAACATTAGAAGAAATTTTTGGTTCTCATGATCAATTAAGAAAAGAAAAGGGAAATATTTCAACTCACACACATAACTATGAGGAGATCTTTATGGATGATGAAAAGAAACTATTTATTAGAAGGGTATGCTCCTCAACTAAAAAATAGTTATTTATGAAATTATGTGAAGAATTCATAGATTTTTTTGCTTGGAAATACCAAGATCTTAGAGGATTTGATCCAATTTTAGCTCAACATTAAATAGAGATACAACCAAATTCCAATCCAGTTAGGTAGAAGCAAAGTCTTGTAAATCCAAAGATTAATCTATTAATGAGAAAAGAGTTGTTTAAAGTGATCGAATCAGGTATCATCTTTCTAGTTAATAATTCAATTTGGGTAGGTAATCTTGTTCCTATTTGGAAAAAGAATGGAGAAATTAGGCTATGTGTGGATTTTAGATACCGTAATAAAGCTTCATTCAAAGATCATTATTCATTGCCCAATATGGATTAGATTTTGAGAACAGTTTCTAGTTCAGACAGATTGTCTCTTTTGGATGGTTACAATAGATACAATCAATCCTTGTGCATGAAGAATATAGATACAAAACTACCTTCACCACAAAGTGGGGTACTAATTCTTACAAAAAATTGACTTTTGGACTTTCAAATATCAGTGCAATAATTCAATCTGCAATTGACATGGATTTTCATAGCTTATTAAAGAAATTCTTATTGGTTTACTTAGATGTTGTCACCATATTTTCAAAAAACATTGATGAACATATAATGCATTTAAGGAAAACTTTTCAACTTTGCAAATAGTTTGGAATATCTTTAAATCCCAAAAGTCTATTTTTCAGTACATCAAGGTAAATTACTTGGTCACATTATTTCTAAACAAGGTTTATCTATTGATCCTTTCATAATCAAAGTTATTTCAGAGCTATCCTTACCTTATCACAAGAAAGCATTAAAATTTATCCTAAAAAAAATCAACTTTATTAGAAAATTTGTTCCAAACTTTGTAGCATTAGTCAAGCCATTAACAGCCATGTTAAAGATATGTAAGAATTTCTCTTGGGCTAGAAAAGTGAAAAAAGGATTTTATGCCATCAATTCAGCCATTTCACAAGCCCCTACTCTTACAAATGAAAATTTTGATAAATATTTTACAATGTATGCACTTTTTGGAGATGAGACTCTTTTGAACCATATTAACTTAGGTTAATGATGAAAACACTTAAAAAAAATTGCTTTCTTTAGATAGAGTTTGCATGACTACGAGACAAGGTACACCTTTCTTGAGAAATAAGTATTGTTAATAGCTAAAGGATTGAAGAAATTAAAGTACATGATTTCCAATAATAAGATACATGCCGTAGTCTCTCATACAAGTGTTAAAGAATTATTGTTGAATAAAGAGTTGAATGAGAAGAACGTTGGATTAAAAAGGTTATGGAATATGATGTTGACATCCATTTGACTAAAAAAGTTCCAGGAAAAGGTTTGTGTGAGCATAAAATTGTTGATATTGAAAAAAATCATGCTACAGAATTAGAAGATCTAGAAAAACATTCTGAAATTGTGTATCAACAATCAGATACCATGGTACAACTAGAAAACCAACAACCCAAACTTAGTCAAGAAGTTCATAGAATCAAGATGGATGACTGATTTGGTTAACTACCTATAACATTGTACTTATACTGGAAGGTATGGACAAGAATAAATGAAGATACTTCAGGTTACAAATTGTACCTTATGTTTTCATTGATGGTGTGTTGTTTAAAAGAGATATAAATGGAATTTTGCTATGATGTATTGATTATGATAGAATTAAGTAATATTATCCAAATTTCATGAAGGACCTGCATGAGGTCATTTTTTAGCACATACTACAGCTTTAAAAATTATGAAATACTGGTTACTATTGGCCCAACATATTCAAAGATTAACTTCAAATGGATCAGAAAGTGTAAGAAAATGTGCTTTCTTTGTTGAAAGGAACGTTTAGCTTCGCTGCCATCTACAACCTATTTCAGTAGATCAGCCATTCATGCAGTGGGTTATCTGAATTTATTGGCATGATAAATCCACCTTCATCACAAGGACACATGTGGATTTTGACTACAACAAATTACTTTACACGTTGGAATGAAGCAATACCCTTAAAAGAAGCTAACTGAATTTCAATTCTATCCTTTTACAAAGGTATAGTTTACAGATTTGGCGTTCCACCAAGTATCATATCAGATAGATCCTTATCTTTTCTTGATGAAAATGTAAAAAATTGGGATATTAAGCATGTAATTTATTTAAATACATCATCTAATTATTGCCCATAAGTTAATGGATTAGCTTAAAGTACTAACAAAAATATTTTGAAGATCATCAAAACAACACTCAAGAATAACCAAAGAGCTTGGCATCTAATATTGAATTCAGCATTTTGGGCTAATAGAGTGACTCCTAAAAGATCAGTTGACAATTCACCATACAAGCATGTTTATGGAAGAGAGACAATAATTCCCATCTCAGTTGAATTTCCTGCATTGGATTTGCTGCATAAGATGGAATTAATCGAGAATGAACCATTGCAGGTCCGTTATGCAGAGTTAATTGAGTTAGAGGAGCTAAGAGTTCAATCTCATCTAAACATGGAAAAGAATACAAAATAGATAAAAAAATATTTGATAAGAATCCTAAGTTTAGGATATTTAATGAAGGAGACATTGTGTTAAAATGAGATGTTGGTCGTGCAAAGCTAGGAAATGACACAAATTTTGATAGAATCTAGACTGATAGTTACATGATTTTATCTTGCAAAGAACACAATGCATTTTATATTTCAAGGTTGAATAGAGAGCAACATCCCATTCATGTGGATGGTATGTTTCTTAAACACTGTTATTGAAAATCCTACAACATTTGGTTAGAGAAGGATTTCCTTTTCAATAAGCGCAATTCATGCATATTGCAATGTTTTTCAAATTCAATAAAGTGCATTCATGTGCATGATCTAATTTCCAGTTCCTTTCCAAGATTTATTTTGTTTTTTCGGAAAGGTAGTTTTTCTTATATGCTTTAACTCCATGCCGAATGGACAAGAGCAAGGCACTAGTCTATAAGCTAGCAAGAGCTTTCCCCGCAGGATCGCCATAAATGTTGATATTTTTTACACTTATGTAAAAATGGGAAACTCAAAAATTCATTACGATGGATGAAATTGTTAAATTGGACCTAACTAGGGGAATGCATTACAATTTTATTATGTTTTCAGTTGCAACAATTGATTAGCTAAATATAATCTTGAGCTATGTTTGTTGTTAAAAAATGTAACACCTCACATAGACTACCATTCCATGTTCATCTTCAGCAAGCAAACACAAAATCCCGAAGGACTAATGCATTTCCTTGAGAAAGGTGGGAATCATAGTTTAGGTGAAATGCTAAATTTGGGAACAACAAACAAAGTTGTAGTTTACAAGAAAGAGAGTTTATTATTAAATTTACAAGTATTTCATACTCATTATATCTATATGTAAATACATTTAATTATGTGTTTGAGTTGTTTATTGCGTTATACAATCAATATACATGTCATAAATATGAAATAAGAAATAAGTATACAACTCAAATATAGAAGTTAAATTTTATTTATTCATGAAGAAGTACAATATTTCACACATAAGCTATGGGATGTAACTCATAACTATTGAAGAAATAATTACATATGCATGAAGTTAAAAGTAAAAGAGTATAGAATAAACCCATCATTTCCTTTGGGTTCTTCTCTACTCTTCTTCACTTCAGCTCTAGCTCCATCTTTTTTCCAGCTCTCCTAGCAGTCACAATGTACCTAACAATGGAAAAAGAAGAGGCATCAATATTGATCTCAGGGTTTGATTTGTACCCATGTACTATCTAACTACATGCAGATGGATTTCTAAAAGAAGAAGCATAAGGTACATCATATACATATACACAATTGATAAGAGTAGTATTCTACATTAGCACATATGATTCCCAGAATCATTTCAGAAAAGAAAGAGAAAAGAAAACTATGGAACATAAGAGAGGCCAAAAAGCCTAAATATTTTCTAACTATTTTCTTAAGTGTGCAAGTACAAGTAGCAGATGAAAAGAAGAAATCTTTTTCATAAATGAATACCGTAAAAAAATTAATCCTTTTTGAAGAAATATAGATGTACAAGTCATGAAATTGTTTAAGAAAATAAAATGCAAAGAGAAAATGTATAGAAGAAGGGCATTGGGACATTGAATCAGAATTGAGGAAGTAAGATAAAAGTAACGATTCTTTTCGAACAGAGTTTTCCTAAAAACAAAGAAAATAAGAAAGGGTATATTCCATCTTTAATTAACAAACCTCTACAAGAACCCATAAAGAGGATAGTTACAGGAGATACCAAAAATTAAAAAAAATCAAAGTTTTTGGATGAAAAGTACAAGTTTTAAAGAACATTTAAAAAGATATCAGGTATGCGTAACAAGTAATATGATATATCAGTCAAGTACAATTTTAGAAAGAAACTATTATAAAGGACAAGACAACATTTCCATCTTAGAGTAAAACCTAAATGATCAAAGTAAATATGTAAAGAATACCTCAAAGGCATGTTTATGAATTTGTTAAAACAAGGAAATTACATTCTTCAAAAGGTTACAAGTGCAAATTTAGCAAAAGTAAATGAGGAAGTATGCCCTCATCAAAAATAGTTAAATGTTCTCATATCAGAAAACTTCATGACTTTCAGTTAAAAAATATGATAAAGTATCCAAGTGATCATTTCAGGCTACATGCCTTCAAGAATCTAACTCAGGCAAGTGCTTCAAGTTTTAATACACAAGTGAATGGAGTATCAAAGCAATAGAATGTTTTCACAAAAGTTACAAATTGCCTTAAAGATTATTTGAGTATCAGGGCTGAATGGGATAGAAATCCTAAAGCTTACATAAGAAGATATTTCCTCCTTTATAAAATCAGTATCAGGTTTCAAAATCAACTACAAAGGCATTCATCTTGAATCAAGATGCTACATCATTAGAGAATATAAAAAGATTAGCAAATTGTTTTGAAAGGTAACAGATGCATCAAGGTTACAGATTAGAAAGAAAATAGTAGTATTAAATTACAAAGTTTTCTCAAATGTGATTAACATGACTCTAGCTTGGGGAAGAATCAAATTGTTATCAAAACAAATATACAACTCAGAGAAGAGAAGAGAAGTGGTACAATTGTTATCAATGAATATGCAATAGAGTCATGAGTAAAAGAAATAATTTTGTGCAAAGTAAACATCTAGTTTTTGGACAGGCCTTAATAACATATGTAACAAGTCCTAGAGGAAAGTTACAGAATCTAAAGTATTTGAGAATCATAAATACTTTCAGTTTGTAGAATTCACCAAAGGAAAACATAAACAACAAAGATTTAGAATATAGAAGGACCAAGTCATATTATATTGATAAAAATGCAATTACTAGCCTATATTTATTCAAAAAAGTAAGTCACTTCTCAAGCATAAAAAATTCTAAGTTAAAGACACATACTTGCAATCATACAAATGATCAAGTATAGTTCTAATGAAGAAAGGATGCATATCATTTCCATAATATGAGATCTTGCAAAAACTAAGCAGAATTACTAGATTACAAATGCTCAGAACAATGGAGGAGAATATCTCATACAAATGGCCAACAAGCATTATTTTTCTTATTAAAATCAATGACTTACAATGCATGAAGTAAAAGGTTATAGATCTCCAATTAAAGTAAATACTCTTCTTAAGTTAAAGAAGTAACAAATTCAGAGTTCAACCTACTCAAATGCATTTCAAGATCAAATGTTACAAAAATAGGATCAAAAACTAAAGAAATATATATAAAGTAAAAAAATGTCACTTATAAGATCTTCATAGTCTCAATATAGATTTCTAAATACAATTCTCTTTGGTTACAAAATGAGGGAAGTCATAAATTTAAGCACGTATTTGACTAGAACATCATAAAAGTAAGACATCGTGTTCTAGTTCAAGGAGAGAGACAACATATATGCACCATTATTCATGTTTCAGTTTTGCTAAATTCATAAAAGAACCAAGCATTCATGCATGTTTCAATATCATAAACAATCCATTTTTGTTATAAGCATACAACAACGAGTAAAGAGAAGGCCTTAGAGTATGGAGAGGCTACAAGATTCTTTCACAGAATGTGTAAAATGGAGCCTAGATTAAGTGTTTGACGTGAAATTATTTAAAATTAATGCAAAGGTCAAAAAATATGCAAAATGGTAAACCCAAAAAAGTTATAAATCTGGTGAAACAAGATGCACCTTGTGACCCAGAAAATATTGACAAGTTTATTATCAAATTTACAATGAAACATAGTGGAACCCAAGGCAGCTTATGAAGGATAAAATACAAAACAAAAGCATGGAAGGGGTATGAAATAGATCAAACCCATTTTCATAATACAAAGTACGGTGTAAAATAATGAAGACCTGGAATCATTTATAGTGTTGAAAGATCATTAGAAACCCAGAAGCACACTTAGAAAGTAGGTTTTTGATATAAAAATAAATGAAGTTTGAGGCATTTGGAAGCTCCTAGCCATGACGAGCTCAAACAATGGTCAAGCCTTACAAATAAAAAAAATCTAGAACTACACGTTCTAAAGCTACATGTATGGGAATTCATTTACAAATTGATAGAGATGGACTCAAAACAACAACCATAAAGAATCTTAAAGCATTTTACAAAAATATATTATAGAGATCTTTTTTCTGTCACAGTGCTAGAACAACAACAATGGTGGATTTTCATTTATTATAAATAGACCTGAATACTTGTAGAAATTTCAATGAATATCAAATAAGAATAAACAAAAAAAACCTCACAATGGTTTGGGAAGTAGGATTTAAAATTACAGTTCAAAACACAAAATTTGAATTAAAATTGATTTGAAAACTACAATCTACAGATCATGGAGGATGAGGTTGAATCCTAATTTTTCAACTATAGAGGAGAAATCGAGTTTATATTTGAGTTTCACATCTATAGAAAGTTCAAACAAATTAGTGAATACAAAATGGCTTACCTTCAACAATGACGTTAGGCTATACTAACCCAGAACTCAAATGGAACTCAACCTTTCTTCTTCAATAACATTAATGGCAAGTCTCGAAATCATAGAAAAATATTGATCTCAAACCCCATCTTCAAGAGTTACAACAAGTGGCCATTCATAGACCTAGGCTAAATGAAATTAGACCTCATATTTTCAGAAAAACCTAGAACCGAACATCCAAACAGAGCGTGCAACTAAAATGACTAAAACCTTCAGGATATAAAACAATTCCCATAACCACAAGATATCGAACTTACAATAAAACATGACCACCTCTGTCAATTTTATCTTAGAAGATCAAAACAAAGTTAAAATGATGATGTTTAGGGTCACATAAGACAACTTCACAAAAACAACTGACCTTACATATGACCAATAATGGTGGTGAAGGAAAAAATGGTCAGGGCTTCACCGCTCGAAATGAGGATGCCAAAATGAATAAAGAATAAGCTCAATGATCTTTTAATAAGACCTAACTCATATGAGTTAGCATCAAGGACATATATCTAGCGGGTAAAAAATTCAATGATGCGACTGATAACCCAAGCCAACCACCACAGTCAGAGTAGATTTAATGCATCAATGGTGAGGGTCGCAAAGGTACAAAGATCAATGATCAAGATTAAATATCTAATTTCAACAGAAAATCCAAACATAACAGCAATCACTGTTAGCTCCAACAAGATTGAGGGTACAATAATCGAAGGCAAGGATCATCAAAATACCTCAAGATAATTAGATATAAAATATATTTCCATTATTAAATTCATATCTCACCCAAAGTTGAATTGATGATTAAAGATCAAGTTGGTACGGAGATCGAAAATCGAGAATCGTTCACCAATTTCCATGCAAAAAAATATCCAACCTTTATCATAGTTGCATCGAACTCTACCACAGCCAGAGAGTAGAGATGTGGAAAAGCATGATGAAACCCTAATTAGGGTGGTGTTTTCACTGAAAAAATATCACAAAGGGGTGATTCATCGTTACGAGGGACATGTATGATGTTTTCTAAAATCATTAAATTAACCTTTGATAAAGTTTTGAACCTTATGTCTATGCCTTGGAAAATCTAAAGAACGTGATCAAGGAGGACCCAAAGACTATGGTGTAAAGGTGGAAAATAATTGGAAAAGGAGTCTATTAATAACCATTATTAGTCAAAGCTACAATGTATGCCCAAAGACTAAAGTCAAAAGGTGCCAATTATCTCCAATACAAATATGATTTTTAAATCATAAATATATATGCCATGATGAGCTAGAAACAAAAGGGATGATGCATTCATAGGGTCAACATCAGAGATAAAATGACAGAGCCTTACCTTATTTTTCAAAAAACTTGTAATAAAAAAAAACAAAGCAAAGGAAAGACAAAATTTGAACATGTGCACATTAAAGGTGGTCTATTATTAGCCAAATTCCATTATTAGCCAAATTAGTCATCTTACTTTATTAAAAATAGATCACTAAACTGGAGTTTGATTGAAATGTATTTTTATAATCAAGGCTATTAATGCCTCATTATATTAACATGTCTATTTTTATTCCTTTATTTATTCATGATAAAGGGATAAAATTAGCATGCATCGGTGAGTACAAATTTTAGCCTATTTTTAGGATGGGTTGGGTGAATAATCTTGCTATATATTGTGTGCAATTGCAAGGCACAAAGGAGGAATTTTTTGACATAGGAGTGCTAAAGAAAATATTTCCAATTTTTTCCCCTTGAAGTGAGAACTGATTTTTGTCTTTCCAATTATTTGTAGTGGTGTGTATATCTTCATTAATTCTTGTGAATGTAAAATTCCCTGATTAATCATCTTACCTTGCTACAAATTTAATAATTTCTGCATAATATTAGTGTGTACGTTTATCTTACTATATTGTTGTGACTCATTCCCTCAATATAAAAAGTTTTTTGCCTTAGGATTCTACTGAAATCTATTGGTTTGTGTATCCAAACTTCATTCTCAATTTGATTGTGCATGTACTCAGTCAAATCCCTCAACAAGTTTGGTGTATTAACCCATTTTCAACTCATTTACAGTCATTTCTTTACCCTTAAAACCCGTGAAAATTAGTTTAGGATACATCAAAAAGGAATTGGCCTTGATACCTGAGACTTACCTCAACAATAGGTATACCCATATACCAAAGGTGTTTCCATTGTATCTATGAAAGTGAGAGATCAAGAGAAAGCCTAGAACCCTTGTAGTCATCTATCAATAGGGTGCACTTTCAATAGATAAAACTACCCCCACATGATTTTTTACCTATCTTCATCACTTGTGACCTATCATATTCCAAGGATACAAAAGTGATTCATTTCCTTCTTAATAAAAAAGTACTCTTACAATGTTAATGCTTAATATATCTTTAGTGAATAAGAAAAAATAGGGAAAAAGTACATTCTTAAAGGAGAAATATAATATCGATCATAACCTCTTTTTGAATAGAAGTAAAGTGATCAGAACCTTGTTCCTCTATAAAATGTGGAATCATACTACAACATTGGATAATTGTTCAGTAACACGACTATAAGATCTGCATTCTAATGGGAACATGATGATCTCTTTTGATTACAAGGAATGAGTGATGATCAATTTTTTATTTTCAACTCCATGATGCTCAAACCTATTTATGCTTATCTTCTTCTTACTAAAATGGGTCTTCATAATTTAGGTGAAAGGATTTATCCTTTAATGTTATTCTAGTCATATGTCCATCCATTAAACAAAAATGAGGTAATTACAATATATTTCTTCCTTCAGGTGTTGTCACACTTCCATGTGTTTAATTAGTGTCTAACGACACTACTATATGAATTAAATCATTTGAAACTAAGATGGTAATTTATTATTTCCTACATGGTGCTCCATATGAAGATCATTTTCGTACTCTTCCTTGCTCAATAATTTCCTTGAATGGAATCAACCTTTGGATTTTCATGCCTCTTACTTCCTATATGCATCTCATGGGAATATATGATTTCTTTATCCTACATAAATGATGGTTTTGTGTACCTTGATAGATTGATTAGCTCATTTTTACTTGCTTCTTGAAGATATTTGGAGATTATAACAGATTCATAATGTGACAATCATTAACTCATGAAATCATCTTTACATTTCTATTTTGAACATGATGATATTTTCACAATTCAATTCATGACGTAAATGTCACATATGTGGAAGCATACTTATGGTGTGTGAATACATTTTTTTATCAATTGTTCCTCATGGATATATTTCCTCCTCAAGATAGTAGGATTTATCTTTGAATTCAACTTTATGGAATGCATTACATGTTATTAACCTCGAAACTAATTTGAATAATTATGATTGTCACCTCCTTGACTTACAAGATGTGAAAACAAGACAAAAAAGTGAAAAAGTGTTTAGAAACACTTTCATGATATATTCAGTGTCTAAGATCCTAATATGAATACCAAAATAACTCATGGTCATATTATGTTATCATGTTCTTCATGAAAATATCATTGTTGTTTTTAACTTTAGTGGAGCCCCTAATAGTTTTTTATCCTACGCAGTCCTCATGATGTTCCTAATTTCACCCATTAGCTAAGTCACTATATTTTTTACAAAATGATATCTTAATATGTTTCTTGTCATAATGTGATTCATATGATGCCATTTTCATGAATATATACAACCAAGATGACTCATCCCAACCAAAATTGGAATGATTTGAATCATTCATCTTCTTGCATCAAATTTTTTCATGTAAAAATATCCTCAAGATTGATTATTTAGGAGCATGAGGGTGTTTCTTCCATTTTTTGGCCAAAAGATAACTTCCATGCCTTATGATTATGGAAAATACTAATGAGATAGGTATATTAAAAACTAGGACAAAATTTCTTAACTTAAATCATGAACATTCTATTTTTAGCAGGTCTGCCATAGGGATTTATTTTTGGTAAGTTATCATTTTCGTTCTCTAATGTTTCTTGTTCATTCTGAGTGTTTTAAATTCCGAAAACTAATATTTTTTTATAAATTCACTATTTTTAGACATCCATGGCTCTCAATACTAGATTTCTCTAGAAGTTATAAATTTTTTCATTAGCGTTATATCTATAAAAATAAAAAAGGAAGTTTATGCTTTGGAAATTTCACATTGCTACTATTAAAAAGCTAGGTTTTAATTTTTTTTCTTTTAAAGTATTCTTAAAGGCACTTTGGAGAGGAAGATTTTGACAAATTTTAATTGGATAGGAATGCACAGTTGACGAGTTACGAGAGAATATTTATTTTGATGGTTATGAATGTATGGAAATATTTTTGTAGCACTTCGAGAAAAAAATGGAGTTTCAGATATGTTTCTCACAAGCACTTTGACATGAAAATTTACTAACTTCTTAGGGAGTGACATTGGTTTCATTTTATATGATTTTCTAACCCACCTGAGATTCTAGTTGGTTAACTACAGTTAACATAGCTTACACAAGAGGGGTAACGTTAAATCTATGTTTCCTCTCTATCTCTATTTTCCCCTTGGGAATAATTTGTTCAAATAGGATAGAAAAGTGTGACTTGTAAAGTGTGAGGAAAGTGGAAATGAAGTTTTGGATCTTAAACGAGGTCATGTGGAGCTGAAATTGGTTATTCAAGTGACCTCAAGACAATTAGGAAGATAGGGATAAAAATTTATCATCCCCTCTATCCTCTCTACGTTGTCACGGATGTTTGGGATTTTTGGGATAAAAAAGGGTGACCTAAGGGTGATAAATCATGAACGGAGGTAAGTGGTGGAGTGAGATATTGCATTTTACTAGCATACATTGCAAGTCTTGAGGGATGACAATTTTTTCTTGAAAATGGGGTAACTTTCTTTGATCCCACTTTTCCCATGAGGTAAATAGGGTATATAGGGGACACCAAGGTGTCCAAAGTGTGAATTTTCAGTTTTGAGATAGTCTATTTTATCTTGGATATCTAAATTGGGAAACTCAACTTGATGTTTTCACATTGGAAGCTTAAAAAATGTTTTTTGGGGTGAGACCTTATATGATTGTTAATAAAAAATACTTAATCATATCAATGTAACCATTATTGAGACTTTATTTCTTCCTTAAACTTAGAATTTTTGGCCTACTCCATCTTGAATAAAGTGGGGTAGATTCAATTTTGAAATATGTATAAATTATCCCTCAATCCTTGGATAAAAGTTGATGTTTCCACGTTTGAGAGAATTATAAAATTTTATGATTCCTATTTTTTTAAATTTTAACTCATTTGGGAACTAATGGAATCATTCGAAGATGTCAACTATCACTGATGAGAATTCATTTACTCCACCCTGAATTATCTGATATTGAACAAAATTACTCTTGGATAAAATATAATTTCCTAAATTTTATTAAATTTCCTTGGAAACTTTTAATATCCTCCAAATTACCCCTTATATTATTTATATTTTCCATCATTTTCCCTAAATTATGGTTAACAACTAAAGAATGCCAAAAAATTTCTTCTTATGCCTCTAAAGGAAGTAGTATTTCATTCCATCACAATGAATTCATCAATCATATTTGGTAATCATCCCTTCACACTAAAAAAAATTAAAATCATGTTAGTGATTTCTTATTATCCAAGGTGATGTGATACTTAGGGAAGGATGGCTGGAGTAAGGATTCTGAGTGATAGGGTAAACATGATGTTTAATCAGGGGCCTAGTTGTCATACTCAAAGTTTCAATGTTTTGTGCCATTCATTTTGTAGGAAAACAACTAGCTCTAGCTCAAATACATTGGATTGTAAGAGGAAATGGATCACCTATGAACTCTCTTGGTAAGAATACCAATTCCTTGTTGAATTGAGAAATATATTCATTTCTACACTACTAATACAAGGAATGCAGACACATGATGGAAAACAAAATAAACACACCGAAACGAGAAATAAATCGTAAAAAGGAAAGGAAAATTATGATACAAGGGAGTGAATTTTATGGAGGTATATGATAAATATATAAAAAATCGACAAAAGGATGATAAACGTAGGTAGAATAACTGAATATTCAGCTGAATTCAAACCAATTCCAGAGCTCGAAGATAATAAGATGGTTATAACATTCTCTTGTGATAGATATTCATGGTTTGAGATGAAGGATATATACCTATATTCCATCCTCATAGTGATATTGCACAGAAAAAACCTTTGCATCTAATGACCATTTTGTTACTATTTTGAAAGTTTTATTTTTGTAGTCTCATCGTAATGCCTTGTGACCACAAGAAGCCACTCTTCCAAGTATTCAAAAAAGTAATATATGGTTTTTTCATGAAATTATTCATGATTATTAGGTGAAGTTTGCAACGTGGATTCTTGTTGTAAATCAGTATGGACTTTGTAAATGGTGAGAGAAAGAAGATTTTAACTCCATTCAAAATATTCAAGTAGATTCTAATTCATTTGTTGCAAAATATTTCTTTTCATGACCTCTAACTCAATACTAAACTTAATATCATTTTATTTGATGGAGGTAATATATTAATGAATGAATAAATTAATGGTGGATCCAAACATTTTATTTTCCTTCTATTCATCATAAATACAATATTTTTCATAAGACAGGAAAGGGAAGGAATCATATTTTCATTCATACTCATTCATCAATGTGTCAAGGAGGACCTTGAGATCCTTTGATATTTTATATTTCTTGATCATGAAGAGGAGTATCAAAACTAGATTCATACTTATATTGCATATTCATAGAATAGGCGGGGCTTCCAACACTTAGTTAATGGAATTAAATTCCTTCCAAAATATTCAAAGTATATTGCACATATTCCTTATTTAAAGCCTCCACATAATCACTATCAAATTCATGTTAAAAACATTCAAACTAGGTGTCTATGAGATGATTAAAAACATTATCTCTATATTTCTTGATCTTCTTTCCGAAATCCTCTTTTGGTTTCCTTCTTGCAAGTTAAGGCATAATTTTCCTTCATCATTTTAAAATATAGAAAAAATATTTATGGTTAATGGGAATTGTACATATTTTAATTCAAGATTCATAAAATCATCCCCATGAAAGGAGGAAGGACACATTCTTGGGGTTACAACATGACAATAATCATTTACACCATCTTGAACCTCTCGAAGAGATCCATCTACTTCATATGGAAACTATGAAAATTCAAATTCACAATTACAAATAGTATCACAGTCTTTTGGTGATCACAGGGAAATCATCTCATAAGAGGGATCGTGTTTTTCCCATTATTGCACAATTATTTAAAGAAGGAAATTATATTCTTCATTTTTATCTATTTCATCATTGGGCATTTCTACATCAACTTAGGAGCCAAAATGAGATATAAAACAATTAATAATTACCTCGAATTCATCCTCCCAAATAACTTTTGGTGGGGAAGGAGGATTATTTTCTATAACATCTTCATGGTCAGTGGAATTATCTATAAGCATTGGATCATCTATCATGAGACAATAATTATCATCTCTCATGCACATTTTTTCTCCAAAGGATTATTCTTTCGGCCAACGTGTAGTTGTAGATGGATACTTAATTTTTATGTTTTCTTCATTATACTCAAAGGTTGTGAGTTGAAACCCATTGGAATAATCAAGAAGAGGATTTTCATAAGAAGTAAAAAACATATTTTAGGAAAAAACACTTAATAATATGGAGAATCAATAGAATCCTCTTCTAAAAGATGAATCTCTTCTTTCTTATTATCAAAGACTTCAAGTTGATCATAAGTTTTTTGCATGATCACAAAATAATTTATAATTTCAAAGTTTTAAAAGGAATATAAATTATTTTCATATAATCCTTTTTATATTTTTTCATTCCTTCATAAGAAATAAAATCATCCAAAGGAAGAGAGACAAAAGACAGTGATTTGAGTATCTTAGTCACCTTTGTGTGATTGAAGACATAACCTTCAAGATATTCTTATTTTATTTAATGGTGTAGAGATTCATATTCCTATTCTTAAAAATACATTTCATATATTTTATACATTCTTCTCATTAGGATCATATATTCTCTCATCATCTCATGTAATTCCCATTTTACATCCTCTAGTGGCAATTTGTTTGAATTGAAGCCATAAATAGTTAATAGTATGATGATCAAATGTTGTAATTTTCTCTATTTTTGATATTATCTTCATAACTTTATAGTAATTTCACTAATATTCTTTCCTTTTTATGATTTCATATTTTTAGTTGAAGAAAGAGACCTCTTCATTGTGCCAAAATACATATTTTTGCAAGAGCTAGTCCAGAATGATGGATGGTCAAAGTATGGATCACTTGGTGGTGATCTTCCTCTTCATTGTTATTCATGTTGATGGATGTTGAACACTAATATCATAACTTCGTCATTGTGATGTAGGAATCAAAAGTTACATGGATTTGTTCCTTTAAAGAGTCACCTTTAGAATATGATTTTTTATTTGATATATTATTTTTTAATTTTTTGGAAAATGTTTTTTTTTAAAATTATATAGATATCTTTAAGAGAACACAAGGGTAGATCTTTCCCCATCGTAGTCGCCAAAAATTATTGGTGTAATAATTTTTTGCATTGAAAATTATTATTTTTCACCAATGGTCATGGTGCTAAGAACCTCCTTGATGGGTACTGAGAAGATCTCAGTATTGAATGTAAACTAACTACAAGTTATGGGGTGTAATTTAGGGTAGGGACCACAAGAGAATACTCCACTAAACCTATGGAATAGTGTGAAAAAATTGTACAATCCAATAGTTTATGATGAAGAGAGGTAAAGGGGAGTAGGAGAAATAAGGAGAAAGGGTTAATATTTTGAGTAGGCATACACACTTCACATACATAAACCCAATTCCATTCACATTCAATTAGAAGAATGCAAAAATGAAATAAATCGGTAAGAATAAGAAACTAGAGACATATATTTTTACATATTCATCAATCAAGAACAAAAACTTCCTTATTGGTTATAGAAGACCACCATACCTAAAAAGTTTTAATGTAGAGAGAGAGAGAGAGAGAGAGAGAGAGAGAGAGAGAGAGAGAGAGAGAGAGAGAGAGAGCAGCACCAAAACATATGCATAGAAATAGAATATATGTAGCTCTTATTTATTGATGTAGTAGTGATAAAAATATCAACAACATACAATAATCAATCATTTCTAACCCTCTGGGAATGGATAAGACATTTCAATTTATAGTATTACTAAATATCCTTTTGTCTCCTCCCACATCATGTTTTACCTATCTTCATTACTTGTGATTTATCATATTCCTAGGATACAAAATTAAGTATTTTTCCTTCTTAATGAAAAAGAAATCTTACAATATTACCTTTTAAGATCACTTAAGTGAATAAGACAAACCAGGAAAATTTTACATTCTTAATGGAGAATTACTACGAAGAGACAAAAAAAAAAGAGGTAGAGAGATTTTTTTTCAAAATGTGAGGAATATGAAGCCTTTCCTGATGAATAAATTTCCTAATGGAAGCACTACACGATCAAAACCTTCTTCTATGAGAAATGGAAAAATTCTAGAGAATCGAATAAGCATTAAAAAATGATGCTATGAGAATTGCATTGTGATTATGATGATATATTCTTATTACAAATAAGTAGTTAGGATCACTTTCTTACTGCTATAGGCCTTCAAAATTAACAATAGTTGTCACAAATCAGCTCCATCATTCTGAAACCTCTTTATACTTTTCTGATTCTTACTAAAAGTGGTCTTCATCATGCAGGTGAAAGTATTACACCATGAATGATATTCTTGTCCTATGTCCATCCATTGGAATAAAATTAGGTGATTCCATTGGGCTTCTTCCTTTGAGGTTTTGTCATTCCTCTATGTGTTTAATGTTTTTAAGGACACTGCTATGTGAATTACATCATGTGAAATTTATATGGTTAATCATAATTTTATATATGGTGAGATATATGAAGATCATCTTATTACTCTTCTTAGCTCTAGAATTTTCCTTGAATGGAATAAAATTTAAAGGATGTTCATGCCTCTTCCTGCTCATATGAATCTCATGGGAGTAGATGATTTATGTATACTTCACACATGATTGTTTAAAGTATCCTAATAATCTTATTAACTCATTTTGAGTTTTAAGAGTTATTTGGACATGATAGAATATTCAGGAAATGTTGATCATCAACTTACTTCATGAGATTCAAAGTTCACTTTTGAACATGATGTCCTCTCCACAATTCACTTTCTTGATGAGGATGTCACATGAGTGGAAACACATTTATGGTATATGAATTTTTTATTCAATTAATTATCATGCAAATAGGTTTCCTCCTCCAGATAGAAGGATTGATCCCAAAATGAAACTTCAAGGAATGTGTTACATGCCCTTGACCTCTAAACTACTCTGAAGCACTATAAATGTCACCTATTTGACTTGTAGGATGTGAACATGTCACCATGAATTGATTATGTGTTTAGAAACACTTTCATGATATATGCATTTTCTGTGAGTCTCATATTACTACCCCCATCACTCATGGTTATCTTCACTTGTCATGATCCTGATAACTATATCTGTGATGATTTAAATTTTAGGTCAATGATTAATGTATCTGGTCATTTACAAGCCTCACAATGTTCTTTATTTCACCCGTTGTCTAAGTGATTATAATTTAGATGCCTTGACATCTTTATTTCTTCCCTGTAATAATGTGACATATATGATGTGATTTTCATGAATGAATTCAACCAAGATGGATCATCCCTACCACAATTGGGATAAGTTTTATTGTCAAGCTTATTGTATCGAACTATTTCATCTAGAAATTTCCTCAATATTGATGCTTTAGGA
Organism: Taxus chinensis; assembly: GCA_019776745.2. Classification (NCBI taxonomy): domain Eukaryota; kingdom Viridiplantae; phylum Streptophyta; class Pinopsida; order Cupressales; family Taxaceae; genus Taxus; species Taxus chinensis. The sequence goes on along the minus strand of CM034147.1, from coordinate 229,000,866 downwards.
GATTATAGGGGTTTTCTATCCTATTTGGACTATAAGATGATTTCTCAGCCTTGTGGTTATAGAGAAAATAAATGAGATAGACAAAGTACGAGATACAAAAAAAAATCTTATCTCAAATCTAATTTTTTTTTTTATCAGATCCTAGCTAGGATTAATTTTCTAAGTTTTCATTATTTTAGCTCTCATACGTTTCTTGTTCATTCATAGTGTTTCAAATGGTGTAAAATTACTATTTTTTGAACCTCCATGGAAATGAATACTTGTAATATTTATATGGTATGCTTACAAGTTTTACATTGTAATGAAATCATTCTCAAAAAATTATGTTTTTCACTAGGACATTCTGTTTTGAATTTCAAAGTTTTATGTCAACCATATCTCTGTGTAAATGAAACAACCTGTTTAAGGTTTGGAAATTTCATATTTGTGCTATAAAATATCTACAACATGAATGTATTTCTTTTTATAGTCTTCTCAAAGGATTTTAGTAGAGGAATATTCTGACAAATATTCATTGGAAATATGTACACAACATAGGAGATATGAATAAAATATTCATTTGGATGGTTATGGATGCCAGTAAGAAGTTGTGAATTACTTTAGGAAAAAAATAGACTTTAAGGGATTTTTTTCAGTAGCAAATTGAAATGAAAATTTACAAACTACTTGGGTATTGAAATTAATTTCAATTAATATGATTTTTTGACTCACCTGAGACTCTGGTTGGTTAACTCAAGTTGGGAAAAATTTCAAAAAAGGGGTGAGGTCACACTTTTTATTTCCCCTTAGTCCATGTTTTTCCAAATTTAGCCCCTCTGAGGAAAAATTGATCAAACATGACGTTGCATAGAAGAAAATCTAAGGGTAATTTAAATCCAATGGGCTCACAATAGATCCCAAATCTGAGGGGAAGGATGGCTAGACAATGGAGGATCAAACAATGTCAAATGAGTCCAGAGCTCGACAGGAAAAAATTAGAGAAAGGGCTCGATGTTTTCAGAATTTTCCACATACGAGTCATCTTGGAGCCAAATAGAAGACTCCTAGAAGGCATCATGTGTCAGCTCAGTACACTTCCAAAAGACACATAAAAAATGTAGGACCCAAATGTGGGCCATCCCTCCACATGGTAAGAACCTCAAAAAATTGAATCTGGCATTGAAAATTCTAAGGCCAATGGAAAGAACCACATGTCATCTCGATGCAAATTTAAAGGTGCTACCCAAAGTGGAGACTGAAATGAGCACCAGCCCTCCACGTGGTCAGAGTCTAAAAGGAAGCATTGGCCGTTTAAGATTCTAAGTACAATAGGTCTGGCGGAAGCCTCCACATATCTTAATGGTGCACCTCTAGAGGTCAGGTCCAAATAGTGTCTCCAAATGTGTGTGGATTGTCTACGTGTCTAGGGTCCAATAGAAGTCAAATGTGAAGTAGGATTGAATTGGCCAAGTATAAAAAAACCAGAGGAAGTCTCCATGTTTCTCTCTAGTGTAACTTCAAAGGAAAAATCCAGAGGTAGGTCCCAAATGTGCGCTGAGTCTCCACAGGTCTAGAGTTAGACATATTCCCCCACCAAACAAAAGGGACTTATCCAAAACATAAAAGAAATAGAGAAATGCCACAGAAGGAGCCACATGTCTCTCAGGCCCTCTTTCAAGAGGTGAATAAAAATGAGGTCCCCAAATATGCACCATCTCTCCACATGTCTCGGGTCAGAAAAAGTGTCTTTGCCAACAGGAGGGACTTAGGTAGAACACAGAGGAGTCACGCAAAAGTCACCATGTGTCAGTCTGCCATAACTACAAGAGTGTAGAGGAGGGGGATGAAACCTTAAGATGTGTGGGGTTGCCACGTGGATCTGTGCAAATAGACTCCAAACTAGAAGCACCTTCAGATGGCCATATCTTTCAATCAGAAGCTTGAAATCGACTGGGAGGGGACGTTTTGGAGAGATCTCGATACCTTGCTATTGGCCTGTTAGCATTAATGTTTCAGCCTGCCATTTTTGAGGCCCTCAAGTCTCCCACCTGCCACCATGATGAATAATGGGTTTCCTTTCTTTCCTGGCAAGGAGCAACGATGGAAGCATGGGTCTTGTAGTCAAGCCTTTCATTGTTGTAGGTGGGTTTTAATGCTGCTAGAATGGTTAGAGTAGGTGGATTAAATACATTGCAGGCATGTTGTTGGAGTAGGATTCGAATTCTTCCCTCTCTCCTTCTCTTTCTCTTATACATATTGTAAAGGAGGGGCATTTTTTAGAGGTTGGTCATCTTTTCTCTCTTTCCCTCCTCTCTCTTTCTTCCTTAGGGCTGAATGTGGAGTTTAAGCCTCCTCTCGTGGCCTTGTAATTGAATTTTATTACCGCTTACTCATAGATGATGTACTGTGTGAACTCTTGGAGCAATAAAAAAAATTTATGATGCATTTTATCCATCCTTCCTTATTTTATTCTCTTTTTTTGCCTCTCATCATTGTAGGGTATACTATGCATAATTTTGATGTCTATTGCAGGTTCTGGGAGTTGTGTTTAATGGGTTTGAAGTGGTGTTCTATATGAACTCTATCTCTGTTCTTTGGTGCATCTTATCCATCCTCTCCATTGCTCACCTCTCTCAAATTCAGGTAGCTGATATTGTGACCAACACTTCCTTTTCTGGTGTATCACTGCTTTAGTGTAGGCTTTGCTTTTATGAATTTCTCTCGCTCCGTATCTCCTTGGAATGTTAGATTAGGATTAGATAATTTTCCTACACTAGAGTAGCTTATGGTAGGTAGTTTATGAAGAGGAAGTTGGCTTTCTCCAGAGGGCCATTTAAAGTTCACAAGTCCCATAGCTTGAAAGAAGGTCCCATGTTATGCAATCACACCAGATGCCCCACTCAAATTTGAGGCCATTCGAGGGTGTTGTGATTTCACACTAACACTCCCCTTGATCTCCCATGTTCCCTTAGGTACATTTGGTATAGTAGGACATAAAATGTGACTTCATGAGCATGAGGAGTTGTAAATGAGGTTTGGGAGATTCAATAAGGTCATGTCGAGCTGAAAGGGGCAATTCAAGTGATGAGTAACCAACTTGGAAGAGATGGGTGACAATTTAAGTCCCATTTGTCTTAAATATCCCTTTGGGGATAGTTTTGATAGTTGGGATGGAAAAGTGTGACCTAAGGTTGAGTAAAAATGAAGGTGGAAAGTGGTGCAATGAGATAGTAAATGCTAAGGGCATAGGTTGTAATTCTTAAGTCGGGAAAAAAATTCTTAACAACGGGATCACACTTTTATGTACCTATTTTATCTTGATAGAAAAAGGGCACAGAGGGAACACATATGTGTCCAAAGTGTGAATTTTCCATTATAAGAAACTCAAATTTACCTTAGATGTCAAAAGTAGGACAGTTGTCTTAAATTTTCAACCTCAGAAGATTCGTAAGGTTTTATGGGGTAAAAATTAATATTACTATGACTCCAAAACAAATGATGATATCAAGGAAATAGATATTGAGAATTAATTCATCTAGAAACTAAAAATGTGGGGTGTATTCCATCTTCACCGGAGAGGGGAAATTACATAAGTTTTAAAAATATAAATAAATCGTCAATCATTGGATACAATTTGATTTTTCCAAATTTTAGATGATTCCAAGATGTTTTCAATCCCTCTAATTTTAATCCTAATTTATTTGGAATCTCCCAAAATTGTCTAAAGAACTAATATTTCACTTAGGAGCTTTCATTTCGTACACCCTAAATTACTTTATATTAAATAGCTTAAACTAGATCAAAATTTATTTGTTAAAATTTGCTAAATTTTCTTCGACACCTTCAATATCCTCTGATGTCACCCTTAGAATATTTATATTTTCCCTAAACATTCCGAGAGGATAGTTAACAACTACATAATGACTAAAACAGATTTTTTAGGCATCTAAAGGAGGTAATTTGTCATCGAGTCATGATGAATTCATCAATCATCTTGGGTAATCATACCTGAAAACTAAGAAATAAATGAAAATATTGTTATTAATTTCCTTTGAGCCATGGTAATGTTAATACAGAGGGTATTTTGGCTGGAGGAAAGATTCAAAATGATATGAGAAACAATATTTTCACTCACGGGCTTAGTTTTCATGCTCAAAGTTTCAATTTTTCATGTCACTAATTTTTCATGACAACATAATGCTAGAATAATGGATAAATGATGGAATCATCAAGTAAGAGTGAAATATATATCTAGAATAATTTACACATGCAATTCAAATGTAAGAACCTGATGTGTATAAGAAATATAGGTAGTTTTCTTCTGTGAATAAAGTAGAATATAAGGATATAACTTACGAAAATGTTAGATGTACTTGTGTAAGTATGCCTCAATATTAAGCATATACCCATACATGATGGATAAGTATTGAAACAAATTATTTTATTACATGAAATAAAATCTAAGATAACCACATATATGACATTTTTCACTTATCATGAAATTATTACCATTTATACAAAAATGAATAACTAAGTTATTCTCTTGTTATCTGGTGTCTATTATGTCAAAATCATAGCACCCCCTGAATTTCAAAGTTTGAGATGGGACATTTGGTATGATTACATAACATGGATCTATAGTAAGTGTGGAACAATCCGAAATGGGATAGCTCTCCGGAGAAGAATGGTTCCTTCTCCAAATCCACCTGCCACTAGCTACTTCAAATGTAGGAATACTACTGACTAATTCTAATTTAATTCTTCTAGGGGGACATGGAAAGAAGGTTTTCATGAAATAAAACTACACTATGAGAGGTGATACACTAAGGAAGGAGTGATGATAAATTTTCCTAGCCTAAAAAATAATGGAATAGATAAATCTTCAAAGAGTGGACCTACACCACAAACTAAATTACATCCAATGCATAATTCCTAAATGATAATAACACACCAAAATCTATAAAAAACAAGGAAATGAATAGATTAAGAAATAAAAATAAAATGCTAAGATGAAGATAATAAACCGTGAGAGGTTAAAGAGATCAACACAACCATGATATTATTGTATCATATTAATATACACAATACATTTTTGTAGCAGAAAGAGACATGAATCCATTACAGATCTTGAGAGGAAGGCTTGAAGCCCCAAGAATAATGGGGTGAATGGGAGGAGAGAAAATGACCAACCTTTTGCACATGCAAACCCCTTACATTTTATAGAGGAAGAAATGAGGAGAGAGAGAGAGAGAGAAGAAATTCCAAAAATGAACTCCAATCTCCTATAAAATTCATCATTCTTCTTATAAGAGTGATGGGAAAATATGTGAAGCCCATACTCCACTGTACCTTTCTTGTTGGGGAAGAAAGGAAGCCTAGACCTCATCATTTTGGTAGGTGATAAAAATAGAACCATTCTTCTAAAATGGGGGACTATACTTCCATAATTTGAATTATTTACCTTTATTTAAATTAAGAAATCCATTCTTATTTCTGTAAAGGACATTGAGGTATTTCTAAAAAGTCCATTTTTGTGTAAATCTGATCTCTTAGTCATAAGTCATGGTCATCTGAAGATGAGGGTACCATACTGCATTAAATGCGGGTGGTTTATCTACTTTGTCGAACTCTGACAATGCATCACACCCTATGAAATCTAAAATTTTAGACATTTGGGATTCGGAACTTTGTGTATTTCAACTTTAGAGATCATCATCATTGTTCATCTTCTAAGCTAGATCGAGAGTTCTAAAATGCTGAAACCTTGAAGTATGAAATTTGGACTTTGAGTTTTAGACCTTCAAGCTTTGGAGATCACTGTCACTATTCATCTTCCTCAGTTTGTGAAACTTACGAAATAAAAAACCTTGAAGTATAAAATTTGGATTTCAGGTTTTGTACTTCAAGCTATGATTTGTGTGCATTAGGGCTTTAATGTTCCAAAATTCTATAACCCTGAAGTCTAAAATTTAGAATTCTAGTTTTGGACCTTTGTCTTTTTGGGGTGTCGGGTTTTGTGATTTTTCACTATTTGGGTTTCAGAATTTTTCATCGATCCGGTTGTTGCATATATCAAAAACTCCAAAACCATGAAGTAATAATTTCAGAGATCAAGTTTTGGGATTTTTTGCTTGTCATTTGGAACTATTCATTGCTTAACCTTTCTGCTAACTTCAAACTCCCGAATGTTCGAATTTCAAAATTTAGAGTTTGGAATTGATTTTCTTTGGGCCTTTTGAGTTCCTCAATTCATAATTTTTTTCCTACAAAAGCAAATGATTTTGCGTCATTCCAACTCACTTAGCTCGAGCCCGAAATGCGAGCTCCCATGGCTAAAACCATCCCTCCATTTTTTCTGTGAGAGGTCATTTTTTAATAATTTTTCCTAAGGAGAAAAATATGATAACAAGTGTCCTTGCTCATATCTATAATTTTTATTTTCTTTTTAAGTTTCACTATACATTCAATAATATTTCTACATACTTATACTCATCTTATAATTTATTCCTTGCATAACCAATATAATTTTGTAGGTTTAACACATGTTCAACCAAAAACCAGTCCTAATAGTTATGAACTCATGTCTTACATTTGTAATGATTATAATTTCAAATTGACCAATAGTTTAATAAAACTAGGTACTAATATTTATTCTATTAAGAGGGTAAAAATTTCAAATGGTCATATATATAAAAACATATATGTTAAGCTATTAAGAACATTTATGATTCTATACTTCACCCAAGAATACAAGATAAAACATTAAAGAGCCCAATTCGATAGAGTATTACCATAGCATAAATATATTGAGATTAGAGTATAGGTAAATTTTTAGTAGAAAATATTAGTTAATTCATGAATATTCTAGATTTCAAAAATTTTTTTTGGTGAAATTTTAGGTGTTGACAACTTTATATTTTCATCTAAATTTTCTAGGTAAATGATAATTTTAGGGGTTAGTTATCCTAGCCTTTACACCAATAGCAAATTAATTTATTTTATATCTCCATCAGTGTGAAATGGAGAGTTGTAAAATTATAATCTATATATGTTGACGACCATCCTTGGCGGATGGAGTTGTCAAAGTTGTTGGAATCCTTAGGTTAGTGAGACGTGTGCCCTGCAGAGACCTCCATATTTTAAAGATGATGGCTCTTCTCTGTAGGGGGAGATAGGGGTGAGAAGAATTAAAAAAAAATATAAAACAAGCTAAGGTGATGCGCCGAACAAACCTACTAGGATATTTAATCGAGACCGCAACTTCTTGAGAAGGGAAATGGTGAATAACTGAAGAAGGGTGGATGAAAAGCACCACAGGTCAGAAAAGGTCACACATAACACTACCTCAAACTACCTAAGCACAAATTTGAGGATAGTAACAACACTTAGGGATGCACATTTTCTACATGAAAATAGAGGCGATCAGAGACAATAAAGCTATGTGAATGATCAATACAAAAAACCATAAGGCATATATATCACTTCAATAGTTGTGTAGAGTATTACATTTAGAAAAGAGAAAATATTGGTATTACAAAACCTAGATAGAAGGCTATAGTTCCAAGATCTCTACCCTTTAAAAAAGAGAGACTTGTGACAGACTAGAAAAGATTAACTCTCCAAGTATCTAACTAAAAAGATCCCTCCCTTTTTCATTGAAATTTGATTACAATTTATTTGAGGGAGGAGGTAAGATAAAAATTTCAATCTCTTTCCGAGCTTCCCCTCAATTATGATATATGATATGAAGTGAAAAAAATGGATTTCCTCAACTCCTTCTAACAATTTGGCCTCCTCGGAAAAGTAAGAGCCATGCCTACTTAATGCATCTTAATTATTTTTCAACTGACTCCCTTGAGATTGACTCACCTTTTGATAAGAACATCCTTCGAATCTTTATTACATAAATAAATATTTCAAGCCTTTATGCATTGGTCCATGGCCTCTTGATTCAAACGATGTGTATTTTGTAATGAAATGGCCCTTCACCTCCGATCTTTGGAAAAATTCTTGAGCATTAAATCTTATAGATAAGACCCTAAATCACTTATACGTGGCAGATTTCTTGTCTTATTTTTATGGCCTACTTTTTAAATGGAATCCATTTGTTGGAAGATCCACATGGATGGCCTGCACATGCTTATGACTGTGCTTTTCTTTAGGGATCCTAGGAAACCATTGGGTGGACACCTGACACCATCCACGGGCTTGCTATCCTATTTCTTTGTTGACTCCACATGTCTACCCTACAGGAGTTTGAGACTTCATCACCTCCTTTGACTTCTGAAGTTGCACCTAATTGACACTTGGTAGTTTTTGCAGTCTTCTCATCTCTCTTTGTGTTTTGATTAAGTAATTTCTGCTGGGTGAGGATTCGACTTTGAATAGGATTTGAAAACAAAGAAATATTCTATTTGTGGATTTTAAAATAAAAAATTTGTGACTCAATAGGACCATTATCCTACTAAATGAAAAGAACCCATGATATTCCTCTATCAATTTTGTCTGGTATTGTGTTTCCAAGTTACTCCAAGTTGGAGCTTGTGGCCCTTTTAGCTTTTTGTGGAGCATTCATAATCACCACTTGACTCTTCCTCCTTCCTACTCTCATAATGAAACTTAGTAAGTTTTATTTTTTCTGAGAGTAGAGAATTGAAAAGATGGGCAATGGAATCCTTTGGCTGGTTTAGTTTCTCTGTATTTTCTAGAAATTGAATCTTGCAAACGCCTCAGCTAACTATTGATTCTTAATGGATCTGGAGTCTTCATAAGATCTGTTGCCTTCGTAATCGAGTGAGATAAGTCTAGGCCTATACAAAAGAAAAAAACATACATATCTCAAATGAGTAATGCAGAGTGTGCGTAAGCACTTATTCTACTGAAAGAAAATCTACTCCTGATACTAATATTACTGGCTTGATGCATGTTAAATGAAACCTAAAACAAGAAAGGAAAAATAGCTTCCTTTTCTTATAAAACGCGGTCATGAAATCAGTTTGGCTAGTGACATGGCCTGTAGTAAGAGTGAAAAATTAACCTTCACTGTTGCAACTACGGTATCAACAAACATTATGCATACCTCATCTTCTTCATCTTTTGTTTGGAGGTGTTATAGCTGACCCTTGGGGTATTGAAAATCATCCTCATGCCTTGTAGTGAGCATGATAGGTATGAAAGTTTTCATTGGTCTTGAGGAGGACCATTCTTTGGTGGGAGTTGGTATGATTCTCTATTCCTTCCCATGGTTCTAGATCATATTTTTTGGAACAAGGCTTCTTTGTAGGATTCTTTGACAGGTGTCATCCCTATCTTCTCCTTCTCTATTTTTAACATCTTCACTGGTGAATCAAGGCTCTTCAATTGAAAGAAAAAATATCTCGATAATACTTTCTTCTAGAGTTCTAGGATTAGTCCAAGGGGAGATGTTGTGAGCAAAAGGTTGCGTTTTTTGCGGAGTCTATAAAGCAGTGAATATTTTTATTTCCGCAATATCTTCTTCATCGATCCATTCCCCCAAATTTGATAAGCACTCGATCTTATCCTCTTCCTCTTCTACAAAGCTTTATGCATTGATATGATGGTTTTTGAATCTACAAATTCTTCATCATATGTCACTTCATTTTGTGGAATGAATCCTATTGATAAGGATTTGTTTAGGGGAGATGCTTTGTGGGGAGGAAAAATGGAGGCAACTTCTACAGCCTCTTTTTGACATAGCTAGTGACATAAAATTCCTAATATTGTATCACTTCTCACCATATGCTCCTCTTCTTTTGGATTTAGAGCCATTGCTTGTTGGTGTGAGCAGTATAGCTATTTGAAGAAAGGGAAAGGGTGGACTGGGTGGATTGGAGATGGAAAAGGGCACGATCCCTTGGTGGTAATGAAGTCATGATTGCATGACCTAATAGGATGAAGAGAAATGAGAGGTGTGGAAATTTGGATGAATGAAAATAGATGAGAGGAAGCTCTGTGAGACGTTGTAGTGATTTGATCAGAACTTATGGAGTTTCTCAATGTTCTCTGAAAATATGTTCATTGAAACTTGATTTCTATCGAGAATCGACTGAGTTGATGCCATGATAAAATATCACTCTGAGTTCTTCCACCGGGCATGCAAAGAAAAATGTTGACGACCATCCTTAGCAGATGGAGTTGTCAAAGTTGTGGGAATCCTTAGGTTAATGGGACGTGTGCCCTAAAGAGACCTCTAGATTTTAAAGAAGATGTATCTACTATGTGGGGGTAGATACTTGTGATAATAATAAAACAAAAATGTAAAACAAGCTAAGGTGATGTACCGAATAAGCCTGCTAGGATATTAAATAGAAACCACAACTACCTGGGAAGGGAAATGGTGAATAACTAAAGAAGGGAAGATGAAAATCACCACAGGTCAGAAAACGTCACATAGAAAACTACCTCAAACTAATTAAGAAAAGCTTCGAGGATAGTAACACCATTGAGAGATGGGCAGTTTCTACGTGAAAATAAATGTGATCAGAGATAATAAAACTATGTGAATGATGAACAGAAAACACCACTAGGCATATATATCACTCCAATAGTTGTGCAAAGTATTAAATTTAGAAAAGAGGAAATATTGCTATTACAAAACCTAGGCAGAAGGGTAGAGTTCTAAGAGCTCTGCTGTTTACAAAAAAGAGACTTGCGACATACGAGAAAATATTAACTTTTCTATTATCTAACTAAAAATATCCTTCTATTTTTCATCAAACTTCAATTACACCTTATAGGGGGGAGGAGAAGGTAAGAGAGAAATTTCAAACTCCTTCGCAACTTCCCGTCAATTATGATAAATGATATGAAGTGATAGAAATTGATTTCCTCAAATGCTTCTAACAATTTGGCATCCTTGAAAAAGTGAGAGCCATGCGTATTTAATGCATCTTAATTATCCAATAACTGACTCCCTTGAGATGGAATCACCTTTTGAGAAGAAACTCCTTCAGCTATTTGTTACATAACTAGATATTTTGACCCTTTATGCATTGGTTCCCAGCCTCTTGAACAAACAACGTGTATTTTGTAATGAAATGACCCTTCGAATTCGATCTTTTGAAAACTTATTGAGTGTTAAATCTTACAGATAAGACCCTAAATCACTTATACATGGCATATGGCTTGTCATATTTGTATTGCCTACTTTGAAAATGGAATCCATTTGTTGCAAGATCCACATGGAAGGCCCGTGCATCCTTATGACTCTGGTTTTCTTTAGGGATCCTGGGAAAGCACTGGGTGGACACCTAGCACTATCCGCAGGCTTGTTGTCCTATTTCTTTGTTGACTCCACATGTTAGCCTTGCGGTAGTTTGAAACTTTGTTGCCTCCTTTGACTTCTGAAGTTACACTTGCTTGGCACATGGCACTATCCATAGGCTTCTCATCTCTCTTTGTGTTTTGATTATGTCCTTTCTAGTTGGTGAGGATTTGGCTTTGAATAGGCTTGGAAAACACAAATTTTTTCTATTTTTTGATTTTAAAATAAAATTATATACAATAGTTACAAATTTATAATTTCATATATTAAGTACAAATCATATTTTCTTCCCAACTCCTTTATTAATACCCATTCTTGTGGTCCTAGTGGCATTGAATATCAAGATGAACTTCATATTGCAACCATCATACATTGAAGGTATTTTAATAGTTAATATATTATTTTGTTGAATTTTTATGTTATATTAAATTTTATAAATGAGTGATAGAAAAAACATAAATGTATGCTACTAGCCAGAAGCTTATAGTATGTTTCAATTTGGAAGGATGAAGGATAGATATATGTTGTTGTCTATTAGTATACATATGCTACTAATAAAAATCATAGATATATAATGTATGCTACTGAAAGCTAGAATACATTTATGCTATAAGATAAAATTATAAATATATGCTAGTGGTTGGTATCATAATTTCATGTACTATTATCTCATAGCATAGATCTATTGTACTGATCGATAGGTTTTTTATGTTACTAGATAATGGCATACAATAACGCTAATGGTCAGTAAGTTTTCTAAATATACAAGATGGTAGCATATATTTATGCTACAAACTGGTAGCATAAATAATACTGTCATATGTAAACATATATTTATGCTACCAACAATTAGTATATTAAATGCTACTGGCTATTAGAATTAAAAAATGCTTCCGGTTGGTAGCATATGTTTTTGATATTAGCCGATAACATTTTTTATTGCTATCATAAAAAAATAGTATGGGAATTATTATTCTTACCTGATATTTTGTGAGGAAAAATTTCTCATTGAGACAATCATTTTAACTGCTAACATAAAAAAAATTGAAAAAATAAATTCCATAGAAAAGTAACGAAATCTGTAATTTTTTCCCAATATTTTGTTTTTCAAAATTTTAACTCCATATTTTATGAGGAGATATTTCTCAATAGGACATTCATTTTAACTACTATTATCAAAAAAATGATTTAAAAAAAATTATATTTGTGGTTGACAACTTAATATTTTTTCCTAAATTTGCTAGGTACAAATTAATTTCAGGGGTCAGTTTGCCTAGTGTTTACACTAGTAGCCAAAATTTTCAATTTAATTTTGCATTAGCACAAAATTGAAATTTGTACAGTTCACCTATATATATAGAGAGATCATAAATTTATAATTTCATATATCAAGTACACATCAAATTTTTCTTCACACTTCCTTTACTTTTACTCATGCTCATGGTCCCATTACAATGTACTATGGATATCAACTGCATATCGCAACCCTATAACATTAAAGGTATTTTAATCATTAATATTTTATTCTATTGAAGTTGCATATAATATAAAATGTGAGAAACAACCAATAACAGTAAGATAAACGTATGTTACTGGCAGGTAGGATATCGTATGCTTCCGACCGAAAGCATACATACATAATAAATGGTATCGACATGTCGCATTCATTTATGGTACAAGTTGGTAGCATAAATGTATGTTACTTTCTGGTAGTATAAATGTATTCTAATCACTCATAGCATAGATATATGCCACTGAAAGATAGCTTTTTAATGCTACTGTCCTGTAGCATAGAGTATGTTATCAGTCAGTAGTATATATTTATGCTAGCGACTGGTAACATAAATAAATCTACCTAGCTGACAAGATATATTTATTCTACTAGATGCTATAATATATTATGCTATCACCGAGTAGCATATTATGTGCTACTGATCGATATTATATTATATGGTACTGACTAGTAGCATAATGTATGCTAATGGATGGTAGCGTATATCTATGCTACCAGCTAGTAGCATTTTTAGATTTTTCATAGAATTATTTTTAAGGGAATTTAGTTTTCTTACCCCATATTTTGGGGAAATAGGTTTTTCATTGAGGTGATCATTTTAAGTTCTAATATTAAAAAAAAGAAAAACAATCCCCCTACAAAACTGACGAACTCTGCAATTTCTCACAAAATATTATTTTTTTTGAATTTTTTTTCTATCCTATAATTTGAGGACATATTTCTCGTGGAAATGATCATTTTAAATTATATTTTGAAAACAATGATTTTAAAATAATTACATGTAGTTGGCGGTTTTTATTTTCGCCTAAATTTTTAAGCTATAACTTAAGTTTAGGGCTTAGTTCGCCTAACATTTACACCAATAAATGTATTTTTAATATAATTATCCATTAGCGTGAAATTGAAAACTTTAAAATTCACCTTCATATTTATAGTGATTAAAAAATTATAATTTCAAATATCAAGTACAAAATAAATTTTCTTCACAATTCCTTTACATGTACCCGTTCTAGTGGTCCTATGGGCATTGACAATTGATATTTTCTACAGATTGCAACCCTCTAACATTAAAGGTATTTAAAAAGTTTATTATGTTATTCTGATGAAGTTTTATATAATATAAAATGTCAAAAAAAACTGAAAGTAATAACATAAATGTATGATACCCATCAGAAGGCTAAAACATAGATATATTAATGGTACCGATCATTAGCATACATGTATGATATATGTTGATAGCATAAATTTATGTTATAAGTTGGTAGCATACATGAATGCTACCAACCTATAACATCTACATATATAATACTAACCAATAGTTTTTTTCATGATAACGCCCAGAAGCATATTGTATGTTACCGAATGGTAGCATTAAAAACTATTGTTGTCCAGTAGTAATTTGTTTAATGGTGTCAGGAAAAAAAGGGTAAGGGAATTTTTGTTCCTTAGGCCATATTTTATGATAGATTTCTTAGTGAGACAATCATTTTAACTACTAACATCAAAAGTTTTCTTAAAAAATCCCATACAAAAATGACGAAATCTTACATTTTTTTCACAAAAAATCATTTTTTTATTTTTTTATTTATAGTATAGTTTGCAATTAAATATTTCTCCTTGAGACCATGATGTTACTTGATATTCTCAAAAACACTATTTTTTTTAAATTATATATGTGGTTGACAACTTGTTATTTTTGCCTAAATTTCCTATGTATAAGTTACTTTTAGGGGTCACTTATCCTCGTATTTACTTTAATAGATGAATTTTTAATTTAATTATCCATTAGAAAAGAAATTAAATTTGTAAAATTCACCTTCATATATTGAGTACACCTAAAATTTTCTTCACAATTCATTTACCTGTACCTGTACTAGTGGTCCTATCGGCATTGGTGATCCAAATCGACTACATATCGAAACCCTACAACATAAAAGTTATTTTAACAATTTATATGTTATTCTATTGAATTTATATGTAATGTAAATTTTAATTTGTTAATAATGGCTGATAGGATTAACATAAATGTATACTATTGGATAGTAGCATATAGTATGTTACTGGTCATAAGACTAAAGAATAGACATATCCTACCAGATGGTAATATATCGTATGCTTTTGGTAATAAGCATAAATATATAGTGTATGCTACTTGTCAGTATCATAAATGTATGCTATTGTTTGGTAGCATGAATGTGTGCTAGTGGCCCATAGCTTAGATATATACTACTAGTTGGTAGATTTGTTTAATCTTCTATTCAGTAGCATGCATTTTACTACCACCTAGTAGCACTTTTTAGAAATATGAGTTTGTATCATTTATTTATGCTACTGACTGGTAACATATATTTAAGATACCGACCAATAGCATTAAAAAATGCTATCAGACGGTAGCATATAGCTATGCTACTGACCAATAGCTTTTATTTAGTGGTGTTAGAAAAAGGAAGGAATTTGTTTCTTATGCCATATTTTTTAGGATATATTTATCATTGAGATGATCATTTTAACTACTAACCTCAAAAATTTTAAAAACAAATACTAGATAAAAATGATGAAATCTATATTTTTTCATAAAAAACATCTTTTTTCATTTTTTTGTTTCCACCATATTTTCCAAGGAAAAATTTCTCATCACAACGGTTGTTTTAAATATTATTTTGAAAAAAAATTGAATGTTGTTAGTTGACATCATAAACTATCAACTGACATCATATACTATCAGTCAAAACTTACTACCATACAATATAATTATTAAATGATTTGTTAAACCTTTCAAAAAAAATTCCTTCATATTCACCATCATTTGTAAGGTAATTTTCACATATTCGGAAAGGAATATATACAAGTTTTTTTAAATGGGGGTCTAAAAATTTACCTTGTTAGAATATATCTATTTTCTTTACCTAGATTAGTCATGAGATAAACTGAAGTATCATGTGCATGTTTCTAAGTTTGAGGGATGAATAAAAGGACTGATACTAAATAATCATATTCTATACATCAATATCTAATCTTAGGATTGGGAGAAATACATATATCTTGATATCTCTTCAAAGTAGTGGTATTCAACATAGTGGTAATAACATTACTTGGAGTTTAGTGAGGAAATATAGCTGGGTGATTATGACCCCAATTTTTAGGGTAATAAAATTGATGTTATATATTACCATATTTGTAAAATGATCACATGGAAATGATCCCATAAATAAAACCTTACGATATCAGGAAATAAGATCGCATAATATAGACCATGTATGCCTATATAGTGTACATGGTCATATCCCTTGGGGATATGTTCAACTGCAAATATTTCCAAGCACCAATATTAACCCATCCTATGTTGAGTTTTTTATTCTTGTTTTCCAAAATAATTTTTAAAAAGTGTTTATCTTTTTATTGGCATTCTAGGTAATACATCACACCATATAAACATGATATCATGATTCCTTTGTATATTCCTAACCACTAATTGTAAATGAATTCGTTATCCTTGGAAAATATGTTCTAACATACAAGAATAACATAATTTAGGATTATTTAGTTTGTGTATTATAGTTTTTAATTTTAATTATTATACAATATATAAAATTAGGAATAAAATATAAATTTTTATTATTTTTTATGAATCTTCTTCTCATTCGAATTATGCAAATCTAGGGTTTCATTATTATATGTTAGGGTTTGAAATTTATACTTTCTTCTTTCTTAGTTGGTAGATCTCAGCATTGTTATCAATTATATCCCTTGTTTCTAGGAATTTACACCACCAAATTATTGTTATTTAATCTTCATATTTCACAAATAGTTCGTGGAGTAGTTAGCTACCCCATGTCATTTAAGTTACCGATATGGATTCTATAATTCTTCCTATAACTAATTATAAAAATGAGACTATTAGAGATCCCTTTATTCCCTTCCCATGTCCTTCATTTTAGTAACAAACGATTACCTTTTTTATCCCGTAAAATGTGTTTCACTAGGCACCTGATTATGAAGTTATAATGGTAATAAATTAAAATGATAGTCATCCCATCAACCATAATCCAAATGTAGTTATCCCTTACCATGTTAATCCTCCTTTAACACTACAACCTAGATCTCATTTACAAGTAAGTGAGGATTACAACTTCCTTGAAAAACATAGAAATAACCAAACAATAATCTTGATAATAGGTTTTCTCAAGAAATATAATTTCTATAAAGATATTATTTCTCAAGCTCTAAATGATGTTACTCTATGATATATACTGATACTAAATACTCTGTATCCATTTCTAACACTTACAAAATGTGATGAAGGAATCTATTGAAAAATAGGATTGATCACCGAGTAACATATTATTGAATTACACTTATCGTGATACATTTAGGTACAGTATTTTCAAAAAATCACCAAGAATGTCCTTGTATATAATAGTTCTTGGATGGTGAATGTAGTATCAAATCATAAAAATGGCATTCCTTGATCCCAACCATTTTGTGAGACCTGATACATCAGAAAAGAGGTTTTGCTGTATAACAAGAAAATAACTAGTTACTATTTATTTGTTTGTAGCGTGGAAGAAAACTAAAAAAACACAACTTCATGTAATATCTACCAAGTTCAAGTATAATATCCTTAATATGGGACATCAAATTCACATTAAATATATTCCATGAATACATACATGAGAGGTATGAATATACATATTTGGTAGATAATGATCATTATAAATATTTACATAGATGCATTAAATAAATACATAATAATACCTATATATATGCATAGTAGATAATGATAACTATAAATAATGCCAAATTGTTGAGTCAATAAATAATTATATTCTATAGCATAGTATCCATTTCCACTCATCAAAGTAATACCAATAGTTATCCCACTAGAAGAAGTTGGATTATTACAAATAAAAAAAGCAATTTCAAGATAAATTTAGTAGACAAGATGATAAAGGGGGGATATTCGTAAAAACATAAACTTACACACATATTTTTACAACTGGTCCTAATGATAATGATGAGGATTACCATGAGTGTGGATATTATGTAGATGATGAAACTAATAAGATACTAGATAACTTAAATTTAACATTTGTAGGTCTAGAAAACTATAAAGAAAAATAATATTTGTTTGTACTTCACTAATTATTCAACAAAACATACTTAACAAGTATACATATAATAAAAAATTCTTAAATGAGAAAATAAAGACAGCAAAATAAGATTAAACCTTTCCCAAAAAAATCCTTATAACATTAGATTGGATTGGCAAAAGAGTGGGGTCAAGTGACACTCTTTTTTAATATTGATGACTGATATGACTTCTTTGATATGTGGCTTCTCCAAAAAAAAAAAAAACTTTAATGGAATAGAGAATCCAAGCTACGATAAAATAATGGATTTGGTTGATGACTTGATGATGGATTATATTGATAAGAGATCATTGGATAACATAATATTACACACAAGTGATTTTCAATGGTATTTTGGTAGAGTAAAAGTACAAGTTTTCCAGGCTTACAATGATGAATTGAGTGAAATGTAGCTTCTTATTTATCAATGCTAAAAAATCCATTGATTGAGGAAGGTGGATTGGACTAATTTATAGGATATTAATTGTAATTTCCTTATTTAGCATGGTAGATTTGTTCCATGTAGATGAATCTTTGAATGTGAAAATAAGAGGCAATATTTCTTGTTTTTGTTGTTTTTCTTTGTAGAATTATAGAACTTGAGTGGAGTGACAAGTTCAAATTTAATGAGTTGCATACTGAAGTGGAAATGAGTATATAATTTATGTTTACTTTATTTTAATAGATAATAAAATTAGCTAAAAGGGTGTGTACTGTATATAATGAATTCAATTAATTCTACAAATGGAATATGAGTGAATAATGAACCAAATATTATTATTGGACATTGTGATCTAAAATGGGTATTTTTAAGGTGTCTATATTTTCTTATATTTAAAGTGTTATTATGAACTACTAACATTGTAAAGATAGTAGATGTGCGTAGATAAGTTAAAGGATGATAAATAAGCATTCTCGACTACTTGATTTATAATAATGAATCATTTAGATGTCTATATGGATCTAGATTGTGGAAAGGGAGTTCCCCTCAAATGGATGGATAATGTGATAAAGTAGTGGAAAAAAACATGATAGGAGGAAAAAGATACTTCCCCATGTGATACAGGGAAAATAGGCTATGAAAAGAAGAAATTGAAATACAAAGACAAAACTTAGGGTTTTGGGGATAGTGGAAGGGTTAAATAAGAGGGTGGGTTAAGTGGATGATGGTAAACAATATCTCATATGTACATATAAGATGATGAGTATGGTATTTTTTATTTAGAATTTATTTTGATGAATTTCTGATGCGACTGATCTTACTTGTAGTTTGAGCTTTCATTCGGATGTTTTAATTTAGAGTAACTTATTTTGTTGTTACACGTTAGAGTTGGCACCATGGATATTAAATAATTATGATGATTAATCCACTATGTGTGTAAACAAACACACACACAAAATAAATAGAAAATTTAAAAAAAAAACCCAATTTACAAAGTAAATTTATGTATTATGAGTACTCATCAACCATGATAACAAACAAAAAACCATTAATTTGTCGAATTGCTGAATAAAAGTAACAATACAACAAAAATTTACATTAAAACACTGAACCATGTTTCTAATGTGTTCCATAGTGATAATTTAGATAATTTTTTCCTCAAAGTAATGATTCATGTAAAGGGTAAGATGATTCATGATTGATAGGGTCATTTCCTCTAACCAAGGATATATGTTAGGGAGAAAATGAGAGCATTTATTTCAGCAAGCAAGGATACATGCAAGGGATGTGGATTAGGATGCTTTGATTGATTGATTTTTTCTAGTAAATTTTGAAGGACTCTAGGATATGAGTCAATATGTCATTTTTTAAAGTGTGTTGATGTTCTAGGAATTTTCTGTTTTTATAAATATTTAGGATTTTCATATTTTTTTACATTTTTTTTTTGGCTAGTTTTATACATATTTGGCAGGTTTTATATATTCAGTGTTTGGGAGATTTTTGAAAATAAATCGAAGCTTTATATATATATTTTTTAATTTTTTAGATGTTTAGGTATTTTTGACTAGGTATCAATGTGAGGGACCTAGTTGTGATGGTGATAATTTACTCATTCTAAACACATGTAAGAATCAAGAGATGGATAGAGTGAAGATGGATGATACAATAGATGGTAAAATATTTTGGTTCTTTCGAATATAAGATAAATTTCATATAGGGGACATGATAGGATTGTACTGACAAAAGGAGATACACAAAAAACCATGTGTAAATGTGGCATGTTGGGAACTCATTTGCTAAAATTATTAAATATTTCATTCCATTGTAATAATGTATTCTAGCTCATATAGTTAGAGTATGTATTTCTCCACCCTTGACTCGACATTGCTAGGAAGATATGAGCACTCAACACTAAGAGTCAAGAAGAATGTGACACAAATGAGATAGTGAATTGATGTGAAGACACCGGGGTTAAAAATGGTACATTTGTAAATTATGTCTCATATCTAATTAGAATTACCTAAAAGACTCTAAGATGATTCTAACGTTATCGGTATTTGACTAGACCTAGACCTGTAGGCGGCTAGCCTGTTGGAAATATATGTTTTAAGGAAAGGATTTATCTTTTAAAATTTGCATCTAAATTAATTCTTTGGGATTTTTTAAGATTAAATAATTTTTATTTTAAAGGTTTTTTTCTTATTTCTGTTATTTTTGTGTGTTTTTTTAATGATCCATACATTTTGTCTCATACCACAGGTAAGAGGAAAGGTCTCAACAACAAATATAAAATACAGGTGAGTAAGTGCACAATTCTACATTCCCAGCCTCAAAATACCTGTAACAAATGTTGGCTCAACACAAAATAATTTGAAAGAGGACAATTGAAATTATTTGCAATACATGTATGCATGCATGTGTGTGTGTGTGCGTGTGTATTCTTTTTTATTTTTTTCTTATATTTCAAAAAAACCAAGTAAATAATTCTTAGAGATTTAATATTAGAGAGAGAGCTTCCGTGAAAGAAGGATTTGGAATCAGCAAGGTACTAGATAGAGCCATATGTGAAAAATTCTAGAATGGGAGAAACCATAAGAGGGATGAGATCCACAACACCTAAATAAAAGAATAGGACATATGTACAAATATTTGACTATGTGATGGGAATATCTGCCAATGGATAGAAAAAATTAAGATTGTTTTGGGATGAGGAAGATGAAAGGAATGTATAAAAAAACTTTTATATTTGAAAGAGTACCTGCACATAGGTGGTTCTTAAGAATAGAACCTCTTTAGGTGGACAACGTTCATGGCTTCATCAATTGTTTTACTAGTGTTCATGGCCAACTTATATGCTCTAGACCCTAACTTAGTAGTAATTACATATGACCATAACAAGTTGAGCTCAAATTTACGTTACTTTTATCTTTCCTTGGGGGTGTTTTCCTAATTTTATTTGAGAACTACAGCATTGATCTTGAAATATCTAGGTATTATATTTTTAATAGTTATGTCATAGATGGTTTTGATAGACTTGAATATGGTTTATAGCATTAATCCTTTTTTGTTAAGAAGTTATAGTTCACTAACTCATGATTATCTATTTTAATATTCATTGATTAAGTCCTGAAGGGGTATTATCAATTATGGGAGTTTTATCTCAACATCTATAACAATTTCACATCAATAAATGAGATAAAATGCACTGGCTTCTATAGGAGTACAAAATCATGTGCAATAAGCCAAAAATTTGGCGTAAATTTGGGTATGTAAATTTTATTCATGTGCATTAACTATATTTTGTATGATACTATTTAATTTTTTATTAGTAGTTTCACCTTGGACATTACCTTGAGGGTAATATGAATTGGACCACATTAGGAGGATCTGGAAAAATTTAGCGAGATCTATGACAATTTGATTTTTGAATGACTTTCCATTGTAAATGAAAATGGATGATGGGATTACAAAGTGGAAGATGAGGTTATTGAATATGAATTTATATATCTACATTTTGTTGAAGTTAGTGAGAGGTATAACATTCACCTATTTAGTGAAGTAATCAATGGTTTTTATGATAAATTTATGTCTATTGGATGATGTAGGTTTTATTTTTACAATAAGGTCGAGCACCCATTGAGATAAAGGACAAGGCATCGTGATTGGTTGTAATACTTTGGAAGGTGTATGAATGAGATTGTCATGTTTTTGACAAGTGAGACACATTATGAAAAAGTGGCATGCATCATTTCCCATGGTGGGCTAATAGTAACAAACACATAATATTTTCTTTATCCAATATCTCATAGTTTAAAACAATGGTAACCCCACATGGATCAAATCATTTATCCATTGTTTTCCATTATGTGTTTCATATTATCAACATGTTTCAACTATGACTCTTTCATCCCACTTCAGGTACACTCTTCTTATAATCCTGTATACTACCTGAATTTCATCCAAGAATCATAGAATGAGGAAAATGTAGTCACTGAAATATTCACTTATTAGTACTACATGATGCTTCTAGTATGTTACTAAATACATGATTACTATGTATGGAAATAAGGTAATAGTGACATCTCATCATTCCTTTAGTTACTTTATTTGGATCTACTTACATATTTTATCTAGCGAATGCATCTATTTGGTTTAGTCAAGAGGATCCTCATTCCTTTCTTTCATTCTATTTCTAATTTATTACTCAAGGATAGTACCACCTAAAAATTACAGTAATGCCTAAGAACTAAATATCTTCTAAGAACTTATGTCCTATTTTCTAGGTTTTCTCCTTTTTCTATTTTATTTGGCTTTCAATATTTTCTTATGTACGTTTTGTAACCCAGGCCATATTTTGGTGTCACTATCTGCCAAAATTTATACAAATTACTCGTATCTATATAGAAGTTTTTGGTTCCCAAATTGATTCTCCCTCAGTAGTTGAGCAGCATCACAGGTTTGGCAGGAAGCTTAGAGACATGCAGAGCATGTGGTGCTTCGTTTTGTAGCCGAGGATGAAATGCAGCTTGCTATTTCTCACTCAGATGTGTAGAAATGGGTAACACCCTCAAGAGGATTTGACCTATCCTCACTACTTAATGGTTATGCCTTTCAACCAGGGTGAGAGGACTATTTTTGTAACATGTTATTTGTGGAGGAGATGGAGATATCCTTCCTTGTGAAGTTATTGTTATATATATCTTTCCCCCTGGGTAGATATAGACAAACAGAAGAATATGGAAATCAAAGGAACTCAAAACCCAAGTGTTGACATGGCAAAATTCGTGCCTTGGTGCATGTAAAGGGTGCATGACACAGAGTGTCAACATGGAAAAAGTCACGCCCTAGCGCACGTAAAGGGTGCATGACACAGAGTGTCGACATGGAAAAAGTCACGCCCTGGCGCATGTAAAGGGGGCACGACACAGAGTGTTGACATGGAAAAAGTCATGCCTTGGCACACGTAAAGGGCGCATGACATAGAGTGTCGACATGACAAAATTCATGCCTTGGTACACGTAAAGAGTGCATGACACAGAGTATCAACATGGCAAAAGTCACGCCTTGGCGCACGTAAAGGGCGCATTGCACAGAGTGTCGACATGGCAAAAGTTGCACCTTGGTACACGTAAAGGGGGCATGACACAGAGTGTCGACATGAAAAAATTCATGCCTTGGCACATGGAAAGGTATGTCGAAATGAATATGGATGTGCCAAGGCACATCTTCAGGAGACGCAACATTTTTGAGTGCTGACAAGAAGCAGGCCCTAACCCAGATATTCAGACAACCATAACTTTTCACAGGGATCTCAGATTCATGCAAGGTTGGAATTTTTAGAAATCTTACAAGGTCCTCTGTCCAACAATGATTGGATATCTTTAATTGGGTGAGAACAAATTCTTAAAAATGTAAAATATAGTTCGCCACTTTTTGGGTTTGCTAGGGTTCTCACCTACCACCATAATGAGATGAATTAAATGCAGTGTAGAGGTGGTTGGGGTAAATTTGGATTTCCTCTCCCTTCCCTCTCTCATTATTCCCATAAATTGTAAAGAGTGGCTTCTTTCTAAAGTTTGGACATTCTTGTTTTTCCCCTCCCTTCTTCTCTTTAGCAGGTGAATCTGTGGAGTTTAAACCTCCCATTTAAAATTGTAATGCAACTTTTCCTCTTGGCATTTTGTAGTGTGCTGTATCAATATTTGCAGAAAATAATGCATGTATGTGGATGATTCTCAACCCTCTCTATGTTCATTTGCATCCTCTTGATCTTTCACTGAAAATCTGGTTATCTGTGCATGATCTTGCATTGCATTTTTATGGTTTGTGTTTATTGGCAAGATAGGTGTTCTTCATTCCTCGGTGCATCACCTTTGAGTTTAGGTTTTATTTTATGCATCTTCTTACCCTGTCTCCTTGGCAAGTTAGATTAGGTTTATTGAGTAAATCCTCTACATTTTTATGTGTGCATATGAAGAGAAGAATAGGAACTGGCCTTTATTCGGAGAGCTTTCCCGATTCACAAGGTCCCACACTTTGGAAAAGCTCCATGTTATGTAATCACACTGAGAGTCTTAACCCATCAAGTTGTAGACATTCATGGGTGCTGTGATTTTCCATCAATAGTTATTAAGAAGACCTTGAAGAAAATATGATCAATGCAACAAAATCTAAATCTCACGAGTTGTCACTCTAGATAATAGAGATATTTTCTAAGCAATGTTCAGGCCACTAAAGAAAATGAAAACCTGATTGATTCTACATGTTTTAGTAGTATAAATTATGCATTTGTATACACATAGGTCAATCAGGGGTAATATGGGTAAGATTGCTTATTTTTAAATTAATTTTGGTGGGAAGTGAGGAAGGATGAACTTGATTCACTAGATCCTTGAGAAATTTTACAAAATGGAGAGCTTGAACAACATAATGCTTTGGGATAGCTAGGATGTTCCTTTAACCAGAATATGTGCTTCAATGGAGGCCCAAATCAGCACTTTTCACTCAAAATTCAAGTATCCAAAATGAAGGCTCAAATTGGAAAACTTAACTTAACATTACCAACCTCTGTTTCGTCACACCTAAGATACCCTCAAAGGATAACAAACAATCTTATAGTCATGTTAGGTGTCACAGTGATTTTAAATTTGTTTATTTCACTATCAAATGAAATATCTTCTGATAAATGAAATTTCAAATGGCACCAAACTATCACAAGGATAAGATCTTGTGTGATTCATAAATATTTCAATGGGAACAATAAAACTACTCGAAGACATTCAGAAATGAAGTAAACAATTTTTTTTCTGAAAAATAACATAGATTAATTCAAGTTTGATTAAATTTATTCGTAGGGGAAAGTTTCTAGAACAATCTCAGAGCTTGTCAATGGTTGTAAACTCACAACCACCTTTACATGATCAAATGTAACACAAAGGAGATAAACAGGTTTCTTCAGATGGTTTCTCAGAAGGATGGGTTCTATCAGGCTTTTCTCTTTAGAAAAATTAAAAAACCAATAATGCTCCGTTATAATTCATATCACAGGATTGCATATATATAGGAATATGCATTCCTAAAAACAAGGAGGTTGTTCAACAACACTCCCACAAATCTCTCTCTCAACACCTAAATACATGAGCTATTGAAACTCACCAAAAATAATATTGTTATATGAGTTGTTTAATAAACAACTCATATTAACATTTACATTACACACATATATTTACCTCTAAGTAAATATTAAATCATAAATATTAATGGAGAACTAAATGATTGATTTCCTAACATTCCCCCCCTTAGTGCGAACATGGGGAAGAGTAATTGCACTTCCTTCTGCAGTGTGCTGCCCGTGCGTGCTCATGATCTGGATGGTTTTATAGGAAAGCAAACAACCTCAACAAGGATGGTTTTACAAGACAACCGACAACCTCAATATCATGATGCTACTATTCTTTTGTGATTTCATCTATCCACTATGCTTTTTCTTCAGGGAATTATGTAGGAAATATCACTCACTGATCACAAATATGAAAAGATAAAATGGAACATTGAGACCATGTTCCCCCCCTCAATGTGAACATTTCACTTATTCAAGCCATAACATGAACACTGAGAAAGAATTACACTGCACACAACTAAAATCAACTGCAACTCTGAAATAAAAGCAAACTCACACAAAAACTATCACCACAACTTCATGTGGCCTCGTCATTGGTGACTGATGAGAGGTCATTGATCAAAATCCTACCTCTTGTAGCTCCGACCTCCATGAAAATGCTGCTAGCTCAGCTGATATTGAATTTGAGGCTCAATATTTTCCACATTGTTTATTATATCTTCCCTCCCTCAATGTGAAACACATTATTTTTCTGGACATCGGGTGACACCGAAAATCTGTCCGTTGAGGCCAAAAAATTATTTTTAAGACTTTTACAGTTTTGGACTCAGACTCATGATGACAACCTAAAATCACCTATTTGATAACAAGACATAAACAAAAAAAAAACTTTTGTATTGTCATGAAAACTTGACAATATTGACACTATAAAGACTAAAATAAAATGACACCCTATAACTCTTTCCAATACAATATTTTGATGACTCAAATATTTAGTTTCATGACTATGAAACCTAAATGGAATAATGACTTGCCAATACTTATACACAATGTATCTTATGGTTTAGACACTAAAGGTATTGATTATAAAATAACATATTTAAAAAAATTAATAGGAAAATTACTTTTTAAATACTCTACACAATAAATTTTATAATGAACTTAAAATTCCAAACATTAAGCTGCGTATTACCAATAAGACTCTAACATACCAAGATAATATTTGAGAACTCACATATTACACGTGGAGTTCTAAGTTCAATGTGGCAGTGAGGAACCATTTCATAACCTTTACTCCATTTTCTGAAAAGGGAAAAATATCCAACTTATTTCCGAAGGCCTGCATCTTTGCTTCTAACTTTGCTACATGTCCTTCTACGGGGCCAAAGTAAGACTTTTTCCTTGCCAATTAAATTTTTCTTTAATCAGAGCCTAGTTGGACCACAGGGTGAGTTCAAAATTTTTGCCAAAGTAGACAAAAAGAAAAATTTTATAAAACAAACCTGTCATGCCTCATCCAATTAGAAAAAGTCATGTAAGTACCAAAAGAACCAATTAGAATTGAGGAGAGCTACGGGACCAAAATTACCTTTTTACCAAAAAAGAAAAAAAGCGACAAGTTAAAACATTTTCCCGTCATCTCCTGACCAACCAAAATAAGCCACGTGGCTGCCAAATGTATAGGAACATTTTTAAAAGAAAAAGACACCCATCAGACCATCAAAAACACAAAAATTCACCATGCCTACCTAAAATCTAATTTTTCGCTAAGGTTGAATTATTTTGAAACAAAACCAAGTGAAACATGGTTCCAAGAATTTTTCGACAATGGATTTGGATTTTCAAAGGCATAAAAATAAAAATTTATCATTGTTGAGCTTCCATGGTGGGGGAAAAATAGGAAAAAATGGTAGAGCCCACGGATTTTGAAGAAATTAGGGAAAAAATAGGGCAAACTCGGAGACTTCTTCAAAAAAAGGGCATGAAAATAGATTTTTTAAACAACTCAAGACATTCAAATGTAGGTAAAAGCTTCAAGACATCTGCATCGAGAGATAAAAAATTTCATAACACATAGATTAAAGGAAAATTAGGGAAAATGGTGCGAGATCAAAATGAGCAACAACGTCAGCTCTAACTTGGGGATGGCACTCCCTGCGAGTGCCATAAGAAAAAAAATCATACCAAGTGCCAAGGAAAGACCATTGGGCAACAGAGTCAAAGAATAAGCTAGCATAGTGGAACAAGCACAACCATCCTCCAAAAACTAAACCAAGAAACCAACAAAACCAAGTCATCGAGGGCCAGAATGAGCAAAAACACGAAAGATAGAAAGCAACCAATAAGATGTACACTATACAAGTGATGCTCACCTTGATTCTGGGGAATCAATCTAGGAAATGCTTCAAGTGATTTCTATTTACAGACAATTTGAGCAATTCACCATCCAAATATTTCAAGAATAAGGTATGCTCACCAATCCGAATGTCAATGGAGTAAGGGCCCATCCACAATGCATCAAATTTACCGTGCTTTCCCTTGTTTTCATGTCTGTTATCCCACAATAGCACAAGATCTCCAATGTCTTCTTGTCAAATAACTTCCTTAGTTTTTCTCTTAACTTCAGATGTCTTTGGTGAGATGCTTTCCTTTCTTCATCAAGTCCAACAATCGGGTTCATGCGAGTCTCATATGGACTAACTTCTTGTTCTTCTAGTTGTTAAATGAATTGATATGAGGATAGTTACATATGTAGGGGTAACATACCTTCAGTGCCATACACCAATTCAAATGGAATTTTTTGAGTGGCTCTTTTAACAGTAATTCTGTCCGCCCAAATAATGAACTTCAGTAGTTCACCCCAGTTTCTTTTTTCAGCTCTCAGGTTCTCTTTATAATCTTCAATAAATTTTTACTATTGGACACATCTTGTCCATTTCCTTGGGGATTGTAATTAGAAGCATATCTCAAATTGATCGCATATTCTTTACACATTGCCACCCAAAGTTTAGCTCTGAAGCTTATGGCATTGTTAGAAAAAATTTTAACTTGCACTCCAAACCTGCAGATGATATGGTTCAACATAAAATCCATGACAATTTGGTGTGTTTCTCTTTTGGTGGGGATTTCCTCTACCCACTTGGTGAAGTAATTAGTGGCTACAAGAATCCACTTATGGGCGACACTTGAAGGGTCTGAAATATTACAAATGAAATACATTCCCCATTGCTTGAATGGGGCTTCAATTGATACAAGCTGTTAAGGCAGGGAGAAATTCAGTCTCCCAAAGAAGTGTTGGAAGCTCTCACATCTTCTAGCCAAAAGAGTTGTATCCTTGAAGAGAGTTGGCCACCAATAACCAGCCCTCAAGATATTGTGTGATGTGACTGATAATAATGGTATAGCTTAGATACCAAATGATAGAATAGAATAAGATTGCAATGACCAAGTTGAAGATGTATTTCAATTCCTTTTAAGTTTTAATGTAACATTGGTTAGAATTTGGAAAGGTTAGTCATATTATTATTTAGGAAGGAAAATCTTACTATTTCTTGCACATTATATTACCAACTATTTGTATTCATTAATTGGATTTCTTCTAGAAAGCCTCTATCGTGGATAATCATTCCTCAAATTATCCTTGAATGGGTTTTCTTGGGAAAAGATTGGAGATAGAAGGGAAGAAATGTTTGCATCTTTTATCATTTTTTATACTCTCGATTAAATTAAAAGCAATTCCACTGAGAAAAGTTTCTCAGGAAAAAAGGAAATAGCTTCTAAGAAGCTTCCCTTCTCGACAAGCTTGAGGCAGAAGCCTTACCATAGAAGGTTATTTGTTTTCATAATTTGTTAAATGCCATATCCATATTGTTTTAAATTTCACTGTTAATTTTAGTAATCAAATTCCCTACAACAGAGGAATAACTATACTTAATTAGTTATTTTTTCATTTAAAAGAAGCAAACTAGTTAATCTCTATTTATTTGTTTACTTATGCAAGTTATAGCTTTCCAATTACTCTAAATAATCTAAAAAGATCAAAAACATTAGTTAATTGATTAGTATAATTTCATTTTCTTCTAAGTTTAAATCTTTAAAATACAAAAAGAAAGGGTTAAATAGTTTTTTTTTAGTTGAATGATCAATTAAAAGAGAATTTAATAATCAAAGAAGTCATTTATCTTCATTTAGATTTGTTTAACCTCTATTTCTAGTTATTTATTGTTGAAATTTAAAGTAATCTAAGAATCAAAATCAAAACAACAAACTTAACTATTATGAACTCACGCTACTCGCTCATAGCTTCTGACTTTCCTTTAGGCCCTCTTGGCTTTTGTTCTCACTCGTGAGTTAAAACCCGGATATGACCATTCCCGCTTCGACTCAACCTCATAGGAGAATATTTGAACATATCATTAACCCACCAAGTATTGATCTATATCAAGGAGACATAGACTTAAGACTACATGTGTTAGTCTTCCACTCTACTCCCTTGCCCCCACATATTATCAATCAATTTGACGCTCTAAACGAGCAATTATCTGTAGTTGAACAATTTTGGATACTTCCAACCCAAGACAATACCTTACATGAGCCCTAGATATTTCGTGTTTGATCGATTAAAATGCTTCTTTGTTGCATGATCATCCTTACAGAAGCCTCTCTGGAATGACTATTTCAGAGACAAAAACATTTCCCAAGACTTTATCAACCCAGTCAAAGCATCTTCGGCCTAACCGACATAGATCGGGAGTTGCGTACAACAAATATTCTTGATCGTGGCATCCCACACGGAGAGGTAGGAATATCTTTCATTATCCTTGACGAGCAAGTTTCATATTTACAAGTTGATCTACTGACAATCACTAGCCCATTAAATCTCGATCCTTAATTGTTCCCACCTTTACCGCATTTATCAATTCCTACTATCTCACCACCACATTATATTCCCCATTTTCACTTCATCTTCCACATTTCAGCTATCTTCACATGACTTCTAAAAATCAAGTGCAAAAAAATACCCATATCATTTTTCATGTTTACAGGAGCCAAGACTAAATAATGACTTGAACTAAGATATCCACAATTATTTAATGCATTGTGAATCAACCAATATCCAAAAAGAGAGCAACCTAACTATATATAAACATTGCTAATGAGATGACATTTGAGAGGTGTGCAACTGAGATTGATGGGATCCAAAGACACTGAACAAATGAACATAAAATTGTAACCGTGTATGCAAATCCAATCCAATCCAAACTTTAATAAGCTAACTATAGTTTGGCACCAAACACTAAACCTACCACCTACCACCCCCATACATCAATCCGATCTATAAAGAACTTCATGAAGAGGTACTAATAAGTAAAAAGGGCATGTGCGAACAAAAAAACATTATAACTTAAAACCAATTATTATTAAACTAGGTCGACTTAACTTTGTGGTCTTACCCACTATTAACCTATTCACAATCATATAGGGAAAAATTACAAGACCATATAGAATACCAATCACATGTAACGAATGCAATTGTCCTTAAAGGGAAGTGTAAACAAAAACCACAACAAGATCAATTTTCAGTTTGGGACAGAGTTTTGATTTGGTTGTTTTATAAAAAAAAATTGTGCTTTTAGCATAAAATATGGATTGTTTTTAATGAATCTTTCTTACTTCAAAAAATGTGAACATTTAGCAATAAAATATAGATTTTTTTTAATGAATCTTTTCTTACTTCAATTTAAAAATGTGATCCACATTTTTACCATAAATATATCCACAAATTATATTAATATGCATAAATATATATTAAAAACTATTAAAATAAATGAAGATTGCAGGTTATATTTATAGTAGTATTGTATTAATAATTATGTTCTGTATATTTTGAAACATAATAAAAAAACTTACCTTCTTTAAAAAATTGTTTGACAGGCATAGCTTGTGGTCAAATGTAATGCTTGCTTTGAGGTTCCTTTTTATAATTAGAAGTCCATCTATGGGTTGTTTCTTCACCAACCACTAGGGTTTATGAGTGAGATTTGCATATTCCATTTAAAGGCTCATTCTCCATGTTATGGATATTTAACAGAATAACCAACACTATTTCGTTTTCAGCAATTATTCATCACCGGAATCATGCATGACTAATTAACCATATCATTTACGGATTTCATAATTAATCATCGTCAATAAATAAATGAACGAAAATAAAGCAGAACAAGTAGATTTACACAAGAAAATGACACTGATTAATATTTCTTCTATTCAGCATATATTTCGAAAACATTACAAAGGCTATTATATAGCCATAGAGATAATAGAACAACTTCCTAATAAATAGGAAGTATACATAACAAATAACAAAACAACATGTTTAATGGTTTCACAGGTCTAACAAACTAACCACTTACCTAGGTAAGATAGCAACTTAGTAAGTATTATTTACAACACAATAAATATGACTAGCTCATATAATGTGAACACTAGAATATTAATTCCTAACATCCCCCCCCCCAGTGCGAACATGGGAGAAAAACAATCACACTTCCTGTTGCAACGTGCCGCCCATGCGTGCTCATGATCTGGATGGTTTTTCAAGACAACCAACAACCTCAACAAGGATGGTTTTACAGGACAACCAACAACCTCAACAAAGGATGGTTTTATAGGACAACCAACAACCTCAATATCATGATGTTGTTTTTCCTTGTGCTTTCATATGTCCACTATGTTTTTCCTTCAGGGAATTATGTAGGAAATATCACTCACTGATCACAAATATGAAAGATAAAATGGAACATTGAGACCATGTTCCCCCCCTCAATGTGAACATTTCACTTATTCAAGCCATAACATGAACACTGAGAAAGAATTACACTGCACACAACTAAAATCAACTGCAAACTCTGAAATAAAAGCAAACTCACACAAAAACTATCACCACAACTTCATGTGGCCGTCGTCATTGGTGACTGATGAGAGGTCATTGATCAAAATCCTACCTCTTGTAGCTCCGACCTCCATGAAAATGCTGCTAGCTCAGCTGATATTGAATTTGAGGCTCAATATTTTCCACATTGTTTATTATATCTTCCCTCCCTCAATGTGAAACACATTATTTTTCTGGGACATCGGTGACACCGAAAATCTGTCCGTTGAGGCCAAAAAATTATTTTTAAGACTTTTACAGTTTTGGACTCAGACTCATGATGACAACCTAAAATCACCTATTTGATAACAAGACATAAACAAAAAAAAACTTTTGTATTGTCATGAAAACTTGACAATATTGACACTATAAAGACTAAAATAAAATGACACCCTATAACTCTTTCCAATACAATATTTTGATGACTCAAATATTTAGTTCATGACTATGAAACCTAAATGGAATAATGACTTGCCAATACTTATACACAATGTATCTTATGGTTTAGACACTAAAGGTATTGATTATAAAATAACATATTTAAAAAATTAATAGGAAAATTAACTTTTTAAATACTCTACACAATAAATTTATAATGAACTTAAAATTCCAAACATTAAGCTGCGTATTACCAATAAGACTCTAACATACAAGATAATATTGAGAATCACATATTACACGTGGGAGTTCTAAGTTCAATGTGGCAGTGAGGAAGAACCATTTCATAACCTTTACTCCATTTTCTGAAAAGGGAAAAATATCCAACTTATTTCCGAAGGCCTGCATCTTTGCTTCTAACTTTGCTACATGTCCTTCTACGGGGCCAAAGTAAGACTTTTTCCTTGCCAATTAAATTTTTCTTTAATCAGAGCCTAGTTGGACCACAGGGTGAGTTCAAAATTTTTGCCAAAGTAGACAAA
The DNA here is from genome assembly GCA_019776745.2 of Taxus chinensis. NCBI lineage: Eukaryota > Viridiplantae > Streptophyta > Pinopsida > Cupressales > Taxaceae > Taxus > Taxus chinensis. The sequence continues at coordinate 228,967,548 of CM034147.1, read as the reverse complement.
AAGAAAATTTTATAAAAACAAACCTGTATGCCTCATCCAATTAGAAAAAGTCATGTAAGTACCAAAAGAACCAATTAGAATTGAGGAGAGCTACGGGACCAAAATTACCTTTTTACCAAAAAAGAAAAAAAGCGACAAGTTAAAACATTTTCCCGTCATCTCCTGACCAACCAAAATAAGCCACGTGACTGCCAAATGTATAGGTACATTTTTAAAAGAAAAAGACACCCATCAGACCATCAAAAACACAAAAATTCACCATGCCTACCTAAAATCTAATTTTTCGCTAAGGTTGAATTATTTTGAAACAAAACCAAGTGAAACATGGTTCCAAGAATTTTTCGACAATGGATTTGGATTTTCAAAGGCATAAAATAAAAATTTATCATTGTTGAGCTTCCATGGTGGGGGAAAAATAGGAAAAAATGGTAGAGCCCCACGGATTTTGAAGAAATTAGGGAAAAAATAGGGCAAACTCGGAGACTTCTTCAAAAAAAGGGCATGAAAATAGATTTTTTAAACAACTCAAGACATTCAAATGTAGGTAAAAGCTTCAAGACATCTGCATCGAGAGATAAAAAATTTCATAACACATAGATTAAAGGAAAATTAGGGAAAATGGTGCGAGATCAAAATGAGCAACAACGTCAGCTCTAACTTGGGGATGGCACTCCCTGCGAGTGCCATAAGAAAAAAAATCATACCAAGTGCCAAGGAAAGACCATTGGGCAACAGAGTCAAAGAATAAGCTAGCATAGTGGAATAAGCACAACCATCCTCCAAAAACTAAACCAAGAAACCAACAAAACCAAGTCATCGAGGGCCAGAATGAGCAAAAACACGAAAGATAGAAAGCAACCAATAAGATGTACACTATACAAGTGATGCTCACCTTGATTCTGGGGAATCAATCTAGGAAATGCTTCAAGTGCCTGCCATTTACAGACAATTTGAGAAATTCACCATCCAAATATTTCAAGAATAAGGTATGCTCACCAATCTGAATGTTAATGGAGTAAGGGCCCATCCATAGTGCATCAAATTTACCATGCTTTCCCTTGTCTTCATGTCTGTTATCCCACAATAGCACAAGATCTGCAATGTCTTCTTGTCAAATAACTTCCTCAGTTTTTCTCTTAACTTCACATGTCTTTGGTGAGATGCTCTCCTTTCTTCATCAAGTCCAACAATCGGCTTCATGTGAGCCTCATATGGACTAGCTTCTTGATCTTCTAGTTGTTGAATTAACTGATATAAGGATAGTTACATATGCAGGGGTAACATACCTTGAGTTCCATACACCAATTCAAATGGAATTTTTCCATTGGCTCTTTTAATAGTAATTCTGTCAGCCCAAACAATGAACTTCAGTCGTTCACCCCCAGTTTCTTTTTTCAGCTCTAAGGTTCTTTTTATAATCTTCAATAAATTTTTACTACTGGACTCATCTTATCCATTTGCTTGGGGATTGTAATTAGAAGCATATCTCAAATTGATCCCATATTCTTTACACATTTCCACCCAAAGTTTAGCTCTGAAGCTTATGGCATTGTCAGAAACAATTTTAACTTGCACTACAAACCTGCAGATGATATGGTTCAACACAAAATCCATGACAATTTGGTGTGTTTCTCTTTTGGTGGGGATTTCCTCTACCCGCTTGGTGAAGTAATTAGTGGCTACAAGAATCCACTTATGGGAAACACTTGAAGGGTCTGAAATATTACAAATGAAACACATTCCCCATTTCTTGAATGGAGCTTCAATTGATACAAGTTGTAAAGGAAGGGAGCCTAAGGCTTTCAGTCTCCCAGAGAAGTGTTGGAAGCTCTCACATCTTCTAGCCAAAAGAGTTGTATCCTTGAAGAGAGTTGGCCACCAATAACCAGCCCTCAAGATATTGTGTGATGTGACTGATAATAATGGTATAGCTTAGATACCAAATGATAGAATAGAATAAGATTGCAATGACCAAAGAGGGACGGAAGCCTCACAAATATTATTGATCATGAAATTAGATTACATAACAATGCAAGAGCTATAATATTTATAGATATTAGACAACCTCATATGGATAGACATGACACCCTATCAGGAACCAACTACGATATGATAAAACCCATCTCACATGCACATATAATTACTACTAATACCAATATTGAATGTTATCCAACATAACAATATTGAATGCAAGTCACTAGAATAGAGTGCACATGTTGCACATTATTAAATAAAAGACAATGCAATAAAATGCAATAAATATCCCTATGCTAAATTATGCTAACATTCCCCCCCTTAATTTTTCATAGTTTCCAATGAAGTGGAGAGGAAATCTCTGAACAGTGTGAATTTGTCATGTGCAAGTGACTTAGTGAAAACATCTGCCTTAGGTTCAGCTATAGGACAGAACTGGAGCTATATATTGTGCTTCAAGACATGCTCACGTATGAAATGAACCTGTATTTCAATATGATTGGTTCTCTCATGAAATATTGGATTGCAAACAAGCTTCATAACTCCTTCATTATCAACATATACTGGAGTAGATTTCTATTGTGGTAGACCAATTCCTTCCAGTATTTGGCATAGCCATATTGCTTCACAAACAGCTTCACCTATGCAGCTCGATACACTGCTTCTATAGAAGAGCGAGAAACAAAGTTCTGTTTCTTACTTCCCCATGATATCGGTCCAAATCCCATAAAGAAGACAAATCCTGATGTTGACTTCCTATCATCCATGTTTCCTGCATGATCTGAATCTGAATATCCTGTCAAGAAGAATTTGTCATTCTTCTTGTACTCTAGACCAAGGTCAATTGTACCCTTTAGATATCTCAGTATTCTCTTTGCTACTTTCCAATGATATATTTTTGGTTCTTGTATGAAGTGTGATAAATATCTGATTGCAAAGCTGATATGTGGTCTAGTATATGTCAGGTAAATGAGACTCCTGATCAACTGCCGATAGAGAGTTGCATTCACCAGTGGTGATGGATTGGAACGAGATAACTGAAGTCTCGCTTCCATAGGTGTAGCAATAGGAGTGTATTCCATCATCCTGAATTTCTTGAGCATTGTCTTGGTGTATTTCAAATGTGACACAAAGATATAATTCTCTTTTTGCTATACTTCCAACCCAAGACAATAGTACATGAGCCCGAGATCTGTCGTGTCGAACGATCGATTAAAATCCTTCTTTGTTGCATTGATCATCTTCACAGAACTACCTGTAATGACTAGATCATCGACATAAACAACCACAATGACAATCTCCCCCCCCCCTTGCCTTTTGAGGTAGAGATTGGGGTCATAAGGATTCCTTTCGAATCCATGACTTATGAGATGCTCATCAATTTTGATGTACCATGCCCGAGGTGCCTGTTTTAGGCCATATAGAGATTTTACGAGTCTGCATACCATCATCTCTTTTCCTGGTATTACATAACCCTCTGGCTGAGTCATATAGACTTCTTCTTGCAAATATCCATTAAGAAAGGAACGTTTCACATCAATTTGGTGGACTTTCCAACCAAATTGTGCAGCTAGAGAAAAGATCATCCTGATTGTCTTGATCTTGGTTGTGGGAGAAAATGTCTCCTCATAATCAACACCTTCTTGTTATGCATACCCCTTTGCTACAAGCCTTGTTTTATACTTGTCAATAGTCCCATCTGATTTGTATTTAGTCTTGAATATCAATCTGCATCCAACGGGTTTCTTCCCTGGTGGAAGGTCGACAAGTTGCCATGTGTTGTTCTTCATCACTGACCTATACTCTGAATCCATGGCATCTTTCCAAGATTTTTATTATAGGGCTTCCTGAACTATAGATGGCTCAACTGTTTCAACAACTCTTGCTCATTAGGTCATAATTGACCTCTTCACGAGCTTGACTGTGAGTTCTAGGTCCAGGATTGGACGATGTGCTAGGTGCTTCATCCAAATTTGCATCTCTTATTAATTGAGTATACCATTTAGGTAACTTCTTAGCTGTTCCATTGGCTTGTGGTGGATCCAATGTTTTCAACATCATCCAATTCATCACTATCATATTCAGTGGGAACATCAAATTCTGTCTTCACAAGATGTGTATTCTGCATGTTTGTTGAGTCATTGAGTGGAGCATCTGCTTGTTTCTTCTCAAAGAACTCAACATCGCTACTTGTGTATACTTTCTTTGATTTCGGATCCCATAATCTGTACCCAAGTGATTCTTCACTGTATCTAATGAATATCAGTTTCTCAACTTTCATATCCAACTTTTTCATGTTCTTCTTGAGTATGTGCATGTTAGCTTTACACCCGAATACTCTTAGGTGTGCAATTGATGGTTTACGATTTGACCATGCTTCTTGAGGTGTCACTCCTTCAAGAGCTATTGTGGGCACTCTGTTTAACAAATAGACTACAGTTCTTGCAGCTTTTTCCCAAAATGTCTTTGTTAAACCTGAGTCGCCAATCATACATTGCACCATTTCCATGATAGTATGATTCCTTCTCTCAACTATACCATTCTGCTGTGGTGTGTGAGTAGGAGGCATTTGTCGATAAATCCCATAAGCTTCCAGGTAAGTCTTGAACTCGTTGCTTGTGAATTCCCCCCCTCGATCTGAGCGGAGAGTTTTGATCTTGTGACCAACTTCATTCTCAACAAGTGCTTTGAACTTCTGAAATGTCTCAAAGGCTTGACTCTTGTTTCTTAGACAATATATCCACATCTTTCTTGAGTAGTCATCAACACAAAGCATGAAGTATTGACATCCAGAATGACTTGGTTGCATGGGCCCACAAAGATCAGTGTGCATCAAATCAAGCTTTCCCTTAGTTCTATATGTGTTCTTCTGGAAGGGTACTCTTTGTTGCTTTCCAGCTAGGCAATTGTGACACTTGTCAAGTGTTGTGCTAAAGTGTAGGCAATCCTTTCACCATGTTGACCTTTTGAAGTGTTTGCAGATAGCCAAAACTGAAGTGACCATATCTGTGATGCCATAGTTCTGCAGATTGTGTGTCTTTGGCCACTAGAGCTTGATCATCCTTGTGGAAAAAATCAAGTTGGAACATGCGTCCCACATTGGAGGCTCTTGTCTACAATCTTGGAACCTCTTGACTTATCTCTTATCAAGAACACTTTTTCTCCATTATTACTGTCAAAATCCAACTTCAAGTTGTGATCAAGGAGTTGACTAACTGATAGCAAATTCTTGGTCAACCCAGGTACATATAATACATTTTTGATTGTGCAGACATGTTTTCCAAAAGGTAGTGAAATGTTTCCAATCCCCTTGACATTGTATGATGATTCATCACCTAATGACACATGGTTCTTGTTAGGTGAGTAATGTAGTGTGTAGAACCAATCCTTGCGTCCAGTCATGTGTCGGGTTGTACCCAAGTCAACATACCAGATATCTTGTGTAGACTTGGTTTCTTCATCAAATTGAGCAGAATACATGTGGTGTCCTTCATCTAAATCATCCTCATGTTCAGCAATGTACCCTTGTTGTTTGGGTTTTCTTTGCCAATTACCATTTTTCTACCCTTGATTGTTGTTTTTGTTGGACTTCCCTTGATTTAAATTGTTGTTACCCTATTGGTGGTTGGGTTTTGAATTGCTTGATGAACCCTTTTTGTAGGAATTTTACCAACAATCTTTGATGTCATGTCCCCCTCTATTGCATATGGGACACTTCTTTGTGTTGTATCATTGACTTTGATTTTTTTGGGACTTTCTATGATTGGACTGAAATTTTCCCTTTCCTTTATGATTGGAAGATAGCGCTTGCTCATCTTCATGATCTTTATTTTTCATTGCCTCTTCTTGTTGGAGTAGATTGACCAAATTCTCAAAGGTGACTGTGTGTTCAGTCATATTGATAGTTGTCACAAAGATTATGTAGGAAGGAGGAAGTGTTTGCAACACAATTGGTACAAGGTATTCATCACTTATCTCTTTTCCTAATGCCAATAGAGATGCCCTAAAATTAGCAACTTTTCTCAAAAAAACTTCAACCTTCTCATTGTGCTTGAACTTGAGAGTATGCAGTTGTGATAGTAGGTTGAAGATGACATTCTTGTTATTTTCCTCATAGACTATGCTCAACTTATCACATGTATCCTTGGTCAATGTGGCATCTCTAATGTGGGGTTGCACATCTTCTATTATTCTAAACAAGATGATAAACTTGGCACCTTTTGATTGGCCTTGTGAAATTGAACTTATTCTCTTCCATCATCAAGTGATCTTGTTGTTTTTCCATCTACAACTGTCCATAGGTCTTCAAACTCAAGTAACATCTTCATCTTCAGTTTCCATGCAGCATAGTTGTCTCCTCTAAGCAGTTGTGAATCTGGAAAGAAGAATTTTGGTGCTTGTGCACCCATTTCTGCAATCTGAATTTCTAAAACTCTAAATTTCTGACAAAGGGTAAGGCTCTTATCACTCCAGGTTTATGGTCTCCCTTTCAATATATTGTCAGGCCGATATACCAAACCTTTCTATATATGCTCCCTTCCGATATATCCATCGGTACGTGGGATAAGATCACCCTTTCAATATACCCATCAGTATGGAAAGAGGTGTTAACGCACATGAAATAATTTAGTACGTGGTACGTAGATAGTACGGAGAGGGGTTTGTGCAAGCACAAACGGATGAGAGGGCTCAAATGTGTGTGTATTATGTCCTTATTACTCCCTATCAATTTTATAAGGTCAATGCCCAGATGATGTTTAGGTAGCTATGTTAGGTGTTAAGTGCAATAGTACTCATGATGGCTTTACTCGCAAGTTCTTCCCAGAGGCACCGTTTATACTGAACGCTGCTATGAGATCAAAGATCTCGTGTGATAGAACCAAATATAAAATAAAAATTTTGCACTTTTTTTTTCTTTTTTTTTCACTTTATCCACCAAGATTAGTACAACATGCTCTAAAAATACATCAAAATGAAGTTTTTGTGTCCCCCCTTTTTAGAAAAAAAGGGTCTAGAATCACAAAATACACAATTTAGGCCAAAAATATTTTTTACCCACCAATAGGTGTTTTTTTGCTAAATTTAGCAGTCGCTCTAAATGTGTTTGGTGAGCTTCTAAATTTGGAAATCTCCCAAAATTTATTAATTTCTCCAAATTTTCCAAAAAAAATAATTTAATAAAAAATATGGAGAGAGTGGGAATTGAACCGCTGCCCTGTTTGTTCCCAAGATCCAAACAAACAATCTGAATATTGTTTTCACCTTTTCTCACAAACCGCATGATTTGGGTTTTTCTAAAAAAATTTTACAGCAGCATCATACAATACTTTTCTTCAAACCCACATAATTTCAGAAGAATCAAAATATTATTTTTTGAGATCTTACCAATTTACCAGCTAGATCTGATTTTTTTTTCCGAAAAAATGATCCGACTTCTACAGACTTTTCGTCACATGTAGAGGCCGAATCTGAAGATGATGTAAACTGCAAAGTTGTGCACCTCCTTCTTATATTTCCAGAAAAAAAAATCACATCAATCCGAGATTGTATGAAAAATTTATGTCCTTTTTTCTAAGAGTTATCTACTGGAATTTTGTTGACGGGACTACTTCAACCTTTGCTCCCGAATTCTTCACACCTCCACTTTCAGATCTGATTTTTTTTTTTTTTTTAGATCTGATCTTTTTTATTTTTATTTTATTTTATATATACAATTTTTTTCAAGATCTCTCTCCTTTTTTTTTAAGATCTCTTTTTTTCACAAATATTTTTTTTTAGATCTGCAATTTTTTTCAAGATCTTTCTCCTTTTTTCTAAAAAAGATCTTCAAATCTAAAATATTCCGCCAATATATTGGATCAATTCACTATGCCAATGACTAATAAAAAAAAAATTACCTTCCAAATAAGTGGATATGTAAAATTTTAATTGAGGGATGCTTGGAAGGAATGGAGGTTGCGGGATGCTTTAATGGCTCTCCTTTGATGCGGATCTTCTTCTCCAATGGATCCTCTCCAATAGTGCTCCTCTTCAACCTTTCTTGGATAGAACCTGCTCTGATACCAAATGATAATAATGGTATAGCTTCGATACCAAATGATAGAATAGAATAAGATTGCAATGACCAAAGAGGGACGAAAGCCTCACAAATATTATTGATCATGACATAATGATTACATAACAATGTAAGAGCTATAATATTTATAGATATTAGATAACCTCATATGGATAGACATGACACCCTATTAGGCACCAACTACGAGATGATAAGACCCATCTCATATGCACATGTAATTACTACTAATACCAATATTGAATGTTATCCAACATAACAATATTGAATGCAAGTCACTAGACTAGAGTGCACATGTTGCATATTATTAAATAAAAGACAATGCAATAAAATGCAATAAATATGCCTATGCTAAATTATGCTAACAGTGACTGTTCAAGTGAAGTTCCCCCCACAAAAATCATACATGGAGATCAGTAATTATCTTGGGGTTGTATCTTTAGTAATGTAACTCCTTAAGGGTTCGTCCAAGCTAACCCATAATCAGTAATGACATATTTATGGGAAGCCAACTTAAGGGCTCTTTTCCAGTTCTTACTCAAATACTCAGGGCAAGTATAGATGTCTGAGATAAAAAATTATATCTTTGTACCACTCAGAACTCATAAATTTTTCAAAAACATCTACCCTTCCTTCTTCAACCTCATTTACCTCAATAGTTTGCAAATATCTTAGCCATATGCTTAGCTAATCCCAAACCTCTTACCAACTTCGTGTTTTGGATATCCATGTCATATTCGTGTAACTTGTTCACTCATCTGAATCTTTTGCTTTAGACTTCCATCTCTGATAAGATGTCTTTCACCATAGTGTGGGGAACATAAGCAACAATTTTAGAGCTCAAAATGTAAGGCCTTAAAACCTTTGTTGCTTTTACCAAGGAAAATGCTTGTTTCTCCATAATAGTGTATTTCAGCTCAGTCCTCTGCAATGCCTTACTAAAAAAGGAAATTGGCCTCTCAGCCCCTTCATCATCTTTCTGCAACAAGACAAATGCAATAGTGTTCTCTGAAGCAAAAGAAAACAGTTGGAAAGGCTTCTTATAATCTGGAACTGTTAAAACAGGGGCATGCTTTAATGCCTCCTTGATCCCATTGAAAGCTTGAATGGCATCCTCCTCCCATTTGATGGCCTATTCCTTCTTTAGCATGCCAGTGATTGGAATGGTCAACTCAACAAATTTTGATATGAATCTCCCGAAAACATTTATTTGGCCAAAGAAGGACTAAATCCCCTTCTTGCTTCTTAGAATTAGGACCTTGCTGATGGCCTCTACCCTTTCTGAATCAATCATTACCCCTTCTTGTTACACAATGTGACCAAGCAATTTCACCTTCTGTACTTTGAAATGGAACTTCTTTGGATTTAGTGAAATGCCATATTCTCTACATCTTTTCGGAATTTTCTCCAAGTGCTGCAAATGATCCCCTCTCTTTCTGGAGAAAATAGTTACATCATCTTGGTAGACAGTAATAAAATCATTGATGTAACCAGTAAAAGTAACATCCATTGCTCTTTGAAAGGTTGGTCCAGTATTCATCAGTCCAAAGGGCATCCTGACATATACATATGTTCCCCAAGGGGTGGTAAAGGCTATCTTAATTATTTTTTATTCCTTTACAACAACTTGGTTATAACCAAAGAAGCCATCAAGGGTAAATAGTAGCTTAGAGGCTACCACTATCTGCAACATGTTTTCCATGTTTGGTAAAGGATAATTATCCTTCATTGATGCTCTGTTCAGATTTCTGAAGTCCACACACAACCTGATGTCACCATTCTTCTTTCTAACTGGTACTAGGTTTGCAACCCAAGAAGAATACCTTGTAGGTTGAATAATCCCTCCATCCCTCAGTTTCTTTAGATCCTCTTGTATTTTAAGAGATGAGAGTGGATTTATTGTCCTATGTTTCTACCTGAATTTTTTTTTCATTATATTTCAAGGGAATATCATGTTGAAACAAATCCTCTCTATATGCCTTTAGTTCAGAATAAGTCCAAACCATGCAATCTTGATATTTTTTCAGCAATTAGACATAAGACTATTTTTCCTCCTTGCTGAGATTGCTTCCTAACTAGATCTTCCTTGGTTTCTCCTTTGTGCCAAGGTCATGCTCCTCAACATCCCTTGAGGCTGCTATGCATCTATTAATAATGTGATCAACATTATCAAAGTTGGATTCAAGAGCAACCTGCCCTCCAGGAATGGTATTAGTATTTAATTAGATGATTCCTTTTCTAAACAAGGTTTCTTTACCCTTTACTACGCACACCATTGGCTCCTAATCAATACTTTGATAAGAAAACTCCCCTTTGTTCTACAAAAATATTCTAACCTGAGCATCATCATCAAAAACTTGCCAATGTTTAATGTTGTCAGGTACAGATGGCCTAGTTAACACCTCAACATCATATTCACAATATGGGGATACTATACAATTATCAAACCGATATCCCAATACTGCAAGTGTTGTCTTCCAAATCATTGAAATTCCTATCATGATGCACAATATTGAATGAATCAAACATCTCAATGAGATCCAAAACTTCATGCTTGTATTGTTTCATTCATTGATTTTTTGTGGCATAAAGTTTTCTGACTTGCTTTACAATTAATTTTGAATCTCCTTTGACAATGATGTCTTTAACACCATATTTCCAAGTAATCCTCAGACCTAACAACAATGCCTCATACTCAGTAATATTTTTAGTGCACTCAAAGTTGACTTTAAAGGAAAAGATAAATTTTTCCTAGCCTGGAGAGATCATAACAACACCAGGACCATTTCAAACTTGGAGCAAGCTCCATCAAACAATAAAATCCAAGGAGATCCTACCTATTCAAGACATTTGCATTCTTCATCTTGTGCTCTTTTCCATCAATCAAATCCTACAAAGTTATCAACATCAACACTTGTGTACAATACTTCATAAGATGCATTGTTGGGATCTTCAATAAGGTGCAACATCTTCTTTTCTCCATACAACCTAACAAGGCTGCCCTCAATTGGGATGGTAGCATAGGAAATGTCCATTTGAACACTCCCACCAACACTTGCAACCCATTTTATAGATAACAACATACCCCACTTGGCTAGGAAATCAACAATAACAACATCAAGCATCAGGTTTTTACCTGGGTAAGCTGAAAGTTGCACCACCAGACCTTTCACACATCCCACCACTGGCACTTCTCTAGAGTCCATAGCAGTACACTTCCCATATGTTTTTGTTACTTTGATATCCATCTCATTCATGACTTCTAGAGGCATAACATTACATGATGCCCCTGAGTCAAACATACAGTTGTGTAGCAATCTATCTTTAATGATCAGAGTGGTGAAGAATGGATCCACATTTAGCTGGGACTCCACCAAGGATGTCCCCAAATAAACCTCAGATGGTTCACCTAGTTCCTCCAACATTGGTGGTGTCTCTAACTCTTCAATGACTAGTGGAGTCTCCACAATGTTTATATTTCTACCTAGGGTAGTCTTCTCCTCTTTCAGCCCCAAATACTCAAAATCCCTTTTCTTGTGCTCAGGAATCCTAAGCAACTCAACAATTGGAACTGAGATCTTGATCTGACTCAAGACTTGGGCAATATCATAAGGGACAAACTTTGGAAAGGCAAGAATTGGAAGGAAGGTTGACACAATCATTAGATGGCACAAGATTTTTGATAGCTTGGGCATGAGGAGGGGTATGAGTTTTGTTTGGGACAACAAGGCCCTTGGTAGATGCATATTTCTTAGGAGCCTCTTTAGGAATATTTGAAAGAAATGGAGTTTTTGGCTTAGCCTGAGTCCCTTATCCCTTTCACAATCCTAATTATTGTGTTACACACCTTCTCTTGGGCAACCAATAATGTTCATCAACAACATTCTTTTCCTCCTGAGATGGGATACATGCAATCATACTGCTTTATCATTAAAGATCTTAAATATTCAAAGTCATTATTGGGCAATTCAAAAGCTTGTATAGTATATAATTCTAAATTATGAGAGGGAGGATGAATAAGTACCTATTGGATGCAATCGCAAAAATTAGTAGCAGTTCTAGCACTTATTACCTCAGTTGAAGTTGCCCATTTTTGTGAGCATTGTGGAGAAACCCACCATGCAAAACATCATCATAATTATCATCATCGAACTTGATTCTTCTTCTTGCTTGATTTTCCTCACATGGATGCAAGAGATAGGACTGGATGAGGAATGATCTAAGGATTTGACTAAGTCACTCACATTGTAGACATGTTCCAACAATATAATGGTCTGAAAGTGCAATGGAGCAAGTGGTTTCACTTCTGTTTCCCCTATCAAGAGAGGATTTATTTCCAAATCAACTAGTGTCCTTTACCTATATCTTCATGATGTCTACTAATTTATGGTCCAATCCAATTGGGAACAAAATCTTGGCACGTTGGCTCCTTGTGTTGAGAGTGATGAACATCTGCCCAATTCCTTCTTCTACCTAGGCTAATGGGGTCAAGAACATTAAATTCACAACCCCTACCAGAAGTTTTCACAACTTCCTCCAAATCAGCAGGATTACTTGATGAAGGCTAAAAACTATGCATTATCATTAAGGAAGTGAAGACATTCCCTTTTTGGAGGCTTTCAAACCACAATGGTTTTGTTACTCAATTTTCAGAGCCATGGTGAAGTCATGCGTCATATTAGTAGTGTTTTGAAACATGAATGGTAAACATAGTTTTTATCAAATAAGCATCTAAATATTTGACCTCAAACATGATTCATTCACATGGCCTTAAGATATTAGGAGGTCTCCTCAAGGTCTTGTGAAACCTTGGTTGTCTTAAAAGAAGAGGTCACTGACTCATGAGGATTATTCTTGTTGTTTCAAATTCTGATCGAAGAAACCTGAGGTTTTGATTCTTTCACCATACTGCATTTTTTAATGCATTGTTGGATGTTCGTACAAAGAAGAAACGTTGAATTGTTTTAGATTGGGTTGATTTGTGGTCCCTTGAATCCTGTTCCAAAGTTTGGATGAATGAATTTGATGTCCTAGCAGAGATGGATGTTCAATCCTAAGAAAGATGATGTGGATCATATTGAGTAAAAAGCTTTGACTCTTGGGTCACGAGTTATAGCATTATTTCCTTGGAACTTTGGTAATCTATGTCTCACATCCTGAGGAACTGCATTGATGATAACATAGCCAACAGTTCTAAATTTTTTTTTTATGAAGAATCACCCTTCGGAGGTGATGACAACAAATCTCAGGTCTGGGTGGGGGCTAGGCAAGGATGTGTTGCAGGAGGTGATATAGGTGGAGGAGAAACAATTTGATAAGGGGCATGATGAGGTCTTTAAAGTAGGCACAGGAGTATAACTTTCAAAATGGATGTACCCTAAAGTGCCTTGATTTCTGTGGATGAGATGGGACCCTATCACTTTAATTTGCTAAAATACAGGGGCAGAGTGCTTTAGAAAAATTCTTCAAATTCAAAATGAGAGGTCCCTGTCTAGGAAGAGAAGGTAGCTGTACAATGTGTCTACACTGATATCTTGATGTGGTTTGTGTGGTAGTATTAAAGTGATAGGAAAGAGGACTTTCATCATTGGAGATTCCTTTTCTTGACTGATGATCTACATAGGTAAGTGTCCAAGAATTTCTTCGTGGGTGACTTAGTGGGTCTTAGATCTCGAAAATCCAATAGTCCTAGCAGGATCCCTAGCAAGGTGAATAATCAATAGTGGGTTCCAGCTGTGCAAAACAGGTAGTTTGAAATCTCACTTGACAGAGGTTATGACACTGGTACTTATCAAGAATCAGATCAACAGGGGTGGTCGATAGGTGTAGGAATGTGTGGTCCTAAGTTGAGCAGGGATGAATTTAATTTGTTTTTGTCCTAGGTCTTTCAACACTTGAAAATGGAAATGGAACATCTGAAGGGGTTTCATTGACCCAAATGTAATGCAAATCCGGAAGATAGTGCATTAGGTGTAGAAACTAAAATAATTGCAGTACAGCATGTGGAACCTGGTTTACTTCTTACAGGCCCGATTACATGTAGAAGATGATGTTTGTAAAATAGGTGATTATAACTGTGGAGCATTCAAGAAGTGTAGCTAGGGTGTGAATGATGAAAATGTAATCAGGTTGTCGGGAGAAATGGCACCAATCATGGTAGATTGGTACCCAGTAGTTGGTTCTCGATGACAAGGTTGTGTGGCAGTCACAACTTTTGACAGGATGTTTAGAGGATATAAGAGCACATAATGGTTGGTGTCATTTTATATCCGGGGAAGGATGTTAGACTATGTCTTTGTCACTCAAATGTGGATGATATATGTAGCAAATTTATGTGGATGTGGTAAATCCTCACGAATTTATGCTTGTAGATTTCAGGACCAATTGGTGAGAGGACTAATGTTTGATAAACTGTGATATCCGTGGAGGATATGGATTGATGTAGCTTCTGGGGGAGAGATTATTGAGAAGACCTTCATAGGCAACAATGATCTAGGGTACAAAGAGATGGAACTCTCACGAGTGGATGACCCTAGGTGAAGATGAAGATACTTGATAAGTATAGGTATTAGGATTGCTATAGGGAATGAAAACCTTATTGCTTCTATATGTGTTAGAAGATTGAGATTATGCATTTGTACACAAACAGGACAAACATGGGTAGAATTAGGAATGATTGATTGTTTTTAAATGATGTTTTGGTGGGTGGTGAGGCCGAAATGCACTTGTTTCACCATAGTACTGTGAATGTTTCACAAAGATGCGTAAGCTTTAATAACAGAAGGCTTTGAGATTGGCTAGGATGTACCTTTAACCAGAATATGTCGCTGCAATATGAGGCATAGAAGAACACTGTTCACATGTTACTTCAAGGATCCAAACTGGGATGGTTGGAATAGGAATTCTTAGTGACTAAACATTTGATGAAGCTCTATTTCATCAAGCCTAAGATACCCTGGGGGTGATAATACCAAACTCACTATAGTCATGATTAGGATTGACAATGATTTTAGAGATTGTGGGATATTTCACTATCAAATATAAAGCTCATACTTATAACTGATATTGAAAATGCTACCAAACTATCACAAGGATAAGATCTTGTGTGATTCCTAAAGGAATTCAATGTAAGATGGCAACGGTGAACAAGTTGTCTAGATACAGACATTCAGATGATGAAGCATAAGACAAGAATTGGTCTCAAAAATGATGCAGAGGGACTCAAGTTTGATGATCAAAAGGTTGGGTGCCAACAGGGGAAAGTTTCTAATGAGACAATCTCAGACATGGTCAGATGTTTGTACACTCGTAACCACCTTGACATGATGATAATTGTTTGAGTACAAAGAGATAAATCCAATTTTCTTGAGCTGGGTTTGTTTATATCTTCTCCCCCTATGGGCATGAAATATAAAAAAGATCTTATAATAACTAGAATCAAGGAAAGTCAAGCACATAATTTATTTTGGGTTTTGAAAGTACATTAAGAAAGTGTTGTCAAAAACCCAACATTTATTGTCCCTCACCAAGTACCTCAGGCGCAGCAACATCAAAGGGTGTCGACATGAAAGGAAGCTTACAGCCCAAGGCATAGCAGGTTGTGTGTTGTTTTGTAGTCGCAAAGGACACGAAATGTCAACACCACATTTTCAGCGCCTGTGGCGCACTCAAGAGTATGTTGACATGGGGATGGAAACCCTAAGAGGATTTGATCTATCCTCACTACTTTATGGAGGTGCCTTTCAACTAGGGTGAGCATTGAACACCCTGTAGCCCGTTGTTTACAGATGAGGATGCAGATGTCCTTCGTAATTCAGATATTCAAATGAGCCATAGATCTTTCACAGGGAGCTCGGATTCAATACAAGGCTGGATCTTTTCGAAAATATTACGAGTTGTCACCCCTAGATCCAACTACGACTAGATATCTTCTAATTAGGTGAGAACAATTTATTCCAAAGATGCAATGAAAACCTGATTGCTTGTGTACCATTTTAGTAACAAAGATTATGCTAAGGTTCTCACCTACACAAGAAATAATAGGGGTAGTATGAATTATGATTGGTTGTTTTTAACCTGAAGGTTTGGTTGGAAGTGAGGCAGGGATGGACTTCCTCTCACTCTTTTCTCTGAAGAAATTCTTCCTATAACTTGTAAGGAGGGACTTGATTTCTAATAGGTTGGACATTCTCATTTTGCCCCTCCCTTCTTCTCTTTGGCAAGGTGAATTTGTGGAGTTCAATGGACCTGCCCAAATCTAAAACTGTAATGCACACTTTGCCTCTTGGAATTTGTAGTGTATTGTATCAATATTTGGAGAAAATAATGCATGTCTATGGATGATTATCAACCCTCTCTGTGTTCATTTTCATCCCTCCTGATACTTTTAAAGGCTAATAAAAAATGGCTTATTGGTGCCTGATCTTGCATTGCACAGTGAATTGTAAATTGTGTTTATTGTCAGGATCAGGTGAAAGATCTCCATTAATAAATGAAAGTGAAAATTCCACCTTCAGTAATCACAAGGTTTATTTTTATGCATCTTCTTACGCTGATCTCACTTGGAAAGATTTCAGATGTAAGTTTACAATGGGTACAAGACCTCTACATTTTTATGCCATGTCACAAATGAAGCAGACACAAAATTGAACCGGCCTTCATCCGGAGAGATTTCCTCAAGTTTGATTAAGGTTATCAGCACTGGGAAAGTTTCTAGAATAATCTCATGCAGCTTGTCACACTGGTTGTACACTAACAACCATCTTGAGTTGATCAAATTTAACACAAAGGAGTTAAACTATGATTCACCATCACATGGATTCTCAAAACGACAAGTTCTACCAAGCATTTCTCTTCGAAAAAATAATTCCCGACCTCTAACACTCCAACGATTTGCACGACAAATTCATGCAATTTTTAATACTTCATTTAGAATAGAGTCTTCCCCCCAAAACTACATAAACATTCAAATCACCATCAATCTGTTACGACTTTGGCCGTGACTCCAAAAATCAGATTTGTAGAAATGGTCGTCAGGTGTACAAAAGGAAAATCTCTTAAAATATTTCCAGGCATTCAATTCTTCACCTGGTAAGTCCTTTTTCCTCTCGTACACGCCAACGAATTCCATCCTCCAATCTTCCAAATCTTGATTCCTTGTACATGCCAAGGAATGAAAAAACTAGAAAATTAGATCGAATCCAATGGTCAGATCACATATTTATGGGCAAAAATAAGTTTTCATATTTCTTTCCCATCAAACCAAGATATCAAAGTAATGATCCTCTTCATTTGGTGTGTAGGAGACTCCAAGAAATGATAAAAACAACTAATAAGAATACGCCATACCCAGGAGCTCTGGATAAAAATGGCAAAAAATTAGATATAGATGCACAGTTTTAGTCAATGATCTTTGTTTTGAATTATTGACTATCCATATCGGAGATCTGAGTTAAGACTGGTCGGAGGGTTCTTTTTTACTTTTTTACACCTTTTTGTAAAAAAATGTCAAAAATTCTAAATTTGCTCCGCCCCTCTTCACCTTTGAAAAAATGGGCTTAATACATGTCCCAATGTGGGTCCCAAAGAAACCAGCAGCTAAGTTATGTTATTTCATGTCTTTTTTGGAAAAGGGAAATTTTTCCAAGTTTTCCCCACAACTAAGCCCTTCCACTTTTATTTTTTGATGTGGGTCCCAATGGGAACCACACTTCCTTTTAAACTTTTAACTCCTTTCTCCACAAAAGGAAAAATTTCCAAGTTTCCCCCAAAGGTCTGCACCTTTTGCCATTCACTGGAGAAAATTTTTGACTATTATCTATCACACCCGCGGGTCATTTTGATGATTTTAATATTTCGAATAACAAGGGGCAAAAAAATCCAAGTTGCCCCCGATGGCCAGCATCCTTGCCTCTGGACTTTTCAAACCACCACGCATCTAAATGGCACATCTTGACATGGTCCACAAAACTAGAGACCATAAATGACTCGCGCACATCACCACGTGTCTTAGGCTCATTTAAGAAGTTGCTGAAAAGTCAAAGGAAGGAAGACCTAGTGGAAAACATTTACGTATCTTCATGGTGCAACTTGAAGAACCTCATAAGGCTTCAATATGATTTGGCAGGGGCGCACTTCCGTTTTAGAACCTTTATTCCATTTTTATCAAAAGGGAAAAGTATCCAACTTGCTTCCGAAAGTCCTCACATCTCCACTTTTAACTTTGCCACGTGTACTTCTATGGGGTCAAAGTAATGACCTTTTCCCTACCACTTCATATCTATTGAATAACCAATTATATGTTATGGGGGCTCGCGGGGGCCAATTTGATATTTTTTACAAATGTGAAAAAAGTGGAAAATTTCACCAATTAGACCACCGTCGCACCTCATCTAATCAGAAGAAACCACGTAAGTACCAAAAGAACCACTCAAAATTGAGTGGAGGTACAAGACCAAAATTGCCTTTCTTGCTAAAAATGTAGAAAGTGACAAGTTAAACCATTTTCCCATTGTCCCCTTACCAACCAAAAGAAGCCCACATGACCGCCGAATGCTGAGGAATAATTTGGCAGCAAAAATATGCCTGTTAGACCATCAAAAACATATAAATTCACCATTCATTCTCAGAATCTAATTTTTCGCTAAGGATGGAAATTTTTGAAACAAAACCAAGTGAATCATGGTTCCAAGCATCTTTTGACCATGGATTTGGATTTTTAAAGGAATACAAATATAAATTGATCATTCTTGAGCTTCCATGGTTGGGGAACAAATAGGAAAAAAATGGCAGAGTCCGCAGATTTTGAAGAGATTAGGGCAAAAAACAGGGCAAGCTCGGAGAATTTTTACAAAAAGGGAATGAAAATGGATTCTGACAAACAAATTCAAGGCATTCAAATGGAGGTAAAAGCTTCAGAACAACTACTTTGAGAGATAAAATGTTTCATAACATGCAGATCAAAGGAAAATTAGGGCAAATGGTGCGAGATCAAAACGAGAACCAACATAAGCTACAATTTATTTTTAGGTAAAATCAAGGTTAACATTTCTATATCTACCACATACACAAGAGAAACATAACGCACTTCATTTTGGGATAGATTATTCTCTTTATACATTATTCACTTTATAAGGGAGGCCATTTTGAATTTCATATCACATGATCTTGAATTGAGACAACGTAGTTATTGACTTATATTCTTTGTGTAAATAGCTCTAAGGAATCCTAGCTCAAGTGAAACTATTTCAATAGCACAACATTAGAACTTCATGGATTTTGAAATGTATTTTAATTTTTAGAAATAATATGACATCGACATGACCATCGGGGTTACTGTGAATCTCTCATATGCACTTTTGATTCATTCTAATGCTCACTTGTATATAGTGTAGGTAGATAGAATTTGTTCGATAGGTAAAAGTATGATAAATAAGATTTTCATAAAACCTAATGTGACCTACAAAAATATAAATGTGATAAGAAGTGACACAGAAAGAATCAGCTCATAAGTTCTCCCATAAACACAAGTGTCAATACTAGATGTTAAAATCCAAGTACACATTTCCTCTCCTAGGATATCCTATCCCTTAGATCATTGCATGTTAATTTCAGAATTAGAGGTTACACATCCTAGAATATACATACTCAAACCATTCACTAGTCCATAATAATTCCACAACTATGGAGGCAATCTAATTCAATCCATCAGCACTATTTATCACTCTTACAAGTGTAATTATATTATCTAGATCATTTATATTATTATTATTACTTTATTTGGTGATTAATGTCATTATCTTAGATTTAATTCGATTAAATCAAAATTACTAATCCTTCTACATCTACTGATCCACTTCCTATATCATCCAGTATGCCTACTAGTTTATCTATAAAAAAGTCCAAATTTAAAACCATTGACAATGGATGTGGTGAACATCAATTTTTAACCATAGAAAATTTCATTCACATTGGGAACTTACAACTATCACCACACACCTATGGAAAATTGAATTCTTCACATATACACATCACTCTGATCTAAAAATAAGGAAAAACATTTTTTAACGGTTCATATATTTATAAGAGGAAAAAAATTCAAGATTTTAAGAGATATTGGCTGTATCACAACTTTTTCACTAAAAATTATTAGTCACCTTGATAGATCATAGGAAATAAAATCATGAAAAACATGTAATAGAAGGAAAAGGTATTAGAATGTATAAACAAGGTTGTTTAGATTCCATTACACCAAAGGAAAAGATAAACTATTATGGTTTTGGTTATTATCCCAATGCTTATGCATGGGAAGTGTCTACTAGTAAAATGATCAATTGTGTAGAAATTAACTCTAATAATGAAAAAAGTACCATGTTTGGCATCTTTGGGGATCTTTCCATTATGATCTTTTTTTATAGAATTTCCATCTGAAGCATTGACATCATCTATCATCCCCTCATCACTCAGGATGACCTAAAGCACGTTTCCATAAACCTCTTCAAAAAAGAAGACACCATCGACACATTTCATGGAAATTGAGATCATGTACCCCCTTTCAATCATAAGAATGGATTCAATATCAATTTGGATGTTACAACCCATTTTTTTGAAGAGCTTTAATACCCTAATCCACCAAAAACAAAAAAGTAAAAAGTAACAAGAGGTCAAATCTCCGATAATGAAAAATTTAGTTAGACATTATTGGATAAATAAAAGAAAAAAGTTAAGAAAAATCCACAATACTCTTCCCCTTATGAAGAGAGATCTCAAAAAAAGAATCTATATAAACCTTTAACATCCTTTATAGAAAACGATACATAAAAAATTATTGTAGAAAAAACTATAGACATCTAAATTGGAAAAAATAACACCCTAATATTTTGAATCTTTGAGCTATTATAACCTGATTCAGAGCAATAATATAGTCAAACATGCATTCAACTAATAACAATGCTTCAATCCAATAACCTCACTTACTTTGCAATGAGAATCCTCTGCAAGCCTACAATGGCTTAAAAACTTTAAAAATTTGACAAATATCGCCTAGAAGGTTCTAACCCATAAAAAAGCTTGTTTAACATCTTCATTCATTTCCCACTTAATCATTCATTTTTTCAAAACTTCATTAGGGTATTTTATATACTCACCTGGTAATTTATTACTCAAAATCTTGCTTACTAACTCTTTTGTCAAAGATGTAATTTTGTATTTTTAGCCTCTTTAAGTTTCCTTAACTCCTTCCTTGTTTCACCTTCAACACACACATGTTAGACAACCACTCATCTGATCAAAATGACTCAAGACATCATATGTCTAAATTTTTCTATATTTATCCATTTGAGCCCTTGAGACAACCTTGTTTGGATTAGTCATACATAGAAACATTTATAACAACAAACTCAATTATTTATACTACTTCCTAGAACCTTTATCACACTTTATATGCAACCTAAATTGCAAAATTTGATCCCTTAATATCCTCTTGAAAATCCAATTTCCTTCTTGGTAGCTTACTAGCTCCTAACTAGGTTTGAGACAGTCAATGTTTTCACATAACTTAAGTTATAGAAAGATTCATGACACACATCTCACCTTTTTTGATACCCATTAATCCTTAATCTGTCCCCCTAATTTTTTAATCTTGAGATCCATAGATACATGTTAATTCCTTTGTTAATCACTCTACAAGATTAGTCATCTAATTGTGTTTGGACACCATTTACAAGACTGTCAAAGAAATATGCTAGTTCGACCCCTGAAAGTCTAAAATTATTATTTAATCACCTTAACAAATCCCTTAATATCATTTCTACATTTTAATTTTTAAACCCTATTTATTGTACAGCGAACCCGAGGAGATAGTTTTATTAATAAATTTCTTAAAATTTGAATTAGGGTTCTACATTTTGGTTGTGGGACTATTCCTTCATTTTTCATTAGAATCTCTTAGTAGTAGCTCTTGAAAATAAGTGTAGGATGGTGCTCTAGGAAATGATTTTCATGCATGCACTTGGAAGACATGGTATGGAATCGTCAAAGTAACTGTGACATATTTAGGTTTGTCCACATGCTAAGACTTAATTCCTTGTTAATGTTATGCACCTCATAAATCCATTTTCTGATGTTTCATTTTTTACAACCTAACAGAACATATAGACTCAGGCTTAATGCAACCACAGTCACAGTATTTAATTTTAAACCTTGCATGGTTTTATAGTGAAAACTATTACCAACCTGCACACTTGGAATTAATCAATCCATTTTCTTCACAAGTTGTGGATAACCTTGAAGCATATTCAATAATAATGCCTAATCATTCATATAAAATAACCATTTTGAACACTTACTCATTGTTATACATAGTTATCTAGTCTATACTAAAACAAAGTATGGTATTTTTGAGAAATCTCAACATGCAATACTAATATCATCAAATATTACCTCTTAACACCAAATTCTTGCATTGAAAGAAAAACATGAAAGGGAATGCTACATACAATATCTCACAAGCATACACTAGAAATCCATTAGAAATACACACTCAGAACTAAAGATGACACTTACAAAAATAGGTTCTATCTATCCCCAATAATATTGAAATGGAATATCTTATACTTATACATCTGATAATTTTGAATTCTCATTAAGGATCCTTTTCATATTATACTGAAAAATTTGATCAATTCTAGAAAATACACAGTCATAGTTGTACAAACAATAATCTTATCATATTAAGCCATTTTATACAAACTCATGTTTCTCACCTTCTCTCTGATCCTCCTCTTAGAGAAATGAATCCCCAAAACTGACTTCCTACTCGCCATAATCGAATTCCACCATTTTATGCTACTCAATTTCAAGTGTATCTCCTCCTTCCATTCCTTACCTAACCCATAATGACTCACTATGTGCCTCCATTAGCCAAAATAAGAACTTTACATCATTTGTCTACACTTAAAGGACTCATGAACTACCTACTAACCTATGAAATCCCATACACACCCTTAACCCTATAAAAAACCTAACAAAACTTTTTCAAATCATAATCCTCATTTACATCCTTAAGATATTTGAACATAAAATGGAGGGAAATGTATGAATTTTAAAATTCAAAATTTAAGACTCAACCTAGACCTCCTAACTCATTCATTTTGATCTCATAACAAAAGAACTTGTATTTTGTAGTATTTCAATGATTCCATTGCATCATACTCCTAAGGTGTAGAAAAAGTTTCCTTATAGTTTTCTTTCTTGGTTTTACCTTCATCTTTTCTACTGATCTTTAGCCTTGTTAGCTTGCTTTCATTTTTCTTTTTCTGATGTCCACATGGGTCCCACACTTTTCTCTTGGTTCAACCATTTTCTTTCAATTTGCATATCTTCTTCTTGATCTTCACTCTCACTATCTTCATCTTCACTATACCTATTTTATCTTTCTTATTTTCTTTCTTACTTATGAATTTAAAAATGCCCAGCAGCTCCATGGTTATAGCTTATCCATTTTTTTTCTCGTTTCGATAAATATTTTCAAAAAATCATTTCTTTATTATTTGTGGCTTCGTTCTTCTCTTGTTTTTCCATTCCCTCAATGAAATCTTGTGATAGCTCATCTAGTTCATCTATGCAAAGATGATTATCATTTCTCTCATTCACTATACTCATCCATCTATCTAAATTTTCTTGTATCATGATTTTTAGGTGCATTACTTGATTCATTTAATACAATTTCAAGGAATTCACCCACAAATACAACATTATTAAACAACTCATCATCAAAGTAGTCACCTTGTCTTCATTCCTTGCTTGTATACTTTCTGGAGAGTTGAATAGTTATTCAATCATGTACATTTCCTCTCTCAACATGACATTTTATTCTTCATTCATGGATTCATCAAACTTGGGGCTTTCATGATCATCCATATTTGCATAATCTTTAATTTTTGACTATGTTTCTTCTTCATTTGTGTAGGTGAATTCACCAATATCCTATCTAGCTGCTATATTCACCTATTTGAAGGCTTTGAATTCCCATTTTATTACTTTAATTAATGATCTCAAGTCATCGTGATTTACTACATCATCAAATATTACATAACCCACTTCCTAATTATGTTAAAATGTAAAATTAAAACCTAATATAATACAAGTTTGCAATAAATAAATGAATAATACCCAAGAAATTAAGCAATGAAAATATGAAACCCTAATTACAAAGAGGGTTAGAAGAGCCTTAGTTTATTTGAAGAGGTTAGCGAAATGTTTCGCAATGGAGACAGGTTGAACAAAGGTGGAGGACCTTCTCACATAAGCCTTAAAAAATGTAGATCCAAAGAATTTGACTGGACTGGGGCACCTAAAGAGGAATGAGTGTGCTTGTGGGAACCCTAGTCTTATTTCTAGGCTCCTTGGTCTGCGTAGATGATCTGTAAACCTCCTATGAAGTTCTGCAAGATGTTCACACTTGGTATTCTTTGATCATGTGCATTTCATTGTAAGATTGTGGAGGTATATGTAAACTTACAATAATGAAATCACATCCAAAACCCTCAAATAAAAATAAAATCTAAAAAAATATAGTTACAAAATGAGGCATTGGAATGTCCTCAACTTCCACAATAGTGTACTTATGTTTGAGTGTTGCACTACATCTTAGACCAAATGTAGTTCTTTGTGTGTGCGTACTTATTCCCTAGAATGCTTTTTCACATTTCACACTTGAAGTATCGAGCAAGTAAATAGATGTAGAATGTAAATAATATGTGCATGGAAATAATAGACTCCCCTCCTATGAAGTACAATGCAGATGAACCGACCTTTGTCCCTTTTTAAGGATCTAGATGGATGCAAATGGATAAATAGATTCCTTTAATTGATGTAACCTTAGGTGGAGATAGTAGATTATTAGTGCTTGGTCCATTATTATGGTCACATAAATTTATATTTATATGATAACTTTGATTTAATTTTGTAATTAACCCCAAAAAGGGTGAATACCAAAAATATAAGATTCTCAAATGGATAGAAAGGACCCAAAAAGTGTGAGTAATGTAAAAAGAGGAAAAGGTAACTAAGAGGAGACTAGGGCACCTGATGCTAGCATCGCATCTAGGCACTAGTGTCTATAATGATAAATGCTAAAAGGTGAAAAGAAATAGTGAGAAAGTAAGAACGCAAAATAGAAAGAAGAAGCATAAAGCAAATAAAGGTGGCCAAATACATGGGTTAGTTAGTAATTTTATTACTTAGGGACCATATGAATAATAGTATGTGATCAAGACTAGATAATTACCCAAAGTTCATTATTTTGTGTCTACATTTTCCCACAGTTTATTATTGTGTGTAGAAAGATTTGTATAATAAAGTAGATAGATATGTGTAGTTGATATCCATATAGATTGATATAGAAAGTGTGCTGATGGACTAGATAAAAGAGTGGAGTGATAAAAAGATAGAGCATGGAGACTAAATATGAAAAATTATAAAAGGTGATGAAAATGAAGTTGGGGTGGAAGCACGTGTGTGAATGTGGTGTTATACCTCTTATTGGTTTCTATGTGTGTGATGTTGGTGTTGATGTTGACTACTTTCTGCCCATATGGAAGGACCTAAAAATAGAAGATGGTCAAGTAGTCAAATATGAATGTATATGTATAAAAAGTTTGTAAGGAAGTATGTAAACAAAAATGCTTCAAATGTGAAAAAGGAACAGGTGTACTAGATCTATTGTGAGAAAATACTGTAGAAAGGATCATGTAGATGTTATCGATGCACATAATTATTTTTAAGTGATATCACACCAATGTAATTGAAGAAGTGTAGGGATAAACTTTATGGTTTCACCCGACAACCATTAATTGTTTCACGTTGTATAAAAAACTACCACAACTGGTGTGTATGAGCGATAAATGACTGTCTTTCCTATAAAATCCATCTTGAAGGGAGTTTTGTAGAATGTGTTGAACTACCAATCACTTTGTGATATGCCCCCTAGTATCATTTAATCCGGACAAGGCCTCTCTGTTATATGCCCCTTATTTTAGGCAATCTAGTAAAGCTTGTTGTGTTATAGACCCAAGTTTGATTTTGATCCCCAAAATTTGAAAAGTGTACTGCACTGGTACTGTGATGTCCTATGTATAATATGTAAAGGGTGAATGATTCACCCAAATTATTCCCCCCCTCATTTGGGGTGCATGCAATGTCAATGAAGGATAATGTGTCTTAAAGAAAGACTAATCGATGAAATTATTCTCTACAAGGGGGAACGGGATGTTCTTGGTAGAAACCAAGGCACATGGAAACAAGTGGCTGGGAGAAAAGTGTTAGTAAAAAAACATACATGCATGTATAAGATGAAATGTAAGCTAAAAAAATAATATGTAAGCTAGAACAGACAAGAAGACAATGTAGACCACAAAAAGTGAGTTACAAACATGGGACATCACTCACAATATCACAAGACATTTGGGTTGATGAATCCAAAAGTATACAAGTGTGCACACAAGACAAAGGAAAAATCCTAAAAAAAATAGCATATAAAGATAGGCAAATACAAGCAGTATAACAGATAACTATGGTCCTAAATAAATGTTGCACACTAAGCACCCATTAGCATGTTAGACAATAAAGAAGTATGTAAAATTATGTATAGTATGATAAATTAGTGTGCTATGGAACAAAATGAAATGATAGCACCTATAGAGTATGGAATTGGATGCCCATAGAAGCCGTTATGGAAATTATACTAGAAAATGCACCAAACATCCATGCTACGTGTAATGGACGTGTATAATCCATGATCACAACTAGGTAGTAATTAAACATGCACGTGTTTATCATAAATATAATGAAATAGAATATATCTATCTAGCATGTGTAATAAACTGAACATGTACAAGTAAATGCAATAAAGAGTAAATTCAACCAAGATATGAAATATGCTGTGGACGAATGTAATGGAATGTAGAGTGAATGATAGGAGACATGTCCCCCCTGAGTGAATGGAATTTTATGTATGGAGGTTAATCTATTTATGCCCCCTCGGAAATCAAGAATGACCATACATGAGAGCATGTCATTGGGAAACGGTTTGAACAATGTGTTATGTGTGGCGTGGTGTGATGAATGTGTAGTTATGATATGCGTCATAAAGATGAGGTGTAAGAATGTGTGATGATTTATCCTAAATCATATATCACAACAAGATAACGAAAGAATTATTGATTTAGCCTAAAGTGTATATCTCTAGATGATGTATCCTAAAGTGTATATCACTAGATGATTCTAGAAACAATTGATGGTTTGGCGTAAAGTGTATATAACTAGCTAATGCTATAGGAAGTGATGATGTACCCTATGACATATATCAATACGAATTTCACATAGTAGAAATATTGAATGATGAACATGTAAGTGTGATAAGGTCCATTTGTGATGTATACCCTGAAAAGTCTAGTATGAACCATTAGACTAGAGTGCATCATAGGGTAGTGAGTGTAACTTATACAAGTAGATGTGTAAAAAATATGTAATATGTGTAATATATGTGGTGATGAGAAATTGTCATGTGATGTGTAATGTGTAATGTGTAATGTAGGATGTATAGTATGTAATGCAAGATGCATAGATTAGATAAGATATGTACATTCATAGTAAATGTAAGACATAAGATGTAAAATGTAAGATGTATGTATGTAATATTATGCATAATTTGTAATGTTTTTTGTGTAGTGTGTGAGATTATTGTGTATAGGATTTTCTCAATAGTTAAGTGTGAACTGAAGCACAAGACTTTGTCATCAAGTAATGTCAATGCTATCATATGTGAAGATGTTTATACAAAAGTGTACGATGTGTGGATATGGGGTGATAGATAAGTATAATGCTCCCTAAGTGTATATTGGTGAGAAAAATATTCGATGTGAGTAAACGATGAAGTTGTTATACTCAATGGTTATAGTGAAACTATTTGATAATGCTCTAAGATTGGTGGTATATTAGCAACATTTTGCACAGGTGAGTAAAGTCTATGTGCATGCGATGGATGATTATATGGTGGGTAATAAAGTGTAAAAAAATGTGTAGGTGATGGAGACCTATGTGAAATAGAATGAGGTGGTGATGGAAACTAACGTGGAATAAAATGAGGTGGTGATTTACATCTAGATAAAATAACTATAATAGGAAAGGGACTATACTAGTTTGTTGGAGTAGTAGATTGATGAGTCCATATAAGGTGTGTGCAAAGATTCACCCTAAATTTATCTTGTGCATGTCGTACTTGAAGTAATGATAAAGTAACTAGATGTATAATTCAAATAATGTGTGTGTGGAAACAATAGACTCACCTCCTCTGAAGTTTGAAATAGATGAACTAACCTTTATACCTTGTGATGGAACTAGATTGATGCAAATGGATTTATAGATACCTTTGATGGATGTAAATTTAGGTGAAAATAGTAGATGCTTAGTGCCTTGTGCCTTATTATGATCACATAACTTTATATTTTTATAATTCACTTACTTGAATTTCCTAATTAACCCCAAAAAGGATGAATACCAAAAATATAATATGCTATAATGGCTAGAAAGGACCCAAAAAGTATGAGTAATGTGAAAATATTACAAGGGTGCCCAAAAGGGATGGGGATGCATGGGAATGGCGTCCTAACTGGGCACTAGTATCAAGAATCAAAAATTCCAAAAGGTGAAAAGACAGACTAAGATATTAAGAGAGAAGATTTAAATAAGAAGAATAAAGAAAAGAAAGCTAGCTAAAGACATGGGTTAATTAGTAATTTTATTACTTAGGAACCATATGAATAGTAGTATGTAATGGAGAATAGATAATTACCCAAAGTGTGTGATTTTGTGTTCATACTTACTTACCTTGAAATCTACATTGGTATTCTTCATGAGTTTGTTCATTCTTCTGTAAGATTCTTGATTTCCATGTTTGGGTTGTTTCTTCCATACTATCTTCTTCCCTTAGACTGGTATTCACCTTATTTTTCATCCATTTTTGTAGTATTATCACTTGACTCTTGCTCTTAACTATCAATTTTCATGTTTACCATATGCTTGAACTAAGTTGTTATCTTCATATCAGATTCTTGATTGTTCTTTTAGTTTGACCTTTGTCCTATATCAGCTCCTTTTGTGTTTTTGGCTTCTAGACTTTGTTGGAGCTCAATTTAATCTCACCCTATTCGTTTAAATACGTGTCAATCCACATGGTTTGAAATTTTTCTATATCTCCCTATATTGATGCATGAAATCTTCTTATTTCATTTGGTTTGTATGATTAGTCCTTTCCTTTGGTAGAGGATCACATTAAGTCCAAATATTGTTTTCTGTTTCTCTGTCCATGAGAAAGAATTTTTAATTTGGGCACGAATTCGGGTTTTCCCCTTCATTCTTTTTTTCCATAGTCATGTTTCCCTTGTCATGCTTTGTCCTAACATCTATGTAAACATGGTCCTTTTTGAGTGGATGTGGCCCAACGGGTATTTTTGGTGAAATTTTCCACTTTTGTCACATTTGTAAAAAATACCAAATTGGCCCCACAACCCCGATCATCTTTGATTGGCTATTTAACAAATATGAAGTGGCAGAAAAAAGTATTACTTTGACCTTGAAGAAGGACATGTGGCAATTTTTCATGTTACAAGATGGAAGGTGGGTCGGCGGAACATTTTGAAGTTTTTTTCCTCTTTGTATGTGGGAGAGAAGTTATGAAATATCCCACAACTCCGTTGGGGCCCACATCAAAATTTAGAAGTGCAGAGGTGGGTCACTGAGATTTTTCAAAATTTTAAGGCCTACTTTAACTCAAAGCTTGTCCACGTGGAGGGTCAACGCTCATTACAATTTTTTCTCTAGGTCCTACCTTAGTAGTTGCGCCAAGGAGACATGTGGAGGCTTCCATTGGCTCCTCTCTATAATTAAACCTTTCAAGAAACTTTCTAAGACCTGGGAAACGTGGAGAGACCATGCCTATTTGAAACATGCCCCTATACTTTACTTTTGAAGAAGCACCAAAGCGACATGTGGAGGTTTCCTCTGGGTCTTCCCCTACTTAGACTTTTCAATGGATGAAGAAACTATCTTGGACCCTAGGCACGTAGCACCTTTCACTGGTCCTTAAACTCTTTCAATAAATTTTCCATGTTGAGACATGTGATGAGCCCACCCTTATTTAGGGTCCTCTACTTTTCGGGACCATATCAAAAGTGCACCAAAGAGATACACGAAGGCTTCTGCTTGCTCCTTTTTATACTAAGACTTTTTCAAAGGCCAAAAGGTAATTTTCTTAGGCCAAGGAAACGTGAAGATCTTGCACTCATTTGAGGTCCCACCTCTAAAATTCATCTTTGAAGTTGGTCCAAACAAACACGTGGAAGGACCGCGCTCAATTGGGAATTTGCCTCTGTACTTCACCATTGCAGTTGTGTCAAGGAAACACGTGGAGGTTTCCACTGCCTTCTTTTTACACTAAGCCAAATTAGACTCACGATGCAGGGATGTGGAATAATGTGTGTGCGAACATTCATTTCTAATAGGCACAAATGTAGGCATCCATGCGAGGGAACTCATTTCTCAAGGTGTTTTCTCGAGGGGAAAATGATTTCTTGTCATATCCAGCTATACAGAGCCACCTAAAAATGATTAAAGAGGTGATTTATTACATGATATAATAAAATAATGATTAGAAGGATTATCAAAAAGCTATGGCGTGGCATCCCAGTCAAGGTAGAAGGTCTGAGAAACATGACCAATTCATGATTTTTCCAGCTGGAAGCTTCGGGTGTAAACGTGTTAAACATCACTTTCAAAGACAAATTGGTAACAAGCAAAGGATTCCTCGAAAATTCTTCTTTTTGGGGAGGAGATTTGGGATGAGTGAGAAAATGAATTATATAAATGCAATGAGAATATTCTTGCAAAGGGTTAGGGGTTTAACTCTTTCGAGAAAATTTGAGAAAGCCCATCTTCTTGAGAGACCATCTGAGAAACCTGTTAATCTCTTGTGTTTTAGATTTGATCACATCAAGATGGTTGTGAGTGTATAGCCATTGACAAGATCTTAGATTGTTCAAGAAACTTTCCTCTGTTGATAAATAAATTAGATCTCAAATTAATCTGTGTTGATTTTGGTAAAAATTGTGTCTACTTTTATTTCAGAATGTTTTCAAATGATTTTTATGTTCTTGTTGCAATTTTGTGTTAAAATCCCTTCGAATCACACAGGATATTTTCATTGTGATAGTTTAGTGGCATTAGCAATTTCATTATGAGAAGAGCCTTCATCTTGTAATGAGATAAACAATTTAAAATCACTTTATTGTCATTTTGTTGATAAAGATTGTTTGTAATCCTTTGAACATATCTTAGGCATGAGGAACCAAGGGTTGTTAATGTTTAATTGCGTGTTTAGCTCAAGGCTTCGTGTTGAATTCTCAAATATTGTGTGAAACCATGTAGATTTGGGGCTCCATTGATGCACACCTTCTGGTTGAAGAAATATTTTTGCTATTCTAAATCATTATGTCTATTAGTCTTCCAATTGTTGTAAAGGTTCTCAAAGATATGGTGAAATCAATTTCATGTTGCTTAATCACCACCGAAATTTTTAAATAACCATGAATCCTACCGAAAGTACCCTTGTTTTTGTTATGTATCCAAAAATACACAGAAGCAAGTAGGTTTTATGTGTCTTTAGTAACCTAAACCATGCCCAAAAAATATCGGCATTCTTTAGAAGTGACAACTTGTAAAAGTTAAATTGTGGCGTATTGATCATATTTTCTCAAGCTTCCCTTAAAAATTGTGTAGAGAAGGATCCCGTGTTATCCTTCACCAGCAAAGGTTACAAAACGGGTCTTGTCAGCCAAGTCAAAAGGCATGACCTAAAGTTGTGGGGATAGATCAAATCCTTTATATGGTGTTATCCATTTCTCTAATGCCTGAGTGAAAAAGAGCCAAACAAATATCCTCCCTGGCTACAAAACGACGCATAATATGATATGTTTGTCTCTCAATGTCTTGCTAAATTTGTGATGATATTTGAATTCTAAGGGAGAATCAATTTGGATACCAACACCATTTTTGTGCCATTGTCAGGGATTATTTAAACATCGGGACCTATTTGTGTGGTAAAAACATCTATTTTGGCACCATTGTAGGGGATTATTTGAACATTGGGACCTATTTTGGCATCATTACTGAGGATTATTTGAACATCGAGACCTATTTGTGTGGAAACAACACCTATTTTGGCATTGTTTCTAGGGATTATTTAAACACCAGGACTTATTTGTACAGAAACAACACCTATTTTTGTGCCATTTCCAAGGATTATTTGAACACCGAGACCTATTTGCGTGGCCACAACACCATTTTGGTGCCATTGCTAGGGATTATTTGAACATCGGGACCTATTTGTGTGGCAACAACACCATTTTGGCACTTTTCCGGGGATCTTCAAAGGCATTCTTATATTTGGCCCTAGTAATGTTTCTTACATGATCTAAGTACAAATATGTTGTTTAAATGCCATCCTATGTTTAGATTTGTAAGAATTGTGCGAGGTTACAAGTTTAGTGTGCAATATTTCCAATTTCTAGTGGTTATTGCACTAAATTTATATCATTAGTGTTAAATACATGTAAAGGAAGGTCAGATCTGCTAAGCTTTGTAGGATTTGAGTGTTGATAGATATTTGACAAGTCATTTATAGTGCACTTGCAAAACTAAGGTGAAAATTGTAATTTCACAAACAGGGACAGAAGCCTGTATATTTTATTAATGTGAAATTGATTAACCATTACAATGGAGTGCTGTAATATTTATACATATTAGACAACAATGTGCAGACAAAAAAATATGTTGCGCAGGTAAAACCATACTCACAACTGCTTCCAATAATACATCCGGGAAGCATATAAATTGTTATAATAAATGTAACAATTATCCCTGTGAAACAAAAAGAAAAATATGGTTTAAAACCATATAACAACATACATTATATTATGGTTTATAATATAACCATATAATATGATTATTTAATTAATAAAATAAATTAAATAATAAATCATATAATGCATAATTAATTTATCCTAACATTCCACCCCTTAATTGTGCATTGTCTCAAGGGATGAGGAGAGGAACTCTCTGAACAACTTGAACATGTCATGTGCAAGTGATTTTGTGAAGATATCTGCTTGTTGTTCAGCTGTTGGAAAATATTGAAGCTGGATGTTGTGCTTCAACACATGTTTGCGTATGAAATAAACTTGTACCTCAATGTGCTTTGATCTCTCATGAAAAATTGGATTGCGAAAATTTTTGAGAACACCTTCATTGTCAACATACATGGTGGTCAGTTTGTCCTGTGGTATTCCAAGTCCTTCTAGTATGCGACATAGCCAAATCACTTCACAGAAAACTTCTCCTGTAGAACGATACTTGGATTTTGTGGAAGAATGAGAAATGAAGTGTTGTTTCTTACTTCCCCATGATATTGGTCCAGATCCCATAAAGAACACAAATCTTGAAGTGGATTTTCTGTCATCAATATTTCTTGCATGATTTGAATCCGAATATCCAGACAAGAAGAAGTTGTCGTTCTTCTTGTATTCTAGACCAAGATCCACTGATCCATTTTGAGATATCTCAATATGCGCCTTGCTGCTTTCCAATGACAAACTTTGGGTTCCTGCATGAACCTGGATAGATAGCTTACTGCAAAGCTGATATCTGGCCTAGTGTAAGTCAGGTAAATGAGACTCCCAATCAACTGCTGATAGAGAGTGGCACTTACCTCAGGAGATGGATCTGAATGAGATAACTGCAATCTGTTCTCCATGGGTGTATCAATTGGTGTGCAATCCATCATCCTAAACTTCTCGAGTGTAGTCTTGGTATATTTCATCTAAGAAACAAAAATATGATTCTCTTTCTGCCACACTTCCAATCCAAGACAATAGTGCATCAGCCCGAGATCGGTCATGTCGAACGATCAATTAAGATCTTTCTTCATTGCATCGATCATCCTCACTGAACTTCCAGTGATGACTAGATCATCGACATAGACAACAACAATCACCATCTCCCCCCCTTGCTTTTTGAGGTAGAGATTGGGATCGTATGGATTTCTAACAAATCCATGTTGTACGAGATGCTCATCAATCTTGATGTACCATGCCCGGGGTGCTTGTTTTAGACCATACAGAGATTTCCTAAGTCTGCATACCTTTGCTTCTTGACCAGGTACAACATATCCCTTAGGTTGAGTCATGTAGACTTCTTCTTATAAATATCTATTTAGGAAGGCACTTTTTACGTCCATTTGGTGAAATTTCCATCCAAACTAAGTAGCTAGAGAAAAGATTATCCTTATCGTTTTGATCTTAGCTGTGGGAGCAAATGTCTCCTCATAGTCAATGCCTTCTTTTTGTGCCTACCCCTTTGCTACAAGTCTTGCTTTGTACTTGTCCATTGTCCCATCTGCTTTGTACTTAGTTTTGAATATCCATCTGCATCCAATGGGTTTCTTCCCTAGTTGAAGATTGACAAGCTACCAAGTGTAATTCTTCATCACTGATTGATATTCAAAATCCATGGCATTATCGACACTAAAATTTTCCTCCATAATTTCTATTTCATTAATGTATGTATTAGGAATAGGATGTTGTTAAGTATAATTAGTAGTAGCATCTGATAGAAGATAACAGCGCCGTCAGTATGGTGTCGCTAATAATGTGGAGCACGGTAACAGTCAAAGTACAATAGGAATGTTGTAAAAAGTAAATATTTGTCGTAAGTGGTCCAGTAATGTCAAAATGTCAAAGTTTGGGTAATTAGAGAAGTAGGGTCTACATGATTAGGAATTAGAAATATTATATTGGTAATAAGGAAAAGGAGTGAGGTCATAAATATTTTGTGTATTTTATTTGTAAAAAGTCTAAAAATGTGGAACCCATGTAAAATGATAAGGTTTATCTTATCTTAAGAGATAAGCTTACATGTACAGATAAGAGTTAAGGTATGGAATATGATTCGTCAGAGTGGATTTCTTATCCTATCTTAGAGATAAGATGGATAAGCCTAGAAGTTCTATAAATAGAGAGGCCACCCCCCTCATTTAGCATAGAAAGAAGTAGTGAGAAATATTGTAGGAAGTGTGCAAAGGAAGCCATCAGTTAAAGGTGTGTTGAAGAAGCCATCAAGAGGTGTAATTGTAAAGTTTCTCCCATAGTCTTGTTGAAGTACCTCACGGGTGAGATTGTAACAATTTCATGTTAATATTATAATTTACTTTGATATTTCAGATTTGTCATCATTCCGTCTTATCATAGTCGATGGTATTCTTGTGTTATGTTGTTGTTTTGTTTCCATATTACATCCACTAAACTAAAGGCTGTGCATTAGTAAATAATCATAGCACGAGGAGTTCCCGGTGAAGAATTATCATAGTGCCGGATTGCTGATGACATTTTGGTTCCGTTGCCAGGACCATTCCTCGTTGGTGGATTTTCTGGAGAGATATTCCCACTTAGTCAAAAATCAATTGGAGGGTAACCTTATTTTTACTGTGCATAGTAGTTACCATGGTAAAGTCATTTTTACCGTGAATAGTAGTTACCATGATAAAGTCATTTTTGCTGTGAATAGTATTTATCACAGTAAAGTCACTTTTTACCGTGAATAGTATTTACCGCAGTAACTTCACTTTTTACCGTGAATAGTGTTTACCACAGTAAAGTTAGTTTTTACCGCAGTAAGTCAAGTTTTACCATAGTTTACCATGGTCATTTCTATTTTACTGTAGAAAGGTGTAAAGTCACTTTCTAGTATAGTGATTCCAATTATTTGTGCACATAAGTCTTGTTAATTGTACTTGTGGGTTGGTATTTCACGGTGGTTACTTTTGAAAATGGGAAAGATTCCTATTTTTTCAGCTCAATCTAATGAAGATGCTTCTTCTTTCATTCAAGAGTTTAAACGATCTTGTATTTGTAATGGCCTCATAAGAAGGGAACAATGGACTGAATTTTTTCCTACCTTTTTGGATGGTTCAGCACTTAGGTGGTTTGAAACACTAGGTGATAATGTGAAAAATTCATGGGATTTATTAACTAAAAGTTTTCTTGAAGAATTTGGTGAACAACAGAAATATGCAGATCTCATGATCGAGATCACAAAGCTAGCCCAAGGAGAGAAGGAGAAGATAAGGGATTATCATGCTCATGTTCTAGAGCTAAGGAGGAAGCTCGATGCCCAGATCCGGAAGGAAGGATTAGCGGATGGGTTGATGAATGGCGTGGATAATCTCCTCTGTAAGCACTTCATTCTTGGGATGAAGCCAGAGATCAGAAAACGAGTGAAGTATGACCACCCAGCTACCATTGAACAAGAAAAGGAGATTGCAAGAAGGCAAGAAGAAAGCATGGAAGAGGAGCCCAAAGAAATTGTTGCTAAAGTAGAGCCTACACCAGCACCTTTGGTCCAGAATCCACAACCACTCCTGGTGAGCACAAATATTTCTCCTAGTACATCTACTGAGTATGAAGATCTTCTTAGGAAGATGGGCCAGTTAACTATTAATCTTCTTCAAGGAAAGGAATTTAGTTCTCAAGGAGGAGATAGAGGTCCAAAAATAAATATTTCTGAAGTTGTATGTTATGGTTGTTATAAAAAGGGTCATTATAAGTATAATTGTCCAGATAGAGCTTCTACATCTGGTACAAGAGATAATGATAAAGGAAAAGCACCTGTGAATTCTTTTGATGTAGTAGATAAGAGCAGAAATAATGAAGTAGATGTGTTTGTAACAAAAATAAAGAAAGAAAAAGATAATCAAGATGGAAATGATCCTAAGAAGATGAAAGGAGAAACTAGTAAGAAACATAGGAGAAGAAAGTTGGGTGTGTAGGATTTTCTGATTTCACAGGGGCAAGGACCATACTCCATCTTGGAAGATCTATCCAAAAGGCCTGCAAATATTACATATGGTCAACTCTTGGCTATGTCTTCTGAGAAGAGGTGGGAGCTGCGAAGTGGACTCAATGCTCGACGAAGGAAGGAGGTTGAGGTCCCTATTTTGGAGGCAGAGGCGGATCCCTATGCTCCACAAGCTGAGGTATTATGTAATGGTATTTCAATTCATGATGTCTTAGTTGATGGAGGTGTTGTAGTTAATGTAATGACCGAGTCTGTAATGAATATGTTGGGTTTAAAAATTGATCGCCCCTCAACACTTATGTTAAGGTCATTAAATAAGGGAAAAACTAAACCAGAAGGTGTAGTTTCAAATGTGGCAATATCTGTTATGGGTGTTGTATGTGTGGTAGACTTTCAGGTGATGAAAAATGGTACTGTTGCGTACCCAATGTTGTTGGGAAGACCATGGCTAAGGAGAGTTCATGCAAGAAACTACTGGAATGAAGGCTTCATGACACTTGGACGTGGTAGAGAGAGGGTGAAGATAAATGTGATCCCTCGACATCATAAGGCAGAACTTGTGGATTCAAGTGATGAAACTGATGATTGGACATCCTCTGATTACTCTAGTACCAGTGAAGTGGACACTGAAGATGAAGAAAGTGAGGTTGATGTTTCAGTCATGGATATCCTTCCAGTCACACCGACTCATGACCCCATAAAATTATCTGAAGAAGAAATTGATGATCGTCTCCAACAAATAAAGATTGGTGATGCTGTGATGGAGAGTGAGAAGGAATCCTACCTCCAGCTCTTTCGAAGGTACATACACATATTCAATTTTGATTACAAGGAACTCCGTCAAGTAAGTTGGGTAGAACATTCTATTGAGCTGGTAGATGGTGCTAAGCCCATAAAGCAAATGCCATATAGAATGAATCCTAATTTTTCCAAGACTGTAAAAGAAGAAATAGATAAGTTGCTTGATGCAGGATTCATATTTTCTGTGGAGAATTCAGAATGGGTTTCTCCCATTGTGATCTCAATAAAAAAGAATGGGAAGCTACGCATTTGTGTTGATTACAGGAAGCTCAATAAGGCAACAAAGAAGGATCATTACCCTCTTCCATTTTCAGATCAGATCTTGGACGAAGTAGCTGGCCAAGAGTGCTATAGTTTTGCTGATGGATATAGCGGCTACAACCAAGTTCATATAGCAGAGAAAGATCAGCTGAAGACCACATTCACCACTCCTTGGGGAACGTTTGCTTATAGAGTTATGCCTTTTGGGTTGTGTAATGCTCCAGAAACATTCTAGCGGTTGATGAATAGGGTGTTCGAACCCTACATTGGGACCTTCATCAGAGTATTTCTGGATGATTTTTTCATCTATGGGAGCAAGATGGACCACCTGCACTAGATGGAGACAACATTTCAAAGGTTAGATGAAGCACAAGCCTCACTAAACCCTACAAAGTTTGTCTTTGGATGTTCTAAAGGTGTTTTGTTAGGGCATGTTGTATCCAGAGATGGTATTGGTACTGATCCTGATAAAGTTTCAAAAATCAAAGATTTACCATTTCCTATGAATAGAAGTAAGTTGAGATCATTTTTAGGCCATGTGGGTTACTATAGAAGGTTCATCAAGAATTTCTCAAAGATTACAGCCACTAACCCAGTTCTTGAAGAAGGATGTTACTTATGAACCAGGAAATAAGGCGCATGAAGCTTTTGGACAACTGAAGGAAGCCCTGGTGTCTTCATCTGTTTTAAAGAATCCAAATTGGAGCAAGCCATTCATTGTGTACACTGATGCCTCAGATGCAGCACTAGGAAGTACTTTGAGCCAAAAGGATGAAAATGGGAATGAACATCCAATTTACTTTGGGAGCAGACAAATGAGCAGTGCTGAGGTAAATTATACTGTAATTGAAAAAGAGGCCAACTACTATCATTTTTGCTGTAAAGAAGTTTAGGAATTACTTGCTACCGGAAAAAATTTCACAGTTGTAACAAATCATCAGGCTCTAAAATATATTGTAAATAAGCCTAACCCATCAGGGAGGATAGCAAGATGGATAATTTTGCTACAAGAATTTGAATTTGATATTATAGATAGGCGAGGAAAGAAGCATGTCAATGCAGATGCACTCTCTCGAGCCTATGATGGTTTAGGATCATCTTGTGATGATGATGATTTCCCTGATGCAGCATTGTTATCCCTTGACACAATCCCTAGTGAATACATAGATATTTGGAATTATCTGAATGAATTCAAGTTTCCTGATGGTGCCAATTCAAAGACTAAGAGAAAGATTACTCAAGCCAGTCGTCCATATTCTATTCTGCATGGAGTATTATTTTGAATAGGACATGATGGACAGTACAAGAGGGCAGTTGGACGTGATCAAGGGAAGGAACTGCTAGAAGAATTCCACAATGGTACATGTGGAGGGCACTTCTCTGGACAACTTACAACGAGAAGGATCTTGTATGCAGGTTATCACTGGCCCACTCTTTTTAAAGGGACGGAAGCCTTGTTATAATTATTGTAAGACATGTGATATTTGTCAAACACATGGTAACCGTAAGACTTCATCAGCTCCATTATGCCCTATTCTTCCACTTGGTCCCTTTGAAAAGTGGGGAATAGACATTGTAGGTCCACTTCCAACTACCTCACGCAAAAATAAGTATATTGTAGTTGCCACAGATTATTTAACCAAGTGGGTTGAAGCTAGGCCATTGAAGACAACTTCTATACATGAAGTGGCAAGGTTCATATATGAACGTATTGTCACCATATTTGGTTGTCCATTAGAAATTGTAACAGATCAAGGAAGCCATGCATTAATGAGGTAGTAGAAGCCCTAGTCAATAAATTTTCTATTAAGCACAGGAAGGTGCAACAACATAGAAGCCAAGTACAAATGGACAGGTGGAACGAACCAATTTTGTGTTGTGTCAAGTTCTAGCAAAAGATGCAGCCTTGCAGGTACATAAATGGGATAAAAGGATTCATGCAGCATTGTGGGCATATAGGGCAACATCAAAGTCAGTATGAATGGATACTCCCCATTTCAGTTGGCC
Organism: Taxus chinensis; assembly: GCA_019776745.2. Lineage (NCBI taxonomy): Eukaryota > Viridiplantae > Streptophyta > Pinopsida > Cupressales > Taxaceae > Taxus > Taxus chinensis. The sequence goes on along the minus strand of CM034147.1, from coordinate 228,927,470 downwards.
TATGGCATTGATCCAGTTCTTCCTATTGAGTTTGATATTCCCACAGTCAGAGTAATGGAAAATGAAAGAATGGATGAAAGTGATTCAGTAAAAGAAAGGTTGGTACATCTTCATTTGCTAGAGGAAATGAGGCAAATAGCTAAGGATACAAGCTATAAAAAAAAATGAAGCTTCTGAAGGAATACTTTGATCAAAAGATCCGGTGGTCTCTTATTTCATGTGAATGACTTGGTTCTAGTATATGATTCCCGATACAAAAAAAGAAGACAGAGAAAATTTCTTCCAAAATGGATGGGGCCCTACAAAATAGCAGCTGTGCATGAAAATGGTATGTACCTTGACTGGAGGAATTGGATGGCACTGATCCATTACGAAATGGGTCAACAACGACAAGTTGAAGATTTTCCAAGCACCAGAATAGTCTACTCATGAAGGACTGGATATAGAAGCTAGGAAGGGGGAAGATGTCGACACTCAAAATTTCCTCCATAATTTCATTTCATTAATGTATGTATTAGGAATAGGATGTTGTTATCTATAATTAGTAGTAGCGTCTGATAGAAGATAATGGTGCTCCAGTACGGTGTCACCAATAATGTGGAGTACGGTAACTTCTCAAAGTACAATAGGAATGTTGTAAAAAGTAAATATGATTCTCGTAAGTGGTCCGGTAATGTCAAAATGTCAAAGTTTTGGTAATTAGATAAGTAGGGTCTACATGATTAGGAATTCGCTTAAATATTATATTGTAATAAGGACAAGGAGTGAGGTCATAAATATTTTGATGTATTTTATTTGTAAAAAGTCTAAAAATGTGGAACCCATGTAAAATGATAAGGTTTATCTTGATCTTAAGAGATAAGATTTTCATGTACAAATAAGAGTTAACGAGTATGCTCATCAATATGATTCCATCAGAGTGGATTTCTGAGTATCCTATCTTCTTGAGATAAATGGATAAGCCATTGAATTCTTCTATAAATAGAGAGGCACCCCCCTCATTTACGTCCATCTGAAAGAACTTTCCAACCAAACTGTAGCAAGCTAGAGCAAAGGAAGCATCCTGATCGTGTAATTGTAAAGTCTCCCATAGTCTGTGGGAGCAAATGTACTCACTCATAGTAACAATGCCTTCTTAATATTGTAATGTACCCCTTTGATATTTCAAGTCTTGTCATCATTCCACTTGTCCACTAGTCCCATCTATTCTTGTGTTATGTTAGTTTTGAATATCCAGATTACATGCATCCAAACTAAAGGTTATGCATCCCTGGTGGATAGATCATACAAGGAGTTGCCAAGTGTTATTCTTCATCACTGATTGATATTCACAATCCATGGCATTTTTCCAAGCTTTTGACTGTAGGGCTTCCTGGACTGTAGAGGGCTCGTCTGATTCAATGACTCTACTCATCAAAGCAAAGTTAACTTCTTCTCTTGCTTTACTGCGAGTCCATGGTCCAGGGGTGGATGTATCCGGTGGAGCATCCAATCTTGCATCTCGTAATGTGCTTGTACACCATTTAGGCATACGTTGAGCTGTTCCCATGGGTTGTGGTTCTATCTGATCAACACCATCATCCCCATCATCACTTTCATCTTCTGAGGGAACATTAGTTTCAATTTTTACAACTGGTGAAAAATCTACATCTTGCGAGTCCGGAGGAGGAGTCTCTGCTTCCTTCTTCTCGAAAAACTCAACATCTCTACTTGTGTAGACTTTTCTGGTCTTAGGATCCATCAGTCTGTACCCAAGAGTCTCTTCACTGTATCCAATGAAGATGAGATTTTGTGACTTCATGTCCAATTTCTTTCTGTTCTGTTTGGGTATGTGCATGTTGGCTTTGCACCCGAATACTCTGAGGTGTGCAATGGATGGTTTCCTTTTTGACCATGCTTCTTGTGGTGTAATTCCATCAAGAGCAGTTGTGGGCGCTCTGTTTAACAAATACACTGTTGTCTTTACTGCTTCTGCCCAAAATGTCTTTGCAAGTCTGGAATCATCGATCATGCATTGCACCATTTCCATGATAGTACGATTTCTTCTCTCAACAACACCATTTTGTTGCGGTGTGTGTGGAGGAGGCATTTGTCGACGAATCCCGTGAGTTTGTAGATAGTCTCTGAACTCATCACTGGTGAATTCCCCCCCTCGATCTGAGTAGAGAGTTCTGATGTGACGACCAGTTTCTTTCTCAACTGCCACTTTGAACTTTTTGAATGTTTCAAAGGCTTCACTTTTCTTGCAAAGACAAAAAATCCACATTTTGCATGAATAGTCGTCAACACAGAGCATGAAGTACTGGAACCCTGTATGACTTGGCTGCATTGGACCACATAGATCGGTATGAACCAGGTCAAGTTTACCATGAGCTCGAAATGTACTCCTTTGGAATGAAACTCTGTGTTGTTTTCCGTGCTAAGCAGTGAGGACACTTGTCTGTATCCTTCTGAAGAGATGGTAGCCCATGTACCATATTACACCGGCGAAGTGTTTCGAGATATTTGAAACTTACATGACCAAATCTTTGATGCCACAACTGTGCTGAGGTGGAGTTTTTAGCCATAAGTGCTTGATCGTCTTTGTGAATGAAATCAAGTTGAAACATTCGTCCCACATTTGAGGCTTTTGCAATTATTTTTGAGCCTCTGGATTTATCTCGAATCAAACACATTTTCTTGCCGGATTGACTATCAAAGTCAATTTTCATGTTGTGATCTAGGAGTTGACTGACCGAAAGAAGATTCTTTGTCAACCCAGGGACATATAGAACATCTGATAGTCTGCATTTTCGTGAACCAAGGGGTAGAGAAATGTTTCCAATCCCCTGAACTGTGTATGAAGCATCATCTCCCAACGAAACATGATTTTTCATGGCGTGTCCCTCATTGAAATAAACCAGTCTCTATGGCCGGTCATGTGTCGAGTGGCTCCCGAATCAACATACCAGACATCACTAGATGACGTGGATGGTTCACTTGATCGAGCAGTGAACAAGAAGTCTTCATTGTCTGACTGTTCTTGTTGCTCAACAATATTACCTTGCTGGTGGGGTCTTCTTTTCCAGTTCCCCTTTTTCTGCCCGTGATAGTTGTTTGAATGTCCCTTGTAAGTTTGTTGTTGTTGTGGTCCAAAATTTCTTGATGAACCTTTCTTATATGTGTTAAACCAACATTCTTGCAAGTCATGTCCTCTTTTGCAAATGGGACATCGCTTCTTCTGTTGATTGTCCCCATGATACTGATTCTGATGTGGGGACTTTTGATAGGATTTAGGTTTTCCTTTACCTTTTCCTTTCCATTTTTGATGTGAAGACAGTGCCTGTTCCTCTTCATCATCCTTGTTGTGCATTGCTTCCTCTTATTGCAGTAGGTTTACTAGTTTGTCAAAACTAATTGTCGTATCTGACAAGTTTAGAGTTGTGACAAAAATGCGGTAAGAAGAGGGGAGAGCTCTCAGAACAATGGGAACAAGAGATTCATCTTTGACCTCTTCTCCTAGGGCTAGAAGTGAAGCCCTCAACTCTGCAACTCTTCTTAGGAAGGCTTCAATTTTCTCATTCTGTTTGAATTTCAATGTATGTAACTGACTCTGCAAATTGAGTATGACATTCTTGTTCTTGGCCTCATATATTGTGCTCAATTTATCCCACACTTCTTTTTTTGATGTGGCATCTCAAATGTGGGCTTGCACATCATCAGACACTCCAAACAAAATGATGAGTTTTGCTTTCTGATCTGCTCTATCAAATTGTCGTTGTTGTGTTGCATCCGTTGGCTGATCTGGTTAGAGTACCAGTCACAACAGGCCAGATTTCTTCAAACTCAAGTTGTGTTTTTATTTTTGTCTTCCAAGCAGCATAGTTGCTTCCTCTGAGCAATTGTGAATCCGGAAGAAAAAATTTGGGGGCATTGGTGCCCATTTTGCAGAGATCACTGACAGGGTTTGGCTCTTATCACTCCAGGTATAAGGTCTCCCAATCTATATACCATCAGTCCGATATACTGAACCTTTCTATATACATGCCCTTCCGATATACCCATCGGTACGTGGAAGAAGCTCACCCTTTCTATATACCCGGCGGTACGTGAAAGAGGCATTAACGTACGTGAAAGAATTCAATACGTGGTACCAAGACAATACTGATGGGGTCTGTGTGATTATTGACACTGGATCAAAGAAATATCCTCATACGCGTGTGTAACTTCGCTATATACTTGGATAATTTCTCAGTCCGGATTTATGTCTTGCAATCGTTCACAGACGGATGGGATGGTTCATAGTGTGTGCACTGTGACCTTATTACTCCCCGTCGATTTATAGGGACGATGCCCAGACGATGTTGTTGCAGCTATATTAGGCGTTAAGTGCAGTAGTAGTCATGATGAATTTACCCGTAAGCGCTTCCCAGAGGCACTGTATATACCGAACGCTGCGAATGAGATCTAGGATCTTGTGAGTGTTACAGAACCAATTTTATATTATTTTGATTATAAATTTGCCACTTTCTAAGAAGTTACAAAGTTTGTAGTTGATTATGCAAACCTGTAAATTAGTACAATATATTGAAGCATGCAATTACATTCAAAAATATGGAAAAACTGAATGGCAGGCAAAAAATTTGTTTTTCGGGGCCCTGGTGGCCTTCAGAGCCCAATACGGCTTGTTGAGAAAACAAATGTAAAAAAATAGCTCAAAATGAATTTTTTAGATAGCCCTCCTTTGGAAAAAAGTGCTCTGAATGCAAAAATATGAAGAGTGGAGAAAAAAAAAATTTACCCTAAAATAGGGTTTTTCTCACTAAATTTAGTTAGTTATAACTAAATTTGAATTTTTCGTTAAAGTTATTGGTTCTACTAAATTTTCTGCCAAATTTGGTAGTGGGTGAGGGAGGGGGATTTGACCCCTTGACCTCTCTTGATGGAAAGTGTCTTACAAAAGTTATGCTAGCCACTTGGGCGGATAAGCTAAACAAGTATATGTAAAGAGAAAATTATAATTAAACACTTCCAAACTGTAAAACCATACCTCTTCATAAAACCACAGTTTTGGAAAGGTGGTTTTGAGAAAAAATTCTAGCAAAGAGAAAAAATGACAGGCGGTTTTGGTGAGAATGAAGGCGGTTTTGACTGTGTATGGCGCCTTAGATAATTTTTCTTCTTTCCTTTGTGCTTATAATCTCTTCCTAAGTTAATTTTATCCTCCTCAACCTTAATTGCAATGAATAAAGGTGGTTTTGAGGAATTTGATGGCGGTTTTGAGGAATTTGATGGTGGTATTGCAAGGGATGGGGCTGGAAAGTTACAGAGGCAACTCTGGATCTCTTTTGCTTACACAAGCTTCTCCAATGCTCCTCAAACTCTGCTGCAATCCTCCAATATCCTTCAACCTGCTCTGAAACCAAATGTAATTTCACAAATAGGGACGGAAGCCTGTATATTTTATTAATGTGAAATTGATTAACCATTACAATGGAGTGCTACAATATTTATACATATTGGACAGCAATGTGCAGACAAACAAATATGTTGCACAGGTAAAACCATACTCACAACTGCTTCCAATAATACATCTGGGAAGCATATAAATTGTTATAATAATTGTAACAATTATCCCTATGAAACAAAAAGACAAATATGGTTTAAAACCATATAACAACATACAATTATACTATGGTTTATAATATAACCATATAATATGATTATTTAATTAATTAAATAAATTAAATAATAAATCTTATAATGCATAATTAATTTATCCTAACAAAAATCCTTAGTGGCAACTTCGTGTTGTTTTAAATTTTGATAAATACCAGTGCTTTAATCTATTTTAATTAAATTTGTCACTAATATTTGCAAAACTGGAAGGAAGAAGATATTTCTTCACTAAGGACCCTATCAGAAAGTTGTTTCTAGAACTAGGAAAGACAAATTCAGAAGGAAAAATAGTCTACAAAATAGTTGGAGATTAGGAATCGAGAAAAGAGTTATCCATTATGAAAAGTGATCAACCTGTGGTTGAGGATTACCAATATTCTTCAAGTGATTCTAAATCCAGTAATCTTTATATAGAATTTAATTCTCCAACTAGAAAAGGGCTTTAATTTGTGTTTGATAAGTGTTCTTCTCAGTCTTTCCTTGTGTTTTCTAAAGTTGAGCAGGTTTTCCATGAAACAGAGTCTTTAGAGGACATTAATTTTGAAAATTATACTCCTGTGTTCCAAATACCCCTTGTCCCTCGTCATTTTGTTTCTCTTCTAAGATCACCTCCTCAAGGAAATATGGCCCAACCTCCACCTAGGCCTCCATTTTTTGTCAACACTTTTGGACCTATAAATTTTAGAGGTATGGTTGGGTATCCAAATGTAGTACCACAAGATGTTAGAAATAGACTTCCTAAATTTCAAGGGAATAATGCTATCAAGTTGGTGATTAACATTGAAAACTTTTTATAATATGATGGAAGACTTTGAGATTGAATTTAATTATGTGTATATAATACTATTTATTCATACTCTTGAGGAGGATGCATGTGAATGGTATAAGTCTTTGTCAGATAACTCAATAGATTCATGGACAGAAATGAAAAATACTTTTAGATTCCAATATGGGGATAAGACAGATCCCAAATTTCTTGTCTGAATTTGAAAATATAAAGAAGAATCCTAATGAATTTGTTCATGACCTCAATACTAGGTTCAATAAGACCTTGAATAGGCTACCTGTAATCCTAAGGCCAAGTGATGTTTCTTGTTTAATAAAATACTGTGATGCTTTTAACAAAAAGCATGCCTATTATTTATGGGACAAAAACCCAGGAACTTTGATGCAAGCCTTCGCCGTGGCTTTGCATATTGAAAAAAATATCAAATTATTTGGTAAACCTCCTAAGAGGGAAGGTATCAAGCTGATCAAGATAGAGAAACCTCAGTCAAGTAAGTTTGTGGACCTAGAAGAGGTTGTAAAAACATTGCCTAGAGCTGTTAAGGAAATATCCTATAAACTTGCTAGAGTAGAGAAGGAAATTGGACAAGGTTCCCAAGGTCAACACAAGCCACAAGGTCAAGAAATATTTACAAATAAGCCCAGAGGTGATCATAGATAAGATGATAGGGGTAAAGGGCCCATGGGATTAGGAAATAGACAGCCCCAACCCTGAGAAAATAGATTGGTGCTTGATCTTTTACCTACCAGAGTTTATACTTTAGAAGAGGTCCATGATATGGAGTGGTGTGATAGATGCTTCTTGGCCCATTCCCTATGTGATAAAGACAAAGAAGTTGAGGAAGTTGATGATGATGAGACAGATGATGATGCATGCATGATGTATTTCTCTACAAGTTCACAACAGGGAGCAACCTCAACTGAGCTGATAAGTGCTAGAACTACTGCTGATTTCTGAGATTCCATTCAATGGGTATTAGCTCTTCCTCCCACTCATACTTTTGAAATTCATATGGTACAATCTTTTGAGGTTCCTAATAATTATTTTGAGTACTTAAGGGCATAAATGATTAAAAATTATGACAGAGAAATTCCTTTAGAAGAGGATTGTGGTGCCAACTTCCCTTTGACACCTTTTAGATACTAATCATGATATTGCTGATTATATTATGAACATAATTATGGACTTTAATATAGTATGATGTTAAATGTTAGATCATGGATTATTGTTGACTTGATTCAGTTATTATGCATGATGATTATTAGAGACATTTTATATGTTGATGATATTATACTATTGGAGATGGTTATAAGATGGATGTTTTTCGGACTTGTGATATGTGGATATTGTGAGTAGACCTAGAAATGGAAAATTACTGGATGATGATATAGTTGTTGATAGCACTATAAATGATATTGTTAGATTGCTTTGATGTTGTTGTGATGCATATATCTAGATGATTTTGGATTTTTAATTATATTTATATTATTTTGGACATTCTGATATGGCCACGAGGTCGAAGGAGGTATTTGTATTTTTGCAGGTTAGAAATATCACCACAAACATTGGGGGATTAGAGACCAACCACTTTAGAATTCTAGATGAATTCAACAAGGTCAACATGGCAATTGTATTTGTTTGTGTTAGGTATTCCCATGGGGGAGATCACCTTTAAATATCACAAAGGGATTTTATGTTTTTCTTTTATTTGGTCCCTTTTGTTTAATTTTTGCATGTGTTTTATGTTGTGCACTTACCCTTTCATTATTTATTTAATGTGGTGTTAAATTTGTGAGTAATCATATTGTTTAGTTAATTAATTAAAATATGTCATATTAATGTAATTAATAGAGTTGTTGGACATGTTTTAAGGTGTTGTAAGAATGTGTAAGTAATGTGTAAGTGACCTTGTAAGTGATGTGTAAGTTAACTTTTGAGTGTGAAAAACTCCACCTTCTTAAAAATTCAAATTTGTCCTTGGAGGCTTGTGGGACAAGTTAAACTTGTCCCATACCTATTAAATTTACATACTAACCTTGCCTATGGTTGGAGGGTTAAACTTAGACCTTTTTATGCATTTTTACAAGTCAACTTGAATGTTGTAATTGCACTTTTCTTACATAATTTAATTTCAGTCCTTATGGGATATGAACTTGTTTGAGTGTGTAAGTAAATATGTCATATTATTCACCCACTTATTTATTATGAATTGGAGAATGAAGTTTAATTTTAGGGGTTGGGGTTGAGGATGTGTGATGTGGCATCCTACATGGATCCTCCTTGTTCTCTTCTCTTCCCTCTTCTATAAAATTCGAATTTCTTGCCTTGTTTTGGTTTGCTTCACTTTGGAGAATCCATTTTGGGGAGAATTTTCTTGCTATTTTGAGAGCTCTTGCTTGGAGAAGTTTTGGAAGATTGCTACATGCTTGTGCTTGGCTATTTTTGATTACTTGCATTGGGATAACGCTTGCTATTTTGGAACTTGGAACAACTCCATCATGGAGAGGTAGGAACTTGGCTCTTGAAATGGTCTTCTTTAATATATGTGAATGTTATTGTGTGAATGTTTTGGTTTATTTGTGGGTTTTTGGGTATATAGCCTAGGAATTGTGTAGGAGAATACTATTGGGTTTTTTTTTGTGGGAAGCACAAGAGGTTTTAGGGAGGTATAAGGGTGGGGGGAGTTGGGATTTGGGTTCCACCTTACAAAGAAATATCTTGCATTTATTTACTCATTATGGGATGCCATAAGAGGTTGGGGAGACATAAGAAAATGTGAGGAATAAGGGGCACTTGGGGGAGCCATAAGGGCATAACAGGGTTTTGAATTATATTCATATATATACATATATATATATATATATATATATATATATATATATATATATTGGTGTGTTGTTCTTAGGTGGTGATACCCATTTTCCCATTTGGGAGGTATAAGCAGCATCCCCCATAGCTTCTTACTCCTTTGGCTTGCTTGATGAAGCCTTTGTATTGTTTTCCATGTTTTAATGTAGTTGCAAACTACATTCTGTTTGGGACTGTGTTTCTTTGTGAAAATGTTGCTTGTATATTTGTGGAAGCCTTTTATTGCCATGAGTTAGATTACATACTTTATTTCATTTTGGTTGGGGCTTGGGGGTTAATGAAGAAGGATGGCTTATCCTCTTCATTGGATGTTTTTGTTGGGTGGAGAGTGTTGCCTTTCCCCTACTTCTATTGTGATCAAAATGGAAGAATGAGGAGTTTGCATGTTGTTGTTCTGGAGCTAGAAGAAAAGACAGTTGGAAAGTCCCTTCTGAAATTAAATCTCATTGTAACCTTTACCACTTGAAGTGGATGAGCTTGTAAATGTTTGTAATGGAAAGTTGTTGTACTGATTGTAAGTGGAAATTTAAAATGAAAAAGGGTTATACTCTATATTCTATTTTGGAAAGAATGTAAAAGAATGATACGTGTTTTTGTATGTTGCATTTTGAAACCAAATGGAAAGGAAGTTGTAAGAGTTCATTTAAATTAATGGAAGTGGTTTTTTCTTGTCCATATGTTGTTATTCCATTGGAAATCTGCATTTATCATGCACTATGAAGTCCCTGTTTAGAAAGTGGAAATGTGAAACACGTGAGAAGAAAATGTATTATTCTATCCTACATATAATATATGTTTTGGAAGGAATAAAAGAAGAGAGTCTGTAATGTTGCATTTTGGAATCTATATAAGATTGCAATACCTTTCTCAAATTGCATTGTTGTATTGAATCTAACCATTTCAATGTATTAAAATCTCCGTTTGAATGAAGTAAATGCATATGAAGGAAAATGCAGAACTCTGTCTTTGAAATGTGTAGAGTTGGAAATTAGAATTGTATTTTAGCTTTCAAATGGTTGGAATTAAATCAACTAATGTGTTAGATTGGAATTGGAATGTATTCTAAATACTTGGAAGAAGAAAGTGGCAAATAGAACCATTAAAATTTTATCCTTGTTTTTTGTAATCTCAAACTAACAATTATCAAAACAAAAAATACAGAATTTGAACAGGAAACAATAAAATAACAAATTAAATGATTAAATTGAAGTAGTAGGCCCTAAACAAATTTAGATAGACAAAAATACATAAAGGAAATATTTCAAAGCTTAGCAAAATTGGGCTCAACTGTTTTACAGTCGTTTTTCCTCTCAAGAAATGAAAATGTTCAAATTGCAAATCTATTAGACAAATTAAATCTTCAATCCTTTCTTAAATCCATATAAGAACATGTCCCCATGTCTATTTGACATGTTGAGAGAGAAAGAAGCTCAAATTTCATAAATCTAACAAGTTAAAATTTACCAGCTCGCAATGAAAAATCCTGCATGCCGTTTTCTTAAAATTGACCCCTTAAAATTTGGCAAAATTAAAAATTAATGATCGATGGGTACAAAGGACATCGAGATATTTCTAGAAAGTCCTTGTTTTCCCAAAACTGAGCTCTCTATCAAAATTTATGGCCTTCTGAAGTTTTTCTTCCTTGGCATAAAAAAAATTGGGAAAATTTTCCTTGGTGGGCCTGCGGGCCGAAATTTTTCCCTTAGAGCTTAGGAAAATTTTTGGGAATTTTTTTCTAAATTTTCCCCGCTACCCTGCTGGCCCACAGCCAATCAAAGGTTTCTACGTGGCACCATGAGGTGTTAGTGGTGGGATGGATCTCCTTTTTACTTAGCACTCCTGAAAAATTTTGGGAAAAATTTCCAAATTTTCCCCGCTGGCCCACAACTAATCAGCTGATGCCACGTGGTGTCATGAGCCATCGGCGGTGGAGTGAGTCCCTTTTTCCTTTTTGTGCTTCAAAAAAATTTGGGAAAATTTTCCATGTTTTCCCCACTGTCCCGCTGGCCCACAACTAATCCAAAGCTTCCTCTTGGCATCGCGAGGTGTCGGTGGAGGCACGGGTCCTTATTATCCTCTTAGCCCTTTGGGGTGTTAAGAAAATTTTCTCCCTGCCACTCCACTTTTCCCTATGTTGGATTAGGTGATGCCACGTTTCCCTTGCAACTTGTGGACTCGCGGGTGCAATGTTGAATTTTTGCCCCACATGGGAATTTTTCCCAAACGTATCCCACCGCCCCACTCTCCTTGCGCTGGCTTGGGAGGCACCACGTATCTTTTGTGGACTTGTGGAACCGCAGGTGCACGGGCACAAACTTATTTTTTCACTCCACGTGGAAAATTTCCCAAAATTCTTGCCATGGCTTGCCAAACCACACTAGGGGAAAATTTTCACCCATGGGCCTGCAAGCCCGCTCTTGAGGAAAATTTTCACCCCAAGGCCTGCCAGCCCATAACTTGAGAAATATGAGGAGTTAGGAGGAATTCTTTATATCAATGAAAATGTGAGGAAATTTCCTATCCAATGGGAATGATTTAGGGAGTTTTTTAATGTGTTAAGTATGAGAAAAATCAAGTTGAAACTTTGAGCCTTTTAGAGAGTGGGTATGGTGAGGAATTACCCTCTGAACCTAATTGAACCTTCTAACCCTAATTTTGGACCTTATGACATCTAATAATTGTTAGTGAAAGAAAAGTATTTTCTAATGGATTATAATTGTTCTGGATCCTTGTAATGACAACTGCTATCTTATAACCCAGTTGTAGAATCTTTTAATTCAGAAAAAAAATATTCCATAATTTTCCTAACTAATCCTAGGTTGTTCTTAGGTCTCAAGTGGGTTATTTTAGTGGGCGTTACAGTTGAATTTAAAGTAGTAGTTCAAAATATTGGACCATTAGGCACACTAGAAAACTTGAGACATGAAACTTAAACCTATAACAATTTTAAAATCTAAAAAACAACTTAGTTTAAAAATTACATATTTTAGTAAATATGGAAATTGAACAAAAAATAGAAAGATGAACTAAATCTCACCTTGGTTTATGGAGGAGGTGCAAACGAGATGAGGGGGATTTTCACATAGACCTAGACTTACCACCACCAGATCATGTTATAGCAGCCATCCTACCCCAAATTTTGTAAACTCTTTAGGATGTTAATACCACTCTACGTTGAGGATGAGTATGAGGGCATACAACCAAACATGACAGTGTCCCTTCCGTTGATGGTTAGGTATCACCTCAACCCAGCGAGGAGAATGGAGGAGATAATTCCCATACAGAGTTAGCTAGAGTAGAGTCACCATAGAGGGGATAGGGTGACTGAGTTTCTGGACACATAGAGAGGTCTCGGAGTCCTAGGCTTAGGGATGAGGATGAAGAGAGACCTAGAGGCCATTAGACCACAACTATATATCACATCAGGAAGATCCTGAAGCTTCAGCCATCACATTATTCTGGTGACATAGGTGGATTTTAGGTAGAGGCCTAGTTGGTGAGCTTGAGCAGATGCTTCAAGCTCTTTCCTTGTTCTAGAAACATAAAATCTCGTGTTGTGATCCATCTACTAAGGGGTAGAGCTAGTGTTTTGTGGAGGATACAGGAGAAAATGATCCATGTTGATTCAGATACAGTTACCTGGGATCTCTTTGAGGAATGTTTCCAGAGTAGATATTTATCACGGAGGTTCATACATTAGTGGATAGACAAGTTCCTTGACCTCCGATAGGCATCTCTTACAGTGGCTGAGTACAAGAGTAGATTTGTGGATCTACTCCAGTATGTTGATTACATGCAGGATGAGCAGGTGTGGATCCATAAGTTCATCTGGTGCCTGAATCTAGACATTGGAGGTGTAGTGTGGATCCATTTCCCACAGACATTAGCTGATTCTGTCGAGAAGGCCTATATAAAAGAGGAGACTCAGGGAAAGACCCACCAGGATAGAGACTAAGTCTGGAGTGGCATATATCATATGTAAGAAAACAAATCGAGGGGATCAGTACCTCTTCCTCGTGGTGGACATGTTTTAGCACAGTCATTCTTTAGACCCCAGCTACAATAGCAGCAGTAGTCCCACCCACCTTATAGACCTCCACAGAGGCTTGATGCATAGAGAGGATGGAGTATGGGGCCTCCTCCTAGGGGTTCCATCAGGATATAGCGTGCCTGGATAGCTTACTCAACAGGGTCTCACCATTAGAGACCTCAAAAGACCACAGTTACATTAGATCCACACCACAGACCTCTAGAGATGGGACCTACTACACAGGGGAGAGGATCATATGGTTGTTTTGGTTGTGGTGTTACTGGATGGTTTTGGAGAGACTTCCCACAGAACCCTAACAACAAGGGTAAGACACAGATCTCAGAGCCTCCTATAGGTGATATGGGGCATAGTCATAGGATGTATGCAGTGGTCGAGAACTGCTAAGAAGAACGTCAGAGTACAGTTATTGAGACCACATGTAGCATTGGTGCTATTCCCACCTCCATCTTGTTTGATTCTAGTTATTTTGATTCTTTTATTACACCAACTTTAGTAGAGCAATGCATGCTAGTGGCAGTTAGGCAGGGTCATATTTGGGATGTTGAGATGGCTTCTAGAGCCAAGATATTTATAGACTCCTTTGTTAAGGAGTGTGTAGTGGATTCGGGACCTTTCACCACTACCTCAGATCTTCGTATTTTTCTTTTGGGCTCATATGTAGTCATCTTGGGTATGGATTGGTTGTCTGCACACAAGGCCAGAGTGGATTGTTACCACAATATTATATCTTGTGCAAATGATTTGGGAGTTGAGTCAGTGATTTCAGGGATTAGGAGACCCGTTTCTATTCACACCATCTCTGCTATGCAGCTTAAGCGGTGTGTGCGACGGGCTTGTCAAGTGTATGCTATTATAGTCAGTGACAAATCAGAGGATGAATATAGTGGACCATCACTAGATGATCACCCCATTTTGAGATAGTTTGCAGATGTCTTTCTAAGTGAGCTACCGGGGCAACCACCCCCACGTGAGATTGATTTTCATATAGATCTAGTTCCTGGAGTAGAGCCTATCTTATGATTACCTTATCAAATGACCACACTCAAGCTCTGTGAACTCAAGTTACAGCTTGAGGGGATTTTGGAGAAAGGCCTTATCTATCCTAGTGTGATTGCACAACATTGAATCCTCTCCCTAAGTGTGGGATTTTTGTGAAGAAAAAGGATGGATCCTATAGGGTTAGATGTATGGATTACCACAACTGAATAAGGTAATTAGATATATAACTTGCAAGCTATACAGAGGTTTCAAACTAAAAATCCTACCCTAAATTCCAAAGTAGACAGAGATAGAGAATGTAAAAAACTGAAACTAATGCTAATGAAGTGATGCACCAAAGGAGTTACAGACACCTGATACTACAATACATACACAATCCACAAGAGAACACAACACAAATCATGCACAAATTTCTCAAAATGTAATGAAATATCAAGAAAACAATGGTAGATATATGAAAGGATTGAGCAGGATTTTAAATCACAGAGCATATATCAACATTTCACCGAATCCAATAGCAATGCATTACAGTGATCAAGAGGAAAAAAGGGGTGTTGATTACATGGAAAGGTAAAAAATTTCAAAAATTCTAAAGAGGAAGAGAAGGAAAGTTCCAGAGCTGAAAAAGTGTTGGATAACATGGGTAATAGGTAAAAAATTTCAAAATTGCTACCAAAGAGGATAGACCTCCAGAGAAAGCTTCCTTGCTCCTAAACTACTTGTCTCTTCTACTCTAATGCAGGATGAACCTAGCTATTCTGGCTTGTGCAAGCCACGACCCCAGGAGAGAGAAACATGGGAAAACATGGGGGAGATATCAACCATTGACCAAAATACAATCAAAACAACTTGGGCATCCTTACAGACCCATCCCCTAACATTTTTAGCCATGCTGGAGAGAATGTGAGCCATTCTTCATTAAAAACGGTGGTTGAAAACATTATTTCTGTCCAAGACCACATGCTAGAGGCGTTTTTTTCAATTTTATCCCTAAAAAAGATCCATCAAAATTTCAAAAGATTACCCTGGAATCTTGTAGAGAATTTCACCATATATTCCATTGATTTAAAGATGTAAAAAACTGCATCGAAAGATATGGCCGTTTGAAGTCTTAGGGCAAAACAGGGCCAAATCGGATTGGTGGTGCGAAGAATTTTTTCACCTTTTTTGCATTTGGGAAACTTTCTCAAAAAATCACCAGTTTTAGGAGTCAACTACAAGGGCCTGCAACATCCTGGCTGGGCGAAATTTTGACAGATTTTTTCACCCAAAAACTCCCCCCTTTGCATGGGCCCAACACTTCAATCTCAGAAAAAGAGAAGCAATCTACCATTCCGAAGGGCCACATGGCAATGCGTTGAAATGGCGCGGTCCTATCCTACTTCATTTTCCTTTGTTTTTGCCATTGGAACTTATTCCCAAAAAACTCCGTCGGGCCAATGAGTTGAGGGACATGTGGCAAGATTCCATGGCCGCTTAATTGCCCTTCGCAAACATTTTTACTTCTTTTGCACAATATTTTGGGAAAAAAATCCAATTTCCCTCCTGCATTCCATAGCTCTGACCCCTGGGGACATGTGGCATAACATGATTTGTTAGCGCGGGGTAGCAAGTCAAAAACTTTCTTTTAAAAAATTGGCAAAACACTTCACCAAAATTTTAACCTTTCCTCAGTGCTCTTCGGTGCCATAGGACACATGGCACAACATGATTGGGCACAGGACTTTCCTCATTAAAATTCTCTGCCAACACTTAGTCATTTTTTCGTTTTCGGTGCCATAGGACGACAATGAGCATTAACTGATTGGAGCACAGGTTTCCTTCATTTAAATATATCTCCAGTGCATTAACACTTAGAAATCCAGTTTTTTTGGCGTAGATTTATTCGTGCTCGTTCCTAGGCACGTGGCAATCATCTGATTCACCGGGGCCTGCGGAGAAAGTCTTCCTTTTTTGAAAATTTGCCAAAACACCTTGGTAAAAAACAAAGTTCTCTTCCTGACCCCCGCCACTTCCTTGGACACATGGCAGCATCTCATTGGCTGTGGGCCTTCCAAGGGAAAATTTCCCACAAAAACTCCACTAAGCCATAAATTCAAGAATACATGGAGTTATGAGGAAAACTTTACCTTTCTGGAAACGTCTGAGAAAGAACTCTATCCAATGGCACCCTTTCCAGAAAGTTTTGAGTCCCTAAAAAGCAAAAAGTTATGACTGAGGCACAAGAGAGGGAAGAATAAAAGGATTTAGGCCACAAAATGAGCAAGGGGTACATTTTTATCGGACCACACAAGAGCTCTATGAACTGCCTTTTCTAGAAAGGCGTTATCCATCCTAGTATGACGCACACAAGAGCTCTATGAACCAAGTTACAGCTTCATTTTCTAGAAAGGCGTTGTCCATCCTAGTCACCCTCTCAGGAGTGCACCAATTTTTTGTGAAGAAAAAGGATGGATCTTTGTGGTTTTGAATTGATGACCGCCACTGAATAAGGTAATGATTAAGAATCATTATCCCCTTCCATGCATTGATGATTTGTTTGATCAGATGAAGGGAGCCACATTTTTCTCTAAGATTGATCTTAAGTCAGGCTACCATCAGCTGAGGATTTCAGAGGCAGACATTCATAAGACCACCTTCTGTATGAGATATGGCCACTATGAGTTCACAGTGGTGCTTTTTGGTTTGACTAATGCCCCCGCAATGTTTATGAGTTTGATGAATGGGGTATTTTAGGACCTTCTTAGATCACTTCATGCTCATCTTCCTTGATGACATTATAATTTACTCACGTACACATGAGGAGCACGAGGGACACCTTTGCCAGGTTCTTTAGTGTCTTTGGGAGCAGCATCTTTTCGGGAACTTGAAGAAGTGTGCATTATTTCAGAAAAAGGTGCAGGATTTGGGCCATATCATTACTAGGGAAGGTATCATCATCGATCATTTCCAAAGCTTAGAGATATTATTGATTGGCCAACACCCACTAATGTGACTGAGGTGTGTAACTTCATGGGATTAGTAGGTTACTACCGGAGATTTTTTCAGGACTTCTCTCAGATTGGACACCCCATCACTTCCCTTAAGAGGAAAGGGAAGAAGTTTGTTTGGTCAGATAGGTGTGAGCAGGCCTTCAGTACACTGAAGGAATGCCTCACTCTAGCACCTATTCTTGTAGTGTTGGATCCACAGGGTGAGTTTTTCATTTGCATGGATGCTTCTTTAATAGGGCTTGGAGGTGTGTTGATGTAGGAGGGTAGAGTAGTGGCTTTTGGAGTCTTGCAAACTCAAATATTACGAGATTAATTACCCAACTCATGATCTTGAGCTTGTAGTAGTTGTGCACTACTTTGGTTTGATGGAGACATTTTTTGCTTGGTCAGAGATTTACACTCAGAATAGATCACCTAAGTCTTTGTCACATATTTGTGCAACCCAATCTCAACGCTACGTCAGTGGCATTAGATGGAGTTGCTTTATGAGTATGATATAGAGATCAAGCATGTGAAGGGGAAGGAGAATGTGGTGGTAAATTCTCTTAGTAGACAGAGACATGTGGCTATGGCCACCTCAGTGAGCATAGATTTTCAGAGCAAGATCCTTCAACAGCTTCCTCTTGACATCTTCTACATTGCAATTCAAGCAGAGATTGAGTCTCAGAGACCCCTCGAGGGGAAATTTGATGTTTTTTATTTAGAGGTAAATGGTATTATTAGGCACAAAGGCCGGATTTATGTTTCTAGAGATGAAGGCTTGAGGCAGGGCATCTTGATAGAGGCACATCGTGCACCCTATTCAACCCATCCTGGGGTGAAGAATATGCACGCCACCTTGAGACAGTTATATCATTGGAGAGAATTTGTAGTGGCCCAGTTTATGTCATGATTTTTAGAGTTCTAGAAAGTGAAGACCAAGAACCAACATCCAGCTAGCCTTCTCTTTCCTCATGCTATACCGGAATGGAAATGGGACACCATTTCCATGGACTTCATTGTTAGACTACCAATGTCGAGATATAACCATGATGGCATCATGGTCACGGTGGATAAATTGACAAAAGTGGCTCACTTTTCTCTAGTGAAGACCACTTATACAGCTAGTGCAGTGACATGGGTATATTTGGATGAGACTGTTAGGTTACATGGGATTCCGTGGAATATCATTAGTGACCGCAATCCTTTGTACACTACCCATTTTTGGACTACCATGCAGCATACCCTCGGGACAAAGATTAATTTCATCACAACATATCACCCTGAGACAAATGGACAGATTAAGTGGGTGAATAATATTTTAGAGGACGTGGTCAGGATGTATGTGATGGATCAATAGTCTAGATGGGAGGAGTACCTGTACTTAGATGAGTTTTCCTACAATAATAGTTTTCAGAGTTCTATAGGCATGGCTCCTTTTCAAGCCTTGTATGGTAGGGAGTGTAGGACACCTCTTAGCTAGGACAGGCTAGAGGATAGGGTTTCTCTTGGACCAACTTTGTTATAGGACATGGAGCAGTGGGTGATTGTGATTAGATAGAGACTGCAAGAGGTAACAAACATGTAGAAGAAGTACGTAGATCAACATAGGATCGACCGTAGTTTTGATGTGGGCATAAAGGTGTTCCTTCATGTCAGGACCACATAAGATCCCTACCTGTTATGGAAAAGGCTCTAAGTTAGCTCCTAGATTCATGGGTACTTTTTGAGATCTTGGAGCGTATCGGCCTTTTGGGGCTACCATCTAGAATTTCCACCTTGGTTTGTGTCACATGCATGATGTGTTTCACATTTTAGTTCTTAGGAGATATGTTACAAATCCTTCTAATGTGTTAGATTGGACATCATTGTAGGTGTAGGATAAAGGGCAGGTGATGGTGGAGCCCATTTACATCCTAGAATTACAAGACCATGGGCCTTCTAGGTAGAGAGGTTGATTAGGTTTGGGTGCAGTGGGACAAATATGATGAGACTGCAGCTACATGGGAGGATGATACTTTGTAATACGAGTTCATTTTCACATTTGTTCCAATGACTTCCAGGAGGAAGTCAAGTCTACGGGGAGGGGGGGTGTAGTGTTCACTTCCCTTTGACACATTTTTGATATTGATCATGACACTGTTGACTATATTATGGACATTATTATAGTATTCGATTTAGTATGTTGTTAGATATTTAGATCATGGATTATTGTTGACTTGATTCAGTTATGATGCATGATGATTATTAGAAACATTTTATATGTTGATGATGATATATTACTGTTGGACATGGTTATATGATGGATGTTGTTCGGAATTGTAATGATTGGATATTTTTATTAGACCTAGAAAATTAAAATTGTATTAAAATTGATGATGATATAGTTGTTAAGGAAATTGTGAGTGATATTGTTGATTGTCGTGATAATTTTTGTTATTCACATATATATTGATGATCTTGAAATTATATTTATATTCATTTGGATGTTATGATATGGCCACGAGGCTGAAGGAGGTATTGGTATTTTTGTAGGTTAAAAAAATCACCACAAACATTGGGGGATTGGAGACCAACCGCTTTGGAATTCAAGATGAATTCAACAAGGTCACCATGGCAATTGTATTTGTTTGTGTGTGTTATGGATTCCCATGGGGGGGATCACCTTTAAATGTGACAAAGGGATTTTATGTTTTTCTTTTATTTGGTCTCTTTTGTTTAATTTTTGCATGTGTTGTATGTGGTGCATTTACCATTTCATTCTTTAAATAATGTGGTGTTAATATTGTGATTAATCATATTTTTTAGTTAATTAATTAAAAGATTTCATATGAATGTAATTAATAGAGTTGTTGGCTATGTTTTAAAGTGTTGTAAGAATGTGTAAGTAATGTGTAAGTGACCTTGTAAGTGATGTGTAAGTTAACTTTTGAGTTTGAAACACTCCACCTTCTTAAAAATTCGAATTTCTCCTTGGAGGCTCGTTTTGGAGGTTTGTGGGACAAGTCAAACTTGTCCTGTACCTCTTAAATTTACATACCAACCTTTCCTATGGTTAGAGGGTTAAACTTAGACCTTTTTATGCATTTTTACAAGTCAAGTTGAATGTTGTAATTGCACTTTTCTTACATAATATAATTTCAGTCCTTATGGGGTATGGGCTTGCTTGAGTGTGTAAGTAAACATGTCATATTATTCACCCACTTATTTATTATTCATTGGAGAATGAAGTTGACTTTTGGGGTTGGGGTTGAGGATGTGTGATGTGGCATCCTGCATGGATCCTCCTCATCCTCTTCTCTTCCCTCTTCTATAAAATTTGAATTTCTTTCCTTGTTTTGGTTTGCTTCACTTTGGAGACTTCATTTTGGGGTGAATTTTATTGCTATTTTGACAGCTCTTGCTTGGAGAAGTTTTTGAAGATTGTTGCATGCTTGTGCTTGACTTTTTTGGTGGGTTGTTCTCAGGTGGTGATACCTATTTTCCCCTTTGGGAGGCATACGCAGCAATAACCTTAGCCTCTTGCTCCTTTGGCTTGCTTGATGAAACCTTTGTATTGTTTGTCATGTTTTAATGTAGTTGCAAACTACATTCTGTTTGGGACAATGTTTCTTTGTGAAAATGTTGCTTGTATGTTTGTGGAAGCCTATTGTTGTCATGAGTTGGATCATATCCTTTATTACATTGTGGTTGGGGCTCAAGGGCCAATGAATAAGGATGGCTTCTCCTCTTCATTTTATTTCTTGGTTGGGTGGAAAGCATTGCCTTTCCCCTAATTCTGTTGTGATCAAATTGGTAGAATGAGGAGTTTGCATGTTGATGTTCTGGAGCTGAGAAAAGACAATTGGACAATCCCTTGTGAAATGAAATCTCATTGTAACCTTTACCACTTGAAGTGGATGAGCTTGTAAATGTTTGTAATGGAAATATGTTGTACTGATTGCAAGTGGAAATTTGAAATGTAAAAGAGTTATACTCTATATTCTGTTTTGGAGAGAATGTGAAAGAATGATACATGTTTTTGTATGTTGCATTTTAAAACCAAATGGAAAGGAAGTTTTAAGAGTTCATTTAAATTAATTGAAGTGGTTTTTATTTTCCATATGTTGTTATTCCATTGGAAATCTGTGTTTATCATGCACTATGAAGTCCCTGTTTAGAAAGTGGAAATGTGAAACATGTGAGAAGAAAATGTATTACTTTGTCCTATATATAATATATGTTTTGGAAGGAATAAAAGAAAAAAGTTTGTAATGTTACATTTTTTAATCTATATATAATTGCAATACCTTTCTCAAATTGAATTTTTGTATTGAATCTAGTCATTTCAATGTATTGAAATCTCTATTTTTATGAAGTAAATGCGTATGAAGGAAATTACATAACTATGTCCCTAAAATTTGTAAAGTTGGAAATCTTATTTGTATTTTTGATTTTGATTGGTTGGAATTAAATCAACTAATGTGTTAGATTGGAATTGGAATGTATTCTAAATACTTGGAAGAAGAAAGTGGCAAATAGAACCATTAAAATTTGATCCCTATTTTTTGTAATTTCAAACTGGTAATTATCAAAACAAAAAATGTACATTTCAAACCTGCAATAATAAAATAAAAAATTAAATGATTAAATTGAAGTATTAGGCCCTAAACAAATTCAAATAGTAAAAAATACTTAAAGAAAATATTTAAAAGCTTAGCAAAATTGGGATCAACTATTTTACAGTCATTTTTTCTATCAAGAAATGAAAATGTTCAAATTGCAAATCTATTAGACAAATTGAATCTTTAATCCTTCCTTAAATCCATATAATAACATGTCCCCATGTCTATTTGACATGTTGTAATAGGAAGAAGGTAAAATTGAATAAATCTCATAAGTTAAAATTTACCAGTTTGCACTGTAAAATCCTGCAGGACGTTTTCTTACAATTGACCCCTTAAACTTTGGAAAAATTAAAAATTAATGATCTCTATGTAAATAGGACATCAAGAGATTTCTATAAATTCCTTGTTTTCCCAAAACTAATATCTCTATCAAAATTTATTTCCTTCTAAATTTTTTCTTCCTGGGCATAAAAAACAATTGGGAAAATTTTCCTTGGCAGGCCCGTGGGCCCGAATTTTTCTCTTAGAGCTTAGGAAAAAAAAAATTGGAATTCTTTTCCAAATTTTCCCCGCTGGCCCATAGCCAATCGGAGGCTGCCAAGTGGCACCATGAGGTGTCATTCGTGGGATGGATATCCTTTTTACTTAGTGCTCCCAGAAAATTTTGGGAAAAATTTCCAAATTTTCCCTGCTAGCTTGCAACCAATCAGGTGATGCCATATGGCATGACAAGGCATCGATAGTGGAGCGAGTCCCTTTTTCATATTTGTGCTTTAAAAAGATTTGGAAAAAATTTCCATGTTTTCCCCACCATCCCATTGGCTCGCAGCGAATCCGGAGTTGCCACATGGCATCGCGAGGTGTCAGCAGAGGCACGGGTCGTTGTTATCCTCTTAGTCCTTTGGGGCATTAAGTGAATTTTCTCTCCCCACCACTCCATTTTTCCCCACGTTGTCTGAGGTAATGCCACGTATCCCTTGTGGCTTGTGGACTCGTGGGTGCAATGTTGACTTTTTACCCCACGGAGGATTTTGTCTCAAACGTCTCCTACCACCCCGCTCTCCCCACACTGGCTTGGGAGGCGTCCCATGTCCTTTGTGGACTTGCGGACCCACTGGTGCATTGGAGCAAAGTTAGTGTTTCACTCCATGCAGGAAATTTCTCAAAAGTCTCTCTGCAGCCCAAAAAACTGCCCTCATGGAAACTTTTCACCCCAATGCCCGTCGGCCCATAACTTGAGAAATATGAGGAGTTAGGAGGACTTATTTATATCAATGGAAAGGTGAGGAAATTTCCTATCCAGTGGAAATGATTTAGGGAATTTTTTAATGTATTAAGTGTGAGAAAAATAAAGTTGAAAATTTAATCTTGTTAGAGAGTGGGTATGGTGAGGAATTACCCTCTGAACCTAATTGAACCTTTTAACCCTAATTTTTTACCTTATGACCTATAATAATTGTTAGTAAAAGGAAAGTATTTTCTAAAAGATTAGAAATATTCTGGAGCATGTTAGTGACAACTATTATCTTGTAACCCGGTTGTAGACTCTTTTAATAAAAAAATTTATTCCATAATTTTCCTAACTAATCATAGGTTTTTCTTAGGTCTCAAGTGGGTTATTTTAATGGGTGTTACAAGGAAAAAAAAAATTTAATGAATGAAATTTTTTCCCAAGAAAATGAATAAAATACCAGGAGTAAGTTTCCTAAAGGGGTAGGGCTTAAGGCTAAAGAAAAAATTCCAGTGTTGACTAATATCCCTAAGGAAACTCCTAAGAAAGATGCATTTGGAAAAGGATTTGTCACCCCAAATAAGACTTGTGTTCATCCCGATGATCAAACTATGAAAAATATCATGCCATTAGATGAAGTTATAAAACTTCCTTCTAATACTGCCTTACCCAAGTATGTTCCTTGTGACATAACCCAAATCTTGAGTCAGATCAAGATTATTGTTCCTATTGTTGAATTGCACTGAACCCCTTAACATAAGAAGAGGGCATTTGAGTATTTAGTGCTTAAGGAGGAAAATTTCACCTAGGGTAAAAATGTAAACAATGTAGAGGTTCCTCCCACCATTATAGAATTAGAAAAACCAAAAGCATTGGTGGAATTGGGTGAACCACCTAAGGTTTATTTGGGAACTTCTCTAGTTGATTCTTAGCTGAATTTGGATCCATTTTTCACTACCCTGATTATTAAAGATAGGTTGTTACATAACTACATGTTTGACTCAGAAGTTTCATGTACTATAATGCCTCTTGAGGTCATGAATGAGTTGAATATCAAAGTAACAACAACTTATGGGAAATGTACTCCCATGGATTCAAGAGAGGTGCCAATAGTTGGATGTGTCAAGGGTTTAATAGTGTAATGATAGCTTATCTAGGCAAGTACTTAACTTTGAATGTAGTAATTATGGATTGTCCTGCTAAATGGGGAATGTTATTATCCAGAAAGTGGGGCTAGTATAGGTGGAAGTGTGCAAATGTACATGTCTTATGCCACCATACCAATTGAGGGAAGCCTTGTGAAGTTATCTGGTGAAAAGAAAATTTTATATCTCATTGAGGACCCCAATAATGCTTCTTATGATGTATTGCATACATACATTGATGTTCATAACTTTGTGAGATATGTTGTTTTCAAGGAGTATGAAATTGATCAATGCAAATATCCTAAGCAGATTGATTTTCCTAGGACTTTGATATGTGATGAAGACTCAAAAGATGTTGAAAAACTTGATATAGGAAAAACAGATAAGCCTAAAGAAATGTGGTCAGATAACAACTTGGATGGAAAAGAGAAATAATCATATGACCAGTGGTTAAAGATGTATCAGAAATGCTTAGCATGGTCATATCCAAAAATGAAGGCACTTGAAAATTTTCCTTGATTATTTTCTCTGAATTAGGATGTACATCATTATATATTGTATAGTCTTTTGGTTCAATTTTATCTTTCCATGTTCATTCAAATACGTCTCAGTCTGCATGGTTTGAAAGTTTTCTCTGTCTCCCTGTATTGATGCACAAAATATTATTATTTCATTTGTTTTCCATGATCATTCCTTTCCTTTGGTTGAGGATCATAGTAAGACCATATATTGTTTTCTATTTCTCTGTCCATGAGAAAGAATTAGTAATTTGGTCATGAATTCAGGTTTTCCCCTTCCTTTTGTTTTTCCACGGTCATGTTTTCCCTATCAAGTTTTGTCCCAACATCTATGGAAAGGTGCTAATTTCTTATTTGATGTGGCCTGATGGGTCTTTTTGGTGAAATTTACCACTTTTGTAAAATTTGTAAAAAATACCAAATTGGCCGTGCAACCCTGATAATCTCTGATTGGCTATTTGGAAATTATGAAGTGGTAGGGAAAAAGTCTTACTTCGACCCCAAAGAATGACACACGGTAGTTTTTCATGTTACAAGTGGGAAGGCCAGTCGGTAAAAAACATTTATATGAGGGAGAAAAGTTATGAAATAACTCGTAACTCTGCTGACGCCGACATAAAAATTTAGAAGTAGAGAGGTGGGTCACTGGGAAATTTTGAAACTTTATGGCCCACTTCAATTCAAAGCTTGTCAAGGTGGAGGACTGATGCTAATTTGAAAATTTCCCCTGGGTCCTACCTTAGTAGTTGCACCAAGGAGACACATAGAGGCTTCCGCTAGCTCCTCTCTATACTTAATATTTTTAAGCAACTTTGTAAGGCTTGGGACACATGGAGGGCCTATTCCTATTTGGGACCTGCCCCTTTACTTTACTCTTGAAGAAGCACTGAAGGGACATGTGGAGGTTTCTCCAAGGTCTTCTCATACTTAGAATTTTCAATGACTGAAGAAAATTTCTCGTACCCTAGGCACATGGCACATTCTGTTGATCCTTAAACTCTTTCAACAATTTTTTCATGTTGAGACAGGTGGTTAGCACACACTTGTTTAGTGTCTCCACTTTTGGGCACCATATCAAAAGTGCGTTAAAGATACATGTGGAGGATTCCCCTAGCTCCTTTTTATAATGAATTTTTTTCAAAGGACAAAAGGTATTTTTCTTGGGCCTAGGACACGTGGAGAGCTTGCACTCATTTGAGGTCCTGCCTCTAAACTTCATCTTTGAAGTTGCGCTAAACAAACATGTGGAAGGGCCGCGCTCATTTGGTAACTTTCCTCTATACTTCACCTTTGCAGTTGCACCAAGGAAACACATGGAGGTTTCCACTAACTCCTCTTTACACTTGAAAAACTTAGACTCACAACTCAGGTATGTGGAATAATTTGTGTGCAGACATTCATTCCTAAGAGGCACGAATGTAGGCATCCATGCAAGGGAGCTCATTTCTCAAGGTGTTTTCTCAAGGGTGAAAAGGATTACTAGTAAGATCCAGCTATACAGAGCTACCTAAAAATGATTAAACAGGGGATTTCTCGCATGACAGAATAAAAGAATGATTATAAGGATGGTCAAAAATCTATGGTGTGGCATCCCAGTCATGGTTGAAGGTATGAGAAATGTCATCGGTTCATGATTTTTCCACCTAAAAGCTTCAGGTGTAAACTTGTTAAACATCACTTTCTAAAACAAATTTGTAACAAGCAAAGGATTCCTAGAATATTATTCCTTTTGGGGGAAAATTTGGGATAAGTAAGTGATTGAATTGTATAAATACAATGAGAATACTCTTGTAAAGGGTCGGGAATTTAATTCTTTCGAGAAAATTTGAGAAATCCCATCTTCTTGAGAGACCATCCGAGAAACCTGTTAATCTCTTATGTTTTATATTTGATCACATCAAGATGGTTGCGAGTGTATAGTGATTGAAAAGATCATATATTGTTCAAGATAGATTAATTTGAGATCTATTAGATTTATCTGTAGGGGATGTAAAATTGTGTCTGTTTTTATTTCAGAATGTTTTCAAATGATTTTTATGTTCGTGGTGTAATCTTGTGTTAAAATCCCTTCGAATCACATAGGATCTCATCCTTGTGATAGCTTAGTGGCATTAGAAATTTCATTATGAGAACAACCTTAATCCTATAATGAGATAAATAATTTAAAATCACTTTACTTTCATTTTGTCGATAAAGATTGTCTGTAAGCCTTTCAGTGTATCTTAGGCATGAGGAACCAGGGGTTATTAATGTCTAATTGAGTCTTTAGCTTGAGGATTTATGTTTAATTCTCAAATATTGTGTGAAACCATGCAGATATGAGGCTAATCTGAAGCATTCTGTCTGTTAGTCTTCCAATTTTTGTAAAGGTTCTCAAAGATCTAGTGAAATCAACTTCATCTTGCTTAATCCCCACCAAAATTTTGAAATAACCATGAATCCTACTAGAATTACCCTTGTTTGTGATGTGTATCCACAAATGAACAAATTCTACTGCAAAAATACACAGAAGCAAGCAGGTTTTAAGTGTGTTTAGTAACTTGAACCATGCTCAGAAAATATCACCATTCTTTAGAAGTGACAACTTGTGAGATTTAAATTATGGCATATTGATTATATTTTCTCAAGGTTCCCTTGAAAATTATGTGAAGAAGGATCCCTTCCTATCCTTCACCAACAGAGGTTACAAAATGGGTCCTCTCACCCTGGTCAAAAGGTAAGACCTAAAGTAGTGACGATAGATCAAATTCTTTTATATGGTGTAATCCATTTCTCCAATGCTCGAGTGACAAAGAGGAAGATGAGTCTCCTCCATGACTACGAAATGACTCATAATATGATTTTTTGTCTCTCGGTGTCTTTCTAAATCTGTGATTCTACTCAACTTCCAAGGGAGAATCAATTTGGATACCAAAAGACTTAACTCAAAGACTTTTCCAACTTTCTCTTTTCTTGCATTCTCTTTGTGCTCCAATTTCATTATATTATCCTTAAGCTACATAGGAAAAATACACCCATGATTTATGATTTATTTTGTAGGAGTAACTTTTCTCTTATTCTTACTACATTTCACTTCTCTTTTTTCTTCATTAGGAGTATTTTATAAACTTCTTTCCTCTTTTCCCAATATGTACAATCTGAATCGTCTTCAATGTTACATGGTTAGTAGCTTCACTTTGTAACTTTGTCCTTCTTCCCAGTATCTTTCCCACTCCTCATATGAGTGCATTTGATCTTCATATTCATCTTGCTAAGTTATAAGATATTCAATTTTATCTTCATTTCCTTGTACTAGATGTACTTGTCCTATTTTAGCTTCACCTTCTTCCAAACATTTGTCATTTGACCTTACTCTCATTCATCTTAAGATTATTTCTTTCACTTTCATCATTTTTGTCTACATACTTGCAAGTACCAACAAAAATAGAGAGTTAGATAACAAAACAACATCCCTTATGGCAAACATGAGAGTCTTCTTCATAGGTCCTCTCTTCTCTTTTCGTATATCCACTTCATCCTCTTTCTTTTTCTCTCTTTTCTCATCCTCGTCGTATACCATTTAATTTTTCTTCACTTTATCATGGATATGTTTTAGCATTCCTCTTTCCAAAGAAATCATATTTTTTCTCTTATTCCTCTTCATGAGTAGTTTGATAGGCCACTTCACCTTATTCTTCAACCTCCATTAAAATATTTGGTATTTTACTTCCATCATGGTCTTGATCATTTATTCCATATTCTCAAGCCTTTCCTTTACTTCTTTTAATTATTTATCTGAGAATAAATCTTTCCCTTTTGTTGTTTCCTTCTCTTTTCCTTGGCTCTCTTCTTCTTCTAGGCTCTTGAATTATCTTACAATATCTGTCCTTACTTTCTTCATACGATGTTGACCCAAATCTCTTTCACTTTGGTCTATTGATATCCTTAGGTCGTCACCTAGTTATTTTACACCCTAGGCTCTTGGATTTTCCATTTCTTTTAATACTACAATCTACTCTTTTAAGTCTTCTACCTCTCCTTATGTACTTCACAAAATTTATCAACACCCAAGATTGTCTCTTTCAAAAACAATTCTTTATTAGCTTCTAAACCTATCAACTATTCAATAATTCACCATATGTTAGGTATATACATGCCTGAAATCTTCATCAAAATTAATTTTTCAACAATGCTCTAGAAATATTCAAGAATCAAAGCACTCAAAATATTCAAATATCAAGGTTATGTAGTACTTATATATAATACTTTCTAGAGAGATTCACTCTTTCAAGTTTGGCATTCTTCACTTGAAGTTCAAGAAGGATCCAATATTAAAGGATCACATAAAAAAAACCATTCATCAAGGTTTGGTCACCTGCAATTTCATATATTTGAAGCATGTATCATTACCTAAAAGGCATTTACAACCATCTTCAACAATTTCCTTCTCACCTATTTTTCCTACAAAATCGATCCCTTCACTCTCCGCAACTAAAATACTTCAATATTATCAAAACATATGAATTTCAATGACATTAAACCCACTTTTATACCAAGTAATGTAGAGAAATACTATAATCAAACATGCATTCAACCAACAACAAATCTTCAAGCCAATAATCTCAGTTACTCTACAGTGAGGATACTTTGAAAGCCTACATTGGCTTTAAAATTTGCAAATAATGAAAAATATATCCTAGAAGGGTCTTACCCAAAGTAAACCCTTTTTAACATCTTCATTAATTTCCTACTTAATCCCTCATTTTATCAAAAAATCATTAGTGTCTTATATATTCTCACTTTGTGATTTCTTTCTTAACTTCTCGCTTACTAACTCTTTTCTCAAGATTGTAATTTTGGATTTTTAGCCTCTTTAAGCTTCCTTATCTCATTGTTCCCTATTTCAAATTCAAAAAAATTATGTTATATAAACACTAATTCATCAAAATGAATCAAGACAACAAATTAACAAAAAATCTCTATCTAACCATTTGTGCCCTTGAGAAAAGGTTGTTTGGATCATTCATGCATACAAACATATACAAAAACCAAATAAATTATTTATACTCCTTAATATACCCCTCATAACACTCAATATGCACCATAAATTTCATCATTTTATCACTTAAGCTCCTTTTGCAAATTCCACTTTCCATCTTGGTAGCTTATTAGTTCCTAACTAGGTCAGCGACATTCAACTTTTTCTCATAACAACACATGTAGATGACACAACTCTCACCTTTTGGGATAAAAATTAACCCTTACTCTCCCCCCTAAATTTTCAATATTGATATCCATAGATACACGTTACTTCCTTTTTTAATCACCCTAACATTTTGGCCTTTTGATTATGTTTGGCCAACATTAACAAGATTGTCAAGGAAATATGCTAGCTCAACCAATGAAAGTCTAAAATTATTCTTGAATCATATTTAGAAATCCATTAAGATAATTTATAAAAAAAGTTAGGTTAATATTCCACAATTGGAGATATTTAACTCATGTTTTTATTTTCATACCCTAGTTAGTGTATAGTGAATCCAAGGAGATTTTTTTAGCAATAAATTTTATTATATTTCGAATTGGGTGGCTAGATTCTGGATTTTAGAGTGTTCCTTAATTTTTCATTAAAATATATTTACATTATCTCTAACAATAAGTTTAGGAGGATCCTACAATAAAATATTGTCCTGCATGCATGTGGAAAATGAGGTATGAAACCAACAAGGAAACTATGAAATATTTAGGTTTTTTCAAAGGATAAGACTTGTTTCCTTGTTTATGTTATGCACCTAATACATAAATTTTATGATGTTTCCCTTATTATACCCTGAAAGCACGTGTATATTGAAGCTTAATGCAAACACGTTCATAATATTGAAGTTTGAACCTTGCATGCATCTATAATGACAAATTTTACCAACCTGCATAATTGGAATGACTCATTCCATTTTCTCCACATCTCATGGATATAGTTGAAGTTGGTTCAATACTAGGGTATAATTATTCATGTTAGGGAACCATTCAGTACACTTAATCACTATTATGAACAGTTATCAAGCCCAAACTAAAATAAAGTATGGTATTCTTCAGAACTCTAAGCATCAAATACAACGATCCTCTGATGTTACCTCTCAGATTCAACTTATTGAACTGAAAGAAACATATTAAAGGTCATGTTACATACAACATATCACAAGCATGGACTAGAAATAAATTAGAAATACACACTTATAAATTGCATTAAATATGCACTCAACATGACACTTAAAAAAAGAGGTTCTCTCTCTTCTTGACAATATTAAAATTGAATATCTTCTTCTTATACTTCTAATAACTATGACTTATCAGCAAGGATCCTTTTCATATTAAAATGGTAAACTCTCTACGTATGAGCACATACAAAGTCATAGTTATCCAAACCAAAATCTTAGCATATTAACCCATTTCATACAAACTCATCTTTCTTACCTTCTCTTTGATTGTCCTCTCAAAGGAATGAATCTACAAATCTTACTTCCTAATCCAAATATTCGAATTTCATCATTTTATGTAACTCTATTTGAAGAAGAATCCTCCTTACATTCCTTACCGAACCCATAATGACTCAATAAGTGCCTCCATTATCCAAAATAGCAACTTGACAACATTTGTATACATTTTAAGGACTCTTGAACTATGTACTAATCTATGACATCCCATACACACCATTAATCCTTTAAAACCAACTTACAACATTTTTTCAAGTCATAATTCATCATTTGCATCCTTAAGACATTTTAACACAAAATCGATGGAAAGGTATGAATTTGTAAATTCAAATTTTTAGAATCAATGTAGACCTCCTAACTCATTAACCTTGATCCCATAATAAAAGAAATTGTACATTGGAATTATTTCAATAATTCCCCTGCATCATAACCCAATTGGAAATATAAGTGTTTAACTCACTTCTTATTGAATTTGAAGATATATTTGCATAGACATATTAGGATATGTTGGGACAAGATCACACTTTAGTTGTACACCACTTCTTGGTTCACCCTATAACTAAGACAATCAAGTAAATGTTAATAATAATTGATCCCAAAATCACTTTACCAGGAAAAAAGGAATTACAAAGAACTCCTACCGGAAGGATTTATTAAACCTTTCAAGTCTCTACTATTCAGACTAGATATCCATTATGTGCTAGTAAGTAATATGATATATTTGATTTCTATTTTCACTGAATTTTGTGACACCAATAAATCATGTCCAAAATATTTCTTTCCATTATCTTATATTGATAATTATATCGACAAAAAAAAGGTCACGAAATAAAATAAAAAACATATAAGAAGACAAACATAACACAATTTTTACAACACAATGGGAAAATATTTTATAAGGTCATTCCTTTTGTCATAAAATATATGGGCGTTACCTATCAACAAGAAATGAATGTAATATTTCATGCTATCTTACATACAATAATGTTATATTATGTTAATGACATCATAAGAAAATAAACAACTAGATAGGGAAATCCATATGTCCTTCTAACGAGTCTTTAAAAGAATGTATTTCTACAAAGTTATAATATATTAATAAAAATGTGTCTTCAACATTACATCATGTAAATTACTTTAATTGGGGTTCATTGTTTCATGAAGACGAATGGAAGTGGATCCTGCAAAGGTCTACACTATATTGGAAATGCCTCATCTCAAAATCCTAAGAAAACTAATGAATCTCAAAGGAAAACTCCAATCCATATGATGCTTTATATGACAACTAGCTGATAATTTCCATCATTTCAACCAACATATTAAAATGGATGTTCTATTTCGATTGGATAAATATTGCCAAGACTCATTTGATAAGATAAAAACATATTTATCCAATTCTTTGGTGCTCATGCCACCTATTCTGTAAAATTTATTTTTTCTCTTTACATTAGTCATAAACTATCATATAAGAGAATTCCCCACACCACACGATGATTAAAGACATGAAAAACCAGTTGATTATCTTTAAAAAAGTTATTAATCATGATTACAAATATTCATATTTTGAAAAGTATGTTTGACTATGTAATTTTATTTCTATAAATTACACAACTATTTTCTAAACTAAACTATCAAACTCATCAAAAAAATCAACATCTCAGACATCTTCTTTCCATTCATGTTCTCATAAGACAAATGTATAGATGGATTTATCTCCTTAGTGAATTTGGAATTGAGTTTGTTAATAAAAAGTATATTAAGGAACTAATTAGATAAAAATGGGGATAATATGTGTAATTAATCTAATCTAGAATGACATGTAAATATAGTAAATGAATGCAATAAACAAGAATGGAAAATAATGCAAGAAACTAATCTAATTAAAGTATAAAATTTACCATGAAAGAGAAGTATGCAAGTGAACTATCTGATTTGATGAAATTTCTGGACCATGTCACAGAAATCACTACAGAAACAAGAAGCATGAAATATTGTACAGAAGTCCTGAAAATTATAGATCCAAGCTATCTAGTAAGACTAGAGCACCTGGGGATAGATTGGGGCACCTTTGGGAACTCTTGTCTACAAAATGGGCACCCTGGTCTATGTAAAATGTCTAGAATTAAGTTTTATAGGTTCGGTAAGTGGTCTAAAACCCTCACTATGTGTCACATCATGTTTTTCGCAATATGCTAGTTGTCGCTGATAATCCATTATTGAAGAAAAACCTGCAAGAGACCACAAGAAATATCAAAACCCTAAAAAAATAAGAATGCAAATGAATGGTTAAGACTAACCTCTACTGCCACAATAATGAGTTTACTAACTGAGTGTTGTACTATATTTAATACCCAAATATAGTTCTCATGTGTGTGTACAACATGTGCCCTAGGTTCTCTTAAGTCAGTCACACTTTTTGAAGTAGAAAACAATAAATAGATATAGAATGTAGTAGAATAGTGCATGAAATAAAATAAAATCCCCTCCTATGCTTGTGTGATGCAGATTGAACCAACCTTGTCCCTTATGATGGAGATAATGGATATAAATTACTTCTAAATGGATGTAACTCTAGGTGGATGATATTAGTGACTAGTGTTTGGTCCCTCATTACAATATCATAACTTTATATTTATAGGGTTCTCTTGATCTAATCTTGTAACTAACCCTGAAATGGCCGACCATCAAAAAGATAGGAAGCTGAAATGGATAGAAATTACCCAAAAGGTGGCACCCATGGACACCCTAGTCAAAGCTAAAATGACACAAAATGATGAAAAATCACTAGAAATTCTAGTGCAAGAGGTCGGCAATTCTGAAATAAAATAAAGTAATATGGTAAAAAGATGGGAGTGAATTAGTAATTTATTCACTCAAAAACCTTCTAAATAGTAGTATGATACTGAGAATAAATAATGTCTAAAGTACAAGATTTTTTATCTACACTTGCCCTCACTTTATGTTGGTGAACAGAAAGCTTAGTAACATAAAGTAGATAGATATGTGTACCCAATGTCCATGCAGATTATAGTAAAAAAACCACTGAAGGACTAGACAAAGCATGTTATGACAAAAATGTAATTGACTGTGGAAAATAAAGATGATAAAGTACAAAAAAGTGATGAGAGTTAACCTAGGGTAGAAAAACGTGTAATTTCTCATGTGTGTGATGTACATGCATGGTTAATATGGTGTGTGCTACTGCAAAGTGTTGTTTTTGACATCGTCATTGTTGTTTTTTCCCTCATCTGACTAATTTTTTCTCATATGACTTAACCTGCATGGAGAAAATGATCAAGTAGTCACATATGTATGTATGTATGTGTTAAAACACAATGTAAAATACACATCTATATATAAATGTAAAAAGCATGTCAATGGAAAATAAAAAAAATTAAATGAAACATGTGAACCCAATCCATGTCGAGAAAGAGAGTGTAGAAGTACATCCTTTACTTTTAGGGTTTTCTTTGGGCGATCCGACACCATAGGTCAAAGAATTATGGCGAGGAATTCCACTGTATTATCCAACCTTTATCTACTTCCCTAAATTTGTATGAACATATCCTTGTACATATGTTTTTTTGCTGATTATACACCACTAGATGAAGAAGTATAGGGAGGATATCCACTACATCCTCCAACCTTTAATTGTTTCCCAGAATGATAAGGACTACCATTTCAAGTAAAATTTATTCTTTATGAGGTTCGTAGAATTGTAGGAACCCACTCATTGTATATAACCCAAAATTTCGAGGGAGTAGAGTGCACTAAACTGAACAAGTGTAATTTTTTTCTGTAGTATGGAAAACAACAAATTATCCCCCCGTCTTTAGGACCACATGAGACATCGCTAATTTTAGAATGAAACCCCAAAATAGGACTAACCGCATGAACTTTGTAATTCTTCCATGCAGAGGGAAAGGATTGCGCTTGGTTGAAACTAAGGAATGCACAAAGAAGATCATAGCCAAAGACAAATTTTAGTATGAACAATCATTCATATAGAAAAAAATGTATAAGCT
Source organism: Taxus chinensis (assembly GCA_019776745.2). Classification (NCBI taxonomy): domain Eukaryota; kingdom Viridiplantae; phylum Streptophyta; class Pinopsida; order Cupressales; family Taxaceae; genus Taxus; species Taxus chinensis. Next base: position 228,892,139 of record CM034147.1, on the reverse strand, counting down.
ACACAAAATGTGTATAAGCTACTAAGAAATATACTACTGTAAACACGTAAGAAGATAACTAATCCACAAAAATGGTATGCACACATGGGACATCACTCATGATGTCGTAAGTCATGCAAGTCCATCATTGCAACATAAAAAGAAAAATTGTGCACACCAAAAAAGGGAAAAGCCCACATACAAAACAAGAAATAACAGACATTGAAACATAACAGGTGTGGAAGTAAATATCCTAGCATAACAAACTATGCACATGAAGCACCCATTAGCATGTTATAAAGATAACTAGTATGTTAAAAGCGTGTATAATCAAATAATGTAAAGTGTTATGTATAAAATGAAACAATAACACCTGTGGGAGAAAAATTTGGATGCCCCCAGCAACCATTGTAGCAAGGGTAGAAGGTGAGCATCTACGTTGTGTGTAAAAGTCCTATATCTATGATCACAACTAGAAAAACACATGAACACGCATGTTTGGATGATATAGATAAATGGAATGCAATTAAACTAACTATAATGTGTAATAAATTGACCATGAAAAAGCACAAGTAAGAAAGAGTAAAATCAACCATAATATGAAATATGTTGTGGATGGATGGAATGGAATGCAAGATGGATGGTAGGAGTTGCGTTCCCCTCAAGGGAATGGAAAATATATGCAGCGAGGTTCATTTGGTTTTCCCCCTTAGTAGTAAAGAATGAACCGTAAATGAGAGTCTGTCATTGGGAAAAGTTTGAAGTATTTTTAGTGATGAAAATATATGACATATAGAAGAGATGTGCATGAACCTTATAGACTAAGTGTATATTAAAAAAATAAATAAATTTATGAGTGATGATTTATCTCAAAATAATGTATCGCTACGAGATGAACAATAAGGAGTGGTTATGTATCATGAAGCATATACCACAACAAGATTAATATTAGGGAGTGGAGATGTAGCCTAAAGTGTATACCACTATGAGATGAATAGAGTAAGTGACAATTTAGCCTATAGCGTGTGTCATTATCCTAAAAAAGTTGCATGATGAAAATTGGAATGATAAATGTATGATGAATGTAAGGTCCATTTGATTTTTAAACCCTCGGTAGTCGAGTATTGATCAACGAACTTAAGTGCATCATAGGATAGCGAGTGTAACATATAGAAGATGATGCAATATGTGTGATAATAATCTATGACCATATGACATGTAGAAATGTGTAATACGTGATGAATATTATGCAATGCAATTTATATAGGGAGAATAGTAATGTAGATATGCGTGCTACGTAGCATGTAGTATGTAGGTTGAGCAGTATGTGATGCTAGATGTAAGGAAAATAGTGGTGTGAAACATGTGTGATGAAGACTAGTACGATGTATAGAGAATTGTGGTGTAGAAATGCACAATTCAAGTATGTAATGTAGACCCTAAAACTGTGATACACATGTATAATGATGACTTAGATGATGTATGATGTGTACATATGCAAATATTTAAATGGTATGGAGTAAATGTAGAATGTATGGTCCGTAAGATGTGAAATGCGATATTTGGTGTCTATAGTGTAGTGTGTGGAGTTCATTTATAGTATGTAGTGCCCATTTAAACAACCACTTGAGACCAAAGAAACAACCTAGGGTTAGCTAGAAAATTATCGGATAATTTTTTTTTTGATTTGAAGTGTCTACAACTAAGTTACAAGACATCAGTTTTCACTAATAGGTTCTGGAACAAATCCTGTTTACCAAAACAAAATTTTCCTTTACTAATTTATAACAAGTTTACAAGGTTCAAACTTTAAGGTTACATGTTTTAGTTAGGTTCAAGGAGTAATCTTACCCCCATGCCTGCTCTCATACTGGATTAGAGCTTCAACTAGATTTTTCTCCAACATAATGCTCCAAAAAATACCCTAAACCATTTCCAATGGATAGGAAATTTTCTCACGTTTCTGGTGATATAAAGAAGTCCTTCTAACTTCTTACAGAACTCAAGTTATGAGTGGGCAGAGTTTGTAGGGAAAATTTTCCCTAGAGGGACACATGGCAAGAGGAGGGGGAATGTACCTAGGGTGGGTTGGTAGGTCACCAGATGGCATTGGAAAATTTTCCCAATGCATGGCTAAAAGGCACAAAACACTCTGTGCCCCCGCATGTCCCTAGGGGACACATGTCGAGTCCTAGCACCGAGCGAAGAAGGGAGATGGGTGGGGCGGGCTGGCGTGTGGATTTAGCGCTTTGCACCACAAAGGGGAAAAAGGGAGAAAGAAGTGCATGGGTCTGTGCATCTGCTAAGTGACAAAGTCCAATAGGAAGGCAAAGAAGTGGCGTGCAGGAGAAAATTGAGAAATTTTCCCAAAAGGCCAAATAGAAAAACAAAAGTCAAGGGTCTTCTGCCCTACCCGCCGACACCCCCAGAGTGCCACGTGGCACACTTTCATTGGCCACGGCCAACAAGGTCAACATCAGAATTTTTCGCGAATTTTTTTAAAAATATAAGTGCAAAAGGAAATGTGCACCCCCACCATAGCCACAAGGGAGCATGTGGCACACTCTGGTTGGCTGCGGGTTGGCAGAGGTAACAGTGAAAATTTTTCAAAACGTTTAAGGGTGAAGAAAAATCTATGCATCCACCTCTGTCCTTGGAGGACACGTGACAACCTCTGATTGGTTGCGGGCTAGCGAAGGAAAAGATGAAATTTTTTCCAAGTCGAAATTTTTGGGTTGCGGACCCGTGAGGGAAAATTTTCCAAAATTTTCCCTCGAAGGCACAAAAACTTCAAAGTGCCATAACTTGAGCTAGAAAACTCAGTTTTGGGAAAAAAAAGAATTTTTGGAAATCTCTCAATGCCCTCTTTGCCAAAAAAGCATAAATTTTACTTTTTGATAAGTTTAAAAGGTTCAATTTTACAAAAATGATCTACAAGATTTTAATTGGCAAACTGACAATTTTAAACTTTCCAATTTGACTAAATTATATCTCCTCCATCACTCAACATGCCAATAGACATGGAGAATTGATATAGGGAGGGTTTAAAGTGTTTTACAGAAATTGATTTGTTCAATTGATTCAAAATTGAATTACTCAACAAAAGATAGAAAACGGTTGAGGAAGAGATTAAGCTCAATTCTGCAATGTTTTAATTTTTTCCCTAAGTGTTTCCTTTTTCAGATTGAGTTTCTTGATGTCTTAGCATGTTATATTATATCATTTTCTAGTGGATTATCAAGTGCAGGTCTGAACTGTGCATTTTAAATGAATTATTGCCATTTTAAAATTTAAGACAGAGGTTAATTTCTTGAGGGATTTAATTTCCATTTCTTTCTTTCAACCAGAGATTTAATTATCTCATTTTTCCACAAAAATAAACATTGAATTCAATCCATGGTAGACTTAAGTGTTTATCCTTTTTCCATTTTCCAACAACAAGGATTACAATCACAATTTGATACTCCAATTTCATCACAGTTTTATGTTCTAATACAATAACAATAATGTAATGAGAGATGAATTAAAAATCCTCTAAGGACTTCAATTATACAACTTACATCTTTCAATGTTGGAAAACAATAACAAAATTGTCTTTCTTTCTAAATGTACAGAACATAATGCAAGTGTCTTTCACATTTCAAATATATAACTTCATAATCAATTATAACATCATTTCTCCATAACATAACTAAAATAATTTCATCCACATCATGTGGGAAAGTATTACAAAGGAATGGGTTTCCACAAGGTATTTTCAAACTATACATTTCTCTTGTGTAAAAATAGCAGCATGCAACTTCCGTTTTCTTCCAATTTGATAACAACATAAGAAGGGGAAAGGCAAAACTAACCACACAGCCAAGATATCCAATGAAAGGAGAATCCTTCCTTCATCATTGGCCCCAGATCCCCAACTAAGATACAATAAAAGGTTCAATTCAACCATGGCAACAAACTGGCTCCCACACACAACATTATTTCACATACACATTTCCTTGTAAAAAAAACACAATTCAAAACAAAAACAACAGTTCACAACTGCATTTAAAATCATTTCAAAACAGAACTCAAGGTTGATCTTGCAATCCAAAGGAGCAAGGAAAATGGGGGAAGCTACTTATGCCTCCCAATTTGGAATTGGGCATCCACCTATAATCATACCGCCAATATAACATATCATACCCGATAAAGCTTATAGCTCCCAACCCTTCCTTATGCCCCCCCCCCCTCCCCACAAGAGTAAGAAATGCAAGCTATTTCTTTTCCATGGTGGATCCCATACCCAAAACTCCCTCCACAAAATTTATGATGCCAATGGCATTCCCTTATGCCCCGCCCCCACCCCCACATGGATTCCCAATAGTCTTCTCCTACACCATTCCTATGGTAGTCTACCCAAATAGGCCATAAAACATGCAAAACATTCACCATTCACAACAACACAAGAAAGAAATGATAGCAATAAAAGGAGAAATAAAATTATACCTTCCCATGGAAGGATTTTCTCCACACAACAAGCTTTGAATGTCAAAAATATAGTCCAAAATAGCAACTCACAAGAATGTAAAGCTTTCTCCAAAACTTCCTCCAAAAACAAGAGCTCCAACAAGAAAATGTGCCTCCAAGAAAGAATGCAAAAAGGTTGAACAACCGAGAAATTTTTTTTCCCAAGCTACTCCAAGGTAAGAGCTCCAGACACAAGAAAAAAAAGTGCCCCAAGCTTAAATAAAAAATGCTTCAACCCCCCAAAAAAATCCAAGAGTTTTCATTATATAGAAAAGAGAAGAGAAGGGGATCATGTGGATCCATGTAGGATGCCACATCACACATCCTCAATTCCAACACTAAAGTCAAATTCCAAACTCCAAAGCACAATAAAGAGGTGGGTCAAAATATGACAATCTACTTACACACTCAAAAAAGCCCATACCTCAAAGGACTAAAAATTAAATAAAATTTAAGAGAGTGCAATCAAAACAATGCAACATGATTAACAAAATACATCTAAAATGTCTAAAATCAGTCCTCCAACAATAGGCATGGTTCGTAAATTAAATTGATAGGTATGGGACAAGTTTTACTTGTCCCACAAGCCTCCAAAAACAGCCCCCAAGGACAAATTAAAATTTCCATGGAGGTGGAGTGTTTCATACTCCAAAATTAGACTTACACAAGCCCTTACACAACTTACACATCACTTAAAAATTTATGAAAAAGACAACTTCTATAATTATTTTCTCATATCCCAATTTTATTTATTTATATTTTAACCATATGTTTTCTCACATTAATTTTCCACAACATAATTAAATAAAGAAAGGGAACACATCACTAATACAACACATACAATAATAATAAAAAGTAGTGACATTAATAAAATATACAAACCCATGGTCACATTTTAAGGTGATTCCCCCAATGGAAATCCCTAACAAAACAACACACACAAAACACGTTGCCATGGTGACCATGTTGATATCACTTAGAATTCTATTTTGGTTGGTCTCTAATCTCCCGATGTTTTGTTGTGATATATTTAACTTGCAAAATACAAATACCTCCTTCGGCCTCGTGGCCATATCAGAACGTCCAAAGTGAATATATAAAATAATCACAAAATCATCTAAGTATGTGAATCAGAACAACATTAAGGAAATTTAACAAAATCTCTCATAATATGTATCAGCAACATCAAAGTAACAACTATATCATTTGTAAATTTATTCAGCAAGTATATCATCATCAAATAATTTCCCTTTTCTATGTTTACTCATAATCTCCAAAAATCACCTATCTAAGTAACTTCCATTAAACATCCATGTCAATAGTATATCATCATCCACATATTAGTGTCTCTAATAATTACCATGCATTATATATAATCAGATTCAACAATAATCAAGGATTTGACATCTAACACCATACTAAATAAAAACTTTTAAAATGTTCGTCATATAGTCTATAGTATCATGATCAGTAATAAAAGGTGCCAAAGGGAAGTGGGCACTACACCCCCCTCCCCTTAGATTCAACTTCCTCCTATAAGTCACAGGAAAGAGAGATAGGAATAACTACAACAGAAAAAGGATCACTCCCATTATGGAAATTCTTGCTTCAAACAAGTGTGGATCTACCGAACTCCAGTTCGGCCCAACGTAATTTACAAGAAGCAGGGATATTGTAAGGGATGAGTTCTAAAATTTCTACATGCAAGGCTACGAGTATTTAAATCTAAGGAGTAACTTTACTCTATCAAACAAGATACAACACATAACAATATGACGAGAAGAGTTCCAAAAGACTATTAAGAGTAACCACCAAGTAAGAGAATTATAGGGAGAATTAACATAAACTCAAGATGACCACACAGTTTCTCATTGATACACCTACCAAATTAAAAAAAGTTAAGGTTCCTACACGATTAAGCCATGATTTAAAGGCTTTTTGCCTTGACAAGGCTAGAGAAATCAACTATGACGAAATTTGCATGAGGACAAGTCTACTAAAGGTCCACAATTTGAGGTCATACAAGATGAGGTTAATCAATGAGGACACCTAAATCAAAAGAACATTTACAATCAAGGAACTATTCAAGGAAATCACTTATGTAACATGAGAGGGCACAGTTAACTTTTCATGGTAATGCAAGCAAAGTCAAGACCACAATGTTTTCCTATAGTCTGATTTTTTTACACTTTTTTTTAACGAATTGAGAACACCAAACAACCAAACTAGAGAATTCATCCATCCAGCCTAATAAAACATGTACATATATTTATATCTCCCTTAGCAAATAACATAAAAATACATGTACCATACCTTATATCATAATGGGGACTATTTATCTTATTTCCTACTCAAGCTCGAAATAACCATAAAGAGAGCACAAGAAACACCAAGGACCATTCAAGGTTGCTAGGGAGAAGAGCAAGTAACACGAGCTCCAATCAAATCCAAGGATGAATAACATCATCTTGCACTTTCCATCTTAATGGGAAAAAGGGCTACAATAGTAAGGTGACCCAAGAAAATATGAAGAAAAGAAGACTTCCCGAAGTTATTTTATATCCTTAGCATATGTTGCCTTAAAATTACAATACTTAGGTCTCCAAGGACAAGATAACACACAAGAAGGTTGCTTCTCAAACAATAGATAGGTCTCAATCCAAAAGGATCACAACTCACATCCATCGAGCTACAGGACGATAAGGGTGTGATGACCCAAATCTCCCACAAGAACAACACATACATCTATGGACAAGGAGTAATAAGCAACTAGAACACATTACTATCCACTGGGTGTTTCACAATTTCAGGTAGGTGATAAAACTATAGGTTCCACTATTTATTACACTCAATAAACATAAATTTTACCCATTTTATAAATCAACTTATTAAGTCAAAAGTTATAGCTTTTCTTGATAAGAACATTCCTTTCATACTTCCTTAGTTACAAACTTCCTTCTATTATGACATCATCAGTTTACGTTATAAGGAGCACCACTAAGGTGGGCATGATGTCTCACCATTTTTTATAGGCAGAGAGCATTTAGTTTACTTACAAGGAAGAAGGATGGACAAGATTTCAATTCTATTATTCTAATGTGGTTTTTATTTCTTCTATTAATCTACCAAGGGTATAACAAGGATCACTTCCCTTTTTCTATGCTCCAGTTAAGTTCCAAGGTCAAATCTCCTTAATTATAGTTTTATGGTGTTTTGGTTGAGTCATCTTATTAATCAAATTTTAATGAGAATGATGGTTCAAACACATCACAAAATTACTTTCATGGGAAGGAGATACAAATCAACACACCACATTTTGATTCTAAAGGAACAAGAGACATTCAACATAGAAAACACATTATTAATTTTTTCTAAGAACTTACGAAACAATGAACCAACATGAATCACACCAAGATTTCCAAAATTCACTAAATAATTTCAAGCATCATCAAACATTCATAGTGGGTCTCCACAAGTCTCACAAGAAATTTTCAAGAAAGGCTCAATAAATAGGTATAATCTTACTTTTACGAATCTATTAAGGTTTAACCAAAAAAAATTTGGTTTATGATGGTAACATTTTACTCCCCTAATAACCAAATAAGGTTTTCTAATCAATACTCATGTCCCCAAAAGATAACACCAGCGAAGCAACTAGATGACAATGCAACATTGCTCCAAGGAACCACATCCACACTAAAAGGCATCCAATGCAATGGGGTAACCAAATAATTTACCAAACTAACATTTCTAAGAGAAATATCCAAAAGACCCAAAGCCTCCATAAGTGTTTCCAAGTAACCCAAGGATTAATAGGTTATAAAATGTTATTCATAGTAAAGGAAATTTAAGGTAAGGGTAAACTTATTTATAAGTTGAAAGAGAGAAAAACAAGTACACTTAAATAAACACACTACCTGAAAGGCTTAAATATATCCATAATTACCAAGATGCATACATTCCACGAGTCAAAAATTTCTATGATGCAACCAGGAACCCAAGATACAATTTAACATGTCGTCGATGAAAAGTCACTACCAAAACAGACACTTTTATAGTAGCATTTACAGTCAACCAAAGGTAATCTGATCCTAACAAAATCTAAATCCCATAATTAAACACTTCTACTCTAACGAGTGTCAAGCGCTTACGAGATTGAAATAGAATCACCACTACCGCTGTCAGACTATCCTCTAGAACACACTACACATCAAGAAAAAAATCTAGCAAGGTCAAGCAACAAAAAGGGTCACTCTAAGACCTTAGACACACTCAAGGTTCTGTGCATCCATAACCAAGGCATGCCTTTTAAGAAGCTAGAAGGACATTTGATACACCCAGGGTGTACCCCCATATGAAAATTGACACCATACATGAAGCATAGAACCAACTCAACAACATGCAAGAAGAAAACCACGTAATGTTTAGCCAAGTAGCCAACAACATCATGAGCTTCGAGTTATCAATCAAGTGAAGTCCAAAAAATATCAGAAATCAATAAAAGTGGCTAAGTAGCCACGATGCAAACTTAGAAAATTATTGCAAAAATTATAAATAAATAAAAGATCCTCAAAGCTTCTTCAATACAATCATAAAATAAGATGTTGTTCCATGATAAAAACACAAGATTACGAATGTAAAACACAAAATTAAACACCACATTCACTTCACATCCCTTCATGGCCGCCAATAGGGGTACTCTTCCTTGAGGTTAGTTCCAAGAACACACATAGGATTGGGTCCTAGATGACACCCAGACTTAGTGTCCACCCTCTCATACGGGTTACAACATGGAGAACTGACAACCAGACCCTCTTTCTTAATCACTCAAGGAAGAAATCTCTAAAAAAATTCTAATTAGTTCTTACTGACCCAGAACACAATCACTACTATCCAACCACAAGGATCACATCATACAACTAATCATTCTAACAACTCCCATAAGTAAGGGTCTCAACAAAGGGCTTAATGTATCATACAATTAAATCACATTTTGGGACTTGTAAAACAACACGTTTAAAAAAGGGAACCAAGTTTTTCCATTATAGTAGAAGTTCACAAAAAATCAATTTAATCCAACATTCTTAGTTACCCCAGGTTCATACAAAATGTTACTAAGCAAGCACAACAACTCAAACAACTTGTCATTTTCATTATCATTTTAATTATGATAGTTCAAATGAACAGAGTAATGTAATATTTCTTCATACTTATTTATTCTTCAATTTTCAACAAGGTTGTTTTCTAGATTTACGAGTGTGCTAGGTTTATAGTTCATGTCTCAGGTTTTCTAGTGTGCCCAATGGTCCAAGATTTTGAACCACTACTTTGATACCAAACTGTAGTGCCCGTTTAAACAACCACTTAAGACCAAAGAAACAACATAGGGTTAGCAAGAAAATTATGGGATAAATTTTTTTTATTTGAAGTGTTTACAACTAAGTTGCAAGACATCTGTTTTCACTAATAAGTTCCAGAACAAATTCTGTTTACCAAAAAAAAAGTTTCCTTTATTAACTTATAACAATTTTACAAGGTTCAAATATTAGGGTTACATGTTTTAGTTAGGTTCAAGGAGTAATCTTACCCCCATGCCTACTCTAAAACAAGATTAGAGCTTCAACTAGATTTTCTCTCCTACATAACACTCCCAAAATTACCCTAAACCATTTCCAATGGATAGGAAATTTTCTCACCTTTCCGGTGATATAAAGAAGTCCTTCTAACTCCTTACAAAACTCAAGATATGAGTGGGCGGAGTTTTTAGGGCAAATTTTCCCTAGAGGGACATATGGCAAGAGGAGGTGGAATGTGCTTAGGGCAGGTTGGTGGATCGCAAGGTGGCATTGGGAAATTTTCCCAATGTATGGCTCAAAGGCACAAAACACTCTGCACCCCGACAGGTCCCTAGGGGACACATGTCAAGTTCTGACACCGAGCGGAGAAGGGAGAAGGGAAGGGCAAGGCGGTGAGTGGATTTATTGCTTTTCACCATGAAGGAGAAAAAGCGAGAAAGAAGTGCACAGGTCCGTGCGCCCACTAAGAGATAGAGTCATAGAGGAAGGTGAGGAAATGGGCCATAGGAGAAAATTGAGAATTTTTCCCCAAAGGCCAAAAAGAAATAAAACAAAATTCAAGGGTCTTTCGCCCTACCCACCGATAATCGAGAGTGCCACGTGGCACACTTTCATTACCCGTGGACCGGTAGGGTCAAAATGGGAAATTTTCCCAATTTTTTATAAAAAATTAAGTCCAAAAGGAAATACGTGCCCCTTCCCTAGCCACAAGGGGACATGTGACGCCCTTTGGTTGGCTGCAGGCTGGCGAAGCTAAAAGTGAAAATTTTCAGAAAAAATTCGACAGGTTTAAGGGTGAAGGAAAAATCTACACCTTTGCCTTAGCCCCTGGAGGACATGTGGCAACCTCTGATTAGCTACGGGACAGCGGAGGAAAAGATGAAAATTTTCCCAAGTTGAAATTTTCAAAATATTTTCTAAGGCAATTTGATAGGAAATTTTTGGGTTGCGGGCCAGCTAGGGAAAATTTTCCCAAATTTTCCTGCCAAGTCACAAAAACTTCAAAGCACCATAACTTGAGCTAGAATGAATGGTTTATGGAAAACAAGGACATTTTGGAAACCTATCAATGTCCTCTTTGCATAGGAAGCATAAATTTTACTTTTTTATAAGTTTTAAAGGGTCAATTTTATAAAAAATATCTTTAGGCTTTTAATTGGTAAACTAAAAATTTTCAACTTTTCAATTTGATTAAATTAGATCTCCTCCATCACTCAACATGCCAAAAGACATGGATAATTGATCTAGGGAGGGTTTAAAGTGTTTTAGATAATTTTATTTGTTCAATTGATTCAAAATTGAATTGCTCAACAAAATATAGAAAACGGTTGAGGAAGATATTGAGCTCAATTCTACAATGGTTTAATTATTTCCCGAAGTGTTTTCTTTATCGTATTAAGTTCCTTGATGTCTTAGCATGCTATATTATATCATTTTCCACTGGATTATCAAGTGCAGGTCTGAACTGTGCATTTTAAATGAATTATTGCCATTTTTAAATTTAAGGCAGAGGTCAATTTCTTGAGGGATTTAACTATCATTTCTTCCTTTCAACCAGAGATTTAATTATCTCATTTTTCCATAAAAAGAAACATTGAATTCAATCCATGGTACACTTAAGTGTTTATCCTTTTTCCATTTTCTGAACAACGAGGATTCCAATCACAATTTGATACTCCAATTTCATCACAGTTTTATGTTCCATTACAATAACAACAATGCAATGAGAGATGAATTTGCAATCCTCTATTGACTTCAATAATACAAATTACATCTTTCAGTGTTGGAAAACAATAACAAAATTCTTTTTCTTTCTCAATAGACAGAACAAAATGCAAGTGTTTTTCACAATTCAAATATATAACTTCATAATCAATTACAACATCATTTCTCTATAACATAACTATTACAATTTCATCCACATCATGTGGGAAAGGATTAAAAAGGAATGGGTTTCCACAAGGGATTGTTAAACTGTACATTTCTCTTGCACAAAAATAACAGCATGCAACTTCCATTTTCTTCCAATTTGATCACAACAAAAGAAGGGGAAAGGCAATGCTCTCCACCCAACCAAGATATCCAATGAAAGGAGAAGCATTCCTTCATCATTGGACCCCATGCCCCAACCAAGATATAATAGAAGGTACAATTCAACCATGGCAACAAACTGGCTCCCACACACAACATTCTTTCACATACACATTTCCTTTTTTATAAAAAATACAATCCAAACTCAAAAACAGTAGTTCAACACTGCATTTAAAATCATTTCAAAACAGAACTCGGGCTTGATATTGTAAGACAAAGAAGCAAGGACTATGGGGGAAGCTACTTATTCCTCCCAATTTGGAATTGGGCATCCACCTATAATCATACCTCCAATATAACATATCATATGCCATAAACCTTATATCTCCCAACCCCTCCTTATGCCCCCCCCAAAAGTTTATCCCTTATGCCCCCCCCAAGAGTAAGAAATGCAAGCTATTTATTTTCCATGGTGGGTCTCAAACCCAAAACTCCCTCCACAAAATTTCTTATGCTAACGGCATTCCCTTTTTCCCCCCACATGGATTCCCCATAGCCTTCTCCTACACCATTCCTATGGTAGTCTACCCAAACAAACCATAAAACATGCAAACCATTCACCAGTCAAAACAACATAAGAAAGAAATGACAACAATAAAAGAAGGAATAAACTCCTACCTCCCCATGGAAGGATTTTCTCCACATAGAAAGCTTTGACTGTCAAAAATACAATCCAAAATAGAAACTCACAAGCATGCAAAAATTTCTCTAAACTTCCTCCAAAAACCAGATCTCCAACAAGAAAATGTTCCCCGAAGGAAGAATGCAAAAAGGGATCAACAACCAAGAAAAAACTTCGCCAAAGCTGCTCCAAGGTAAGAGCACCAAACACAAGAAAAAATTACACCCTAAGCTTACATACAAAATGCTTCAAGCTCCAAAAACAAGCCAAGATTTTTTATTATATAGAAAAGAGAAGAGAAGGGGATGATGTGGATCCATGTAGGATGCCACATCACACATCCTCAATTCCAACACTAAAGTCAAATTTCAAAATCGAATGCAAAATAAAGAGGTGGATAAAATATGACAATCTACTTGCACACTCCAAAAAACCCACACCCCAAATAACTCAAAATTAAATAAAATATAAGAGAGTGCAATCAAAATAATGCAACATGATTAATAAAATACAATAAAAATATCTAAAATCAGTCCTCCAACCATACGCATAGTTGGTAAATTAAATTGAGAGGTATGGGACAGGGTTTACTTGTCCCACAAGCCTCCAAAAACAGCCCCCAAGGAAAAATTCGAATTTCCATGGAGGTGGAGTGTTTCATACTCCAAAATCAGACTTACACAAGCTCTTACACAACTTACACATCACTTACAAATTTATTACAAAGAAAACAACTTCTATAATTATTTTCCCATATCCCAATTTGATTTATTTATCTTTTAACCATATGTTTTCTCACATTAATTTTCCACAACATAATTAAATAAAGAAAGAAAGAACATCACTAATAAAACACATACAACAATAATAAAAAGTAACCACATTCATAAAATATACAAACCCATGGTCATATTTAAAGGTGATTCCCCCACATGGAAATACCTAACAAAACAACACACACAAAACACGTTGCCATGGTGACCATGTTGAATTCACCTAGAATTCCATTTTGGTTGGTCTCCGATGCCCCGATGTTTTTTTGTGATATATTTAACTATCAAAATACAAATACCTCCTTCGGCCTTGCGGCCATATCAGAACGTTCAAAATGAATATATAAAATAATCACAAAAGTATCTAAGTATGTGAATCATAATAACATCAAGGAAATTTAACAAAATCACTCACAATATGTATCAGAAACATCAAAGTAATAACTATATCATTTGTAAATTTATTCAGCAATTATATCATCATCAAATAATTTCCCTTTTCTAGGTTTACTCATAATCTCCAAAAATCACCTGTCCACATAACTTCCATTAAACATCCATGTGAATAGTATATCATCATCCACATATGAGTTTCTCTAATAATCACCATGCATTATCTATAATCAAATTCAACAATAATCTAGGATCTGACATCTAACACCATACTAAATCAAAACTATTAAAATGTTTGTCATATAGTATACAGTATCATGATCGGTAATAAAAGGTGCCAAAGGGAAGTTAGCACTACATAGTAATACCTTAATAGTCAAGTGTGAACCAAAGCACACGAGTGTGTCATTGGGTAATGTTCAATACTATTATATGCATGGTGAGTGTACAATGTGATGACAATGCGAGATGTGTATGCTGGAAGTATGGCATGTTCATATGGACGGTGCTACTAGGTTGGGGGTGGAGTTCTATACCCCCCATGTGTGGAAGATGAAGGATTGATCATGTAATTTCATCTAGTAGATCATCATCTTCAAGGTCAAAGTCATAAAAATAAACACTAGTTACTTGAGAACCAACAATGTCTAGTTGATCAAGTAACAAACCATTGTGACATAAATTATACATACCCATGGCATATTCCTCATTAGTGAATGGAGGAAGTAGAAAACTGTGTGCATACTAATGAGTGAAATTTTATGAATAGCCAAGAAAATAACTATTGAAAATAAAGACACGATGAAAGGGTATGACAAAAGATATGTCTGTATGATCAGGATCAAGAGTGCCCCCAATGTAATCAAGCCATGATTTCCCTAATATGAGCAGTGAAGATAAATGAGTAAACAATAGATAGACCATAAGGTGAAATATACGTAAGCCATAAACAATGGTAACATGAAGAAAGCCATAAAAAAATATTGGGAGCTTGTGTTGCAGGATAGAGATCCTTAAAATTGAAACCTAGGCGAGTAAAACCCTTAAGTGTACATATGGTGTTGTAGCATCTAGGATCAAATGGAATATGTTCCCAATAGGATTCATTTATGAAGAGTGTGGAAGTAAATGGTTGATGGGTTGATTTAGCTTGTGTAGGTGAAAGTGTGGGTTAGAGAGCAACATCCATGGAGTGGATAGACCCCTGATATGGAATCATAGCAGCAGTAGTAGTAGGTGGCATAGACGAGGATTCATCTATCACACAAATGGTAACATCTAGTGGTGGTAAGTGAGGTGGTTATTTGATAGGTCGAGGCTTATATGTAATACTTGTTTATTGAATAGGAAGACTAGTATTAGGAGCCCGATTGCAATACTCGAATGAATTGTGGTGACAAAAAATCTTGTAGTCAATTCTTTCATGTAAGAATTTTACATAGTGTATAGTAGAGGGAACAACAGGCATGGCATGAAGCCATGGCTTACAAAGTAGATAGTTGTAGGAGACAGGGAAATAACCAATGAAAAAGACAATGTGGACAATCTTAGGACCAATAGTGATGGGAAATGTAATGTGACCAAGAAATAGAGGGAAGAAACAATCATAAACATATAGTGAAATACTAGATGGAATAATGTCACAAGCAGGATGACCTAAAACATCAAGGAATGACAGAGGACATAAGTTAAGTTAGTATCTATTGTCAATAAAAGTATGCTTAACAACTACATCATAAATACAACATATGATATGTAGAGGCGAGTCATTATAAAAAATGTGAACATCAGTGGGAAGGTTACACTTTAATACTTTGTGTGACGAGAATGCATCATCAAATGCTTAACAAAATGAGCAGTAGTAATAAAATTTCGACTCTATGTAGTAAATAAATATTTACAAGAAAATAATCATTGATTCAGATACTCATGATGACTAAAACCTAGGATGACAAGCAGTCAATGAAGAAATTACAAGCGTGAATTATTGAGTGGGGTTCACAAAAATGATTAGGTAAACATGAGGCCAATATGTGTAGTTAATCTAATCTAGAATGGCATGTAAATATAGTAAATGAATGTAACAAACAAGTATGGAAAATGACCCAAACAACTAATCTAATGAGAGTAGAAAGAATTATATGCAAGAGAAGTATGGAAGTGACTTAGTTGATTTGATGAACTTTTGGGACTGTGTCACAGAAACGACTTGAGAAGCAGGAAGCAAGAAATACTGTTAAGAAGCCCCCAAAAGGAAGGATATGAGCTATCTAGCTAGACTAGAGCATCCTGAGAGGTACTGGGGCATATTTCGGCACTCTACTCTGCAAAATGGGCACCCTATTCTGTGCAAAAGTTCTCAAAATGAGTTTCACAGGTTCTATAGGTCATGTAAAACCCTTGTTGTGTGTCACATCAGGTTCACTACACTACACCTGGTGTCCTTGATAATTCAAGATGGAGGAAAGACATGCAAAAGACCACAATAAGTATCAAAACCCTAAAAAATTAATGCAAATGAATGGGTAAGACTAACCTCAGATGCGATAATAGTGGGCTTACTAAATGAGTGATGCACTACATTTCGTACCCAATTTTAGTTCTCGTGTGTGTGTACATTATCTTTCCTAGGTACTCTTATGCTAATCGCACTTTGTGAAGTAACGAGCAATAACTAGATGTATAATGTAGTAGAATGGTTCATGAAATAGAATAGAATCCCATCCTATACTTGTGTGATGTAAATTGACCCAACCATGTCCCTTCTGATGGAGCTAATTGATGCAAATGATCTCCAAACAGATGCAACTCTAGGTGGATGATAGTAGTGACTAGTGCTTGGTCCCTTATTATGGTCTCATAACTTTATATTTATAAGGATATCTTGATCTAATTTTGTAATTAACCCTAAAATGTGTAACCACCAAAACGATAAGAAGTTGAAATGACTCTAAAACGTTTAAAAGCTAGCGGGAAAGTTCAAAAAGAATAAGGGTGCTCTTGGTTGGACTAAGGATCCTATGTGCGCCCTAGTGCTAGATTCGGCACCCGAGTCAAAGCTAAAATGACACAAAATGATGCAATCGGACTAGGCATGTAGGTGTAAGAGGTCAGGAATGATGAAAGAAAACAAATTAAGATGGCCAAAAGATGGGGTTAATTAGTACTTTCTTCACTCAAAAAACTTCTAAGGTAGTAATATGAGACCGAAACTAAATAATTTCTAAACTTCATGATTTTATGTCTACACGGACACACCCTTACAGATCGCCTTGCCACATTACATCTCTGTTGAATATAACCACTACATTTTTATATTCTCGATGAATATCTCATGTTCCTTAACACCACTCCTTTATGGTTGCTTTACTTCGATGACTCCTGCAATGTTCATGTTTTAAGAGATGGAATCATTTTAATCACTACAGATGAAAAAAAATTTCCTAGCACCTTTCGCTTGGTTTTTTCTTGCACTAACAATACTATGGATTATGAATCCCTTATAGATACGAAAGTTACAAAGATATATATGATACTTTGAAAATTTGAGATTGAAGGAGAGATTAGTTCGCAAACCAATGTATCTTCTAAGGGTTTGAGTTTGATGGTGCTAACTAAGGATTTAATAATCCTTGTACTAGAGAAAGAGTGTTGGGAGAGCGTTATTTTTTACTTTCAAACATGGTACTTTCTCAAAAATAGGTTCGACTGTTGCAGATGGTAATATGAACCCTTTATGTAACTTTCCTAATAGGTATTGAAAAGTCCTGTAAAGTGGTATATGAAAGGAAATCACATCTCTTTTCCCCAACTTTACGATGTAAGCGTGAAACTTAGTTTTAAATTTAAACCACATTGTTTGATATATTGGATCTCCTCCCAAGTACGGTTATCTAGGAGAAAAAAATCATACTTAATTTGAAATTGTTAGAATTGGTTTAAAAAAAAGTATTTTCTTAATCTTAATTGTAAATGGAACATCTTTTAAGGATGGGTTTTCCCATAGATTACTTCATTTCAGGGAAAAGTTTTGAGAATCTATAAAAATGTGGATTCATTGCTACTTCATATTTTTCATTATTTAACATAACCGTCGTAGCATTTGAATATTTGCTATGACTGCTTGGAATATAAGAATATTATGTATATCATATTTGAAAAATTCCTTGGATTTTCCAAATAATATGTAATACAATAACACAAATATTCCCCGCTTTTTGAAAAGATGGAAGAGGACAATCATCGAGCATTGAGATGAAAGAAATTGGATAAATTGTATTGCTCATAAATGCAAAGTAAATATAGGATTAATATAGGAAGGAGTGAAATATGAGAGTATCATAGGACCAAGTTTGATGAGGCATGCTAGAAAATAATTTTTACGAAGGGTAATAAAATACAGGCCTAATGCCAATGATGATGCTTTATCTAGACAAATGATGCCAAATATATGAAAAAAATAGTAATTAAGAATTAATTGGGGTAGATGATAGTATAGGAATTATAGGAATAAGTAGGTATTGAGATTTTACTATAAATAGTAAGGTGGAAAAGTGAAAATGTACTTCATTCGTAACTTTCACAATAGAGAATTGAGCTATGAGCACGGAAAATTCCCCGTGCATGAGATGCCATTCCAACGAGGTTCTAGAGGGTGTTAGAGGTTGTTTCCACATGGACTATGGATCGGATGGAAAGTGACTTATTTTGCATATGAAATTAGGATAATATAGGTATTTCGAGTATTTTTTTCTTTTCTTATGTTAATATTGTTAGGCGTGTATGTCCAAAACAGGGTTGAATGGCCCGATTATTTTATTTAGATAGTACCATATGGATCTAGTTACTAGTGTCCTAATTATTGATGCTAGTATCCATTTTTTTTGGTGGTCATATCTGAGTGTGTGTGGTAGCTTGTATGTTGAGTCTTGACCATTTTATGAGTAATAATTTTTTGGTTTTGTTGTTTGTGCTGCACAAGAAGATATATATTCGAGGTAGTTATGTGGAGGTAGATACTTATCTAAATTTATTAAATTATGCTTGTAGGAGTAGGATTGGGATGTTTTAGACAATTTTGGGATATAACACATTGTTATATTAGGGAGATACCCCATAATATGAATCTGATGACTATGTTGTGTGACAAGTGGTATGCAAATACTTGAACATTTTTTTACCCATTGGTGAGATGACGGTGACATTATAGGATATATATAGAACTCTTTGGTTATTAGTTATGGAAGAGAGGGTACATGTGATGGTCCAAGGAGATACATGGAGGAAACCTTTGAGACATTATTTTTCAGGGTCAAGAGCACATATTGAGTCATCGATCGTTTTAGATGACAATGTGAGATTAGATGTTCCACAATTACCGAATTTTATTGTAGTGATACTTGAATCTAGTGTGGTAGTGCATTGAGATGAGGATTTTGTTTCATATAAAATCAATGAAATCTGTTAGAGTATTGAGGAGTATAACACGTGGTATGTGTGTTAGTACACTAACACATGGATTTATATCACTTTATAGAGGAGGACCATTATAGTGGCATAAGATCCATTACATTATTACATGTTTAGGAATATGATCATATTTCTATACTATGAGTGGTGTGTGGGCCGAGGGATGATATTGGTTGGTCAAAGATCTTTACATCTCAAATATTTTGTGTGACGAGCCAATTGTTTTATTTGAGGACCTATAGGTTGATTTTAGATATGATGGGTCACAAATCCATTATTTAGAGCTTTTATATGGACTATGGATGATTGGTAAAGGATAATATAGAGCTTTGGTACGTTTGCCACACCATGTGATTAGAGTAAAGGTTTATTGTGGAGAAAAATTATTTCAGTATGAGTAAGTATTTAGATTGTTTATCTTTATACATGATATTCTCATAGATAAATCTATATGGAAGAGATCTATATGAGAAGTGAGGAGATTACGAGCTAGGACTTGGCCTACTATAGCTCAATTAAAGTTTCCTTGTATAGAGGAGAGGGATATAAGGATAGTGAGGAGTATAACCGATGGTGTGTGGTGTACCCTAGATTATATACATTGGTGGGTAGAAACAACACGACTAGATACCATCAAGGATGATGTCATGGAAATGATTATTACACAACATAAGTATATTTGATTTGTATAATTTTTTATTTATAGTTGTTAATTTTGGTGTTTCTAAGGATAGGATACTAGTAATTAATATTATATGATTACAAGTGACAAGTATTAGAAACTCATTGTAAATTCATTAATGCACACATTGACTCATAAAGTGCCCATGGATGTGCTTGGTGGGGAGGTATGTTTGAGATGGTTAATCATAGTTCAAACGATCATGCCTATTTTTTAAATCCACTAACCATAACAACCTCTACATGAATTGTGTTAGAGTTTGAGAAAGATCAGGTGAAGACAAAATTAACACGAGTGTGGGAGGTAGCTGGAAGAGGTGGCCTTTCACAGAGTGTGTTTGATAGATATGTGGAGCTCCAAGGTTGATATGTAGTGGTTGTTTCTAAGGAGATTGAGTTATGAGAAATATTTGAGGAATAAAATTTATTATATCAATGTAAGATACCATGTGGGGAAGCATATAATTCTATTATAGTTGTAGCCTCTAGCAATACTTGAGAATGTATGATTTGTATAGAAACCTTAGATCACAATATTTTATATTGTGAATCACACACACACACACACACACACACACACACACACACACACACACACACATATCTGTGTGTCTGTGTGTGTGTGTGTGTGTGATACTTTTATGGATGGTGTAGTCTTGAGTTATAATGAGTTATTTTTCTTATGTGATCTATTTTGATGTTATAATTAGTGATGATAATAGTACCATAGATGTTAAACTTTCATTACAAATGTGAGGCTAGATAAAACAATATAGATAGGCATATATGTTGCATATGGATTGACACTTTGACAAATATAGGTAATAAATAATTGATCATGTGTAAATACTCATATTAGTGGATGATAACCATGAAATCATATATTGGGAAATGAATGTATGACCTCCATGGAGAGAGAAGGAAACAAATATCCAAACCAATTGACTCAACGGATGTGATATCAGACATATAGGTGCCAAAGGAAAAGTTCAGAGTGATTACAATAGCCCTAGAATGATGTGAATTAGGAATGATGACGGTTGCTCCTTTAGACCCACAATGGGGGTCAAAAAAGAACTGGTGAAGATGGATTATGCATATTTGTAGAAAGAGACAATATGAAAAAAGATTGATGAGAGGTGTCCATACTCACAACATTCAGTGAGAAATGTCATGAGACAAGAAAATGGGATATATCCTCATTACATGCAAGATAGAAAATGACACCTCAATCCTCACAAAAATTGAAGTGTGTAGAAATCATTGTCACAATGAACATTGATCCTATGAAAATTAGAGAATGGATGGTTACAATTACACCATAATTGATAAAGAGGATAATACTCATTAGAAAGTAAAAAAACAACCTCTCATGGAGGCCTACGCAAGGGTAGAGAGTGTTCATGTGTATATTTATGGATTGTGAAGTTGGTGAAATAGGTGGAAGAGAAGAAGAAGTGCTATGTGCAGTAGGAATGGAAGAAGTGCTATGTAGGATAGGATTAGAAGAAGTAGAAGCATGTACACTAGTATGGTCATTAATTTATTCTTTTTCTAATGCTATATCTTTAAACAAAAGAACTGTAAAAGATTCACATGTATCATACAGAAAATTTTCTTGTAAAGGATGAATTATCAACCAAAAAAGATATATTGCATTTCTAGATCAATATCATGAAAAATTAAATGATGCATATAAGACTTAAAATGTAAAAATATAATCCCAAGTTGGTTCATTATTTCCTTGATGCAAAGAATCTAAAACATCAAATGTGACTTTAGGATCATTATTATAAGTAAAGCCTCTAAGAAACATCTCTTCCATATCAATATAAGTAGTAATAGATCCAATAGAAAAAATCAATAGACAAAAGAGAACCAATGTATGTAAGTCTATTAGGAAAAATTATTAGTGATAATCTATATATAGAAAATGAAGCCATAGATAGCCTTAAATCCTAAAGATGTATATAAGGATTACATGTCCCAATCAAAAATTTAAAAATAGGGCATACTAAAAATCTTAGAAAAGGCTCATTTGTAAGTGTTCTTCGGAATGGGATTTATATGAAGGGAATTATTATCAGTACTAGTAGAGTATGCCCTACTTTCAAGTTTAAGATCTGGAGCTCATTTTTTAAATCATAAACATCATACATTAAATAAAGAACTTCTTGGGGCGGGATGGCATACACATTTAGGGGCTCATTAATGGGTTGGATTTTACCATTGTAAGTAGCCATATCGATACTATTAGGTTGGAAGTAAATTTTTTGATAAATGAAAGGGAAAATATTACTATGGATGGAAGGGATCTTAATACACAAGGATGTTTGCATAAATTTATCAGCAAGCTCAACTACAGCGGGAAGAAAAACAAATTTTAAATTTTCATTAACATTATCATTATTTTATACATTATCTTTAGAAACATCAAGATTAGTAATACATGCATCATGAGTAAAATAATATTGTGAGACAATATGATTAGTAATGGTAACATCAACAATAAGAGCACAAGTTATAGAAGGATCCATACATGCAAGAGAAGAAGAAATATAAATTTATTTAGGAACAATGGTCAATGGATAAGTAGAAGGTGGAGGGGAAGAATCTTAAATAAGAATATCAAGCTAAACATGATTGGTCCCAAGGATTTGTGTGTATGTAAGGGGAAGAGAAGGAGGAGGAGGAGAGCTAGGTCAATAGAGAATAAAATTGAAAACATCAAGACATTAAGGAGAAAGGAAAGTATCAATAGAAAAACCTTATTGATTTAAATCTAAACTAGATCCTCAATACATGTATCATTAGTAGTGATAAGATGACAATAAAAATCACAAACTCTAGTGGCCTCTACAGGGATAACAATAAAACATCAGGACCAGGGTTATAAATATTGGTAAACATGTGAGGTATGGTAAGATTTTGACATAGGTGTAATATGATCATTCTTG
The DNA here is from genome assembly GCA_019776745.2 of Taxus chinensis. Lineage (NCBI taxonomy): Eukaryota > Viridiplantae > Streptophyta > Pinopsida > Cupressales > Taxaceae > Taxus > Taxus chinensis. Next base: position 228,869,089 of record CM034147.1, on the reverse strand, counting down.
TAAAAATATTATTTCATCCTCAACATTTGTTAAATAAGGATGAATACCATTCATAGGAATGGATTCATACTTATGAGAACTAGAATTCAAGTAACTGTTTCGCACCATATTTTGGTATACCATGAATAATATATAAAAATAAAAGGATTCGAGAAAATGATACGGTTCAATAAATAAATGGGATCACCAAATGATTTAATAAAGTTAAATCTAAGATAACAACACTTATGATTAGATAAAATAATAGTAACAAATAAGATCTATCTAATAGAAGTATGAATAAGAGTGGTATATAGGGTTGTTAGAATGCCTTAGCTTTCCATCATATGTTTGTATTGATTCTATACTGATGAATGATTTGAGTAGGAATATTCTTGGATGTGTAAGATATGATTTAGAAGAAAACATGTACAATCCTAGGGACAGGGGTTCCAGAACAATACCATCTATTTTAGGTGCTAGTGTATGAAAGAAAAATAAGGATCTAATTCTTTCTATGTCACTTCTTATCACCTTTATCCAAATTTAGGTAACCTCAAGTTTATTTCACTTTTGTTCTATCGAAATTGTACCTAATAAAAAAACCCCAGATATAAGCACCATACTCAAGCACACATTAGAATAAATAAAAAATTTATATGAGAGAGTGAGACTGACCCCAATGGTCACCCCAATGTGATCTTACTATCGATTGATTTTGTAGATTTTACATTCCATGTATATCTAGTGGTATGTGATTGAAATAATTTTCCTTGAGATAAGATTCCCTAGTGCAAGTCACTCAAAGAATTGCAGGCTATAAATAACTTACCCTAATTCAAGAATGTGATCTATGGAATTCATAATAACCTCCACCTATACAGTGAATAACGCATCACAAAATGAAAAATAGAGAGTCCTTTCCAATTTGAAAAATGGAGACTAATTTAAGGGGAAGAGTATCACCAAAGACAAAACTAGGGACATCAACACAAAGGATCCTTCAAAAAACATGTAACTATCGAAACCCTTCTTAAAGTTGCTAACTATTTATTGAAATAAATAAATGAGTATCAAAGGAAAGAGTCCATGTAGGAAAATAGAATTAATGGCCTAAAAGAAGAACTCATTATGCATGAGAAAAGGGTTTCCATAATTTAGGATCGAGTCTATAGACTTTAGAATTATGGATGTCCCAGAAAAAGTATGCATCTATTCCTTAGTAGGTCAGACGAGAAGTAATAGTTCATGGTTAGCAAGGAGGGTGACAACCAAGGGAGTAGAAAGAACAAGGATTTACATAACCTTTGAACTAGATCTATAACTAGAAGTAAAATGTAGGATAAATGTTAGGAGATAGATTCTTTGTTTTATTTATTTTTTTCTTTTAATTGGATCCTTTTTCATATTATCAATACTATCTTAAAAAATTTAAGGGATTTTGTACTTGGTTTCTCTTTGGGCTTCAGTCTTCGCCAATATTTTTTAACCGGGTCTTCCATTGGTTCCTTTGTGGGTTGTTTTGTTTTCCTAACTCCTTTTTGTATGGATTTTTACTCTGGGTTTTTGGTTTCCCTTAAAATCCAAACTATTTACCTAATAAAAAACAGATCTTAAAATTTAGTCCCTTGTGTTACTTTTGTGTATGTGGTAGGTATAAAAACTATAGCCCAAATTACACCATAAATTTCTAAGTAGGTTATCTATATGTATAGATATGATTTTTTTTTTTAAATTTCGCACATAGCGACACAAAAATCTTACCTAGGTTGTGAAAAAGATATATGAAAATAACCAAAGCTAGAGAAAATTGACAAAGGAGAAAACAAAGAAAATAAGAAAAAACCATTGAGAACGACATTAGCATTTATGCCCTACTGTCCTATCTAGATGGTACTATCATGTAGCAACAAAAAAAATGAAAGATAGGAACAAAGATCCTTGTTAATTGGCCAAAAATTTACAATTGATAGATAATTGAATAATGAAAAAAACAAAGAAAAAAACAAAATACGTGTCACCAGTGCCTAGTTTGAATACTCAGAAATCATGTATATAAAATAATAGTATAGGAATAATGTAATAGTAATAAGTGAAAATTTTAGTGACAACATGTTTTAAAATCAAGATTCTTGGTGATATTCCCTGGAAGAAGTTTTGAGAGTGTATCAGGAGCATTATTTGATGTTTTATAAAATGTTATGATATGAGAGGGAGTACATTTTTATAGATAGAAAACATTGGGCTTGTCGATACCTCTCTTCCATAATTTTACAATATTCCAATGGCTTTGTATCTGTGAGAAACGTGGTTTTTTCTTGATAAGGGAATTTGATGTATTGAAGAAATGTTAATGGGACAACTTGCATGGCATAGATCTATAGACGTATAGAGAAGATTTTTTATGCAACCTCTAATTCCAAAACATTGTACAAGGTCTCCAAGGTGATTATATTTCAATCATAAGTGATACCATAGTTGTTCCCACAAATTTTCTCTTATGATTATCATACTTATGAATAGTTATGATATCAATAGTATGAATCTCCTCGGCATAGCCAACACATCGTAATAGTTCCATCAAACAAATATTTACCATGGATCCATTATCTATAAGAACTATTTTTATCTTATGATGAGTAAGAAATACTTTGACATATTAGGAACTATTATTTGGAATGTTTGGATTTAAAAGGTCATGAGGACCAAATGATAAGATAGGGTTATAGAGAGAAATATTTCTTATCAATGCATGAAAATGTTGGATATTGATATTTTTAAGAACAAGTTTATCTTGTAATGCATGAGTAAGGATGTATTGAAGTACATGTGATGTTTTAAGAAACACCACAAGGTAGATTTGTGTATATCATATCTCGAATTATTGGATAATATCATGGGAATTGGAGGAAATTTTTCGATTGGATTATGGTCAATTCTGATCATTGATTCCCAAGAATTTATTTCTTTCAATATAATATTTATTTTGTTGTTAATACATTGTCATTTGACTTTATTTAAGCTTATTTAAAAAAAAATTATGAAGCATATTCCTATATGGTCCACATATTTTCCATGATTTGTATCATGCAAATTTCACATTTTATTCCATACATTTCAATGTTTTTTTTATCATGCATCTCTTAGGATAAAGAACCCCCATTCACACATTCTTGACAATGATATATCTTCTGTCTAGATATTGAGAAAATATCATTCCTATTATATTGTTTGTATCATGTGACCACTAGTTTTTTTTTTTTTTGAATACACACTCTTTCATGAGTACATATGTATTTTACACAAATTTATGTGCTTATCTTATAGTGCTTATTCATTAAGTTTAAATGTGACATTACATATTGAATTTTCATTTGTTGTATCACTAGCCCACACAACATGAGTTTATGATGTCATACATACTACCAAGTTAATACTTTACATCAATTATTTCAATATATATGTTTTAAATATTCATCTCAAATCTCAAAAAGGGAAAAAATGTATATTTTCCTTACATTCATATAGATTCTAGCTACTACAATATATGGGGACACTGAAGAGAAAAAATTATTCAAATGGATACACATAAGGCACACCAACAATTCTTTGGCAAGGAATGAATTTAAGATAGAGTTTTTTAGTATCACTTGTACTAATTATTGCGTAGACACCCTAATACGGAATTTAAAATTAACATTATATTTATAGAATATGCATGGAAGGAATTTGATTTGGGTAACTTGACTAAACCCGAATTGTCTTTTATTACTTTTACAAATCCTTTTTCAATACTTTTCTACTAACAAATATATTATACTTTACATTTACAACTCCACGTATTATTTCCCAAACAAAAGTGATTATTTTCAATTAGTTAAGCCCAGATTGTATGAAATTAAACTATTCTTCGTGATTATTTTACGTACGTAGTTATTATCCTGTCGTAGGCAAGTCATATAGGCATCAATAAATCAATTTACTTGTATTGGGAAGCCAATTACAAAACCCCACGTGAAATTATATATGTTTATTATATAGTTTATCATATATATATATATATATATATATATATATATATATATATATATATAAACATTTAACTTAATTAACTCATTGGCTGAATTATTTTTATAAGAATTTTAGATTTTTCACATTAAAAAATATGTTTTTCAAAATTGTTGCTTTACTATAATTTAAACATTAGAAAAGATTATACTATAAATTAGATATCATAAATATCTTACTAATAACATTCATTTGCAATTGTAGTGGATGCTAGTGGTTGAAATGAACGTGTACTTTGTTAGATTAAATTTTGACATTAGTTGCTATGAACGGCATTCAACAAATAGCTCAGGTGTGTTGAATAGCTTTGGCATGTTGAAGACTATGAGGTACAATTCAAGGATTTTTGTATGGTGAGAATTCATTTTTCTGTTGTTTAATGTCCCTATTTTACATTTTTCCTTTTTTGTTGCTGGTGTTGTTTTGTTTTTCCGAGCATTACAGGTACCCCCGCCAAAAAAATGCAACATGTATGCAGATTAGGGTTTTGAGAATAAAAAGTGTCTGGACATGCTTGTTATATATCTTTCCCTGCTCCTTGCACTTAATCTGGCACTTCCTTTTGAATGCCAAAAATGTAAGTGGTATCATTTGTTCCCGAGGAAAGAACATAACCAAGTTCTCACTTCTTTTTCTAATTTTATACTACTTAAACGTGCATTTTCCTCTTACGAGGCATAGTTCAATGATGCTTGGAGAGCGTTGCAGAGTAGAGTCGGATCTCAGACGTATGTTGTTTCATTTTCAGTGATAAAACAATTTCATTTTGTCCGGAAGATTAGATTCTATCATGATTTGTGATGGAGTTGGTCGGCCCTCTTTGTTTTTCATTTTTTCTCTGGTCTAGTTTCTTCCTGTGGGTGAAACCGAAAAGGGAAATCTTCTCTTTTATCTTCTTTCTCCCTTTGCTGGGTTCTCTCTTGAAGGATGATGTGTTGTGTTTAGTGGACTTTGTTATGGTTACTATCGTTTGTCTGGTGGGTTTCTTCGAGAATTTGGTTCTCTGTTATCCCTTGATTTTTACACCCTCTCTTCCGTTTGCAAAGGAAAGACTTCTCTTTCTTCCTCTTTTCCCGTTGTTGGGCTTTGGAATTTTTTGAACCAACCCCTTACTATTGAGAACATTTGACTTTATTTCTCCCTGTCTTTATTTCCTTGAGATGCTCAACCACATCAACATGTTTTTTTACTCAAAGAACTTTAAACTTATGTAGAGGTCTGGAACATTTGCACGAGAATTGTCATCCTTCATCGATTCATTGCAATTGAAAATAATCAATTATCTTTCTTGATACTAACTTCAATGCTAAGGTGAAGGCAGGGTTGTCTTTAGGCCTTCGTAACGTGCTCTAGTAGGGATTTTGTTTCGCCCCCTTAATCGTGCCTTATATTCTGCAATTGTATATAAATTGAACATCGATTAATACTTGTCTAGGATGAAGTATTGACTCATTGGTTTAAAGGATAATATTCCATGAGAAAAATATGTTTTATTTATGGCTAATGAAATATTGCATTGCATTTTTTTGGCTTTCCGAATTGGCTTCATGGGAAATTAATCACATATAGCGGGAAGGAAATAAAGTTGTGGATTTCTTTTCTAATTTTGGTGTATTTCAAAGCCCCCTTTCACTTTCATCCACTGATTGATGTTAGTGGCCAGATCTTGTTGCCATTTTGGAGAATGACGCAGTCCCTCATGTGGCAAGGTAAACGTCAGTGACTCGTATGACAATCTATTTAATTTCTCTTTTTTCCCTCTTTCGCTTCAATCTAGCTACCTTTCTCTAGCTTCAGTGAAATTTTCTCTCTCAATATGGAATTTGGACCATTTAATGGACTTTTGTTTAGGGTTGAAACACAAGAAATGACATTATACGGGCCTGTCATGCAAAATCGGTTGAAAAAAGTGTTTCAGCATGATTCCATCGAGGTTCGCAAGGCCATTGAGGCCATTAACGGGACTAATTATCTTTAGAACTTAGGAAACCCTCGAATCAATGAGGAAATCACTTCTCTTTTTGTCACCCACATGTTATTGATTAGTGAAGACAAATATGAGGGAATTAATATCACCCGCCATTTCATTCTTCCTCCCCACTTGGTCAGGCTAGAAGAGGCGGTTTGGGGGTTCTCTTTTCCTTCCTACTTCATGCTCGATGGGCTAGATGTGATCTCGAAAGGGGTGGATAGGGATTTGGTTCAATAATTGCAAAGGAAAAACAAGGTACTATGGAGGTTTGTTATAGTAGTACATATGAAATGCAGATCCAAGGCGACAGAATATGCTTCCATCTCTTAGCTCAATTTGGAGGAGCTAGATAGGCCTATAGGTTTGATTCCCTCGCGTGTGACTTTTCTTCAAGAGCATGATGTATCGGCATACACTATTATACTTCAGGTTTCCCAGCAACACACTCATTTCTATCGTTGTAGCTCTAGGCTTCACCAAATTGCTCATGTGAAAGGGGAAATCTTATGCCCGAAGATTGAGATTGTTGATGTATTTAGCTGATGATAGCAAGGCCTATCAATATGGTTATAGTTTTTTTATTTTTGGACTAGGGTGAGATAATTTCACAATCTCCTTTCTTATCGCCCTATTTTTTTTATGAATACTAGTTTTTTGTATCAGGATGTTAGGTTTTTATGGCTACTTTTTTAACCAACCTATCGTTATCTAATCTTTTATAAAAACGTTAAAAGGGAGCGGACCTAAGAACCCCCTGGTTCATAGCTCCAGTCAAGAGTGTATACCATATAAAAAAAAAATGTTTCCCATGTAGCTTTTAGACTTTGGCCTTGCAATAATAGATGTCGGATGTGCTTGCAATAATAAATTTGAAAACAAATGCCAACCAAAATTTCCATAAAATGTGGGGATAGAACAAAAATTGCATTTATATAATTGTATTACACATAAAAGAAATTAACCAGAAGTAGAGTTTGGCGTAAAAAAAATTTCTCAAGACCTTTAAATCTCCTGCCATGCGTATGATGCTATCATATATGGGTATAATAACCAAAATAATAATCCTCTATGTATTTTAAGTTTACTCTTTTATTTAAAAAAAAAAATTCCTTCTCGATTTTTTAATATCCTGCCATGGGTATGACAGTACTTGATCTGGGTATAGTAACAAACATAGTGATCCTCTACGTATTTTCTGTTTCCTCTTTTATTTTTTAAAATAGCTTAAATTATTCCTCATATTTTATTACATTCAAAAGCTTTCAACTACTTCATTTTTTTGTTTTTCTATATTTTTCTTATATTATAATAGACTATTTCTAGATTGGAGATTATTTAGTCATAGTCTATTGTGACCTATTTCTATGCAGGTATTCCTTTTTGCAATAGTAGGATTCATTTATTTGATTCACTCTTCTATGTGCCTTATGAGAAATTTCATCTACATGTAAACTAATAGAGAAAAGTGAATTTTATGCATTTTCTATTTCTCTATTGCACCTAATTATTGGAAGAAATCCAACTGTTAAATCTCAAGCAATAGAATTTCAATCTCTCCTTTCTTGGGTATGTGGCATCTCCTTTCAGCATGTTGTCTTGTTAAAAATGTTGAGGATTAGATGGCTGAACATTTTCACTCATAGACCCTTTAGTTTCATGAGCATTTAGTATCCATTACATTGCTGATTACTTTTGGTTTAAATCCTCTCTATTTTCTTTTGCATGTTTATTGAAGAATTGTCGATAAGAAATGGTTCGATAGGGAACTTACAAAATATGCATAGTATAGATGGATTTATTTTGGATTGCATGTTTCAATTCATAATATAACTTACCAAGTAATTATGAGAAGGTTTTAAAATGTACAACCTTATTTGTAGTGAACCCCCATGTTCATAGCTCCAGTCAAGAGTGTTTACCTTACTAAAAAAAAATGTGGTTGCCTATATATGTTGGTTTTGTGTGCTTGTGTGTGTTACTCTTATACCATGCATTTTTCATAGACTTTGGCGTTGTAATAATAGATGTCGGATGTGCTGGCAATAATAAATTTGAAAACAAATTCCAACCAAAATTTCCATAAAATGTGGGGACAGAACAAAAATGGTGTTTATATAATTATATTAGACATAATTAATTAATAAATTAACCAGGAGTAGATTTTGGTGTAAATTTTTTTTATCACGACCTTTAAATCTCCTACCATGCATATGATGATATCATATATGGTGTATAATAACCAAAATAATAATCTTATTGATGTAGATTATATTGTGTGTAGATTAGATTGTGCTGAATTTTGTGTTGTGTACCGTTCCCCAACTTCAAAATTCGAATTTTGACTTGGGAAGCCTTTTTGGAGGCTTGTGGGACAAGCTAGGCTTGTCCCATGCCTCTAAAATTTACCCAACAACCCTACCTATGGTATGGGGAGTTAAGTTTAGACTTATTTAAGCATTTTGGAGTGTTAAAAGGTTAAAATAATTACACTTTCCTACTTACCACAATTAGTTAGTCCTTGGTAGACTTGGTGTGCAAGTTTGAGTGTCTTGTGGGCTTGTCATAAGTCTTACATGTTCATTTATTGTCCTAGTAATGGTGTTTGACTTGTTTTCTGGAATGAGGGAATGATGAAGTGACATCCTAAATGTAGCGAAATCATCTTCCTCACATCCCATTTCTATTTATTGATGGAATTTCATGGATTTGGGTATACTTATTCATTTTATTTATTTTACACATTTTGAATTGGGAGCTTATTGGAGTTAATTTTGGAGTGTGCTTGGCTTGAAGGTGTCAAAAGAGATTGTGGAGTGAATTATCCTAGAAGCTTGATGGAGAGGTAGGATTTCCACCTTTGTTATTTTCTTACTATATTTGTAGATGTGAAAATAAATTGTTCTTGTAAAGTTTGTATGAGTGTTGTGAGTGTGTTTGTTTTTGTGTTGCTAGGTAGTTTCCTTAGGTTGGGTTTGGGATATGCATTTATGGACCATTGGGGAGGGAAAACAGAGATGTGAGGTATGCATTTTTGAGGGGGTGTGATTGGGAGTTTCACGTATGGGGACTGAAAATTAAAAAATGGGCATATTTTTGCATACTTGAAATGGGAGAGATAAGAATGTTTTGTTGTTATATTGTCCACATGGAGGCTTTGGGTGAAACTCCTACTTCACTTAAGTGGAAAAATGTGGTGGTCCCATATTCCATGTTCCTTTTTGGTTTGATATTAAGTCTATTTGTTGTTTTAGAAAGTTGTAAATTTTGTGTGTATTTCCATTTAAATGTGTTAAATGTTTTTGATTGTATGTTTTTTTTGTGGAAGCCATTTTTGTAAAAAGTTGTCAAATGTTGCTCAAGACCCCTCATTGTTCTTTGGTTGTGTCTCGGGGGACAATAAGGAGATTTATTTTATCCTTATTGGATGATAGGTTAGGCAGAGAGCGTCACCTATACCCCTTATTTCTTGTATTGTAATCCAAGATTGTGAAAGATTGAAGAGTGAAAGATTGAATCTTCAAATTGGTAGAAGACATGCAATGAATACTTGTGTTTTGGCCTTGTTCAATGTCCTTATGTTGTAATTTGATCATTCTATTATTCCCACTTTGAGTGGAAGATTGTAGCCTTCTATGTTTGTAAAAAAGTTGCTTATATTACTTGAAAATCCATATAACTTGTAAACTCTTCTAATAGTGTTTGAATTAGGAATTTGCATTTAAAAATGTGTTAGTTTTGTGAAAGGAAACTATCAGATTTCACCTTGTTTTTGTAAAGTACAAAGATTGAAATAAATTGAAATGGATGTGCATCCCTTTTAAATTTAATTTTTTTCATTATCTCCAAAGTGTAATAGGTTTATTTTTAAAAGTATTGAGAAACTTTGTTATAATGCACTTGTTGTTTAAAATGGTTGACTATTAATTATTGTAATAAGAAAAGAAGAAAATTGTTTCTTGATCCTTCTTGAAAAGAACGTGTATTGGAAAGTAGGGAAGTTTTGCTACATTTATTATTAAGTTGTTAAAAATAAAAATAGTTTCTTAAAACTCTAGATTGAGAAATACATTTTCTGCTCTTTACACGTTATATTAGAAGGAATGAGAACTTTTATTAGAGTTATCTTCTAGATTTTTAAATGAATGGATTGTAATTAAGTTTTATTGTCACCTTGCCTTACAAAAAAAAAAAAAACATAGTTTAATGATCTTAAATGAATAATTTAATCTCTTTTATACAATAGTGTAAGGCTAAATGTATATCTATTTGTATATACTATTATACAAATTTAATAGATTAGTTTATATAGTCATACCTATACATATTTAATATTAAAAATATTATAAAATCGTTATTTCGAAAATTCATAGTTTTATATATATATATATATATATATATATATATTCCATTGATTTTAAATAAAACTAAAAAATTTAAATAAATAAAAAATCATTGTATTGTTTTGTTTGAGGACCAAGTGCAGCCGTGGTTGTTATTTGATTTGGTTTTTGTTGGTACCCAAATTTAATCTCCTTCAAAGGCCAAGCAACATCATGGATTTAACATGACACTCTGAGGCAGATATATGATTATGTATGTCATTTTGCATCCAGGGAAGAGATCTAATCCGACTTTTTAGCACTTAGGCTTTGAAAAGGAGTGGGTAGCAGTTTAAGAGTATTTGATGTATCCTCACTATTTTAAGTTGTGCCTTTCAACCAGGGTAAGAGGACCCTTTTGTAGCCTATTTTTTATGGAAGAGATGGGGATATCCTTCCTAATGAATTATTTAAGGAGACCTTGGAGAAATAATGATCAATGCAACAAAATCTAACTCTCACGAGTTGTCACTCTAGATAGTGGAGATATTATTTGGGCAAGGTTCAGGATACTAAAGACATTTGGAATCCTGATTGTTTCTACATGCTTTGGTAATGGAAATTATGCATTTTTGCACACACAGGACAAACAGGGGTAATATCGGTAGGATTAGTTGTTTTAAATGAATTTTTTGTGGGAGGTGAGGAAAAATGAACTTGATTTTCCAAATCTTTGAGAACTCTTAAAAATGGAAATTCTAGACAACAAGATGCTTCAGAATAGCTAAAATGTTCATTTAACCAGAATATGTGCTTCAATGAAGACCCAGATAAGCACTTTTTCACACAATCTGTGAGATTTTAACACGACGGTTTGAGTTAGAAAACCCAAAAAATTATTGAGATCCAAACCCAATCACGCCTAAGGTACACCAAGAGGCTTACAGACATTATCTATCAACAAATGAAAGAAAATTTATTTTAAATATTTTATTTCATTCCCATATGAAAGATCTTCTAGGTAATGAAATTGCCGATGCCACTAAACTATCACAAGGATTGAGACCTGTGTGATTAAGACATATTTTGATATAAGATTGCAATAGGAACAAGAGAAACTATTTGCAGACATTCAGAAATGAAACAAACACATTTTTCTCAAGATCAACATAGAATAACATGAGTTTGATTAAATTTATCAGTAGGGGAAATCTTCTAGAACAATATCGGATCTTTTCAATGGTTGTACACTTGCAACCACCTTGACATGATCAAACTTAATAAAAAATAGATACAAAAGCTTCTCAGATGGCTTCTCAAAAGACATTATTTGTCCAGGTTTCCTCTTGGGATTTTTCTTCGACCTCTAACACTCTAACCTCATACCATTTGCATGAAAAATTTGTGCCATTTATAAAATTTACAACAAAACCCCCTTTCCCCTAAAAAATAATGAAATTGAGTTCTACCAGTGCTTGCCATGATCACGATCACGATTTCAAGAATCAAATCTGCAAAAAGTCGCCAGGTGCTCAGGGGGAAAATCGATTTGAATATCTCCCACATTCAACTCATCCTTCTACTAGATCACTCCTTCTTGAACTCTCCAACCACTTCAACCCCTAATCTAAAAAATTTGGTTCCTTGCATGCTCGGGAGAAGAAAAATGGAAAATCATATCAATCCCAAGAGTTAGACCATTTTAATGGTGAAAGACGTCTCCATATTTTCCCCATAAAACTCAGATATTAACATTAACTCTCCCCTCTATTTGGCGTGTAGGAAATACCAAAAAATCTTGAAGAGTCACACTTCCAGGTGTGTTTCAGTAAAATGGAGGGAAAATAAGATTCAGAATTATAGCTGTCATTGATCTTTCCTTTGAATTTGGGTTGTCCACATGGAAGATTCAATTTAAAATGGGCCCAGGGGTTTCCTTTGAAATTTTACAATCTTTAAAAAAAATGGAAAAATTTCACATTTTTTTCTGCACCTCCGTGCTTGAGAAATGAGCTTGACACATGTCCTATGGTGGGTCCTAATAGAACTGCTACCAAATTATGCTATTTCACCTCATTTTTGGAAATGGGAAAATTTTCCAATGTTTCCCTGCAACACTGCCCTTGAGAAATGAGCCAGACACATATCTCAATGTGGGTCCGAGCAGAACCATGCTTCCTTTTTCAATTTTAACTCTTTTCTCCCAAAAGGAAATTTTTCTAAATTCCCCTCAAGAGTATGCACCCTTTTCGTTGACTAGAGCAAGCTTTGACCTCTCCTCTATTGAGCTTGTGGGCTATTTTAATGTTTTAATCTTTTGAATATCATGCGGAAAAAATACAAGTTACCCCCAATGGTCCTCCTCCCCTCATTTTTGACTTGAAACAAACTTTAAGTAGTCCTTTGTTGGGCTTGTGGGCCATTTTTTGATATTCTAACCCTTTTGCGAAAAAGAGGAAAAATATCTAAGTTGCACCCTGATGGTCTACTTCACCGCCTCTTCTAAATTTTCAAATTTCCATGCATCAAAATGGCAAACCTTGAGATGGTCCCCAAAATTTGAGACCTTGGAAGAGTGTAGGCTCACCACGTGTCCTAGCTCAGAAATTTTTTTTTGAAGGCTTGAAGCTCAGTGGAAGGCTCCATGTGTTAGGATCTGAGGTAGTCTCTTTTCGCCACTGGAAAATCTAAGAAAAATGTAAAGTGATCGGAGGCCTCCAAGTGTCCTCTTGGTGCTTCCTTAGAAGAATCTGAATGACTATGGGCTCACCACGTGTCCTAGATCTGCCAAATTTTTATGAAAAAACACTAAGTATGGGAAGACCCCGTAAAAGCCTCCACATGTCCTCCCGACACTACTCCAAGGTGAAACCGAAAACAAGATCTTCGAACAAGTGTCATTCCTCCACGTGGACAAATCTTTAAGTTAAGGCTTTTCATAGAATTTTTGAAGTACCCAGGTAAGCTGCATCCAACCAAAAGAGGAATTTTTTTTTGATGATGCAAGGATGCAAATTTCACTGGGATAAATGTCTGTAAAACCATAAAACGTAGAAAAACAATCATTCGGTCCCGGAGATGAAATTTTCTCTAAGGAAAGAGAATTCAAATATGTTAAAAGGCTCAAATATGTTCTTCAGAGCTACATCCATTCATTTTCTTCAATTATTTAGGGAAAAGTGACAAGGGCAGCAAATCCTGACTGTGGAAAAAGGAAAGAATAGGAAAGCCCGAGTTTTTGAATGAATAGAGAACAGGAGACCCAAATTATAGACCCCTTCAGAGAAACAGAGAAACAAGGACACAAATATAGATCCATACATGATCTTTGGCCCAAGGAAAGACTAATTATGGCAACAAAGGAAAGTAGAGACTTCTCGGGCACCACACGGGGGATAAAATGTGATAGAGGCCATAAATCAATGGATTTTCAAAGGAAAAATGGGGCGATACTATTTTGAGCACCAACACTTTTAATTAATAATCGTTGGGTGGGGATGGAATGCCCACCAACATTTTAAACCATCTCTTTTCAATAATTATTCGAGACATTTAAATAATGCATTCTGCAGTTCTTTTTAGCCGCAACCATTGGGATTATATATATAGTGTGTGTGTGTGTGTGTGTGTGTGTGTGTGTGTGTGTTTGTGTGTATATATATCTATATTTTGGCTTTATTTTTAATAAAATAAATAGGTATGTATATATATACATATATACACATATATAAACATAATTTTATATATATATATATGTGTGTGTGTGTGTGTGTGTGTGTGTGTGTGTGTGTGTGTGTGTGTGTGCATGTAGATGTATATACACATGTATATAAACCTAATAACAAATGGATCTTCTATGTTTAAATAATATTTATTAAGAGGGCCAAATATCCATTTACCCAAATAAGGTAAATACAATAATATTGTCCAGCATCAAATAAAAACAAATTGTATTGAAACCCTGGGATACGGTAAAATGGATATAGCAAACAAAAAAAAGGGAACATCCATCCTAAGCTCCATTATCCTTCCATGGGTTTCTTCTCCTTCTCCTCCCTTGAACCTGCAAACCAAAATGAGGAAATAAGTCAAAAGAATGAAAAAAGCATTATAAAAGAGGATTAGGGTTCGTTTGAATCCTAGATCTAAGGGCTCAGATTTAGTCCATCCAATGGCTAAAAATTATCCTGTTATCTCTCGAAAGTGCATCTTATAGAGAGGTGCCTGCAGGTTTTCTAAGCTTGCAAAAATTTGATCTCTCTCTTTCATAGATACAATGAAAACAACTCAAGTCTGTGGGTATACCTATTTTGAGGTGATTCTCCGATATTAAGGCCGAATCCTTATTGATGTATCCTAAATTTTTTTCTCGGGGTTTAAGGGGAAAATATGACTATAAGATAATTTAAACTAAGGTGATACACCAAATTGAAATGAGGGCTTCGATTGAGTGTATGCACAATTGATATTTGAAAGGATTCTTGATGCACGAACCAATAGTTCTTTTGTAGAATGTTAAGGTACAAAACACTTTGAGGTATTGATGGAGATTATCACAACAATACTACTAAGCTGAACATGCACATTAATATCATGCAAAAATCACTGAATTTTGCAACAGGGTAAGATGATTAATCAGGGAATTTGCATTCACAATACTAATAGAAACATACACAAGACTGCAAATAATTGGGAAGGCAGGAAATAATTCACACTCAGAAGGAAATATTGGAAAAAAATTCTTTAGTACACCTATACCCAAAAATTCCTCCTTGTGATTTGCAAAGGCACAAAATATATAGCAAAATAAAAATTTACCCTCTTCCTAAAAATAGCCTAAGGCTTGTACTGGCCCATGTATCTTATTTTTAACCTTTAATTAATAATAGATAAAGGAATAAAAAAAAATCATGCAATTACAAATAGACATTAATAGCCTTAGTTACAATACATTCAAACTGATGTTGACTGTTCTGATTTTAAGAAAGAAAGGGTAAATAATTTGCTACTAATAAGATTGCTTGATATGTAAGTCTTTCACCTTAGAGCATGCAACTTGTATTTTTCACAATTTTGTCCTCTTGTGAAGTATGCAACAAATCAATTCTCTTCTTGTGAGTATGTAATTCAATACTTGTAATTTTTTACAAAAATAAACATGCAATGTGGGGACCACTATCCATTTGCACATGTTCTGACATTGACATCTCTTTCTAAGTGATCACATGAATAACACTCTACAAATAAACTTTAGCTCTTTGAAGTGGGGACCACATTTTATTTACTTGGTTTTGCCACCTTGCTAGACTTAGAAATATAAAAGGGGTGGCCATCTTTGTGACTTAGGATATTTTTGTGTCTATATGCACACGGGGGTTCACTTTGTAAATATGCTATATTAATATATAGTTTTCACTTTGTAGTTTTCATCCTTGGCATTATTCGAACATAAAAGGGTTAGAGATCCTTTTATTTGATCATTGGATAATGATTTTGTCATCTTTTGGTAACTTGTGAACTCGGACTATAGTTGATCTTTTGATATTTTGAAAGTAATGATTTTTTTTTTAATCATCGTTGGCCCCTTGCACGATGACTCACCCATCAGTATGTTTGTCAGTGGAAACCTAACTCGGTTTGAGTTCGTTTTGAATTTTGGTGATGATCCTGGGCCATTGATCTCTGTACTGTTTGATCACAAATTGTTGATCTCGAACGTATGGTTAGTGTTAGAGTAGGTATTTACCTTAGCTCATGTTCACCTAGGTAAATTATTTACCTTTATTGTACTTATCCTCACCCACTTATGTGTGTGGATATTTCTTTTTATTTATTTAGATATTAGGAGATATTATCTAGTTTTTAGGTATAGTTTTTTCCTTGATCTATGGTATTGACTAGTTGTTTCCTAGATCTATGGTATTAACTAGATCCTCGATGTCTAGTTCTCTCATAAATCTATGGACTTGACTAGTTCTCCGATGACTAGCTCTTTCCATGATTTATGGCTTGATCTATGACCTTGACTGGTTCTTAGATTGTTATTCCTTTCCTATATAAGCAAGGCCCATTCTCATTGTATTTCATTGAGTTCCATAATAATATATGATATTGCTGCTCATTTGTTTGCAAAGGTTTTGTGTAAAGTTATTCTAGTGAATTTCTTTCATCTTATTGATCATGGTGTTTGATTAGCATCTATGTTCTTGGCTTGGTATGATCTGGTTATCGTTCCTTTTAGTTAGGGTTTCACCGCTGTCATTAATCTGGTCGATGGGAACTGACTGTAGTTACTTTCTTTGATCTTGGAGCTTGATATTCGGCCTTTGATCTTTTTCCTTCTGATCTCAAGCCATTGATTACTGACCCTAGTTGAGTTAGGTTGAACTCACCTCTCGAGTTTGTTTGTTAAAGGAAAGCTCGACCCTAATGTACATTTCATTTGATTTTTCACTATGCGGGTGAAGCCCTAGAAAAATATTCTTCGATGCCATTATTCTAAGATTCTCGAGTTATGTCATTATTGATTATTGGAAGCTTGACTAAGCTCATTTGACCTTCTATGTTACTTCATTGGACAACCATCATGGTGGTGAGAGCTTGGAGATCATTTTTTGTATTATTTCTCTTGTGGCCGCCATTGTTAGTGTTTTTTTTTAGCTCAACTTTCTTGTGCAAATGCACCTTGTGGGTTTTGAAATATCTGTATTTGCTTGTATTGCTCTAGTCATCTAATTTTTCGAGCTCTCTGCAACTTCTTTAGGTGTTTTTATTTTCATGGCCATCAATTTGGTTGTCTTCGAGCTCATCCTTGGTCATTTCTTCCGTCTGTAAAGTTATGTGAGCTTTTAGGTAGACACAGTCATTGGCATTCGAGCTAAGGATTTGGCTATTCTTTGGTGTTTGAGTTTTTTCCCTCTTCGAGATTTGTGAGGATTTTGTAGGTCTTGATCTATTTATTCAATGATCATTCCTCCTGTTGAGATTGGCATTCAAATCTTCTAAAAGCATTATGGATATCATTTTATTGTTTTGAGCCTTGAACTGCCTCTTCTGGTATCACTGTTTGATAACAAATGTTAATATTTGATCTCTGAGTATTGTTCGTCATTGTTATTTTGATCAATATATTGATATCTCGTTCATTATTTGCATATCTCATGTTTTCGTGTTTCCTTTGGGACTTCGAGTTGAAAAACCATTTTGGGTTGCTCCTTTTGGCTCTGAACTCAATGATATCTCAAGTGTTTTCTCAACTGCAATTTAATCAATGAGTTCTTGTTTCATACTCTGATTCTTGATACTCATTAACATTTTTTGATACATCCAAGCTATGTGCCCTTTTCCTCTATAATGTAGCTTGAAATTGGTTTCAATGAGAATTATATTTTCTGAAATACTTGAATATTTATTTAACTCGAGTGTGTATGCCTTTTTTATTTGATTCTCTTCCATTTGAGTTTGTGATTCTAAAACTAAATGGGTATCCCTATTTTCTTGAAAATCTCTAGATCTGAATATTTATTTATGTGGGTATTATGATTTTCTCTTTTAGGAGTTCCCTTCTATATTGAATGTGCTTCTATTCATGGCTGTTATATTTTCATGGGGTTACATTTGTCTCTGATTCAGAATTTTTTTCTTGGTCAATCCTTGAGCCTTTTATGAAACCCTGAATATTCTTGATAATTCTTTGCATTCCATATTCTTTTTACTTGCTAAAAGACTTTGAACGACTTGACCAATGACCTGATATTTCAATCTTGCACTCTTTGTTTCATTAAATATGGGCCATGAATTTGATTTGTGAATAATTAGGAACTCTGACCGTTTATTGGCTTATCACCATGAAACTCATGAAGATTCTCTTTGGAGGGGTTCTATGTTCTTACTTATTTCTTTGCTATAATCTCCCTGTTAAAGCATTTTATGGAAGTCCTTTGGGCTATTTCTTACCGAACATTCCAAGCTCTGGCTCCTGTGTTTTTCCCTTGGATATTTTGCATCAATATATGATTCTTCATTGTGGGTTTCAATTTCTATTTTTCTTGGTTGGTTCACCTAATTCCTTGTAACCTGTAGTTGCATTTGCACTCTTTGATACTGAAATTTATGATTACTGTGATTGAATATTGAACTGGAGATGTCTACTACAATAGAAATGTATTTCTGATATTTTTTACTTAAGATGTCTTTGTACCGAGAAATTGGTTTTCTAGAAATTACCAACATTTCATCTATTTTTTATACTATTTTAAGCATAAGCCTTTATTCAGATGCTTGTTAAGATGTTTGTAACTTGTTTCTTTTACATAGATGCTTTATTTCCTTTATAGTAACATTTCTAGCATGCTGCAAAATCTGAAATGTTGATTTTTCATGGCAAAGCCCTGGAAATTTTTTATCCATAATTCTCTCTTCCCTCTAGTTCAAGCTATAGTAGTTGTATTTTCTGATTCATAATATAGAACATAACACTTCATTTTGGGTTGATTTGGTAAAGAAAACTGAGACATCATAACTGTTTATCTTCATCTTGGCATGCTTTACTACTCTTCTGTATCACTTACTTGATTTAAATAATTATCTTAAAGCGTGTAGTAGTTGAAAGCAACATGATGAAAATTTGTAAATATCCATTTTACATGGCGAAGCCCTATTAAAATTTTCCCAGACTCTTCTTCTTCGTTTTGTTTCAAATGTAACCCTTTCTTTCTAGTTAAATTCAGATTCTTGAAACTGAATTCTTCCTTTTAGTTGCAAATTGAAACATGTACTTCTATTTTCCAGTCTATTTTCTTTATTGTAACTTGTTCCATTTATAGAAAATTTTGAGTTTTTGTTACATTAATCCTTCTTTCTAGCCTATACTTATGAATTTTCTATTTGTTCTTGGAACAACCTGTACCTACACACTTAAGAAAATAGTTAGAAAATACTTAGGATTTTTGGCCTCTCTTGTGTCCATGTTTCTTATTTTCTTTTCTCTTTCTTATTTCTGAATGAGTAGAGCATGTATGCAGTATGTTCTTCAAGTAAATTATATCTCCTATTTTGAAGAGATTCATATGCACAAACTAGGACAGTAAGGAATATGAATTGATCTCTGAGCTCATAACTGACAATTCACATTTTCTTCTTTTGAGGTATAATGACTTATACAACGAGGATGAAGAAGGAAAAAAATATGGGATGGGGATACTCTGATTAACAAAGAAAAACCCCAAGGAAATGATGGGTTCACTCATACTTCTTACTTCTTTTTCATGCATGTGTACCTCTTATTTCAGTAGTTGTACTTTACTTTCCAATTACATTCCATGGCTTGTGTGGGAACATTTGAAATCTCCTCATGAATAAAACATTGAATTATGTAAATGAGTTGTATATTTCTTTTTGATTTTCAGATTTTTATATGGATTCTATAATGAACTAAACAACTTAGTAATATAATTGAATGTCTTAATCATGAAGGAAAGAACATTAATGAGAACCTGTAACATTCAGTAATGAACTCTGATTTCTGTAATCTACACTTATGTTTTCTGTCCCAAAACTCAACATTTCAACTATTATGTAATTTAGTGTCTTCATCAAGACAACACAGCTGTCCTTTGGGGCCCTTGTGTTCTTTTGCTGAAGATATCATGAAATTACAGACTATGTGATCTATTTTGTAACAACACACATAGCTGCAGATTTCACTTAATCATTAATTAATTCAGCAGTAACCAATAATATCTAAAATCCCTTAGCTTAGGTATACTTCATCAATTCCTTTCATCATAATGACAAAGTTTCGAGTTGCCCATTTTTGCAAAAGTGTAAAAACTATCAAAATTTCTAGGGATCCTACGAGGAAAGTTGCCTGCTAGCTTTTAGATCAATGTGTTGCTCTTGTCCATTGGGTATGGGGTCTAAATATGTAACCAAAATTTTCTTTTTCTAAAAGGTCCAACCCTTCCTAGACAGAACTAAAACTGGGAAAGGATCTGGTAAACTAGATTACGTGCACGAATGTACTTATTGAATTTAAAAACAATACAATGTGCAGAGACTACACTTATTGAAGGGAAATTTTACTCTAACAATCACTAAAAGATTTTCAATAACAGTGTTTGAGAAACATGCCATTCACAGGAATGGGAAGTTCCTCTCCATTCAACTTAGATAGTTGAAAAACATTATGTTCTTTACAAGTTGAAATCATATAAGGGCCACTCCAGATTATATCAAACTTTGTGTGTCTTCCCAACATTGCATGATCAACATCCCACTATAACACAATATCTCCTTCATTTAAAATTTAGAATTTGGGTTTTTTGTCAAAAGTCTTGTTCATTTGTTTTTTATTCTTTTCCATATTCAAATGGTTTTTATCTCTTAGATCTTGTAATTTCATTAACTCTACATAATGAACCTATAATGGTTCATTCTCAAGTAGATCCATTTGATGCATCAAGACCAATGCTGGTAACTCAAGTGAAATAGGCATTCTTGCTTCTTTTCCATACATAAGTTTGTATGGTGAATTGCCAACTAATCTTTTAGGAGTCACCCTATCATCCTAAAGTTCTGAATTCAACATTAGATGCCAAGCTCTTTGATTATCTTTGAGTGTCCTTTTGATGATCCTTAAAAGGTTCTTGTTAGTACTTTCAACTAAGCTATTCCCTTGCGGATCATAATTAGATGAAGAACTTAAGTAAATTCCATGGTTGACAAGCCCAATCTGTTATCTTTTCACCAAGAAATACTAAAGTATTATATGATATGATAGTTGCTGGAACACCAAATCTACAAGCTATTCCTTCATAAAAGGATAGTATCAAAGCTTCATTAGCATCCTTCAAGGCTATTACTTCAGTCTATCATGTACAATAATCTGTAGCGGTTAATATCCAATTATGTCCTTATGACGAAGATAGCTTTATCATACCAGTAAAATCAAGACCCTGACTGCATAAAAGGTTGATCAATTGAGATAGGCTATATAAGGGCAATGAAGCTAAATGTTCTGTTCCATCAAAGAAATCACATTTTTTACACTTTCTGTTCCATTCAAAATAGTCATTGAATATGCTAGGTCAATAATAACCAGCTTTCATGATTTTTAAGGTTGTAGTACATGCTGAAAAATGACCTCCTATGAATTTATCATGGAATTTTGAAAATATTTTCTAAATTTTATCATAGTCAACACACTACAGCAAGATTCCTTTTATATCTCTTTTGAACAACACATTATCAATGAAGATATGAGGTACAACTTGTAATCAGAAATATCTTCATTTATTCTTATCCATACCTTCTAGATAAGTTCCATGTGATAGATAGTTAACCAAATCAGTCATCCATCTTGATTTTTGAATCTCATGAGAGGGCTCAGGCTACTTAATTTTCTGGTTGAACCATGATTTATGATTGTTGATACGTGATTTCAGCATGTTTTTCTGAATCGTCAGGTTCTGTAGCTTATTGTATTTCTATATCATTAATTAGATGTTCACATAAGCTTTTCCCTCGAACCATCTTAACAACCCAGATATCAACATCATATTCCATGACCTTCGTTATCCAGTTTTCTCTTTTCTCATTTAATTCTTTATTTAGTAAGCATGCTTTCACACTTGGATGCAAAACAAGAACATGAATTTTATTGTTCGAAATCATGTACTTGAAATTCTTTAGTCCTCTGACTACTGAGAGTACTTGTTTTTTAAGGAATGTGTACCTTGTTTCATAATCATGCAAGCTCTATCCAAAGAAAGCAATAGGCTGCTCAATATTTTCATCATTGACTTGAGTTAATATAGCTGAGATTGTTTCACCTCCTGCAAGTGCATACATTGTAAAATATTTATCAAAATTTGGATTTACAAGAGTAGGAACTTGAGAGATAGCTTCTTTTATTGATTCGAATACTTCTCTCCCTTCACTAGTCCAAGAGAAATTTTCCTCTTTCTTTAGCATAGCTGTCAGTGGTTTAACCAATGCTGCAAAATCTGGAACAAATCTTCTAACAAAGTTGATTTTTCCAAGAAAAATCTGTAATGCCTTCTTATGATGAGGCAATGATAGCTGTGATATGGCTTTAATCCTGAAAGGATCAATTGCTAATCCTTGCTTGGAAACAATATGACCAACTAATTTACCTTGATGTACTGAAAAGATAGACTTAAGTGGATTCAAAGATATCCCAAATTGTTGACATAACTAAAAGGTCTACTTAGATGTATTAGGTGTTCTTCTAGATTTGTTGAGAACATGGTAATGTCATCTAAATAAACTAGAATCCATTTATTTAACAACCTCTGGAAATCCATGTCCATTGCACGTTGAAATGTTACACCGACATTTGAAAGACCAAAAGGCATCCTTTTGTAAGCATAAGTACCCCACTTGGTGGTAAAAGCTGTTTTATATCTATCCTCTTCCCGGACTAAAATCTGATTATATCCACTATAACCATCTAGGAGAGATAATCTATCTACACTAGAAATTGTTCTTAAAATCTAATCCATATTTGGGAGTGGGTAATGATCTTTTAATGAAGCTTTATTAAGATCTCTGAAATCTACACATAGTCTCATTTCACCATTCTTCTTCCTAAATGGAAAAAGATTGGATACCCAACTTAAATGCTTAACTGGAAAGATAGTACCTGATTCAATCAACTTATATAATTATTTCCTCATTAGAGGCACTATTTTGGGATTTACAGGTCCCTGTTTCTGTCTAATAGGTTTATAATTTGAATCCAACTTGATTCTATGTTGTGCTAAAATGGGATCAAATCCTTTTAGGTATTTGTATTTCCAAGTGAAAACATCTTTAAATTCCTTTCAAAGATTAAAAAATGACTGTTTTTCTACTAAGGAACATAGCTTTCCAAGAAACAACTTGTTTCCCTTCATGAACTGAGATCTCTTCAATTAAGCATGGGTTGACATCTTAGTCTTGACCTTTCTTAATTGTCAGTGCTGAACATGTCTTCTAATGTGACCAGACCCCGAGGTAGTTTATTTGTCTTCAACTAAACAATCTTGGTCACCATATAAGTGTTGTAATTTATCTTGATTAACTACAAAAAAATTAGATTATTGCTACAAAAATATACAGATTTTATCATCACTTTCAAAAAATTTCCAATTTGAATCATTATTAAGTATTGAGGGCCAGACAATTATCTTTATATGAGGCTAAATTTTTTGATTTTTAATCTATTCTAGCACTTCAAAACTAGCATGAATAGCTACAAGTCTATCTGCATGCTTATTTTCAGCTCTTGGAATGGAGTGAATATTAATAGCATCTAAATCTTCCATTAAGTCTAAAACTCTATGTCTGTAAGACTTCATTAATGGATTCTTAGAAACATTGAAATTTCTTACTTGATTGTTAACGAACTCAGAATCACCAATAATCTGTAGCATGCTAATACCTCTCTTTCTGGCCCAAAGAAAGCCATGAATTAATGCTTCGTATTAAGTTACATTACAAGTGCATGAAAATTGGAGACTTAAAACTGAGAAATAATTTTTGTTCGTTGGGGAAGTGAGCATCAAACCTACTCCCTGTCCTTTCTTGTTCTTAGATCCATCAAAATGAAGTTTCTAAATACCTTCTATTGAATCTTTTGTTTTGGATAGTAAGGGAAGTAGTATATTTTCTTCATGCATACAATACACACCAAACAGGTGTTCTTCAACTTCCTTAAAAGGATCATGAGCATGTTCTTCCACTGTCTTTCCATCCATAAACTTATTAGAAACACCATCTAATGTTGAAACCTGAGGTACCTGATCAAAGTCAGACTGATCTAAGGCTGAATAATTAGTCACCACATTTGGAGATTGAGGATCAATGTGAAATCTAGCCAATGGTTCTTAATTGATAGTAACTTTGGTTTTGTAATGAATAGTGAAAAATAAGAAAGACCAATCTAAAGAGATATGACCTCTTATTTTTGATGTGAAGTCTCTAAATAAGCATAAAGTAAAGTATGGAGGTAAATCCAAAATAGTGACATCTTGCAGAATAGAAACATTTGGGAAAGCATGTAACGTTACATCTAAATTTCTAATTAGACCAACTGTATTACTCACAGTTCTATCAAGTTGTAAGATACTCTTTTTTGTAGGCTCATACTACAGACCCAATTTTTCTATAGTTGCTTTTGGCATAACTGTGCTACTTGTGCCATTATCCAACATGTAATTGTGAAGTAGATGTTCTCCAATAATCAGTGATAAATAAAATGGTGGTGGCTTTTTGATTTCATGAGCATTAAAAACTTTCTCAACCATCCATTTAACTTCTTTAATGCAATCTTGTTCAAACCTTTCAGGGACAATGTTTACCTTCTGAACATCCTTTTCTGTTGTATTTGAAGAAATCTGCAGCTTTGCTAGTTCATGAGAAAGTAAATCTTGTTGTTCAGGAATACTTAGAGCATCCCACATTGATATTTTAATGTTATACTTTTTCATTACATCAAACAATGTTAAATGAAGCAACTGTTTTAGTGACAAATTCAACTCTCTTAGAGTAGGCCTTAGCAAAAATTGATTCTGCTTCAACTCCCTTTGATATCTGAGGTATAAGCATTCTTCTTGGGTCAGGATGTAGTTTTTTTTTATGCCCTTTAGATCAACTAGAACACTTGATATTTTTTTAGGAACAATAGGATTGTTGGATGACTATGGGACTGTAGATTTGGTCTTATCAGTAACAGTAGGCAGAACGAGCCTATTTTTTGTTTTTGAATTTCAATAGCTTTTCTTTTAGCCCTAATAGTGACCACAATGAAATCCTTCTCATTGAAATTGACTAAATTCTATTCAGGTAATTTCTAAACATGTTTTTCTTGTTGTCCACTCTCCATTTGAGGGATGAACAATGTTTCAGATTAAGGTTGTGTAACAAGATTCAGATTCATAAAAGCATTTGGGCAACTTGCAACTGAATGAGGTTGATTACAAGGTTGACACCACTCCTCTGTAGCCATATTAACTATGACTAAAGTTTTAGATGAACTAGGACCCTTTTGGTCAAATTGCCTATATGCTAGTAAGGCTTCCTATAATTTTGATGTTGTTGATAAGGCTTCCTATTTTGCTAATTCTATTGATTCTACTGATAAGGGGCTTGATAGGGTCTACTAGGTAATGCAAGCCTATTCTGAATTAAAGTTCAACTTATTTCCCATAGTCTTAAAAGTTTTAAATACATCATATAATGGGGCTACAACAACAGGTTATATGATTGTAATAGGCTGAGGAATAGGTGCTAAATATGACAAAAAAAAGCATTGAAGGCATTGGTGCCAGTTTTCTAGCTTGAATAAGACTATTTTCAACTCGGATAGTGATATCATAGAATTATGGGAGTGTCTCTCGCCCCATTGACTCAATCATAGTTGAGATATCATTATTTAATGTTCTAAGATAATAAAGGAAAGCATGATCAGCTTGAGGCTTGACACTTGCTGCAATTTTTTCCCAAGTTCTGGAAAAATGGATATTGAAATTGGACATATATTCATTGGGATCTCTTTTAATTGTAGAAAATTGTTCTATGAGAGATAAATGATCTGAATTGTCTTGAAATTGTTTTAGCAAATTTATCACCTTAATCATTCCAAGTTCTTATGCATCTAATCTCTGAATTTCTATACCATTACAAGGCTTGTCCTTTAAAAGATGTAGATAAAAGTCTTAAGGCTACATCCTCATGAGTAATATTATGAACTACACATAAGGTTACAACATATTTAATGTGCTTTGTAGGTGTCACTTGATTTTTACCAGTGAATGATGGACAAACTTTTCATGGCAGCATTAGGAATGTCAAGGCAAACTAGGATTACTAATGGGATGTCATTTGTAAAGGTCACAAAATTATTTGGTAGTTGAATAACAATTTGAAAAATTTGGATGTTAATAGAGAAATTGATACGTTGTGAAGGAATATTAGGAGGAGGGTTATTAAAACTAGGTCTATTATAAGGGAAAGTATTGCCAACTCTTCTCTTTCTAGCAGAATTCAAAGGTAAATAAACAAACTCAGGAGGGATTCCTCTTACTAATGATCTTGTAGTCACTTCAGGCATGAAACATGCTACAATACTGGTCTGAAATCAATTCAACGGAGTCGCCAAAAGATCTTAAAATGTTTAGATTAAATTGTTGCAGCTTTCTCCCGAAAATAAATTTTATAACTGTTGTAAATCTATTGTGGATCTATTGTAACTTGTACATAGATCTGATTCATTGTCCCATCGGACATGCCAAAAACTTTTATCTCTCAAAAGTGCACCCTGTAGAGAGATGGCTGCAGGTTTTCTAATCTTGCAAAAATTGATCTCTCTCTTTTGTAGATACAATGGAAACACCTCAGGTCTGTGGGTATACCTATTTTGAGGTGAGTCTTCGGTATTAAGGTCGTATCGTTATTGATGTATCCTAAATTGTTTTCTTGGGGTTTAAGGGGAAAAGATGACTGTAAGATAATTTAAACTAAGGTGATACACAAACATTACATGAGGGATTTGACTGAGTGTATGCACAATTGATATGTGAAAGGATTCTTGATGCACAAACCAACAGTTATTCTGTACAATGTTAGGAGGAAAAACACTTTGAGGTATTGAGGAATATTATCACAACAATACTGCTAAGATAAACATGCACATCAATATCATGTAGAAATCACTGAATTTTGCAACAGGGTAAGATGATTAATCAGGTTATTTGCATTCACAATACTAATAGAAAAATACACAAGACTACAAATAATTGTGAAGGCAAGAAGTACTTGACACTCAAAAGGAAAAACTAGCAAAAATTGCTTCAGTACTCCTATATCCAAAAATTCCTCCTTGTGCTTTGCAAAGGCACACAATATAGAGCAAAATAAAAATTTACCCTCTTCCTAAAAATAGCTTAAGGCTTGTACTGGCCCATGCATCTTATTTTTATCCTTTATTTAATAATAAATAAAGGAATAAAAAATAGAGCATGCAATTACAAATACGCATTAATAGCCTTAATTACAATACAGTCAAGCTGAAGTTGACTATGCTAATTTTAAGAGAGTAAGGGTAAATAATTTGCTAATAATAAGCTTGCTTGCTATGCAATTCTTTCCCCTTCGAACATGCACATATTTTCTTCTTCTCTATTCTGTCTTGTTGTGAAGCATGCAACAAATCAATTCTTGTCATGTGAGTAAGTAATTAAATACTTGTAATATTTGCCAAAATAAATGTATCCTATGTGGGGACCACTATCCATGTGCACATGTTATGACGTTGACATCTCTTTCTAAGTGCTCACATGAGTGACACTCTGTAAATCAACTCTAGCTCTTTGAAGTGGGGACCACCTTTAATTTTATTTGTTTGGCCACCTTGGTGCACTTAGCAATATAAAAGGGGTGACCATCTTTGTGACTTAGCATATTGTTGTTTCTAGATGTACACATGGGTTCACTTTGTAAATATGCTATAGTATATAGTTTTCACTTTTTAGTTTTCGGCCTTGGAATTTTTTGAATGTAAAAGGGTTGGAAATACATTTTACTTGATCATCGCATAATTATTTGGACATATTTTGGTAAATTTTCAAGTCAGACTATAGTTGATCTTTTGACATTTTGACATTTTGAATGTAATATGTTTGTTGGTTGATTTTTTGTTTTTTAATCATGGCTGGCCTATTTTGTATGATGAATCACCGCTCAGTATGTTTTTCTGTGGAAACCTAACTTGGTTTGAGTTTGTTTTGAAATTTGGTGATGATCCTGGAGCTTGATTGCCTCCGATCTCTTTACTGTTTGATCACGAATCGTTGATTATTGACCCTGTGGTTAGGGTTTCATCCCTCTCAAGTTAATGCATGGTCAAGTGGGAACATCAACCATAGTTACTTGTACTTTGATCTTGGAGCTTGATCAATTTCTTCCTTATTATGATCTTTGTCCTTGTTGATCTTGAGCCATTGATTATTGACCTTCTGGTTGAGTTCGATTGAACTCGACTCTCAAGTTTGCATGTTGAAGTAAAGCCACCTTGACGGGTTCTAAAATATCTACATTTCATTTGATTTTTCTCTAGTCATGCTAATTGTTCAAGCTCTTTACAACTTCTTTTGGTGTTGTTCTTTTCGATGGCCTTCACTTTGGTGTTCTTTGAGATTGGCCTTCGGTGATTTCTAGCTTGTGCAGAGCTATGTTGAGCTTTAACTCGAGTGTGTATTCCCATTTCTGGACAAACTTGATGGATTCTGTAGAGTCTTGATCTATTTGTATTTTTTCATTTCCTCCTGTTGATCTTGGATTTCGACTCTTCTGAAAGCGTTATGGTTGTCATATAATTTTTCTTGAGCTTTGAACTGGCTCCTCTAGTATTAGTGTTCTAACAAATGGTAAGATTTGATCTATAAGTTTTGTTATTTTTTTATTTAATCGGTGAGTTATTGTTTCATACTCTGAAGCTCTTCTATTTGAGTTTGTGTTTGTATGCATTGAAACTAATTTTCTTCCCTTTTTGGGCTCTATGGGTATCCCTTTTTGCTGGAAACTCTCCAAATCTCAATTTTTATTTATGTGGGTATTATGTTTTTCTCTTTCAAGAGTTCCCTTCTATTCTGAATGTGCTTCTATTCACAAACGTTATATCTTCATGGGGTTACATGTGTCTCTGATTCAGAGTTTTGTTCTTGGTCAATCCTTGAGCCTTTTTTGAAACCTTGAATATTCTTGATTATTCTTTACATTCCATCTTCTTTGTACTTGCTAAAATACTTCAAATGTCTTAACCAATGACCTGATATTTCGATCTTGCACTCTTTGTTTCTTTAAATGTGGGCCATGAATTTGATTCGTGAATAATTAGGAACTCCGAATGTGTATTGGGTTATCATCCTAAAACTCATGAAGAATATATGTGGAGGGGTTCTATGTTCTTACTTCTTTCTTTGGTGTAAAATTCATGTAAAATCCTTTTATGGTAGTCCTTTGGGCTATTTCTTTCTGAGAATTCCAAGATCTGGCTCTTGTGTTTTTCCCTTGGAGATTTTGTATCAATATATGATTCTTCAATATGGGTTTCAATTTCTATTTTGCTCAGTTGTTTCACCTAATTCCTTGTAACCTATAGTTGCATTTGCACTCTTTGATTTTGAAATTGATGATTATTGTGATTGAATATTGAACTGGAGATGTCAACTACACTAGAAATGTATTTATGATATTTTGTACTTAAGATGTATTTGTAATCTACAAGTGGTTTTCTTGAAATTATGAGCAATTGATGTATTTTTGATACTATTTTAGGAATAAGTCTTGATTCAAATGCTTGTTAGGATCTCTGTAACTTTTTTTTTTACATAGATGATTTATTTCCTTTATAGTAACATTTCTAGCATGCTGGAAAATCTAAATGTTGATTTTTCATGGCGAAGGTCTGACAAATTTTTTCCAGAATTCTCTCTTCTCTCCATTTCAAGCTATAGTAGTTGTATTTTTTATTCAGAATACAAAACATAACACTTCATGTTGAGATGATTTGGTAAATTAAACTGAGACATCATAACTATTTATCTTGATCTTTACATAATTTACTACTTTTTTGTATCACTTACTTGATTTAAATAATTATTTTAAATCATGTAGTAGTTGAAAGTAGCATGATGAAAATTTGTAAATGTCCATTTTACATGGTTAATCTCTATCTAAATTTTCCTAGAATCTTCTTTTTTGTTATGTTTCAGCTGTAACCCTTTCCTTTTAGTTAACTTTTGCTTCTTGAAACCTGATTCTTCCTTTTAGTTGCAAATTGAAACATGTACTTCTATTTGCCAGTCTCTTTTCTCTATTGTAACTTCTTCAATTTGTAGAAAATAATGAGTTTGAGTTACATTAATCCTTCTTTTCATCCTGTACTTATGACTTGTCTATTTCTTCTTGGCACAACCTGTATGAACACACTTAAGAAAATAGTTAGAAAATACTTAGTATTTTTGGCCTCTCTTGTGTCCATGTTTCTTCTTTTATTTTCTCTTTCTTTCTTAATGAGTAGAGAATGTATGGAGTATGTTCTTCAAGTAAATTATATCTCCTATTTTGAAGAGATTCATATGCATGAACTAGGATAGTAAGGAATATGAATTGATCTCTGATCTCGTAACTGACAGTTTATATTTTCTTCTTTTCAAGTACAGTGACTTCTACAATGAGGATGAAGAAGGAAAAAATTATGCAATGGAGCTACTCTGAACAACGAAGAAAAACCCCAAGGCAATGATGGGTTCACTCATACTCCTTACTTTATTTTTCATGCATGTGTACCTCTTATTTCAGTAGCTGTACTTTACTTTCCAGTTACATCCCATGCCTTGTGTGGGAACATTTGAAATTTACTTATGAATAAGACATTGAATTATGTAAATGAGATGTATATTTATTTCTACTTGTCAGTTTTCTGTATGGATTGTATGATGAACTAAACAACTCAGTAATATAATTGAATGTCTTAATCATAAAGGAAAGAACATTAATGGGAACTTGTAACACTCAGTAATGAACTCTGATTTCTTCAATCTGCACTTATGTTTGCTGTCCCAAAACTCAACATTTCACCTATTATGTTCTTTTGCTTAGGATATCATGAAATTACAGACTATGTGATATGTTACATTTTGTAACAACACACATAGCTACAAATTTCACTTAATCATTAATTAATTCAGCAGTAACCAATAATATCAAAACTCCCTTAGCTTAGGTATAGTTCACCAATGCCTTTCATTATAACAACGAAGTTTCGAGTTGTCTATTTTTGCACAAGTGAAAAAATAGTCAACACATCCCTACAAAATTTAGGTGAGAGGTAGGTGAGATTACTTTAAAGGAAATGCATGGGTCAACTTTCAATGGGGCCACTTAAGTGGTGTAGAAGTTAAATTTATTTTTTTATCTTAATTGATTAGTTTAAGACTTTTTAAAAAAAAAATCAAGGCCCTTGTAATAAATTAAGTCAAATTTACTCCTTAGTAACTAGGCCATATTTATAATAGGAATTAAATTTATTTGTGTTTAATTGATGGGAGTGTGATTTTAAACGTAGATCTAAATAAAATATTATTAATGTACATTCGAACTATGATACTAAACTAATTAAGGATTATACAAATGGTGAATTAAGCTCAAACTGGAGATTAAATAATATGATTTAATTGCTAATTAAAATGATAGATTGTTAGTCAAGAAATAAAGTAAACATTGCAACTGATTTTAACAAAAAAAAAATCAGTAAATTTTTCCAATTTAACTTTTGGGTTGTCTTGGGTTTTGTGTGTGAAGTTTATGGGCATTATAGTTGGTATCAGAGCCATGGGTTCAATGCTTAGACCCTGAGAACACTTCGAAACATGAAACATAAAAAAATAAACTTAGCACAACTCTAAAATTAGAACACACAACATTGCATTAATTCTTTTTTAAAATATAGAAAACTTATAAAACTTAAGTTCAAAACTTAGATGATGATGAACTAACTCTCGCCTTAGTCTCTACAGGAGGCATGGATCAGATGAGGGATTCCTACATGTTGACCAAGACCTACCACCCCCAGATATGGTTGTAACAGTTATTTTTCTTCATATACTTTAGACACTACAGGACGTTAATGCTACTATATCCGGAGGATATTAACAAGGGTGACCTAGTAGATAGGACAAAGAGCCATCAGTGGAGGCTCATGCACCTTCATGTCACCATTCTGAGGATAGGGAAGATAACTCCCAAATGGACTTGGTTAGACATGGGTCACCACATAGAGAGCACAAAGATAGAGCTATGTATGGGTCACAAAGATAGGTTTACGAGCCTTAGGCCAAGAGATGATCATACAGAGACCTAGGGGCCAACAGTTGATTGTAGTAGATCATAGTAGAGAGACACAGAAGTTACACCCTCCTCATTTTACTGGAGACACGAGGGGATTTCAGGTAGAGGCATGGTTGGTTAGCTTGAGTGGATGCTTCAAGCTATGGCCTTGTTTTAGCGACATGAAAGCTCATGTTTCCATCCACCTTTCAAGAGATGGAGATGGATTTTGGTGGATGAATGAGGATACAAAGCTCCATGTGGATTCAGAGACAATTACTTGGG
This sequence comes from Taxus chinensis, assembly GCA_019776745.2. Classification (NCBI taxonomy): domain Eukaryota; kingdom Viridiplantae; phylum Streptophyta; class Pinopsida; order Cupressales; family Taxaceae; genus Taxus; species Taxus chinensis. The sequence continues at coordinate 228,836,575 of CM034147.1, read as the reverse complement.
AGCTCTTCGAGGAGCATTTTAGGAGTAGATACATATCCAAGAGATTCATCCAACAGCGTATCGATGAGTTTCATGATCTGTGATAGGCCTCCATTATGGTAACAAAGTATGAGGGTCAGTTTTTAGATCTACTTCAATATGTAGACTACATGTAGCATGAGCAGGTTAGGGTTCACAGGCTCATATGGGACGTGAACTTAGAATTTAGAGGGATAGTGCACATTCTTTATCCAAAGATATTATCCAAGGCCATGGAGAAGGCCTAAATTTTAGAGGAAACTAGGGTGAAGACTTAGAAGGATTGAAACATAGTGAGGATTCATATTTAGCAGATGTAAGATAGTAGGTTAAGGGAATCAATTCCTTGTCCTCGTGGTAGACACACTTTAGCACAATTTTCATTCTAGCCTCCTCCTTAGTAGAAGGAACAATTGACTTGACCACCCTTTTGACCTCCATAGTGCCATGATGATCAATGATGGTGTAGTATGGAACCTCCAGCTAAGGGGCCCAATAGGAAATGAGATCCATGTCAAGCATAGTAGACATGAGTTCGTCCACCACAACACCCACATAGATCTATGGTAGGATCATCAAGTTCTACAATATGGACTACTGGGCCACCTAAAGGACTATCTCCTTACTAGAGAGGACTAGGTAGTTGTTATGGATGTGGTGTGCATGAACATCATTGGAGAGAGTGCCCTCATAACCCTATTAATCAGGGTAAGGAACTTATTTCTGAGCCTAGGGTTGGTGAAATGGCTAGGAGTCATAGGATTTATTTAGCAGTTAAGAACCACCATGTAGAGCACTATGGCATGGTGATTGAGACCACAGGTAGCATTGGTTGTATTTCTACCCCTATCTTAATTGATTCAAGATCTTTAGATTCTTTCATTTCTCCATCATTAGTAGAGCATTGTAGGATGTTGGCAGTTAGGCAGGGCCTTAGTTGGGATGTCAAGATGGATTCTTCAACCAAGATCTCAGTAGAATCCTTAGTAAAGGAGTGCATAGTGGACCTAGGACCCTTTACCACTACCTTGGATCTTCGTATCCTTCTTTTGGATTATGATGGAGTGATCTTGGCCATGCATTTGTAATCTACACATAGAGCCAATATTGATTGTTATAGTAAGGTTATATTTTGTGTAGATAATTTTGGTGTTAAGTTGGTGATAGCTCAAGTTATGAGACCCATCTCTATTTACACTATTTCAACTATGTAGCTTAAGTAGTGTGCCTGGCATGGGTGTCAGTTCTATTCTATTACATTTAGTGATAGGTTAGAGGATGGGCATAGTGGACCTTTGCTAGATGATCACCCCATTTTGTAGGATTTTTTGATGTTTTTCCTAGTGAGCTGTCAAGGATGCCTTCCCCACATGAGATAGACTTTCACATTGATATTTTTTTAGGAGCATAACCTATCTAACATGCTCCATATAGGATGACCACCCCTGAGCTATGTGAGCTGAATTTGTAGCTTGAGGGTCTTCTTGAGAAAGGCCTAATTTATCCTAGTGTACATCCCCTTAGGGTGTGCCAATGATTTTTTTGAAGAATAAGGATGGATCCTTGTGGTTGTGTGTTGGCCATAGATATCTGAACAAAGTAACGATCAGGAATCATTTCCCCCTTCCTCTCATTGATGAATTTTTTGATCAAATGAATATGAACACAATATTCTATAAGATAGATATTAATTCTAGGTACTCTACATTTTAAAAGTAGATGTCCACAAGACAAAGTTTTGTACGTGATATGGCCACTATGAGTTTAGAGTCATTCCATTTGGTCTAATGAATACTACTGATCTACTTAGAAGTTTGATGAACGAGATGTTCAAGAATTTTGTAGACCGATTTGTGCTCATGTTTCTTGAATACATTTTTATCTACTCATAGACACGTGAGGAGAAAAACTAGCACGTTCTTAAGGTTTTACAATGTCTTCGTGAGCGGCAGCTATATGGGAACATGGACAAGTGTTCAATTTTCAAGTCAAAAGTGCAGTATTTGGGCAAACTTATTTCTTGGGAAGGTATCATAGTTGATCCTTTTATGATTAGAGCCATTATGGATTGGACAAAACCCACTAGTGTGATCGAGGTGCCTAGTTTTATGGGGTTCGTAGGTTACTACAAGAGATTTATTAAGGAATTCTCTTATACTACGCATCCCTTCACTTCCCTTAAGTGGAAAGGGAATAATTTGATTTGGATAGATAGATGCGAGAAGGCCTTCAGGACACTAAAGAAATGCCTTACAACAACACCCATTCTTGCAGTGCAATATGTACAAGGAGAGTTCTTCGTTTGCACAGATACTTCTTTGGCGGGATTAGGAGGTGTCTTGATGTAGGAAGGACTTGTAGTAGCCTTTGAGTCTAAAAAAATCAAGGATTATGAGATCAATTATTTGACTCACGAAGTTGATCTTGTAGCAATTGTGTATGCTTTGGTTTGATGGGGCAGGAGATTCATTCTCAGGACTGATCATTTTAGTCTTCATCACCTCTTCACTCAACCCAATCTCAATGCTCATTAGTAGCGTTGGAGGGAGTTTCTTTTTTAGTATGAAATGGAGATAAAGCATGTGAAAGGGAAGTAGAATGTTGTTTCAAATTCCTTTAGTCGAAAAAGACATTTGGTTATGGCTACAGCAGTTGGTACACACTTGAGGACTAGTATTTTGCAATATTTTCCTCATGAAAACTTATACCTTTCAGTCAGAGCATACATCGAGTCTCAGAGACCTCATTAGGGAAAGGTTGATGGATTTTCATTATAGGTAGATGGTCTTTTTTGGCATAGAGGTCAAATAAATATTCCTAGGGATGGAGGTTTTAGATAAGATATCTTAGCAAAGGCTCATCATGCCCCTTATTCATCTCATCGAAGGGTGAAGAAGATGCATGTCACCATGAGACAGCTATACCATTGGAGAGGTCTATGAATATATGGAGCTTAGTTTGTGTCACATTTTTTAGAGTGTCAGAGGGTGAAGGTCGAGCATCAACATCCATCTGGCCTTCTCCACCCACATGATATACCAGAGTGGAAATGGGACACCATTTCCATGGATTTCGTAGTAGGGCTACCAACGTCAAGATATCGCCATGATGTCATCATTATAAAATTGGATAGATTGATGAAAGTGGCTAATTTTTCTCTTGTGAAGACCACCTACATATCTAGTGTAGTGGCACGAGTATGCCTATACGATATTGTCAAATTGCATGGGATTATGTGAACGATTATTTGTGACCAAAATCCTTTATAAACCTTGTTGGTACCCAAATTTAACCTCCTTCAAAGGCCGAGAAGCATCATTGATTTAACAGGACACTCAGAGGAAGATAGATAATCATTTTTTTTTGGTAGCTGGGGAAGCAATCTATCCGACTTGTTGGCACTCAGGTTTTGAAAGTAGTGGGTAGCACCTTAAAAGGACGTGATCTGATCCTAAATATTTTAAGTTGTTCCTTTCAACCAAGGTAAGAGAACCTACTTTGTAACCTCTGTTTATTGAAGAAAAATGATAAATCCTTCTTTTGCATAAATTTTATAGATAAGACCTTCGGAAAATATGATCAACACACTAGATCTGATTCTCACAAGTTGCCACTTCAAGATCATGGAGATATTTTCACAACAAGAGAAAGGTTACTAAAGACATTTGGGACCCCGATTGCTTCTACATGCTTTGGTAATGGAAATTATGCATTTTTGCACACACACAACAAACAAGGGTAGTATGGGTAGGATTGGTTGTTTTAAATGAATTTTTTGGTGGGAGGTGGGGCAAGATGAACTTGATTAACCAAATCCGTGAGAAATATTACAAAATTGAAGGTTAAACCAACAGAATGCCACAAAATAGCTAAAATGTTTCTTTAAATAGAATATGTGCTTCAATCGAGCCCTAGATTAGCACTTGTTCACAAAATATTTGAGATTCTATGATGAAGGCTTGAGTTATGAATTCCAGTAAAGCATCAAGATCTAATAAAAATCATGCCTAAGGTACACCCAGAGGCTTACAAATAATCTCTATCAACAGATGAAAGAAAAGTGATTTTAAATCATTTATTCCAATCCTAGATGAAAGCTCCTCTGAGAAATGAAATTGCGGATGCCATTAACGTATCGCAAGTATTGAGGCATGTGTGACTGAATCAGATTAAATACAATATTGCAACATAAACAAGAAAAACTACTTACATACATTCATAAATAAACAAAAACATTTTGCTCAAGATAACACAGAATAACTTGAATTTTATTAAATCTATCAGTAGGGGAAAGTTTCTTGAATATTCTCAGACCTTATCAATGGATGTACACTTGCAACCACCTTGACATGATAAGATTTAATACAAAAGAGTTATAAAAGTTTCTCAAATGACTTCTAAAAATGATGAGCTCTATAAAGATTTTTCTATTAGAAAAAACAGCCCTGACCCCTAACACTCCAACCTCCAACCATTTGCACGATAAAATTGTGCCATTTATATCACTTACACAGAGCCCCTTCTTCCCCAAAAGATTAAAATGTTTAATGCATTAGTGCTCGCCATGATTTTCATCATGATTCTAAGAATCAGATCTGCAAAAAGTCACTAGGTTCTCGAGGGGGAAGTTCTCATCAAATATCTCCCACATTCAACTCCCTCATCTAGTAGATCACTCTTTACTCAATTTCCTAACCACTTCCACCCCAAATTTGTCAAATCTAGCTTCTTGCGTGCTCGGCAGAAGAAAAAGAGAAAACCTGATCGAGCATGATAGTCAGATCATATTAACGAGGAAAGATGTCTTCCAAATCTTCCCACCAAACTTAAATATCAACATTAACTCCCCTCTTTGCTTGGCCTGTAATGAAAACTCACACTTTCAGGCATGTTTCAATAAAATGCAGGGAAAATCAGATTTATGCTCTCAGCTGTCGTTGATCTTTACTTTGAATTTAGGCCATCCACGTGGAAGATTCAAACTTAAAAACAGACCCAGGGGCTTCCTCTGACTTTTAAGAACTTTTGGAAAAATGGAAAAAATTCACATTTTTCTCCACACCTCTGCCCTTGTGAAATGAGCCTAACACATGTCCTAAGTTGGGCTCTAGTAGAACAGTGGTTGAATTCTACCATTTCACCTCCCTTTGAAAAATGGAAAAATTTCCAAATTTTCCCCGCCACTCCATCCTTAAAAGAAGGGCGCGACACATGTCCCAATTTTTTTCCAGTGGAACAGCACTTCCCTTTTTACTTTTGACTTTTTTCTCCTGAAAGGAACTTTTTCCAAATTTCCCCTGAGAGTCCACACCTCCACCATTAACCGGAGCAAGCTTTGACCTTTCCTTTATCGGGCCTGCAGGCCATTTTGATGTATTTATTCATTTACATGTCAAGGGAAAAAAAAACCAAATTACCCTTAATGGTCCACCTCCCTGCCCCTTTCAATTTTATAACTGACACGTGTCACCATGGTTCACCTTAAGATGGTCCCAAATATTTGATACCTTGAACGAGCGCGGACTCACCACGTGTCCTGGCCCAACAAAGTTTTTCTGGATGCTTGAAGCTTAGCAGAAGGTGCCATGTGTCATGCTTTGAGGCAATCTCCTTTAGCCATTGAAAAGTATAATTAAAATGCAAAGCAAGCGGAGACCTTGACGTGTCATCCTGACACATCTTTAAAATGAAACTCAAGGGCTGGCCCCCAAATATGTGCGGTTCCTCCACATGTCCCCATGGTGCAATTTCAAGATGATGCCCAAAGCAGAGACCCTGAATAAGTGCAAGCTCACCATGTGTCCCTATTCCACCAAACTGTACTAGCTACATAAAATTTTTCTAAGTCTGAGAAACGTAGTGGAAACCTCCATGTCTCCTCCCGGTGCTACTCCAAGGCCAAACCAAATAGTAGATCTTCAAACGAGTGCCACTCCTCCACGTGGACAAATTTTGAGTTGATGCTTTCCATGAACTTTTTGAAGTACCTAGTTGAGCTGCATCCAATCAAAAGGTGCAACATCCCCTATCGATGCAAGGATGTAAATTTGACTGGGAGAAACACCTGTCAAACCGTAAAATATAGAAAAATGATCATTTGAGCTCGAAAATGAAAATTTCTCCAAGGATAGAGAATTTAGAAATGTTACAAGGCTTAAAGATACATCCATTCATTTTTATTCAAGTATTTAGGGTAGAAATGACAACAAAGAAAAATCCAAACCATGGACAACGAAAAATATGGGAGAACCTGAGTTTTTAGACAAACATAGAACAGGAGACCCAAATTACATACCTTTTAGGAGGAACAAAGAAACAAGGAGTAAATTGAAAATGGAAAGAAATATTAAACAAACACAACATGGGGAAAAAGAAAGTGACAGAAGTCGCAAATCGATAGATTTTCAAAGGCAAATTGGTGCTACACTATTTTTAGGACCAACACTAGCTCTGACTCAGGGATGGGCACTCCCTGCGAGTGCCACATGAAAAAAGGTAGACCAAGTGCCAAGAATAGCCATTGGGTAGAAAATTCATCTTGTAGAGTGAAGAAATACAGCCATCTTCAAAAACAAATAGAGAAACCAACAAAAACATGTCACTGAGGACCATAATGAGCAAAAAAACAAAAGAAAAGGAACAAACAACAAACTACACACTGTACACAATATTTTTCCTTGATTCAGGGGAATCAATCCAAGAAATTCTTTAAATTCCTACCATTGATAGGCAACTTGATCAGTTCATCATCTAAGTTCTTGAGGAAGAAGGTATGCTCACCAATCCTGATATCAATGGAGTAAGGGCCCATCCATAATGAGTCAAACTTTCCATGCTTGACCTTATCCTCATGTCTGCTATCCCATAGTAGCACAATATCTCCAATAGTGATAGCTCCAGGAGTGACCTTCTTGTCAAATAACTTCTTCATTTTCTCTCTGAAATTTACATGCCTCTGGTGGGATGCCTTCCTCACTTCATCAAACTCAACAATCTGCTTAATGCAAGCATCATAAGGACCTACATCTTGATCTTCCAGCTATTGTATAAACTGATATGAAGACAATTGCATATGAAGGGGAAATAGGGCCTGAGTCGTATATACTAACTCAAATGGGCTCTTTCCAGTGACCCTCTTGACAGTGATCCTATCTACCCAAATAGTAAACTTCAACTATTCACCCCACTATCTCTTGTTCTGCTCCAATGTTCTTATCATGATCTTCATCAAATTTTTATTACTGGACTCAACTTTTCCATTTCCTTGTGGGTTGTAATTGGAGGCATATGTCAAGTTTATTCCCCACTCCCTACACATTTCTAGCAATGGTCTAGCTCTAAATCTCATGGCACTATCAGCAACAATCTTGACTGGTACCCCAAACCTGCAAATGATATGGTTCAATAGAAAATCCATGACAATTTGGTGTGTTGCTCTTTTGGCAGGGATTGCCTCCACCCACTTGGTGAAGTAATTAGTGGCTACAAGAATCCACTTGTGGCCAACACTTGAAGGGTCTGAAATATCACCAATGAAATCCATTCCCCATTGTTTGAATGGGTCTTCAATTGATACAGGATACAAAGGAAGGGATCCTAAACCTTTCAGTCTTCCAGAGAAGCATTGTAAACTCTCACATCTTCTAACCAAAATATTTGTGTCCTTGAAGAGATTTTGCAACCAATAACCAGCCCTCGGTATCAATTGAAGCCCCATTCAACTATTCACCCCACTTTCTCTTGTTCTTCTCTAATGTTCTTCTCATGATCTTCATCAAATTTTTATTACTGGACTAAAATTTTCCATTTCCTTGGGGGTTGTAATTGGAGGCATATGTCAAGTTGATTCCATACTCCCCACACATTTCCACCAATGGTTTAGCTCTAAATCTCATGGAATTGTCAGCAACAATCTTGACTAACACCCCAAACCTGCAGATGATATGGTTCAACAGAAAATCCATGACAATTTGGTGTGTTGCTCTTTTGGCGGGGATTGCCTCCACCCACTTGGTGAAGTAATTAGTGGCTACAAGAATCCACTTGTGGCCAGCACTTGAAGGGTCTGAAATCTCACCAATGAAATCCATTCCTCATTGTTTGAATGGGGCTTGAATTGATATAGGCTACAAAGGAAGGGATCCTGAACCTTTCAGTCTTCTAGAGAAGCGCTAACAACTCTCACATCTTCTAACCAAAATATTTTTATCCTTGAAGAGATTTTTCCACCAATAACTAGCCCTCGGTATCTTGTGTGTTATGACTCCTGCAGCAAAATTCCCCCCAAAAAATCCTCCATGGAAATCAAAAATTATATTGGGGGATTCTTCTTTAGTAATGCACCTTAAGAGGACTTCCTCTGCGTTCTTCCAAGTTAACCCATAATCAGTGATGACATATTTTTTGGAAGCCAACTTAAGGTCCCTTTTCTAGTTCTTACTTAAATACTCATGGCAGTATAAGTGTATGAGATAGAAAATTAACTCTTTGTACCACTCAGAATTTATAATGCTTTCGAATACACCTACCCTTTCTTCTTCTACCTCATTTTCGTCAATAGTTTGCAAGTTTCTCTCAGCCATAAGCTTAGCCAAGCTCAAACCTCTCACCAACTTCATGGTTTGGATATCCATATCATATTCTTGTAATTTGTTCATGCACCTGCATATTTTTCTTGAGACTTTCATCTCTGATAAGATGTCCTTGACCATGTTGTGGGGAACATAAGAAACCACTTTATAACTTAGAATGTAAGGTCTAAAAACATTTGTTGCTTTTACCAAGGCAAATGCCTGCTTTTCCATAATAGTGTACTTCAGCTCAGCCCCTTGCAAGACCTTACTGAAGAAGGAAATTGGCCTTTTAACCCCTTCATCATGCTTCTATAGCAGGACATAAGCAATAGTGTTCTCTGAAGCAAAACAGAACAATTGAAGGGCTTCTTCTAATCAAGATCTACTAAAATAGAGGCATGTTTTAATGCCTCCTTGATTCCACTGAAAGCTTGGATGACAGCCTCCTCCCATTTGATGTCCTGGTCTTTCTTTAGCATGGAAGTGATTGGGATGGTCAACTCAGCAAAGTTTGATATGAATCTTCTGATGAATTTTATCTTCCTAAACAAGGACTGAATTCCCTTCTTGGTTCTTAGGATTGGGACCTTGTTGATGGCCTCTACTCTTTTTGGATCAGTCATCACTCCTTGTGACACAATGTGACCAAGAAACTTTTCCTTCCGCACTCCAAAATGGCATTTCTTTAGATTGAGTGAGATGCCATATTATCTACATCTTATTAGCATCTTCTCCAAGTGCAGCAACTAGTCATTTCTCTTTCTAGAAAAAAGAGTCACATCATCCTGGTAGACAACAATAAACTCATTTATGTAATCAACAAAAGTAACATCCATTTCCCTTTGGAAGGTGACTCCAAAATTCATCAGACAAAAGGGTATCCTCACATACACATATGTTCCCCAAGGAGTAGTAAATGTTGTCTAGATCCTTTCTGATTCCTTCACCACAACTTGGTTCTAACCAGAGATACCATCCAAGGTGGAAAGCAACTCAGAACCAATCATTAACTGCAACATGTTCTCCATATTTGGTAGAGGATAACTATCCTTCATTGATGCTCTGTTTAGATTACCAAAATCCACACACATCCTGATTTCACCATTTTTCTTTCTAACTGGTAGTAGGCTTGCAACCCAAGAAGAATACCTTGTGGGTTGGATAATTCCTCCATCTCTTAGATTTTTTAGTTCTTCTTGCATTTTGAGGGATAAGAGTGGATTGATGGGCCTCTTTTTCTTCCTGAAAGGCTTTGCATTAGACTCCAAGGGGATCTCATGTTGAAACATGTCCTCTCTATATTCGTTTAGTTCAGATCAGGTCCAAGCCATGTAATCTTGGTATTTCTTTAACAATTGGATGTATGAATACTTCTCCTCCTTGCTAAGATTGTTGCCTAACAAAATTTTCCTTTTCTTCTCATCTGTGCCAAGGTCATGCTCTTGAATATCACTTGAGGCTATCATGCATCTGTTAATGATATTAATAACATTATCAAAATTGGACTCAAGAGCAACCAGCCCTCTAGGGATGGTATTGGTCTTTAGCTATATGATGCCCTTACCAAAAAAGGCTTCCTTTCCCTCTGTTGTACATACCATTAGCTCCAAATTAATTCATTGATAAACAAACTCTTCCTTGTTCAGCAGAAATCTTCTGATTTGAGAATCAAAAGCCTACCAAAGCTTAATGTTATCAGGGATGAAAGGTCTTGTCAATAACTCAACCTCATATTCACAATATGGGGACATTGTACATTTGTCAAACCAAGACCCTAACACTACAAGCTTGTCTACCAAGTCATTGAATTTTCTATCATGGTGCACTATGTTGAATGAATCAAACATCTCAATAAGATCCCAAACTACATGTTTATACTATTTCATTTGTTGATTCTTTATGGCACAACTTTTTGACTTGTTTTACAATTAATTTTGAGTCTCCTTTGATAATGATGTCCTTGATAGCATATTTCCACGCAATTCTTAAACCCAACAATAGTGCCTCATACTCAGTAATGTTGTTAGTGCACTCAAAGTTGAGCTTTAAAGAAAAAACAATTTTTTCCTAACCTAGAGAAACCAAAAGAACACTAACACCATTCCCAAACTTGGAGCAAGCTCCATCAAACAATAGAGTCCAAGGAGAGCCCATTTGTTCAAGGAATTTTCATTCTTAAATCTTGTGCTCATTTCCATCAACAAATCCGACAAATTTATCTACATCAACAATTGTGTACAATACCTCATAGGATGCATTGTTGGGATCCTCAATAAGATACAACATTTTCTTTTCCCCATACAACCTGACAAGGTTTTCCTCAATTGGAATGGTAGCATAGGACATATCCATTTGGACACTCTCACCAACACTTACAGCCTATTTTCTTAATAGTAGTATGCCCCACTTGGCTGGGCAGTCAACAATGACAACGTCAAGTTTTAAGTTTTTACCTAGGTAAGCTGCAAGCTGCAGCACCAAACCCTTCACACATCCCACTACTGGAACTTCTATGGATTCCATGGCAATGCAATTCCCATATGATGTTTTCACTTTGATGTTTAGCTCATTCATGAATTCTAAAGGCATGACATTGCATGATGCCCCTGAGTTAAACATGTAATTATGTAGCAGTCTGTCCTTAATGATCAAAGTGGTTAAGAATGGATCCACATTCATCTATGAGTCCACCAAGGATGTCCCAAAATAGAACTCATATGGTTCATCTAGCTCTTCTGATGTTGGTGGTGCTTCTAGTTCTTCAATGACTAGTGGGGTCTCCATGATGTTTATGTTTCTGCCTAGGGCATTCTTCTCTTCTTTCAATCCCAAGTACTCAAATGCTCTCTTTTTTTTCTCAGGGATTTGTACGTGCCCAAAATTGTATGTACTGTATAGTCAGAAATTGGTTACAGAAGCCCCAATGATGATTAAGATCTCTTCACAAGGTGTTCGGAATCCAGAAAGCTTGTTGAGTATACATTTGCATCCCAAAAATCCTTGTCTAGCCTCTACATGTTTTGTCCTATCCTTTTCTCTCTTTTTCCTTGTTGTTTTGTTGTTATTCACAGGACCACCTCCCTACCAGGGTGGCAGTCCTGTAACCATCACCCAGCCAGGGCGGCGGTCCTGTAACCGTAACGCAGCTAGGGCGGCGGTCCTGTAACCGCCACCCAGGCCAGGGTGGCGGTCCTGTAACCGTCGCCCTGCGCAAGGCGGCGGTCCTGTAACCATCACCCTACGCAAGGTGGCGGTCCTGTACGCACTTTCCAGAATGTTCCGAAGATCGCGTCAAGCGTGAAAATTTAATTTTCACCCACATTTCTCAACCAGTAAAGCTTTTATTTATGTTTTACCCACTTGAACAGTGGTTTATCTTTGTTTAGTGGTGGGAGAGTTCAATTTGAACTTGCCTTCTAGTCATTGCAAATGCTATAAATATGTAGCTTTTTTACAAGTAAATGGTCTTGGTTCTTTGGTATGGAGTATTCATTCTTGAGTTTCAGTCTTCAATACTCCATCCTAGATTTATTTTATGAATCATTTTATCTTTACCACGGATTAGAATTTTGAGTATTTAGTTATGCCTCACTATACACCAACAACGATCCTGCTAGGAATCGTATAGGCCAAGCTTTTTTCTCTTGTTCCATCCCTCTCCTACTTGTACTTCGTTATATTTCTCTGAAGCTGCTATTATTCATTGTTTGAGTACCTGATAGTTTCAGGTTCTGGATGCTTTATGTTGCATGACTCGCAATAACAATCCTCGCTAGGAATTACATAAGCCAAGCTCTGTACTCTTGCACTATCCCTTTCCTACTCGTGATTATATTCAGTCTCTACTTCAAAGTGAGCTACCTTCCTAGTCCCAATATCTACTTCTGTTGATGCTAGCCATACTACTACGCTTTTCTGGATTCACGTGAACACGCAAGGAATGAGGAGATCACACTTAGGGGACAAGATCACACACACCATTGAATTCGCCACTGTTCTGCAGTAAACTCCAGGTTCTATCTTGTCAAAGTTCTAAATTAGAAATATATCAAATAGAGTAGATGAATCACTTCTATTTTAGTCAAGCTTACTTTCGATATTGCCAGGGAAGCTATGGGGATTGATAGTTTTTAAGAAACTATGATTCACTCCTCACTTCTAAGGTAGGATCGAAGAGTCTGGCAAATAAGTTAATTAGGCAAGTCTATTTCATTGTTTAGAATAGATCTACAAATCTGCAACAGAAAAATAGCTACACTCGGGTTATTTTGTTTGTTTTAAGTTGTTATTTTAGTTGTCAATTCTAGATATTTTAAATAGCTGCTTTGCTTGTAATTCCTAAAGGTTTCTCAGAAAATACAAAAATAAGTTATATATGTTATAGATTTCCCTTTCAGCAGTAGTTTAATTCACTTTGTTACAGTTATCAGTTTACAGTTATTGCTTTTGTATGACAATCACGGGACCTAGGGAGCCCAGAGAATACGATTGATTGGATACTAGGGATCTGGGAGATATACACGAAACTATCCCAGGTCATTTTCCACGCTATTCCATAACGCTCATAGCCTCGAAATCACACCAGAGCTTTGATCATTGATTGGAGCTACTTCGAGCATTCATCACTTGCTGACCGATCTTAGTCACTGATCCTCCCATGGTTAGCCATAAGAAGGGCCTTGCTTTGCCTTAGATTCGCAAATTCTCACTAGTAGCGTATTGAAGACATTAGAAACTGACCATAATCCCAGTTGTGACTTCATCTACAGTCACCACGCATATCCCATCCCCACCGGCTGCCTCAGACACGACCTCGGGAGGTCGGGTATGTGGAAGAGTTACTTATAGATTCCCATCGCTCGCTTGTCGCTTTTCCGTCGTACAAAATTGGTGAACCCGACGTGAAACAAACAACTGTTTCACCTTTTGTACCTCATTAGCCTTCACATCAGCTTCACCAACAAAATTGGTGAACCCGACGTGAAACAAACAACTGTTTCACCTTCTCTTTGAGAAGTTTCATCTTATCTCATCCATCTTCGCTCCTTCCCATTATTCTGCGGGTATTTATATACCCCCCGAATATGTCCGGGATTCGATGCATATGGCAGACCCCTCTTGGGTATTGAGGCATACTATGCCCAACAGAATAGACAATCATCACCCTCACTCTTGGTATGGGGTGACAACTACTCAACTAATCAGTTGTCAACACAAACTCCAAGAATCAGATATAATTCATCTTTTCAAACTGAGGAGTTAGATCAGCCCCCTCAAAAACAACAAACAGAGCCTTCAAGCTCGAATAATATGACGTTTACCGGAGAATCTGGTTCATCTCCTCAGATGCTACTTAGACCAAAAATTAGTAGACAATCAGACCCATACCTGGTCTTAGATGATGAACAGTCGATACGTTATCCTAGGAGTGAACAACGCTCTCAGGGTATGTACCCACCTATAGGAGGTTTACAAATACAACCCGAGGTCTCTTTTCAAGAAAATACCTCTATGACACTGCATATAGGAAATACTCTCGGAGAAACTTGGCAAGACAACGATCGGTTCATAACGGGATATCACATGCCTATACAACACCAGGGTATACAACAAACGCTGCTAAGGCAAAGCACTGTGACTTCACCAAATGAAGTCATTTCAACGTTAGTAGAAAAAGTGAGAGGGTTAGAACTTGCTCAAGCAAGTCAAAATTCTTAATTCATGCAAACAGGGAGTTCCAACCCCCCACACCATCCTAGCCCAAGTAGACCTCCTCATAGGAATAGGCACGTTAGGTATGCCTCCTCAGTATCCACAACAAATGCCAACTAGGCCCATCATCTCTAACACCGTTCCTCCCGGTCTAGTATCAAACAATCCATTCCTGGACAATACCCCGTCATACTTAAACATGTACTCCAAATCACCACAAGGAGATATGTTCTCCTCTCCCGGCATGCTTCCTCAAATGACAGGTGACTTCCTTATGCCCCTATCAATGCATACGCTACGCCATATCAACAAACCATTCCACCACCTCTCCCTTAGCAAGCACCATCAATGGTCGAAACCTATGCGATAGGGACTTATTCAGAATATTTGAAAGAGGCCTTAGACTTCACCATACGATAGCGTCGATGCTTCCAAGACCTCTTCCTAATTAACCCAAGTACAAAGGTGAGGGAGATCCAAACGTGCACATATCAAGGCTTACGCCACAGCCATACGAGAGCTACTCCCTTGGGATGGGGTTGTTGCTAAAATATTCCCCAAAAATTTAGAAGGCATCGCTCTTGATTGGTATTATAGAATACCTGAGGCTTCCATCCATTCATTTAAACAACTCGTATCAGAGTTCATTAAGGCATTTGACATGAACAAACTGTTAAGAACATGAATCAAGGAATTCTTACACATTAAACAAGAACACAATGAATCTATCGCCCATTTCATCCTAGAGGTGGCATACAGTTCTTTATTCCTTGGAAAGTGCTCCAAATATGGATCAGATGGAACTATGTGATTTATTCCTTCATTCTCTCAGTAGAGAAGTGAAGGAAGAAGTCCAGAAGTTCCCACTAAGAACTTACGATGAAGTACTTGAGAGCGCTCTTCGAATAGATCAAGCAGCGATAGATAGTGGTCGTAAGACATATGGAACAAACGGGAGGTTAATCACTTTCCAGCCAGAACACTACAACTTATCCTACTACCACGAATGTCAATCAAGGACCTAAAATCCTTAATGAAAACATTGTGGGGTGACAACAGATGGAGTAACTGATCAGCCTAAAAGGTACCAATACGTTGTGAATACTTCATTACGAATGCTAACAATCAACGAAACAATAAATTTACCCCCAGCAATCAATACAGTGGATTCTCAATCATCCTCCAACAGTACAACAATCGACGACGAAATCATGCACATGGTCTAAGCAAAAACTCATTTGGTTATCAAAACCAAAATCCAAAGGCCAGAAACAACGAAATTTCAAAACTTTAATCCTAATAGGCAACAATTTGATCAGAGTTTTAGGCCACAATATACACCCAAACCAATGAACCATGGAATTACAATCCCAATCTCATATTGTGGTTTCCACAAAATTCAGAGGTCATGATACTAGAACGTGCCGTGACTACAATAAATTCATGCAACGTTTGCCAAAAGAACAAAGACAGCTCTTCACAGATTTGTTTTTGGCAGATCTCGTGTCACCACCACCAAGCACGCTCACAGGGGTCAGTTTCCCCTCAGAATGCTCCCCTCAAGATCTTTAACGATCCACTCCCAAATCATGATAATAATAACAGGCTAAATCTAAATGGGAAAAAAAAAAGTATCATAATGACGGGAAACAATGATCATGAAGCCTCGACTTCTGACTAAGTCCATCAGATTGCGCCACAACCTAGGGAGTCAAATGCCGTAATACCCAAGATAGTTAGGATTAGTAGAACTAGACGCCGAGTGTGACCCATCGAATGCTATAACAAGAACACGAGAGTATGTTCTCTCAGCCCCTAGCCCAAGTCATTTTCTGCCAGAATGAGATGACGAGTTCCAACAAATAGCTAGAAAAACCCGTAGGTTCCTGTGATTTAATATCAGTGATCTGAACAAAAACCTTCTCACACATTTCATTTTTGGACTTACTGAAGAATTCTCCTGCGCAACAGGGCTGCTGCGTTGCTCAGAGGCATTAGGTCTTAGGTCATCTAATCAATATTACACTCTGCCTCCTTAAATACAAGTAAACCACGTAGATTTTGATATCCACCCTCCGGGGCAGCCGGATAAGGATGTCGAATTCATATTCGAAATAAGTACAAACTGCCTACATATGCTGAGATTGCATGCCGAGGTGATCCAGTCTTACACTTATAAGTATGGATTTATAATAACTATGTAAAATGAGAAATGGTTGATGATGGGGCCGCAGTTAACATAGTCCCCTTCTCTTTCCTTCAAAAATTAGGATATGGGGAAACAAACTGTTCCACAATGTCGAAACACGCTAAGGGGTTATGATAGCCTCAAGGCCACATCGAATAGGGACTATAGTACTACCAATCACCTTGGGACCTAAAAAAATCCTCACTGAATTTTATATTATAGATCGGGAAACCAACTATAATATGATTCTCGGTCGTCCATGGATACATCGCATGAAGGCAATCCCTTCCACGTTATTCCAAGAAGTAAGGTTTTTACACCTAGGAAAGGTCTTCATCGCTAAGGGGGATCCTAAACCATTTGATATACACTTAGAAAATCTCAAGAAAAAGAAAGGAGTCCATACAGAGCATGAACTTCCCATGAATTAATTAAACAAACCGCCTCCAACAAAAGAGTTAGTCTCAGTCACCCCAGACATTCCAAAGGTTGAATTTGTTGACCCAAAAATATACGATGTAACAAAGACAAATAAAGGTAAGTCAATTTCTGTTGAAACAGTCTCCACTAAAACCACAGCAGGAATTATGAAACTCTTGGAGAATGACGAACCGATCTTTCTCCCATTCGAACCTTAGGGAATGGGTAGCCTTCTCGATATAGCATCTCTTCCCTCCGATGACCTAAATCTAGAAATGAACATGATAGAATTAACAAACGAACAAGGGTAATTTAAAATTGAAACGATGCCTATCAAAACCATCTCTAAGCACTGCCCTATTCTAAAGCCTGGTTTCGACCCGTGTGCATCTGAAGCTAAGTTTTCCCTATCCATGGGGAAAGACCTCATCATTCAACAAAATTTACAAATAAACACAATGCTCCATATGGGAGAAAAGGTCGAGCAGCATAGTCATGCTCACCCCACATGCCATCTCTCAAAAACTTGACCAAGGGGCACGCGAACACCTCTTTCAGAAAAATGTTTTTAATAATGGGACATACACACCTCTGGGAAAGGGTTGTAAGTTCAAGCCCATAATGGTAGTCCCTCGTCAAGAGAATGAAAAATTTGAGGATAATGGTTCTCTGCTATGTACTTCTAGGGGTGAAGAATTTGATATTCATCAACTTTCTTCACCTTAGACATCATGACATATAGTTCCACTTACATTTTCATATGTACATGGTTACAGTTGCATTACATATTCATTTAGATAGGTTCATTTTGTTCACTCGTTTCATAAATATTGTAGTCCATGAACTTACTCTTAAGTAAATTTATTACAAATTTCTGAAGATATTGGAAAAATTACTCAAATCACATCTCTTCAAATATCATCAAGTATTTTCAAATCTTCTCATCAAGTTCGATAGAAAAACATTGACAGAAACCATACCAAGACCTGCATACTTGGCTTCGCTCTTTCTTTCTACTAGGTGAAGTTGTTCTTGCCTACGGTCTGTTCTAGAAGATTCTTGGTGTCACATCTATCCCTCTTAAAATCTCTTGGAACAAAAGGATATCCCAAATTCATAGATCAGAAATGTCAAAATCAAATGAAATCAAAAGCGCCAAGCAAACAAAATATTTTATTTTACACACTTCTTTTCCCCATCAACCTTCGGTGATAAGCCCACATCTCTTACTGGTGATGTGAGGTTGGGAAAGGAAAGAAGTGCCCTTACTCGCCTGTATCTTGCCTTTGGTGACAAACCCATGCTTCTTACTAGTGGCGTGAGGCAAGGTGTGGGGGGTCCAGTCACACAAACTAACAAATCTTGGTATTCTAAAAACACAAGTCAAATTCTGTTAAAAGAAGGCAAATATCCAAACATCCAAATTCCAAAGAGATCAAATCCTCAAAACCATATTTTGTTAACCAGGTTGCCATTTATGAATCTAAGTCTAGAGAAACTGAAAAGTAAGTTGCCTTCTAAGCTTGGTAGTAGTTCTGAGTAGGGTGGGTGTGTAGGTCCAAATTTGGTTCTTGTTCTTGTTTTTTCTGTCTCTCATCATTCCACTCAAATCAAACTCATACAACTTGTGCCCTTCTCAATTCTTGGTGTTGAGCCCTCACGTCTTACTAGTTTCGTGGATTTGGTATTGGGGCAAGTTCATCTCTTTATCGCTACACATTCATCACGTTTTGCCAACATGAGAAGAAATCACAAACATTGTCTAAAGAGGCCAAAAGTTCAAAACTACAACATGTTCGTCATCACATATCAGCATTGCAAAATCAAATAAGGTAAAAACATTTCTGTTTAACATTTGTTATCACTTGTCATCCATTGCATACATTCTAAAAAGCATGTGAAAATCAGCGGCATTTCGACACACAGGCATGTCAGGTATAGCCTCTAACTCCCCATTTTGGGACCCCGCCATACTCGGACCCAACGTTTTATGCCTCTTCATGGCTAAAACACTTCTCCGAGGGGGCAATATGTACGTATCCAAAATTGTATGTACTGTACAGTCAGAAATTGGTTACAGAATCCCCAATGATGATACAAGATCTCCTCTGCAAGGTGTTCGGGATCCGGAAAGCTTGTTGAGTCTCCAAGTGTGCGTCTCAACAATCCTTGTCTATGCCCCTACATGTTTTGTCCTAGCCTTTTCTCTCTTTTTCCTTGTTGTTTTGTTGTTATTTACAGGACCGCCTCCCTGCCAGGGTGGCGGTCCTATAACCGTCACCCAGCCAGGGTGGAAATCCTGTAACTGTCACCCAGCCAGGGCGGCAGTCCTGTAACCGCAACCCAGCCTAGGGCGGCGGTCCTGTAACCGTCACCCTGCATCAAAGTGGCGGTCCTTTACACGTTTTTCAGAAAGTGTTCCGATGATCACGTCAATCACGTAAAAATCAACTATTCCACCCAGCTTTTTTCAACTGCCTCAAGCTTGCATTTATGTTTTTGGTCCACCTGGAATAGTGATTCGGCCATTGTTTAGTAGTTTTAGAGTTCAGTTTGGTTTTGATCTTCTGGGTGAATACAAATGCTATAAATATGATGGCTTGTGCTACAAGAAAAAGGCCCCTCATTCATTGGTCTGGAGTATTCATTCATGAGTTTCAATGGTTCAGTACTCCGTCCTAGATTTCACTTTATGAAGCCATAGTTTCAGTTCATTTGCCATGGATTAGAATTTTGAGTATTTAGTTCATGCCTCACTGGTACAGCGACAACGTATCCATGCTTGGAATCGTATAGGCAAGTGTTGTTATCTTATTCCATCCCAATCCTACTTGGAGTTCGTTATATTTCTCTAGGAAGCTGCTATTAAAGTTGCAGGTTGTTTGAGTACCTCAAAATAGGATAGTTTCAGGTTCTGGACGCTTTATGTTGCATGACTGCTGCAATAAATCCTTGCTAGGAGTTGCATAAGCCAAGCTCTGTACTCTTGCACTATCCCTCTCCTACTCGTGCATTATATTCCAGTCTGTACTTCAAAGTGATCTACCTTCCTAGTCCCAATATCTACTTCTGTTGATGCTAGCCATTACACGCTAATCTTTCTGGATTCATGTGAACATGCAAGAACGAAGAGATCACTCTCAGGGGACAAGCTACAACAAAACTGGATTTGCCTCTTTTCAGTAAACTCTAGGTTTAAATTGTCAAAGTTATTATCAAATAGAGTAGTGAATCATTTTATTTCAGTTAAGCGCGCTTTCAATATTGCCAGGGAAGCTATGGGGAATGATAGTTTCTGAGAAACTATGATTTGTTCCTCACTTCTAAGGTAGGATTGAAGGTTTTCAATTAAGTTAATTAGCTATCTTTTATTTAGATTCACACATCTGCACAGGTGAATAACCACACCGGGTTATCTCGCTTGTTTAGTTTTAGTATAAAAGTAGTTTAATTATTTCTTGTAATTATAATGTTTCAATCGTATATTTTGTTTAGATTAGTTTCCCTTTCAGCAGTAGTATAAATTGTTATTTTCAGTTTAAGTTAACTTAGAGACTTCATAACTAGATTAACACTAAGATCCTCGTTAGGAGAATAAACCATAGGGAATTTACGCTACCCACTCATAGCCTCTAAATCTCCCCTTTGTCATTTCAGCTACCAGGAGATCACACTTCCAGATCTTAGTCACTGATCCTCCCATGGTTAGCCATAAGAAAGTTGCTTTCTGATTCTCATCCTCGCTTGTAGCTTTTCTATCATAGAAAACTAACCATAATCCCAGCTATGACTTCATCTAAGTCACCCGCATTTCAGACCACCGGTTGTCTCGGCACGACCTCGGGAGGTCAGGTACGACGAAGGTCACTTGTTGATTATCATCCTCGCATGTCACTTTTCCATCGTACAGGATCCTAAGCAGCTCAATAATTAGAAAACAAACTTTTATTTGACTCATCACTTGGGTAATATCATATGGGACATTCCTTTGCAAGGCAATATTGGAAGGAAATCCAACACACTCATTAGGTGGTACATGATTTTTGACAACTTGGGAATGAGGAGGGGTATGATTTTTGTTTAGAACTACATGGATTTTGGCAGATGCCTCTTTCTTAGGAGCATCTTTAGGAATTTTTGAAAGTAAGGGAGATTTAGGCTTGGCTTGAGGCCCTGTCGCTTTGACAGCCTTACTTCTTGTTTTATATTCCTTCTCTTGAGCAACAAAAACATTCATCAGTAACTTTCTATCTTCGTCAGATGGGATTCCTCCATCATATTTATTTATCATTAAAGCCCTTAAATATTAAGAGTCGTTATTGGGCAATTCAAAATCTTTTACAATATCTACTTCTAAAGTATGAAAGAAAGGAAGAATAGGTACCCTATGGATGCAGTCCCAAAAAGTGGTAGTAGTCCGGGCATTTATCACCTCAGTTAAAGTTGCCCCTTGTTGTGACCTCATGGAACAACCCATCATACAGATATCATCATCATTGTCATCAGCTTCTTCCTCTTCTTTCTAATCTTCCTCACAAGGAGACTGAGGCATGAAATATTTGTCACACCAATCAATGGCATTTATCTCCTCCACCACAACAACTCTGGTAGCTAAAGGATCATGCACCATTCGATTATCCCTTGCTTGGAACTATCTATTTCAAAATCTAATAGGCCCCTTGCCTTTGTCATCAGATCTTTGGTGATTTGTGAACCTGTCTTGGCCTTGTTGCTTGTGTTAACCTTGTGAGTTGTACCCATCTTCCAAATCAATAGCCTTGCTTGTTGGAGGCTTTTCTAGGTTAACAAACTTTACACCCTCCCTTTTAGGAGGCTTTCTAATTACCTTGATATTGTTATCTATTTGCAGAGCCATGGTGAAGGCCTGTCTAAAATTTTTGGGGTTTTTGTCACTTGAATAATATGCTGTCTTTTTATCAAATGCTTCAGTATATTTGATCAAACATGACTCATCACAAGGCCTTATCCTAACAGGTAAACTCCTCAAGGTCTTATTAAACCTTGTGTTGAAATCATTTACCGGCTCATTAGGGTTCTGTTTTATGTTTTCAAATTCTATCAAGAGAAACCTAGGGTCAGTTCTGTCACCATACTACAATATAAATGCATTTCTCATCTCAGTTTAAGAATCAATAGAGTTATCTGGAAATGCTTTATACCAATCCCAGGCATCCTCTTGCAACGTATGGATAAACAACTTGATATATATGTATTCATGATCAATCTAAAATTCTTCCATCATATTGATAAAAAGCTTTAGATGCTAATCACTAGTTATAGCGTTGTTTCCCTGGAACTTTTGCATTCTGTTCCTTACATCTTGAGGCACTACATTTCGATATCCAGCCATTCCCACAAAATTTATAGGTCCAAAGGTGTTTACAACAATAGGGGATCTGGTTGGGGGTTGGGCCATGTTGATTCGAAATGGTGACCTTGGAGCGGTGAAAAATTGATAAGGGGTTGAGGGTCCTTGGAACACAGGAGTATAATTTTCCAAATGGATACCCCGCAAAGGATTTGTCTCTTGGAAATCCCTATCAACCTCAGAACAGACAGGTGTAGAATGTGAAGCAAATCTTTCAAAATCAAATGAAAGCCCTTCTCTAGCTGTAGAATTCAATTCCACGAAGAGGCTTCCTGATTCAGAGTCACTTGAATGGAAATCTTAAATGATAGGACAATCAATTTCATCAATGGAGATCCCTCTTCTTGTCTGTTGTTCTCCCACAACTCTCAAGGCTTTTCTTCCTTTTGATTTTGCTTTTCCTAGCTCTGGAAACAATTTACTAGCAAGATCCCTTGCAAAGAAAGATCTTACTCCTTCCAACTTTGCAAATATTAGTAAAAAATCTAACTTTGACAAAGTTATAAGACACTAGTACTCATTAAAAATCAGGGCAACAGGGAGTCGCCAGTAAGGATTTCCACCTTAGTTGTGAAAATGCACTAAGTATGATCTGTCAAATGTCTATCAATGCTAAGAAACTAGAAATCGAAAGATTCTAAAATATCGTTACCCAGGTTTATCAAATGAAAGCTAGTGCACTAGGTGTGAAAACTCAAAGAACTACACATAACACTTGGAGCATGCAAGAATTGTTTTAACAGGGTCTAAATGTGAGCTATAAGGTCCCTGGAAACGGCGCCAGAAGCATGTTGGTACCCAAATTAAACCTCCTTCAAAGGCCGAGTAGCATCATGGATTTGACAGGACACTCGGAGGTAGATAGATAATCATGTATGTTATTTTGTAGCTGGAGGAAGAAATCTATCTGACTTGTTGGCACTCAGGTTTTGAAAGGAGTGGGTAGCACCTTACAAGGATGTGATCTGATCCTAACTATTTTAGGTTGTTCCTTTCAACCAAGGTAAGAGAACCTATTTTGTTACCTCTGTTTACTGAAGAACAATGATAAGTCCTTCTTTTGCATAAATTTTATACATAGGACCTTGGGAAAATATGATCAACACACTAGATATGACTCTCACGAGTTGTCACTTCATGATCATGGTGATATTTTCACAACAAGAGAAAGGTTACTAAATACATTTAAGACCCTGATTGCTTTTGCATGCTTTGGTAATGGAAATTATGCATTTGTGCAAACATAGGACAAACAAGGGTAGTATGGGTAGGAGTGGTTGTTTTAAATGAATTTTTTGGTGGGAGGTGGCGTAGGATGAACTTGATTAACCAAATCCTTGAAAAATCTTACAAAATGGAAGATTAAACAAACAGAATGCCATAGAATAGCTAAAATGTTTCTTTTAACTATAATATGTGCTTCAATGGAGGCCAAGATTAGCACTCGTTCACACAATATTTGAGATTCTATCATGAAGGATCGAGTTACAAAATCCAACAAAGCATCAAGATCTAAGAAAAATCACACTCTAGGGTACACCTAGAGGCTTACATACAATCTTTGTCAACAGATGAAAGAAAAGTAATTTTAAATCATTTATTCCAATCCTAGATGAAAGCTCATTTGAGAAATGAAATTGCGGATGCCACTAAACTATCACAAGGATTGATTCCTATGTGATTGAATCAGATTTAATAAAATATTTCAACAGAAACAAGAAAAACTACTTGCATACATTCAGAAATAAAAAAACACATTTTGCTCAAGATAACACATAATAACTCAAGTTTTGATTAAATCTATCAACAGGGGAAACTTTCTTGAACATTCTTAGATATTTTCAATGGTTATACACTTGCAACCACCTTGACATGATAATATTTAATACAAAATATTTATACAAGTTTCTCAAATGGCTTCTCAAAATGATGAGGTCTATAAAGATTTATCTATTAGAAAAATCAGTCTCGACCCCTAACACTCTAACCTCCAAAAGTTTGCACAATACATTTGTGCCATTTATAACATTTAAACAGAGCCCCTTCTTCCCAAAAAGACAAAAACTCTTAATGCATCAGTGCTCACCATGATTTCGATCACGATTCTTAGAATCAGATCTACAAAAAGTCACCAGATGCTTGAGGGGGCAGATCTCATCGAATATCTCCCACATTCAACTCCCTCCTCTAAAAGATCACTCTTTCTTCAATTTTCTAACAACCTCTACCACAAATTTGTCAGATTTGGCTCCTTCCATGATCAGGAGAAGAAAAATGGAAAATATGATCGAGCACGATAGTGAGACCATTTTAATGGTGAAGGATGTCTTCCAGATCTTCCCACCAAACTCATATATCAACATTAAATCCCCTCTCTACTGGGCATGTAGGAAATACTAAGAAATCATGAAAAATCACACTTTCAGGTGTGTTTTTAGTAAAATAGGGGGAAAATTAGATTCAGACTCTTAGCTTTCGTTGATCATTACTTTGAATTTGGACCATCCACGTGGAAGATTCAAACTTAAAAATAGACCTCGGGGCTTCCTCTGACTTTTTAGAACTTTTAGAAAAATGGAAAATTTTCACATTTTGCTCCACACCTCTGCCCTTGTGAAATGAGCCTGACACGTGTCCTAAGGTGGGCCCTAGCTGAACCATAGCCGAATTATGCCATTTCACCTCCCTTCGAAAAAGGGAATATTTTCCAAATTTTCCCCACCACTCTGTCCTTGAAAAAAGGAATTGACACATGTCCCAATGTGTTTCTAGTGGAACCATGCTTCCCTTTTTACTTTTTACTCTTTTCTCCCAAAAGGAAATTTTTCCAAATTTCCCCCGTGACTCCATAGCTCCACCTTTGACCAGAGTAAGCTTTGACCTTTCCTTTATCGGGCTTGTGGGCCATTTTTATGTTTTTAGTCATTTTCTTGTCATGGGGAAAAAATAAAAATTTCCCTTGATGGTCCGCCTCTCTGCTCCTTTGACTTTTCAAACTGCCATGTGTCACCATGGTGCACCTTGAGATTGTCCCAAAAAATTTTATACCTTAAACGAGCATGGGCTTGCCATTTGTCCTAGCGTGGAAAATTCTTGAAGCTTAGTGCAAGGCACCATGTGTCATGCTCTGAGGCAATCTCCTTTGGCCGTTGAAAAGTCTAAGTAAAATGCAAAGTAAGTGGAGGCCTCCACGTGTCATCTTGATGCTTATTTAAAATGAAACTCAAGGGCTGGCCTCCAAATATGTTTGGTTCCTCCACGTGTCTCCATGATGTAATTTCAATATAGTGCACAAAGCAGAGACCCTGAATGAGTGCGAGATGGCCATGTGTCCCTATTCCACCAAACTGTATCAATTGCATAAAAATTTTCTATGTCCAAGAAAAGTAGCAAAAACCTCCACATTTCCTCCTGGCACTACTTGAAGGCTAAACCAAAAAGTAGATCCTCAAATGAGTCCTGCTCCTCCATGTGGACAAATTTTGAGTTGAGGCTTTCCATTAAATTTTTGAAGTACCCAGATGAGCCACATCCAACAAAAAGGTGCCACATCTCATGTCAATTCAAGGATGTAAATTTGACCAGGAGAAACACTTGTCAATCCATGAAATACTGAAAAATGATCATTTGAGCCCGAAAATGAAAATTTCTCCAAGGACAGAGAATTTAGAAATGTTACAAGGCTTAAACATGTTTCTCAAAGATACATCCATTCATTTTCCTTCAATTATTTAAGGCAGAAAAGACAAGGAAGACAAATCCTGACCATGGAGAATGGAAAATATGGGAGAACCCAAGTTTTTAGACAAATAGAGAATGGGAGACCCAAATTACAAACCTTTTCAGGAGGAAAAAAGAAGTAAGGAGAAAACCATGGACCCAAAAGTGATCTACGACCCAAGAACAGATTAAAAATGGCAACAAATATTAACCAAGCACAACACGGGGAAAAAGAAAGTGACAGAGGCGGCAAATTGATAGATTTTGAAAGGAAAACTGGGGCAGGACTATTTTGAGCACCAAGACACCTCTCACTTCAGGACTAACATGAAACATGCCCTTGGGATGATTATTAACTTCAGTACAACTTATCACCATGAGAAAAATGGGAAGATAGAACCAGATTTTAGAGGATATGTTGTGGATGTATGTCATGGACCATCAGTCTAGATGGGAGGAGTACTTGTATTTAGTGGAGTTTTACTACAATAAAAAATTTTAGAGTTTGATTGGTATGGATCTATTTGAGGCATTGTATCACAGAGAGTACAGGACACTACTAAGTTTGGACAGATTGGAGGACATGTTTTCTCTTGGGTCAACATTATTAAAGGATATGGAGGAGTAGGTTTTCATGATTCGATAGAGATTACAGGAGGCTCAGGATAGAAAGACTAAATATTGAGATAAACAGAGGAAATATCATAGTTTTGAGGTGGGAATGAAGGTTTTTCTTCATGTTGGGCCTCATAAGATCCCTATCCATTACAGAAAATGTTCTAAGCTTGAGACTAGGTTTTTTGGACCTTTTGCGATCTTGAATCGTATCACTCCTTTGACCTATCATCTAGAATTTCAACCCAAATTTTCCTAAATCCACAATTTATTCCATGTTTATGTGCTTAGGTGATACATTTCAGACCCCTCTCATGTATTAGATTGGATAGTATTGATGGTGCAAGAGTAGGCGTAGGTGTTGGTGGAGCTCGTGTGCATCATATAGTGTAGGATAATAGGCCTTTGAGGCTGTGAGATTGACCAGGTCTGGGTCCAATGGGATAGGTATGATGAAACTACATCCACATGGGAGGATGCCACTTTATTGCGAGCCTAGTTTCCTCATCTATTCCAATGACTTCTAGGAGGAAGACAAGTCTAAGGGGAGGGGGATGTAGTGCCCACTCCTCGTCGACACTATTTCATTATTCTGTTATTAGTTTTGGATTGATAGTTAGACATTTTAAGTATTATATTTTGATCAGTAGATATTGGACTATACTGATATTTGGACTATTGAGATACTGGGATTTACATCTTTACTATGATAAACTAGCTAGTGATGATAGGAAAATTTATATGACAATTGCAATATTCTTATTTTATACTGACATGTCATATTTTGGATGCATAACATATGTTAGATGTTTTGAGTAGATTTATGATTTGATGGATGCTAAACGTTAATTAATTCTATGATGTTAGATGATAAAATTGTTAATTTTGGATGATGATTATTGATTTTTATATGTATATTAGTCTCGATGTTCTTGATACAGCCATAAGGCTAGAGAGGTATTTTTTTTGTGTTGGAGGACATTCATCACATGCATAGAAAGGGGGATAGGGGATGAACCAGGGAAAGATGTTCGATTTTGTGCAACATGGCCAAAATTTTACAACTTGTGTAATGTTGTGTTTTGTTGTTGCAAGCCTATTTAGGAGGTTTCTTATGGGGGGTGTGATGAGGCCAGAATATGCCTGATTAATTTATAATATATGATCTCATCTTACTCTCCTTTTTATTAAGTTTGATTGCATTTTTTAACTTTTATTTGATCTGACATGAGTTAGGATGTAATTTCCTGTCTTTTGATTGATTATGATTCTAATGTTAACAGCTCTAAAATTCCTAATGAAATGTGTGTTTGAAATCCGGTTTTGTAATAAAGCAGGTCTAATCAGTCGACGAAATGAATTATGTAGCATTCAATATGTTTTTGGTAGCATCTATTCAAACACAACTTAGTTTTGGAACTTCCAAGCTAGTTCCGAAACTCCAATACAAACTACTCATCTAGTTCTAGAACTTTCAAACTTAGTTGCGAAAATCTAGTATTTAGTTGAAGAATTTTTTGACTTAGTTCCAGAACTGCTACGTATAGCTCCAAAACTCTCATAGTTTTGATGCTTAAGGATTTCCTATGGTTCTGGAACTTCTCTAAAGTTCTTGAATCGATGGAAGTTTATCTATTTTAACCACTTCCGAATATTCTGCATTAACAACCCTTTCAATCAATAAAGGATGAGAAGATCTCTGAACAAAAATCTAGGGATAACTATCTAACAGTTGTCTGATCAGCCCAATATGACTCAGCATTTATTCCGGGCATGATTTGATTTCATCAGAATAGTAGAGACAGCTATGATTGTAAATGTATATATAAGCAAGCTTGTACTAGATAAAAATAAGAAGGAATAGAGATAAAACAGAGAAGAAAGATATAGACTAAGTATACAGATCTAGTACACTTGGTAATACTAAATTTTTTATGAATAAAATAGCCATTCCTATTTAAGAGAATTCTAAGATGTTAAATCTTGATTCAAAGAGGAGCAAGGGCCCCCTCCCCCAAGGACCGGGCTATTCATTTATTTGGTATTTGTATTTCTTAAGAAAATAGTTTAAATCTGTTAAACTTGTAATGCTTTAAATCTTCTATTTAAAATATGTCATGTACTTATTCCCGCAGGTGTCTAGATAGATGCTTATATTCTCTTGCAATCATTTTTAAAGCATTCTAAGTTGTGTCTCTATTTCCAACAGAAAGTGTGTTTACTTTCATAATCAAGTGTGTTTATTTCCATTTTGCAAAGTGTGTTTCCTTTCAGTAAAGCTTTCAGCATGTTTACTTTCAGCAAAGTTTTCATAGTATGATTTGAATAATATTTTACCAATAAGTCATTAATACATTGAAAAGATACACCAGATAATATAAAAACAACTACAGTCAACTAAAACATCAATAGGATAACTCTTGTTGCATATAGCTTTAGATACACCCCTGGTTTGATATGACATCAACAAGAAGTTGATTAAATGAAGGGAATAATTACACCCATCAGGGTGAACTCAAATGTGTGACCATGGGGGTAATGTTTTTCTTCTTTTAATTTTTTGTGTGTTTTATTTTGTTATATGTAATTAATTATTGGAAATTTTAGTCACTTTATTAGCAATTATTAACTTGTCTCAATTAAGTAATACAACTTAATTTTCTTAAGTAAAAAAAGGATGTGACAATGGGATAGTTATGAGGGTAGGTGGTCCTTGAAATATTTTGAATGTAGATTGGATTGTGTTAGATTTTGTGTTGTTTACCCTTCCCCAACTTAAATATTCAAATTTTTACTTGGGAGGCCTTTTTGTAGGCTTGTGGGACAAGGTAAGCTTGTCTCATGCCTCTTAAATTTACACAACAACCCTACCTATAGTATGGGTAGTTAATTTTAGACTTATTTAAGCATTTCAGAGTGTTAAAGGGTGAAAACAATTGCACATTCCTACTTCCGACAATTAATTTGTCCTCGCTAGACTTGGTGTGTAAGTTTGAGTGTCATGTGCACTTGTCATAAGTCTTATATGTTCATTTATCATCTTGGGTATGGTGTTTGACTTGTGTGCTAGAATGTAAGAATGATGAAGTGGCATCCATCATGGATCCACCTCATCATCCTCATATATCATTTCTATTTATTGATGGAATTTGATGGACTTGGGATTACTTGTTCATTTTCTTTCTTTGGCATTTTTTTAATTGGGAGCTTGTTGGAGTTGTTTTTTGGAGTATGGTTGGCTTGAAGGTGGAAAATTAGATTTTGGACTGAAGTCTCTTGGAATCTTGATAGAGAGGTAGGTTCTCCACCATTTTTATTTATTATTTTATTTGTATATGCGACAAAAAAATTGTGTTTGTTAACTTTGTATGAGTGTTGTGAGTGTATTTTGTTTTTGTATTGTTGGTAGTTTCCTTAGGTTGAGTGTGGGAGATGTATTTAAGGGACCATTGGGGAGAGAAAATGGAAATGTGTGGCATGCATTTTGGTGGGAGTATCATTGGGAGTTTCCCCTATTAGGGAGTGAAAAGGAAAACATGGACACATTTTTCCATACTTGTAAGGTGGAGAGATGAGGATGTTTTTTTGATATATTATGTATATGGAGGCTTTGGGTGAAAATCTTGTTTCACTTGGGAGGAAAAAGGAGGTGGTTCCCATATTCTTTTCTCCTTTTTGGTTTGATATCAATCCTATGTGTTGTTTGAGAAAGTTGTAAATTTTGTGAGTATTTCCATTTAACTATGTTGAATGTTTTGGATTCTATGTTGTTTTTGTGGAATCCATTTTTTTAAAAATTTGTCAAATGTTGCTCAAGATCCATCATTTTTCTTTGGTTGGGGCTCGTGGGTAAATAAGGGGATGTCTACTCCCCTTATATGATGATAAGTTCGGCGGAGAGCGTCACCTATACCTCTTTTTCCTTGTATTATGATGCAAGTTTTTGAAAGATTGAAGAGTGCAAGATGTAATCTTCAAATTTGGAGAAAACATGTAATGAAGACTTGTGTTTTTGCCTTGTTTAATGTCCTTATGCTGTAATTCTATCATTCTATTACTCCCACTTTGAGTGGAAGATTGGAACCTTGTATGTTTGTATGAAAGTTATTTATATTACTTGAAAATTGCTATAACTTATAAAATCTTCTAAGAGTGTTTGAATGAGGAATTTGCATTTTAAAATGTGTTCATTTTGTTAAAGAAAACTACCAAATTTCACCTTGTTTTCATAAAGTAGAAAGCTTGAAAAAAGTTCAAATGGAAATGCATTCCTTTTAAATTTAATATTTTTCATTATCTCCAAAGTGTGATAGGTTTCTTTTTAAAAGTCTTGAGAAGCTTTGTTATAAAGCACTTGTTTATTTAAATGATTGTCTATTAATTATTGTAGCAAGAAAGGAAGAAAATAGTTTCTTGCTCCTTATTGAAAAGAAAGTGTATTGGAAAGTACGGAAGTTTTTCTATATTTACTATTAAGTTGTTGAAAAGAAAAATAGTTGCTTAAAACTCTATATTGAGAAATAAATCTTCTCCTCTTTACACATTATATTAGAATGAATGAGAAATTTTATTAGATTTCTCTTCTTCATTTTTAAATGAATGGGTAGATATTATATTTTATTATCAGCTTTCTTTACCAAAAAAAAAAAAAAAACTAGTTTAATGATCTTAAATGAATGATTTAATCTCTTTTATACAATAGTGTAAGGCTAAATGTATATCTATTTGTATCTACAATTATAGAAATTTAATACATAAGTTTATATAGTCATACCTATACATATTTAATATTAAAAATATTGTCAAATAATTTTAAAAATAAAATTATACACACACATATAGATATATAGGTGTGTGTGTGTGTGTATAAACTTTAAATAAATAAAAAAATCATTATATTGTTTTGTTTGAGGACCAAGTGCGGTCGCGACTGTTCTTTCATTTGGAGTGGGAATGGGGTGGGGAGGGGTCGCCGACCTGACCCCCCATCCCACCCCATAGTTATATGGGATGGGGGGTGTGGTCGGTGACCCATACCTCCTTTGTTTTTAATTAATAACGAGTGGTTGGGGGCCGATCCTACACCAATATTTTAAGCCCTCTCTCTTTTCAACAATCATTTAAGACATTTAAATAACACAGTCTACAATGTTTTTCACCACGGCCATTGGGATTTAATTAATATTATATGTATGTATATACACACACAAATATATATATATATATATATATATATATATATATATATATATATATATATATATATATTATAAACACATGATTATATATAAATATGTATGTAGATGTATATACACCTAATAACAAATGGATATTCTATTTTTAAATCAGATTTATTAAAAGGGGCTACTATCCATTTACCCAAACATACCAAATACAATAAGATTTTCCAACATCAAATAAACAAATATAAATTGTATCCAAACCTTAAGAGATGGTAAAATGGAAAAAAAAAAAAAAAAACAGGAGCATCCATCCTAATCTCCATTATCCTTCCATGCCTTCCTTCTCCTTCTCCTCCCTTAAACCTACAAAACAAAATGAGGAAATAAGTCAAATGAATGAATAAAAGTTTTCTAAAAGAGGATTAGGGTTAGTTTGAATCCTAGATCTAAGGGCTCAGATTTAGTCCATAAAATGGCTAAAAATCATCCGTACAAAAGTTAGGTGAGGGTTAGGTGAGATTACTTTAAATGAAATTCATGGGTCAACTTCTAATGGGGCCACTTAAGTGGTTTAGAAGTTAATTTTTTTTTCTAATCCTATTTGATTAGTTTATGAATTTTTTAATAAAGTCCCACGACCCTTGAAATAAATTAAGTCAAATTTGCTTCTTAGTAAGTAGGAAATAATTATATTAGGAATTAAATTTATTTGTGTTTAATCAATTGGAGGATGAGTTTAAACTTAGCTCTAAATAATAAAATTATTAATGTACATTCAAACTATGACACTAAAATAATTAAGGATTATAGACGTTGTGAGTTAAGCCCAAACTAAATATTAAATAATATAATTTAATTGTTAATTAAAATGATCAATTGTTAACTAGGAAATTAACTAAACGTTGGAACCGGTTTTAACAAAAAATAAATAAATTATTTAGTAATTTTTACTAATTTATATTTTGGGTTGTCTTTGGTTTGAGCGGGAATTTGTGGGTGTTACATAATAAAAAACCTGTCTAGTCCAAGTGGCATTGTTAAGATATTAGTTTTGTGCTCAATACTGTAACTCTATGTCTCCACCATTGATAAGTAGTTGGATAGTATGACAATAAACCTTAATATGGTTTGTGTATGCATGAAAGACTATTTTCTTGGGAAATTTTCATTTTATCACAATGAATAATTGTTGCTCGCATTTCAATAGCTTGGAAATCACCAACTAACCTTTTCGACAAAACTACTTCATAGCCTACCAAAACAACAACTTTTTACTCTATTTAACCTTCTCAACTATACTGATTCATGACCTATGAAAATAAAAGCGTTATACTCTTCTTTGGATGGAGAAAGAGCTACTAGATTTTTTTTGTTGCTAGCCTAAAAAATTGTTCCAGTCTCTAGACCAAAAGCAAATCCTTCTACAGAATTACTACCTTAAAGAAAATCCTTTTGCATGAAATTTAAAGTTATAGAAAATTTGTACATATTTTCTTTCTTGTGCTGAACAAAATAAAATTAATGTTCATTTTCTATGTACTCACCATGACCATTTGAATATTGGTTTTTGCTAGGTAGATTATATCCCACCATAAATGCCATAAATGGCACTTGTATCTAATATTGTATCTCACCAACATTATTTTTGGGGGAACATTCAATTTTTGGAATGTAACAAATGGTACTTCCTTACATTGTACTAAATATTATACGCTTCTTGTCCATATCACAAGAAATATTATATTGCCAAAAAAATAATAAATTAGATATATCTATGTTTTATTATGTATAGACATATTGTGTATATATTTTCCCATTATTCTTAAAATCATGAAAATATCTTTTCTTGTTGATTCCTTCATTTCAAATCATATATCCTTAAAGGCCATCCATCAAATTTTTCTCCTTCTAAGAAAAAATTGTCCATCCAATTCTTAATTATACTATTAATCTCGTAAAAGATAAGACAATAGAATGGAGATTCTAAAATTTTGTTTCCAAATAAGATCCTTAAGAAGAGAGCGAGCGGTTATATCCTTTATCGCATTTACATTTCAAATCTATTCATTTCTTTCACTTAAATGAATTTTCCATTGCTCAACTCTCTAGTATTCTTTGGAATACATTTTTTGAAAATAAACAATATATCATTTGAAAATCCTAGTTCAAACCCAATAGAAAATTAGAAATGAATTTGTCTTACCGTTTCTGTTGAACCTAAAAAATGCTTTGCAATACCAAATTGTACAACTGAATAAAGAATAGAGCTACGAACCACTTCATTACATTTTTAATAAGACCACTGTACGGCCCATGGTAATATAAAGCTATTAAAATGGGAGAAAGTGAGAAATTCAGGATAATGCATACAATGTTTCTCCATGCCCTCTTCCTTTCATTGACCACTCTCCTCTACTGTTCTCCCGAGACACACTTCACATACAGTCGATCAAAATATGGGAGTGTCCTCGGAGAAAGAAGTAGAGCGAATTGGAAAAAATTGAAGAAAGAGGATAGTTTTTAGCAGGAGAAAAGGCTCCTACCGCTCATGCTTCTATGTAATAACTCCATTTGACTGTAATTAATTTGTGCTGTGTATTATGAAAAAATAGGATATTGGAAAACTTATGGATATTTGCGTTTAGAAAACAATCTAGAGTATAGACTGCTGAAAAAAAGTGTCCTATTGAGATATGCAAATTACAACAGCTATATATCATTCATCTGTTCTCTTAAATTTTTTTAATGAGTCTTAGCAGGAATAATATTGATCTGTGCATTCTTTTTTCACAGGGGACAACATACAGAAGTGATTTGTTACAGAAGACATTCTTGGTGTGCTTGGATTTGTGTCTTGATAACACTTAAAAGTTGACTCCAAATGCTTTTATCTTCAAAAATAAATCGTTATGTATATTTGCAAATATTTCCAGTTGTTCTGGTTATCTCTGCACCAATAATTATGTTATCATGAGTCTCCGCAAGATCAGTGTTGATGTGTGCATTCTTTACATGGGGCAGCATATTCATATAAACAATTGTGTAGAAGACATCGATGTGTAAAAACCCTCCTCTTTTGCCATAATATGGGATTTACAATTCGGACCTAATAGACATACTTTATAGGTAAAGAATGCTGCATTTTATTTTCTTGACAACATGTGATTCCATTTTTTGGAATTCTCTTTGATGTTATGGGATTTTGTTGCGACTCTTATTCTTTTCTTACGTAAATGGACCGAACAAAAAAAAAAAAACTATATCTGTGAATTACATTGCTGTTCAGGACTATGTCCCCACGAAAAAGAAATTGTTTCACATTGACGATATGTTGACAAAATATAACCTTTTTAGAGACACTGCATTCAAGTATAACGTAGGCGATTTCTTATTTGATACATTTTTGTTTTGTTAGTAGGGCCAAATTAAAGGTTGGGAGCGCCCTAGGCAATAGTTTGAGTGGACGCCCTCCTCACAAATTTAGTTAATATATTTTTTCCATAAAGTAAATAAATAAAATATGTGCATATTCTTTTATTTTTAAATTTACATCATGGTCATACTAAAATATATTAATAAATTATCACATAAGGATGAAAAATATTTCGTGGATGACTAAAATTAATCGTAGCAGAGGCTCAGAATGCAAAAAATTCAATATTTTATACAAGGCTTCTTACAAGTCTGATTTAGCCATATCAAATAGGTGACAGTAACTCTATCCTAAAATAAAGCACCATTTATTTGTAAAGAAACAAAAACCTTTATGTAGCTCCCGTGGTTTTGTGAAGAGTCACATTCGGACCAGGGCTACGAATTCCTCCATAACAAAATAATAGAATTTTCCCCCAAAAAATTAAGAATAGAAAATAAAATACTTTTTTCCTTCAATTATATTCACCTCTACTAGATACACCAGTGACATTATAAAAAATACATTAACCTTTTTGTAGAACAAATTACACACGTACATAATTTGGAGCTACATCAGTGAATGGGTAACAATAACAAAATAATCATATATGCTTATAAATATGTGATATTTTCTTTTACTTGCAAAAATATTTAAAAGCTTTTTAATGTGTATGCGTGATATTTATGTTACTATACAATAATATCTATATATGGGTTGATCAATATTAAATCTTCAGATAAATTATTTTAAATTTAAGTTCTAAAATTAACTAGCAAAAAGGAAATTTTTAGATTCAGGCGCCCCCTAAATGCTGGCGGCCTAGGGCGCAACTACCTAGTTTGCCTAAGGCTTAATCTCCCTCTGTTTGTTACATTTTTGCTATAGATCCATTGAACTCTGAAATGGAATCATAGACCACTTCTTACATTTGTTTCATATATGGGATATATATGCGTTGAAATCTCTCTAGCTAGAACTAGATCATGATGCCATTTACGCTCTGCATTGTATCCAGAATGTGGAAACATATTTCTGTCGAATGAAACTTTCAACAATGCCCTTTGCAAATGCAAACGAACTTGGTCTATGGGGCGACAGATTCTGCGGAAATTGCTTGGTAAAATGGATTAACATATCGATATGGGTTTGGTCAAATACAAAAGTTGTGGCCAAACTCATCTACTTAAATTCATTGTGTTAGTTCATGATGCCAATCTTAGTTGTGACCATTATGACCCATTGTACTGGAAGAAAAAACCAGATGGCATTATTGTATTTGAAACAAACATAGTTTCATATTCTGTTGCTACACTTAACACTAATTGTAACAATCTTGACAATACTCTAGAAAGTGCAGGGCTTCACATAACAAATTATGCTACTGTAAACTACGATGAATACATACTGTACACTGCAAATTAGCAAAGCTTTATCATAAACACGGTCATTCCCTATAACAACAAAAGAATTAAAGAAAATCTATTTTTATTACAATGGTTGTCAATTATCTTCAATGTAAAATTACAACTATGGGGCACACATACCATTAGTATTGTCAAAGTGTATTCTGGTGTATCAGAACCAGCAACCAAATACAATATTTTATACTTTTTTTGTCGAATGAAGGGCATTATCATTATGAAGGTTTGATTCAAGCATCCTCAACTACGTCAATTGCTTGTAATTCCTTCTTGCATGTGATAATATGAAGAATGCCATCAAACAAATCTTTGCGCAAGATGAAACATGAAATATGAAGAAAAAAAACAATAGATGCTCACAAACTTCATAAGACTCCATTAACAAAAAATATTACTTAAGCACTCTAGAATTTTCCTTCATTGTGTTAAAATTGAAATTCGCTAAAATGTAAAAAAGAAATAAAAATCTAATATTTATATACAAAATTTCAAAAAAAATAATGATACACCAATACATGGTTGTCCAATCTGCAAGAAATTTAAATTCAAGTCCAACATGACTATGTATAGAGATCCAAAAAAACAAAACATATTTTAATTTAACTAAAGGAAAAAAAATAGAAGAACAAAAAAATATATGTCTTGATTTCTATTAATGTTTAAGAAATGGAACCTTGGAAAAATTGCATCGCCAACTCACATAGAATTTAGCTCCATGCTTCCACTTGTAACAATACATATTGATTTTGAAGAAAGAATAATTGCTATGAGAATAAAATTTGCACAAATAACGCATTGCATGCACAGAAAACCTCAATTCACCTTAAAAGGAGCCATAATAAACGTTCCTTCAGATATGGATATAATACAAAAAGTGTTGCCTAGATGTGTGGAAGCAACAAAAACTATTGTTGTTGAATTCAAACGTCATTTGCAATACAAATATGCCTTTCATTGAGGAAAATTACATCCTAATATCATCATGAAAGCATTACAACAACTTTACAAACCAACTTTGTATCAGATGGAAATATTTCAAGTAAATAAAGAATAGAATCGTTTCCTCCCATTGATTACTGATGATGCTTTAAACAATTAAAAAAATTC
Source organism: Taxus chinensis (assembly GCA_019776745.2). Lineage (NCBI taxonomy): Eukaryota > Viridiplantae > Streptophyta > Pinopsida > Cupressales > Taxaceae > Taxus > Taxus chinensis. The sequence goes on along the minus strand of CM034147.1, from coordinate 228,798,814 downwards.
AGATAATAGTAATATGGAAGAAGAAAGAGACAAAATATATCAGTGATACTTTAGTCCATGGATTTAGAAATGTAAAATGCATAGTTGACCTCCAAGATAAGCTAATACAAATTTCTCCGGTAGAGGGTCAACATCTACTTGGTATATTCCACGATAAATTTTCAGAGGAAGTGAACTTTCCCACTCTATTTTTTGGTGAACCTCGTGAAAAAAAAGCTGTGAAGTTAATTACTTTCCACATAATTGCACAGTTGGAGGTCTTAAATACTAACTGGATATTTGCATATCATATCACCAACTTGTTTTTCAAAGCTATTAAAGTTATTTTTTCCTAGGTGGAAGCATGCATTTGGGCTCAGATTCAAAAAGGATAACTGATGGGAAGAAAGCTTTTGGCAAAAGATGTCAAATACAAGCCCAACCTAGAAAAAATATTTAAATCTGATATTGGATAGATTGAGTTCAAAAAAATATGAATTTCACAACACTACATGCAACAAGTAAATAATTTTTTTTTCCATGATACGAAAAATAGGACCCCAACCATTGTTTTTTACATTTTAAAGTGTCAAGCATTGTTGGTAGCCTCTTCCACTTGCTCTATCAAACCTATATGACCAACACATGTAATTTTCTCCTATTGGAAAATGAGAGCTTCATGATCATAATGACAACAATTTTTTCATCAAACACGATCAAATCACATGTATTCGCTACCATAAACATTTACTAAACACACTCAAAAAATTGTTGTGTAACGATAATACATTCTTTGGAAACATTGTTTACTATTTTTGGGTTACTAAATTTCAAAGCTGAGGAAATTCCGATAGCCATTGGTTAATATGGAAAAAAAATGAACCTGTATATGGAAAAAAGAAAAAACACATCCATTTCACACTTTGTTAACACATACATAACTTGTAGCCCATAATATTTTTCTCCTAAAATATAAAAATTGCATGAACATCACCATAGAGAGAGTTGCAAAAAAGGAAAACCAAAAAAATAAAGATATAATTTCCCTCGGCGTCCAATGAAACAAACACAAATACTTGAACCACAAGAAACCACTTATCCTTTGGCATCCGAAAATGCAAAAAAATGATATGATAGCTCATTTTCCTTTTTTATGCTTCTAGATTAATTGAACATGAGTGAAGTTGAATACATACAAGCTATTCAAAGCACTTTTAATTGAACAACACTACTCATACAAAGAAAACCATCACAAGTATGGAACAATACCTTTTCAAAAAAATCCCACCAATATGGAAGGCAAACATAGATGCAATATTTATCCTTAATGCATATGCAACTGCAACATATGTGAGTTCATACATGACAAAAATTGAGAGATCAACAACAAAAGCATTCAAAAGAATATGCAAAGAGCACTACACATTTCATATGGATAGAGTCCAAATGATAAAAATATTAGCTAATGAAATGCTCAATTTGTAGTATACACCTTCACAATAATTAATGTATACTGTCTTGTCAATACCCTTAAATGGTAGCTCAAGGAAATTCATGTTCATTAACATTTCTTGTTTTGAAAATCAGACATTTATTTTGAAGCATCCAAAACTATTGAGTCAAGAACCTAATTAATCCGAAAACATTATGTGTAAATCTATCATAGAACACTACATTGCATAACCACAAGCAATTGGGGACATTTTCCTTTCCAATTTTTTTTCTAGATATAGTAAAAATGGGAAACTAGACTGTAGAAAAGGCTTTAAGAATGTGTAATCTGATATTTCAATTAGAAAAAACATGTAGAAAAATATAATTATTGTTGAGAGAATATCTTGTTATATGTTCCATTCCAAATTAATGAGGAAAGCCTCGAGCATGGAAACTTGACATGACAAGATGCAAACATACTTCATCAAAAAACAATAAGTCCAAAGTAGACAACCATTGTTCACGATATCAGCACTACATGGGGTGACATATATTTAGCCCTTCAAGACATGGAATATGAATAAAACAATGCTTCCACAACATCCTCTCTCTAGCAGCAAACCAAAGGATTCAATGAAACATATTACATACATCTAGATCTTCCTTTATGTAATTTGATACCACCCAAAAAGAAAACTAAATTGTTTGAAATCAGAAAGCATCCATTGATCTCTAACAACACAATATATTACAAAAAATGAGAATGTTAAACAAAAAACAACAAGAAATCATAAAATACATTGCACTCAAAAAACATATCAATCCTACAGCTCCTTTGTATCTCTTCCTGACAAGAGGTGTAGGAACAAGAAAAATGTTCACCACAAAAATGATCTTTGATACTTTACTTTGTATCTCTAATAACTCTACTAGAAGTGATCCATTGAAACCAAAATGTCTTATTTTGGCATTCACGGGAAAAGTGGCTTACATTGCATGTGGAACATGATTTAATTTTGCACTCTTATTACTGTTTAACATGTCTCATCTAACTCCATGGAATGTTAAACAACTAGATACCTTTTCAAAAACACTATCAACAATTACAACTTGTATTTATAGATGAAATATAACTTTTCAGTGGCCAAATATTATATCACACTGATAATAGACTCAGGGATATAAAAGAAATTCCCATAAAGCATTTTGGAAACATTGACATGGTATTTTGTGGTGATTTCTACATGACCCAACCTATTAATGACTGATTTTTATTTGAAAATCCTCGTATAGAAAAACAACCGATTCCATATGATTTTTGGGCTGACAAGGACAAGGTCTCTGAAATTATTGAAACAATTAGACCAAAATACCAAGTTTTGGTTTCGATCCTCAATAGAAATTTTATATTCTCACAAACATATTCTGACATTGTGTACCTCAAAAATAGGTGTCACAGACCACCACCAAATGTTCCTTATTTTCCATAGCTTTTTTACAAAAACACAAATGTTGATGACCATAACAAGAAAATACTTTTACAAATACCTGAAACAAATATTTTCATCAATGTAATTGATGAACAAGGTTCATTATATGATTAAACAAGTACATATGTGAAGACAATTTCTGTTCTGAAGACCATTGTTTTTTAAAAAGTCATCTTGGTTGAACTCTTTGTTGGTAACTATGATATCCAAGACAAATTGGTCAACAAGTCAGATGGAACTTTTGATGCTTACAATACCACAAAAATCAAGACATCATATGGACTTGATTTAACGATTTAAGCATTGGAAAACATCAAATTGTTAAACACGCACACTTTCATCCTACAGACATTGACCCACAATCCATGCCTATTTTAAGGATTATAAGGGATTTACAACACTCGTACAATAAAAAACTTTAAAAATTAAAATCCAATTCTCGGTCTAGCTTGCATGTCCAAACACTATACATAGAGTTCAGGGAAATACACTATATGAACTTTCCTTTAGACATCTTGGAGTCACGATACATGTATTGACTTACATAGCCCCATCACGTGGTAAGACTATAAAAAACCTGTATTTGTTGTGGCAACTTGAAAATGATTTTTTCTTGGATGATATCTAGCCATGCACTTTATTTTCTTATTTGAATACATGAAGCCTTCATGCTCATGTAGAATTTGTCATGCACGACTTAAGCTTGATGTAAGATGATATATTTTACTTACGAGAAACATACATATCCGATATAAATGCATAAAATATACTTCCAAACTTTCATCACATACACACATATCATGTCCATGGTATATTATTTCCACTCAAATGCATATAACATTTCTTCAAATGATTTAATTTCATGGTGCAAAATTAGAAGCATTTCTTCTTGTTGTTCCTGTTCATGGAAAATAATTGAGAATTATAAATCTCTATGCATCTCCAAATGCGACACTTCAAAATATGCTTGCAGTTATCGATCAAGATTTTTCAAACTCATCTTAGAAACAATGCACATACATATTTGGAGACTTCAATATTGATATGTAAAAACATAATAAGATGACATACCTTGTAAATCTGCACATACAATTATAACTTTCTTTTTTGCATTGCAAAATAAATCTATTCACTAATAAACATATCGTCCACATATGGTGAAATTTCAATACCTCCACCCAGATATTTCAAAGACATGTATATTAGACTGACCATTCAACCATATTCCTCGCACTTGACATGGGCAACTAATTTTTTTTTAAACTACAACCAAAACACCTCTACACTTCCATACAATTTTCCCGCATGTACAAGATTTTTACCCACTCTTACTTTCAAAAGAACTATTTTTCTATTTTCCACCCTAACAACTATCACAAGTTTACTAAGAACAAAATAAAATAAATATATTATCTCTGATTAGGAAAAAATTATTATTAGACATATTTTGTATCAATACAAAATTGTGCATTTTTTAACAGTCCACTAATATTTTCTACTATTTCTATTACATTATATAAATGCTATATGGACCTCTAACACTTTGACCATTACTTACGCTCAAACTTTTTACTACTTACACCAACTATTTTGTTTAGCGGAAATATTCCATTTCAGCTAATTACGAGAATAAAAAAATGTTCACTCCTTTCTATTTGTAATGGTTTTTAAATTCACTCCAGCATGAGTGGAATCGCCATGAGTGCCATTGTTTCGTGTTTTACAAGCTTATAATTGTTTTTATAATTGACAGTTAGTTTATGCAAAGAACAAAAACCTTCACTACTACTTGATCTGTAAACACAAATAGGAAAAATAAACATTCACTCCTTACTCATGTTTGACATATAAAATCTGATCACTCTTATAGAACTTCTTCATGACTTCAATGTATTCTTATATTTACAATTTACAAGGTAACACCCATAAGTAATATAATGCCATATAACACAATTTCTATTATTGCGCTTCCATTGATTTGTTTAACTTAAACATTTCATTTCCAATTACTAACTTTCGCCATTTCTATTGTACTTCCAAGGAAATCGAAAGAATTACAAGTTTAATAACAATTTTAAACAAAATGTTTTACAAACACGAGCAAGCACCAATATTCACTCAATGTATCACATATGTTTATTTTTTAAATAAAAAGTACCTATTAATACAATTTCTTTCTTTCATTTATCCCTAGAATATAATCCTTTCCTATTTGTATTCAAGTACACAAATAATATGTTCTATAATGAACCTATTTATCTTCAAAAATTTATTCCTTCAAACAAAAATCCATTGTTTTTGTTTTTTTGAGAACAGATTGGAATTTAATCTTTCATCTACATTCAATAAAATTCATTATTTCTTATATTCATGTTAGGAGAATAAGATAAAGAGGAACTTGGGAACCATTTTTGCAAATGAACAACTACAAAAGCAAACAAAGAGGTAAGAAATTAAAAATATCTTGTCTAGCATCTCTTTACAATTTACCATGTCATTAATCTATTTCCATTCCAGTTTGTAGAAAAGATATGGTTACATGTGCCCCAACATAATTCGATCACCTAAAAACTCACAAGGTTTGAAATTTTTTTCAAGGGGATGTCCTCGTTGCATACAAAACAATACTCAACAAAGAGCTAAACAAAAGAGCTTCTACACATAGATTTAACCAATAAAGAAGGCGAAATGAATTTGACACTAAATGTAACTGGACATCAAATTGAGACATATTAGAAAAATATTTTGCATTCCAAAGGAGTTAGCATAAAACAATTTGAAATAGCGTCGATGACCAATTACAATCATGGAGATTGTGACTACATTCATATCTTGAATAAAAATAGGACCATAGAGAACATACCTCCATTCTACAACGAGTCCAAGATCATACCGAATACTTCAATAACACAACTCCTTAGTAGGATAGATAGCTATAAAATTATAACACTTGTAGTTGTTTTGAATTTTGCATGCAAGTGTGTAACACATTTTGTCTTTGAAAAAAAATATGGACTCTCCATAGACAAAAAAACTTAGGTATCTTCACCTCTTTCTATTCTCTCCATCATTTTTAGTCCCATTTCTTATTCTTCCTTACTCAAAAATTTAAGCATTCTAACATTTCATGGGATACAAGATATACTTGTGCGAGACATTTGTAACCTTGTTTGATATAATCAAACAACAAACCTATAAAAAACAAGTTCCAATTTATTTGTTCAAGAACATTTTCAAGAGAAACAACGCCAAGAAGGCACTAAGAACCTGTCAATCAACATTTTTCACCCCACTAAAGACTATAAAAACACTCCAATATATGTAGAAAATAGTGAATGCAACAATAGAGGTAAGAAAATGAAAATTGCAGCAAACTATCATTTAATATAGTATTTCATTTTTTATAATACTTAATTTTATCTCTATTTTCCTACTCGACATTTCTAAGTTGCAAGGTGAATTAAATTCCTTTGACATTTACTCCAAGCCATTTTGAATTATATTCAGCTTATGCACCTTTGAAGTTAACAACCTTCTATCATTTCAACAAACAAAAATAATATGTGCAAATTGCAACCAGGAGAACACATTTCACCATACCCATTGACTGATTTGTAATTTAACAATTGTTGTTGCAAAATCACAACACCCCTTGAATTAGCAGCTTGATGGCTTAAGATCCTTAGTGTGACTACACAACATGGAGCATCTCTCAAAGTGTGGGACTTTACGAGTCGAGAGAGCTCTCTTGATGAAGGCCGGATCCTATTCATCTGTTCAGGTGCTCACGTTCAGATTGTAGAGGGTCTGATCTAAATAGTATTCTAATTTTCCAAGGAGACAAAGCTAAAGGGATGTAACAATTAAAACCTAATCTAACAGAGGTGATGCCCCAAAGGAAAGCTGAAAATTTGCATTGCCTTTAAACACAAACAATTAAAATGTGAAATAAGAACCATCCACAGATGACCAAGATTGAAATGAGGGATAAAAAAGAAGCAAATAAACATAAGCGAGGGTTGAAATAATCCACAGGATTATTCTATTGCTCCAAGAATTGATATAGTACATTACAACAGCCAAGAGGCAGAAATTGCATTACAATTTATATGGAGGGGTTCGAGACTCCATGAATTCACCCGCAAAGCAGAGAAAAGGGAGGGCACAAAGCAAGAACGTCCAACCTCTTCAAATTGTCCCTCTTGTACAATATATTGGAAGAATGAGAGGGAGAAAGGAGGGGAAATCTAACCATATTCTACCCACCCTTAAAGGGACATTGAATTCCCCTGCCACAATGATGGGTTTCGCTGCAACACCCATGCCCCCGTTAGTGTTCCTTACTGGAAAAGAAGGGAAACCCATTCTTCATCATGGTGGTAGGTAGGAGACTTGACCGTCTCAATAATGGCAGATAGAAATATTATTTGTGGCAGGTGGGTAGCAGGTGCCAACAACTCTCTGAAACATCCCCTCTCGCTTGATTTAGAGCTTCTGATCGAGTGATATGGCCTCCTAAAGGCATTTCAAATATGGATTCCTCTCACGTGATCCATGTGGTGGCCTCGTGCATCTCAAAGTTTTCCCCCCTCCTATCCACTTTTGAAGTTGTGTTGAAGAGACATGTGGCAACTTTCATTGGCTCTGCCCTATTTAGAATTTTCAACGACCGATTCTACCTTTTCGGGATCTAGACACATGGCGAGATGGTGCATGTTTGATTCTCCACTTTAGGATGCACTTTTGAATTTGCATGGATAAGACATGTGGAGGTATCTACAAGCCCTTCCCAAGCTTGGAATTTTCAATGATGGGTGTTCCTTTTTTTGGACCTAGGATGCATGGCGAGCCTGCACTCATTTTGGAGCTACCTCTAGATTTTCTTTTTGAAGTTGCGCCAATGAGGTACATGGAGGTCTCCGCAGGCCTTTCCATACTTAGCCAATTAAATGGGCCTACTACCTTTTTTGACTCCTGTTGGACCCTAGACATGTGGAAGCTCCACGCTCATTTTAAGTCTCTGCTTTGGGTCACCTCTTTAAAATTGTACTAAGCCAACATGCACCTCTTTCAACTTCCCAGAGTCTTTTATACTTTCGAATCTGTCTCCCTTTTAGACCTGGGACACGTGTAGTCTTAGCACTTGTTTGAGTCTATAGCTTTGGATTCTCCCCTTGGGATTGCGCTCATGACGCACGTGGCTCCTTCACATTTGTTTGGGGACTGCCTTTTGGTGTTGGCATTTGGAGGTGAACCGTTGAGGCACATGGCAACGTCCATTTATTTTCTTATACTTATTCGATTTGGGCCCGAGTGAATGCTTCCTTTCTCCATTGTTCTCCTATGCACCTCTAATCTCTTCAGACTATTTGCTCATTTTCCGACCTTGACCCTTCATTGTCGAATCCACTTGCCCCTTGATTTGGGATAGATTTTTAAGTTCATAGGACTAAACCAACTCTTCCAATTTTCTTCTGTGAAGGTGTGTGTTTCATTAATTTTTCCTAAGGGGACAAATTGGTCAACAATTTTGGTGACTTATGGGATCACCTGCCTTCTAGGTGAACAGGACAGCTTCTTTGTCTTATCCATTGGGCACAAAGTCATCGGTGGTAGCTTAATACTGGCCCTCTTCTTAAATCTTGAATCCAATGCTTGCACTTGGTGACTTTGAACCTACCCCACATTTCTACAAATGAGCTCCCTCGAGACCCGATTTTAGTTTCTCTATATTTGTTCTATTTTAAAATTAGCAATTGTTACGAAAACTATGGGTCTCCCTATTGTAAATGCCGAAGGGCCTGATAATAGTCTTCACCTAGAGGCACAACAAACTTTACAGTGACACAAACCTAGAGCAAAAAATCTAATGCCAGAGCACTTAGGGAAATAAAACCTATGCTATAACAAGACAATGTGCACACGTACTTAGATAAATTAAAATCCTATGCTAATATTTACAAGGGTGGAACATTATTTTTCAGTAGAAATGTTTAAGATGGATCCTTTTGAATGGAATCAGAAGTTCCTCTCTATCCAATGTAGACAATTGGAAGGGATTTCTACTTTTACATCCTTTGATCGTGTAGGGTCCACTCCAAATGGCATTAAATTTGGAATGCCTTCCCGGTTTTACCCAATTTGCATCCCACTTGAAAAATAAGTCCCCATCCTGAAAGGTTATTTCTCTTTCTTTCTTATCAAAGCATATCTAAATTAAGGCTTGATCCTTTTCCATTGTTTGAACTACATGTTCCTTGATTTATTCTAGTTCAAACAACTTGGCATACCTATCCTCCATTGGTTCGAAATCAGGCAACTCCAACTGCTTCATGAGCTCTAATGTTGGAAATTCTAAAGATATGGTCAACACTACCTCTTTACCATAGAATAATTTGTAGGAAGAATTACCTGTTGACCTCTTAGGGGTGACTCTATCTACCAAAAGATCCAATTTGATATTTTTGTGCCAAGTTCTCTTATTTTTATCAAGATTCCTCCTATTGATTCTCATCAATTTCTTGTTCATGGACTCTACTTGGCCTTTACCTTGGGGGTAATAGTTTTAAGAGGTGATGTGATGTACCCCATTCTTGATATCCCATTCAGTAATTTTTACACCAAGGAATGTCAATGCATTGTTTGATTTGCTAGTAGTAGGGGTACCAAACCTTGTCATTACCCATTCATAGAAATCCAAGATGCTGGATTCATTTACCTCCTTAAGTGCTACTAATTTAGTCCACTTGGTGAAATAGTCATTTGCTGTGAGTATCCACTTATGGCCCTGACTTGAATTTGGGTTGATCACTCCAATGAAGTCCAATCCCCATTGCATGAATAGCTGATTTACCAAAATGGGGTGAAGAGGAAGGGCTGCTAACCATTTGTTCCCTATAAAGAATGCACACTTCTTGTACTTCTTGATCCATGAGTAGAAATCTCTAAACATAGTAGGCCAATAGTAACCAGCCCTCATAATTTTAAGCACTGTTACCCATGGAGCAAAGTGGCCTCCAACTTCTCCACCATGGAACTCATGTACCACTTTCTCAATTTGGATTGTCCTAATACACCTTGATAGGATGTCATTGATGTCCCTTTTGAACAAAACTCTTTCAACAAGCGCATACGAGATGGCTTGTAATCTAAATTACCTTCTCTTTTTTCTGCTCAATTCTAGAGGACAAAAGCCAATTTGGAGATAATGTACGAAACCTTGAGTCCAACATGGAATGGGTAAATCATTGGCTAGATGCTCTGGCTCATTCTTTGTTGATAAAACAACCTCTTATTCATTCGCTGACTCAGTTTGTTTCTTGGAAGTGAGTTGTTCACACAAACCATCTTGATCACTTTGATAGCCATATCATACTCTATTGCATGAGTGATCCAACCTACTTTCTTCTCATTCAAGTCCTTGTTTAGGATAAATTCCTTGACACTAACATGAGACACCAGCAGTTGAATCTTGTGGTTTGAGACCAAGTGTCCAAACTTCTTCAAACTCCTAATGATAGCAAGGACATGCTTTTTCAATGAAGGAATAATTTACCTCATAATCTTATAAGCCCTGACTAAAGAAGGCTATGGGCTTTTTTGAACCTTCCTTGTTAGGCTGAACCAAGATAGATGATATTGTGTTTGACCCCCCAAAATCTTACAATAAGAATTCCTTCAAAAAGATTGGGTTAATGAGAGTTGGGGCTTGTGATATTGCAAGATTGATGGCCTCAAAACTCTCTTTTCCTTTTGCTGTCCATTTGAATGCAAGATTCTTCTTCAACATCATCATCAAAGGATTTTCAAGGGTTGACATATTAGGCACAAACCTATGAACAAAGTTTATCCTTCATAAGAAGCTTTGGAGGGATTTCTTGTGATGTGGCAGTGGTAGTGTTCTAGTGGCTTCAACTCTTTCAAGGTCATTTTTCAACCCTTCTGTTGAAACAATGTGGCCCAACACCTTGCCCTAGTGTGCCAAAAATACACATTTCTTTGGATTCAGTGACACTTTGAACCTTCTACACCTTTGAAATACTTTCCTGAGGTGAAATAGGTGGTCAGCTACATTCTTTGAGAAACAAGTGATATCATCTAGATATACTAGTACTATCTTGTTGATCAAGCCCTTGAACGCCATATCCATAGCTTGCTAAAATTTTGCTCCGGCATTAGAAAATCCAAATGAAATCTTCCTGTAATCATATGTGCCCCATTTTGTGGTGAAGGCCCTCTTGTACCGATCTTCCTCTTTAGCCATTATCTGATTATAGCTTGAGTATCCATCTACCAATGAAAACCTTTCGGAGCCAGCTACAACCTGCAATATTTTTTCCATTGATGGAAGTGGATAATGATCTTTGAGTGATGCTCTATTCAGATCATGAAAGTCCACATACAGTCTGATTTTTCCATTTCTTTTCCTCACAGGCCCCAATTTTACAACCCAACTTGAATGCTTGAAATTAATGATGATGCTAGCCTCAATTAGCTTGTTCAACTCTTTCCTCATGAGAGGTTCAATGTGGGGGTTTAATGGCCTTTGCTTTTGTTTGAAAGGCTTACATCCCATATCTAGCTCAATAGTGTGTTGTGCCAACTTTAGGTTGAAACCTAGTAAATATTTGTAAGTCCAAGAAAAGACATTTGGGAATTCTTGACAAAGTTGAATGAACTCATATTTTTCTTGTTGAGTACTTACCTTGCCAATCCAAAATGTTTTTCCTTATTCTATGGAAATGGGCTCTGAATCTTCACCCTTTACTTGAATATTTTCTTTCTCCTTCCAGAATTGATCATTTGGGTTGAAGATTGACTCCAAAGTTACAAGGCCCTTTGGTAATTAGTTGGTTCTCAGCTGCACCACTTGGTCACCATACCGATGTTCCAACTTGTCTTGGTTTCTAGTAGAGAACTTAGCTTCTTCTTGTAAAAAATTGAGAATTTTTTGATAATTCTCGAAGACTTTCCGACTTATATTATTATCTGGAATAGCTTGTCTCACAACCACTTTAATATGGGGCTGATATTTCTCACTCTAAATACTCTCTACTATATCAAATGCCACCTCAATTGTTGCCAATCTATCTATTGCTTCATTATTTTTCCTTGGGATGGAATTGATGCTAAAAGATTCAAAATATTTGATGAGATACCATAATCGATTCTTGTAGTTTTTTAACAGGTTATTCTTAACAACATTTTTTCCTCACACCTGATTCGCAACTAGCTCACTATCACCAAACAATTGCAATTTTTTAATCCCCCTTTTTCTTCCCCAATGCAGTCCATGGATCAAGGATTCATACTCTGCAGTGTTGTTTGAGAAAGAAAATTGGAAACAGAAGGTAGAGTAATATTTCATACCTTGAGGTGAAACAAGCATAGCTCCTCCCTTAGCTCCTTGTCCACTTCTTGAGAAATCAAAGAATAACTGTCATACCTCATTATCATTTTTGTGGTCTGGCTTAATGATGCTAGGAATAGGATGATTATCCTCATGCAAAAAATAAACTCCAATATCAGAGTCCTCCATTTACTTGTAAGGGTCAAAAGCATTCCTCTTGTTTTCCCATTCATCGAGAGTCAAGTCTAGAATACACCTAACCTTAGTATCTACCTCATAAGTGCTTGGGAGGTCTTCCTGATCAAAGGTTGAACAATTCACATTGATTGGACTTGGCACCTGAGGCTCAATATGGAAATCCATATTTGGCTCAGATATGATCATAGCCTTAGCTCCGTACCTTATTCTTAAAATCATGTGTGACCAATCAGTAGACAAATAGCCTTCAATTTAAGCTATGAAGTCTCTTGAAAAACACAATGCAATGTGTGGTGGAAAGTCTATGATTGATACATTTTGTAATACGGTCACATTGGGGCATGCGTGCAATGTGAGGCTCAAATCTTGGATGATTCCAACTGTTGTTACCACTATCCCATCCAACTACACTACCCCCTTGGAGATGAATTAGTATTGAAGACCCAGCTAATCGTTTAATTGCTTCGGCATGACCGAGCTACTTGATAATGAATAAATCATGCCAGTATGTACAAATTTTTCCCCAATGATCAATGAAACATAGAACAGAGGGGACTTAAGATCCTTACCTTGTTTTCCTCCATGATATCCTTCAGGTTGAGCTACATTGGTAAGCAATTTCTCTTGTTTGTTGGGGTATTGATTTAAGGCTGACCAGTTGGCCATAACAACCTATGATAGATCTATCTATCCTGGGATAGCCAATGACTCCCACATTGAGATGTTTACATTTTTTCAATGATATTAAATGGGGATGAGCTATATTTTTTCTTCCCCTTCCCTTGCACATTCATCTCTTACACATGGGTCGTTACAACCGGTACCTGAGTGGGTCTGGAAGGTAGCTTGGGATGACTCTGCACATTGGGAGTTGCACTTTGCGGGGAAACAAAGGGTTATGGACCATTTGAATTGGAGGATTTCCCTTCTCTTATATTCCTCTTCTTTGACCATGTATTTCCTGCCACACTATGAGGAGGTGCTTGATTCATACCATAGAAATATTCATCCTACCAATTCACAAGTGTGGTCTCACTTGGAGGTGCCTCTTTCTAGGTTTCTTATTGTTGATTTTCCTGCTGACTAGGCTCTTGGGGCACACCAATGGTCTATACCATTAAGTCCTGGTTTAGTGCACCATTGAAACCCATTGATTGGTTATGGGGCTGATTGCATGGGAAACACCAATCATATTCTTGACCCATGTTGTTTTGTGTTGGAACAAAGGCCCTTGATGTCAAAGCGGTGTTTGGATCATATGGTCAGAAAGGCCTAATAGCTTGGGGTTGTACCTGGTTCTGGTTTTGATTTGCAACCTGAGCTTGTGGTCTATTTTTCTGATATGGGGGTCTACAATGATATTGGGTTTGAGGTTGATACGGCCTAGAAATCTAAGCTTGTTGTCTCGTAATAGTCACTAGCTCATTCCATAGGTTCTGTAGTTGTTTCGTGACATCTTATAGCTCTTTTGAAGTGCTAGAAGATGAGGTGGAGGCTTCGGCTGAACTCTGATTCCTTCGAGTGGGTATTAGAGCTAATGTGGGCTTTTGACCAGTGCTTGGAGCTCTTACTTTTGGATATAGAGGCGTAGGTGGTCTAGGTGCAAGTTTACCAGCCAGAATCAAGAAATTTTCAGCTCTAATAGAAATTTTATAAGAGGAAGGTAAACTTCTACCTCCTATTGACTGAATCATCATGGAAATATCATAATTTAAAACTCTAATGAAGAATAGAAAAGAACCTTCAACTGTTTGTCTTACGGCCACTGGAACCCATTCCCACGTACGCTAGAATCTGAAGCTGAAATCAGTTAACTACTCATTAGGGGTCCTCTTGATGGTTATCAAATGTTCCAAAAAGGATAAATCATCCCCCTTTTCTCCAAATTAGTTATGAAGAGCTATGCACAGATGATCCCAATTCTAGATAGACCTTGTTGTTAAACTCCCAAACCATTGTAGAGATTTTCCTTTAAAGGAGGATGCCAATAACTTAATAGAAATATCCACTTCAACAATCTCATGAATTGCACAGACATTTGTGATGTTTTGAACGTGATCACCAAGAGCAGTTTGGTTCTCTCTAGTGAAATATAGAATTCTCTTCAATGCTACACCAGGAACTGGATTTTGTGCGTTGAGAGTCAGCGGGCTGTTGCTAGTGAAATTGACGTAGGGGTTAGGGTACGCCATCCTAATTGGTCAAAGGACTCTAGTCAATTGAACGAAAGGCCTAAAGGGTGGAGGTGTTGAAAAATTCCTATTTGGTGGGGATGGAGACCTTTGGGCTCTTCTTCCTCTCCTTACTCTTTTTTAGGGTAAATGTAGATAGACAAATAATTCCTCTTCTATAGTCCTTGAGCTTATTTGTATTCTTCTAATGAAATTGGAAAGCTTGGAATGCTGAAACCAGTGGGTTCTACCTCCTTTGGAGTCACCAGATGTGTAATTTCAGAGCTTCTTATAAGATAGCAATTTACAACAAGTGTCCATCAATCTTGGTGTAGTAAAATGAAGACTTGTTGTCCCATTGAATGTGCCAAAACCGTTTTTACAGAATAACAACACCCTTGGAATCAGTAACCTGTCAGGTTAAGATCCTCAATGTGACTACACAACATGGAGTATCTCGCAAAGTGTGGTACTTTGCAAGTCAAGAGAGATCTCTGGATGAAGGTGAGATCCTATTCCTTTGTTCAGGTGCTCACGTTCAGATTGCAGAGGGTCTGACCTAAATCCTATACTAATTTTCTAAGGAGACAATGTTAAAGGGATTCTGGAATTAAAACCTAATCTAAGAGAGGCGATGCACCCAAGGAAAGTTGAACATTTGCATTGCCTTTAAACACAAACAATTAAAATGTGAAACAATAACCATGCAACGATCACCAAGATTGCAATGAGGGATCAAGAAGAAGTAAATAAATGTAAGAGAAGGTTGAAATCATCTGAAGGCTTATTATATTTCTCTGAGAAATGATACAGTACATTACAACAGCTAAGAGGAAGAAACTGCATTACAATTTAGATGGAGGGGTTCGAGACTCCATGAATTCACCTACAGAGAAAAGAAAAGGGAGGGCGCAAAGAAAGAATGTATAACCTCTTCAAATTGTCCCTCTTATACAATATAAAGGAAGAATGAGAGGGAGAAACAAGGGAAAATCCAACCATGTTCCACCCAACCCTGAAGGGGCATTGAATTCCCCTGCCATAATGATGGGTCTCACTACAACACCCACGCACCCATCACTATCCCTTGTTGTACAAGAAGGGAAACGCATTCTTCATCATGGTGGTAGGTAGGAGACTTGATAACCTTAGTAATGGCAGGTCAAAATATTAATGGTGGCAAGTGGGTAGCAAGTATTGAGAGTTCTCTGAAAAGTCCCCTCTCACTCAATTTGGAGCTTCTGATTGAGAAATCTGGCCTCCTGAAGGCATTTAGAATTTGGATTCGTTTCACGCAATCCTCGTGGTAGCCTCGCACATCTCAAAGTTTTTTCCCCTACTATATAGTTTTGAAGTTTCACCGAACAGACGCGTGGCAGCTTCCACTGGTTCTGCCCTGTTAAGACTTTTCAACATCCAATTCTACCTTTTCGGGCTTCAGACACGTGGCGACCTGGTGCATATTTGAGTCTCCACTTTATGCCGCGTCTTTTGAAGTTTCATGGATGAGACGCATGGAGGTCTCTACAAGCATGTCCCAAGATTGGAATTTTAAATGGCAGGCATTCCCTTTTTCATACCTGGGACACATGGTGAGCATGCGCTCATTTGGGAGATGCTTTCGTATTTTCTTTTTGAATTTGCACCTATTAGGTATGTGGAGATCTCCGTAGGCCTTTCCATACTTAGTTGATTAAACGAGCCTATTACCTTTTTTGACTCCTATTGAACCCTAAACATGTGGAAGCTCTGCGCTCATTTTAAGTCTCCGCTTTGGGTCACCTATTTAAAATTGCACATGTTATCCAAAATTCACCCCTCAAGGTAATTTTGATAACATGCATCAAATTCTTGAGTCTCGAGCAAGAAAATTTGATATAAGGTCCAAAATCATGTTTTGGGGCCTCCTTTGACTTCTCTCTAACTTCTTATCAAAGGAGAAATCTAGGAAGTTAGGAAAAAAAATTTAAAAAATCCAAAAAATGAAGTCACAGGCTTGTTTTAAAGCATTGCAGGTCTTAAGGCTACAGGTCATACTAGTGCGGATCGTACTAAGGTTCGTCGTACCAAGTTTACAGTTGAAATACAAAGGAATTGGAAAATTTGGAACTTTTTGTCCCAGGTGGTCCATGTGACAGTTGGGACGTTAGGACGAGTGGGACGCACAAAGTTGAAATGGCCGCAAACAATGAAAATTGGTAAAAGTGGAAGTTTTTTTCTGTTCCACGTAGTTGGGACAGCCGGGACAAAAGTATGCGTGGGACACGAATCAGCTGATTTTCCATAAATCGGTCTATTACGGGTGGTGCGGATATTTTCATCGAGGACAGTCAGAACAAAAGTACGTGTAGGACGCGCGAAACGTGAAAGGGAGAAAAGGCCACAAAAGAGGACAAGGAAGCTCGAATCGACCGATGCAGAAGAATATGTCTAGGACAGCCAGGACACATGAACCTAATTTTGCCACAATACCTGTAACTCAAAGGAAAAGTCAATGTTTGACTCCTGAAACTTCAAACGACCATAAATTTCGACTCTAAGCTCTTATTTTAACAAAATTGGACTTTCTAGAATGAGCACGATGTCATGTATGCCACAAAAAGAGTGGATTTATTAATTTTAGTGAGATTATATATATTTAAATAAAATAAACATATTCCGCTCAAGTCAGTTAATGCTCATTCCCGTCAAATAACATAAAATGCCTGCCAGACCCAAAATAGCTACTCGCACTCAGAAGGCCATAACTTTTGCATTTCTCAAGGAAATCACACAAAATTGGTAGTGTTAGAATCATGATCCCAAGGCCAACACAAAAAAATCAAGAAATTCTAGATTTGATGAGAAATTTCTCGGTATTTTTCATAAAATGTGGCCGGGTTCGTGATAATGTTTTATCTGGCAGTTGGGAATGCAATTAAGAGGCATGGACATCATTTCTTCTTTGCTGCAGCACCTGGGATAGTATGGGGAGCCTTTTGCAAGTAATATAAAATTATTTTACTCCATTTAATTCCTATTACAAGTGGTTGAAGGATAGATTTTAGGATTTCCATTTCCCCTTCTCTCTCCCTTCTCATTTTTTCTATAAATTCGAGTGTTGGGCTCATTCTTAAAAAAAAGGGGAGTTTTTCTATAGAAAATCTTTGTCAAAATTGTTTTGTGAAGGCAATGTGTTGCAATCCCTTGTAGTGGACTTCTTGCATGGTGATTCAGGCCCTTATCTTGTAATAGATTGAACTGTGCATATCATAAAGTAATAAAATACAAGTTTGTTGATGCATCTTCCCCTGCTGTGTTTTCTTACATTCTTCTTGTCCCTCCAATCTTTATTACAAGAATATTGTGTCTATTTTTATGATTTTCTACAAATCCATTATCACTGTGTATGTTTGAAATGTTGTTTTGAATGCATTTTTTCTAGATTGTGGAGAATTGTCATCAATCCTTCTAGTGTGGATTTTGCTTATGTATCTCACACATTGGAAGAATACTCTCACACCCCCTCCTTTTCTGGTGTATCAACACTTTAGTGTAGGATTTCATTTTTATGCATTCTCTCTCCTTGGTCCCTTGGAAAGTTATATTAGAATAGTTGGTTTACCCTGCATTAGAGTAGATTTTGGCAGGTAGTTTAGGAGCTAGAACAAGCTTTCTCTAGAGGTCTATCTCAAGTAGCAAGTCCCACAACTTGGAAATAGTACCCATGTTATCCAATCACATCGTGAC
The DNA here is from genome assembly GCA_019776745.2 of Taxus chinensis. Lineage (NCBI taxonomy): Eukaryota > Viridiplantae > Streptophyta > Pinopsida > Cupressales > Taxaceae > Taxus > Taxus chinensis. Next base: position 228,780,464 of record CM034147.1, on the reverse strand, counting down.
TTCAAGCATATGCACTTGTGTAAACATAAGGTTGTTGTGATTCGGTGATAACAATAGTGAGATGACATGCGACTCTTTCCTCTACCTGGAAACTTTTCAACTGTCGAATCTACCTCCCTTTCAGACCTGGGACATGTGGAGGCTTGGTGCTTGTTTGAGTCTCCGCCTTTGGATTCTCCCCTTGGTAGTGTGCCGATGTGGCACGTGGCTCCTTCCCACTCGTTTGGAGACCACATTTTGGTCTTGGCCTTTAGAGGTTCATCGTTGGGGCACGTGGCAGGTTCCACTAAATATCTTACACTTAGCCAATTTGGGGCTGAGTGAATGCTACCTTTCTCCATTGTTCACCTATGTTCCTCGGGTAACTTCGGACTGTTTGCTCATTTGAATACCCTAGCCCTTCATTTTCGAATATACTTGCCCCTTGATTTGGGATCGATTTGCGATCTCGGAAGACTAAACCGACACTTCTGATTTTCTTCTGTGCAGGGGCGTGTTTGATTAATTTTTCCTAAGGGGAAAAATTGGTCAACAACAACATCTACTTCAACTATCAAATGCACTCTTGTTGGTCCTTTGCTATCAAGATTAATTCCTCCACTAACAAAAAAATCATGAAAAGTATGTGCAAAACAAAATCTTCATTGTACATCTCCTTTGAATTGTTGTACTGCAAGGAACTTTCACGCTTGATCAAACTAACATCGTTGCCAATGTCAACACCGATAACCACCTATAAGATTAGTACGTATCCACATTTATACTATCACACTTTTTCATTTACAAAATATTATATTTGTCACTAATGTCTTTATTTTCTTGTCTATGCAGATAAATTAATAGGCTCATTATACAAAATTTTACCAGATTTCTATCAAGAAACAACCGTTGCCATATGAAGAATATAATGTAGCTGTCTGTATTTTTCTTGAGTTCAAGAACATGTTTTGCATTTTCTTTTCATTGCACAATGTTTTTTGTTTGATAGACAAAATACTATCAATTATTAATATAGAATTTTGGTGACCGCCTTTTATAATTTTTGAAAAATACTACTCTTTATCATATCCCACATATAAACAAAAATGTCAATATTTTATATAGTCTACACTTTTTGACAATTGATCTTATTTTATACACATATTTCATATGTGCATTGCATTCTTGGCTTGTATATTTGGACACATCGTTTTATTCTAGTTTTCACATGTTCTATTCCATTCTTATTCTCTATTAGCTATCACAGATGTTGCATTTATCTACAAGGCCATGGATTTGCATTAATGAGGAGTTAGTGAACTGAACCTTTTCCGATTATTTCTTAATGGGTTTGAAAATCCATTCATGACACAAAGCTGAGAATGTAACACTTAGACAACAAATGAAAGACATAAATGACCTTACCAATATGCCAAACCGCCCAGAGGGCCGATAAAATGTATAAATCATGGCACTTGTATTTGTTAACACTGACATTAAATAGGAATGGTGGTACAATTTTAGTAGCACAGGATTCTGACACATAAGAATCAGATGTATTTTTAATATACAATAAAGCACATATACTTGCTCCAATTGGTTATTCTTAAACAAATGTATTTGCATAAATATTTGAAATTTATCTATATATTGCACTATACATACTTGATACTAGAATATATGATTCTTTGCTTCTTGGTCTCACGGAGAAAAAATATTAATTTATTCATAACATTGTATGTAGTTTTGATAGTCTAAAATAAAACAAGAGCTAGCTAGGGCACCAATTATAGAATTTTTAATTTTTCTTTGCCTTTCCCAATTTTCCTTCCTTGAATACTGCCTGCTTATTACAAAACAGTATAACTCAATCCCCACATAACTGTATACCTTATCCTTTAATCCACCTGCTGATTCCAATCAATCAAATAGTTTTCTGTAGATCCATCAAATCATAATTTACAATCATTTTTTGGGTTTCTAAGATATTTTACATCCATCAAATCATAATTTTAAGTTATTTGTTATCTAGTGTTGTAGTTGTAAGTCCTTTTCTAGATATATATGTAAAATGCCAAAGCATTCACAGGGTACATGAACTGTTTGACAAAATTTCTCATGCAATTCTTGTGCTGCACATTTAATTCGAGAATTCAATCTTGTGTTTCCTTCAATTATGCCTTCCATCAAATACCAATTAACGATTCACAATACAACCAACTCTGTAAATTTTTGAGCTCTTCTGTCATAACCTAAGAGCTCTATCCTTGAAAGTTATAGTTATGTCCAACAAAAACACATTTTTTTTACAAACCTAAAATCAAAGTGCTTTTTTGACATTTGGAGTGTCATTTTAACAAAAAAATTATCCCCCTAAAATTTCAATTTTAGCCTATCTCACAACCAAACTCTATTACGATCCTCTATAAATTTTACCTATCCTCAAAACCAATATGTGCAACATTATATTCTACACTTCTCGTATAAATTATATATCTAATGTGTATATTTCCATGTTTCAATATGCACCATTAAGGGCCACAATTATCCTGACCATTTTTCTCCAAAAGACAAAATCACATTTTTTGTACCATCTGAGACCAACACATATGTTTATTGTGTGGATAGTATGGCTTCCCATGATCATTGTAATGTAGCCAAATTCTAAACAAACTTGATATATTGCAAATAATATGAACTCTAAATTAAAATAGATGTCCTTATTCGTTATTGAATAATGAATTCCAATGTTTCCTAAATAGGAAAATAACTCCCAACTAAAATTTCCAAGAAAACTCTAACTAACTTTGACTAAATCTACTCTAGGTGGCGGAAATTACTATTTTTAGCAGTTTACTAGAACATGCTATTCTTAGTAAGTTCTCATGCTTATTCGTACGGGCATAGAAATTTCCATGCATCTTCTATATTCATAAATTAGAAGAATTGCAACTTTCTAATTCATAATGCAACTCATAGACTAAAATTAAATAACGCCCAAAAATAGGAAAAAATCAAACTACAACTTAAATCCTAATTTTTGGCCTCAAGATGGCAGATTTAGGGCACAAAAATGTGCCACATATTTCTCCAGCTAGTAGGTCCATTTTACCACTGCGTTCCTCTCATTGAAATATGTGGTTTCAAAAAAAAAGACTCAAATATACACCTGAATCTCAAGTTATGACCTTGTCAAGTTCTTGGTAATTTTACCGCATCATTCTCCCCTACTTGAATAAAATGCAGCTCCTGCAATTTTTCTTCTTCAAACTACTTCCATTTATCTGCATAAAACTTCTTAATCTCCCAATGTATGACCCAAATATTTTCCTTTTGTTCCAGTCCTTTCCATTGTACAAAATATTTGTTGTATTTCCCATGTCGCATGTCGATTGTTTTCTTATCTAGAATCCGATCCACTTCTTTTTTTTCACTGGAATCTGTGGCCTCCAATCTAATAATTCATCAATAACATCCCCTTTTGCACCATCCCCATGAAATGAATACAAATGTGAAAAATTAAACACTGGAGAAATATAAAAATTCCTTGGCAATTCTACCTCATAAGCATTATCAATTATTATTTTCATGATTTTACAAGGACCAATCTTCTTGTACTTCAACTTGTTATAGGTTCCTTTTGGAAACCTTTCCTTCCTTAGATATACCATAACTAACTCACCAACTATAAATACCTTTCTCCGTTTGTGCACATCTACTATTTCCTTATACTTATCATTACTATTATGCAACTTCTTTCGCACTTCTTCTTGCAAATGTCGTAAATGTTTGGAAAATGCTTCTACATCATCACTGACTCTACCATGAACTAGTAGTTGTACCAAATCTAACATCCCATTTGGATTACTCCCATACAAAATTTAAAATAGGGACTTTCCAATGGATCTATTTATGGAACTGTTATATGTAAACTCAGCTTGTGGTAATGCTAAGTCCCATTGTTTTGGTTTTTCCCCAATGATGCACCTTAACAGGTTTCCCAAACTCCAATTTCCTACCTTCGTTTTCCAATCAGTCTGAGGATGATGGGAACTATTGAACTATAGTTGAGTTCCCAATTTTTTCCATAAAGTCTGCCATATGTGACTTAAGAACCTTGTGTACCTATCTGAAGTAATGGTTTTTGGAACACCATGCAAATGAACAACTTCTCTTAAAAAAAAATCTGCTATGCCTACCGCATCACTTGTTTTCTTGCAGGTAATAAAATGAACCATCTTAGAAAACCTATCAATAAGATCAAAAATTGAGTCATTACATTGTTGTGTTTTTGGTAATCCCAAAACAAGCTCTATTCTCAGATCTTTCCACAACCCTTTAGGAACAAGCAACGACATATACAACCCTATATTTTGTGCATGGCCTTTCGAAACTTAGAAAATTCGATACCTCTCCACATATCTTACCACATCTCTTTTCATCTTCTATAAATATTATTTCTCTGCTACCAAGGCTATCATCTTACCTTTACTAAAATTCCCATCCAATCCTCCACTATGCAACTCTTTCACTATATTCTCTGTCATAGACCCAACTGGAATACATAATTGACATCGCTTGAATAGGTATCCATCCTGTAAAATGTACCCATCCTGGACATCTCCTGCATTGTCTAAAAATCGTCGAATTAACCTTTCAATAATATCCTTGAAATCAGAATCAAAATAATACAAACTCTTTATTGCTTCAAAATCCACCACCTCATTTTTGATAGTGGTAAACAAAGTCACATGCCTACTCAATGTATCTGCAACTTGATTCTGTTTTCCTGATTTATGTTTTAGAGAAAAAGTATAACACTAATGATACCCAATTTAAATACCTATTATTCAAATTTTTTTGTGTATTCACATACTTCAGGGCTATGTGGTCTATAAATAACACAAACTCCTTAGGCACTAGGTAATGCCTTAGTGCTTGTACAATTGCATAAAATTCCACATCATAAGTAGAGGAGTTCTTTCTTACCTCATTCAATTTTTCACTAAAGAAAACTAATGGCTTTCCACCTTCACTTAGAACAACACCAATACCCACATGTGAGGCATCACAATCAACCTCAAACACTTTATCAAAATATAGTAGTGCCAAAACGGGTGCCTCTGTCACCTTCTTCTTCAAGAACTGAAAACTATCCTTAGCTGCATTTTTCTAGAAGAACTTCCTTCCTATTTTTCAATTTGTTATAGGTGATAAAATAATGCTGATTTTTTTATTAAACTTTCTATGATATGTTGCTAGACTCTGAAAGCTTCTTACCTCTCTTATACTCCGTGGAGTAGGCCATTCAATAATTTCCTTTATCTTTTCTAAGTCCATATGTATCCCATCTACTAAAATAATAAAGCCCAATAATACCAAACTCTCTTGCATAAATGTGCACTTCTTCATATTTGCATAGAGTTTATCTTTCCTTAAAACTTCAAATATCACCCTTAGATGCCTCAAATGTTATTCTTTAGTTTTACTAAAGATAAATATATCATCAAAATAAACCACAAAAAACTTACAATTATACTTCTGTACCATAGTGATCATGAGTATTATTAAAGTACTAGGTGCATTGGATAACCTGAATGGCATCACCAAGCACTCATACAATCCATTTCATATCTTTAATGTTGTTTTCCACTCGTCTCCTTCTTTGATTCGAATCTGATGGTAACCACTTCGAAGATCAATCTTGGTAAAATACCTAGATCCAACAAGCACATCGATCATATCATCAAGGCGGGGTATTAGGAACCTATACTTGATTGTAATTTTATTGATTGCTCTGCTATCCATGCACATTTTCCATGTTCCATCATTTTTTGGTGTTAATAAAACTAGGGTTGCACGTGGACTCATGTTATCCCTTATGACCCCCTTTCTCATGATCTCTACCACTTTCCTATTTAATTCTGGATGTAATTTCGAGCTCATCCTATAAGCTGCTTGATTTGGAAGTGAATACCCTGGAATAAAATCAATATAGTGTTTAATATCTCTTTTGGATGATAATCCATCTGGTAACTCATCAGGAATAAAATCAGAAAATTCTTCTATTAATTCTACTCTTTCTACTGGCATTTGTGCACTTACACGTTCATCCTTATTTGTGACTAGTGCATAACAAAAACCAGTTCCTTTTGCCTCCTTCACAAATTCCTTTGTAGAAAGCATATTTTTAGCCGTCCCCTCTTCATTAAGAGGTAGCAAAACTATTTTTGTGTCGTCCTTCCAGAAAGTATAAGTATTCTTTCCCATGTCATGAATAACTTTTCTATCAAATTGCCATGGTCTTCCTAGCAACATATGACATGCATCCATAGGAATAATATCACACCAACTCTCATCCTTGTAAGTGTTCCCAATAGAAAAACTTATTAAACATCTCTTATCAACAATAACTTCATTACCCTTCTTAAACCATGCAATATGGTAAGTGTTAGGATTCTTCTCACAATGCAGACCCAATTTCTTGACCATCTCATTTGAAACCATGTTCTGACAACTACCATCATCAATAATAACATTACATACCTTTCCTCTTGAAGTGAACCTTATTCTTAAAATATTTGTGCGTAGCCATGCATCCCCCTTGATATCCTTTCTTCGAGATATCATCGTTCTCTTGATCATCATATTTTATCTAACATATGGTGGAATTTCTAGGCACTCTTCATCTTCTACTTGTTTACCTTCAACAAGATTTACTCTTGGAGCATCTCATTTCCTCTTATTATGTGTATAGGAATGTAGGCATTCAAAATCCCAATGCCACTCTTCACCACATCTGTAACAAACAAATGGTCTTCATGTAGCCTCTCATCCTCTTCCCCTAGAAAATCCTCTGCCTCTTTATTGATTGTGGAATTCTTATCTCGTATCTTCTTGCTTTTCCAATCCACAAGATGATTCTCCCCTACCTTCGCTGAAACTAGTTTTTCCTCGAAAGGAAGATGAGGCCCCCCTATTTATTCTAGGTGATCTATTAAAACTTTAAGGATTTTTTTTCCTTAGCCTTTAAGGCCAATTCATAGGCATCCTCAATGCCCTTAATCCTATGCATACTTATCTGATCTTGAATAGAAAATTTTAATCCATTTACATAAGTTACAGCCTTTTTTTCCTCTATCAACTTGTAGAACTCATATTTGTATTCTTTCACTATTTGTAAGTTCTGTCTGAGATTCTGAAACCTCCTGTAAAGGGTTTGTGCATAATCCACTGGGAGAAATTTATCTTTTAGCTTCTTCTCCATCTTACTCGACGTACTAATTCTTTCTTTCCCCTTTCTTGACTACTCTTTCTGTAGGTGATCCCACCATAACATAGCGTGACCTTTCAATTTTTTGCATGCAAATTTTCCCTTCTTTTCTTCTAACATAGCCTTCCACTAAAAACATTTCTCCATGCTAGTCAACTAGTCTACCAGTTCCTTTGGTTTTATACTACCACCATACTTCAAAATATCAAATCTTATCCCATCATTCTTTCCTTCTAATGCTCGAATCATCTTTTCTTCAAAAACCAATAGTGGCACTTGCATTTCCTCCTCTTCACAAACTTCTTCTTCATTTGTTTCATCTCCACCTTCATTTTCTCTCTGGGTTATCATTGCAACAAGTGCAACAACTTACCTCTGCAGATCTTGCATATTTATATTCATCTGGGAAATACCACCTCCTCTTCCTCTTCCTCTTCCTCTTCCTCTTCCTGCCTTTTTTTATAAAGAATCAAACCAACTTTGATACCAGATAATGTATCCAAATTCTAAACAAAATTGATATACTGCAAATAATATGAACTCAAAAAGATAGTATATCTCCTTCTTCATTATTGAATAATGAATTACAATGTTTTATAAATATGAAAAAGAACTCCCAACTCGATTTTCCAAGAAAAATCTAACTAACTTTGACTAAATCTACTCTAGGTGCCGAAAATTACTATTTTTAGTAGTTTACTACAACCTGCTATTCTTAGTAAGTTTGCATGCGTATTTATACGGGCACAAAAATTGCCATTTATCTTCTACATTCCTAAATTAGAGGAATTACCAACTTTATAACTCATAATGCAACTAATAGATTAAAATTAACTGATTCCCAAAAATAGGGAAAAACCGAACTACAACTTAAATCCTAATTTTCGGCCTCAAGATGGCGGATTTAGGGCCTAAAAATGTGCCAAAAATTGCTCCAACTCTTAGGACTGGTTGACTTGTGCATTCATCTAATTGAAACATGTGGTTTAAAAAAAAAGGATTCAAATGGACACCTGGAGCTCAAGTTATGAGCTTGTCAAGTTCTTGCTAATTTTGGCGCATCACATTGACACTTCGGGACAGCTCGTGTGCTCCAGTTTTTACAACTTATTCCTGATACCATGGACATATTTACTTTTTATATTCATAGAATTTATGTTTACATACCAGTTACCACATATTTAAAATGATTTAATAATCCAATAAATTCTGGTTCAAAGTTGTCGCAAATTATTAACGTTGGTTGATTCATAGAATAAAAGTTGTAAATAAAAAATTGACTTTTCATGATTTACTTATGTGCATTTGTAAAATGGATTTCACCATCTAATATATTCTATCAAAACTATCATCAATATTATAATCCGTAGTTGACTTAAAAGCATGAGTAAGAGGAATAAGCAAAACACAAGATTTTTATGATTTGCTTCCATGCCTATGGAAAGTCCATACATAGAATGAGGAAGAGGATTCAAGGAAAATTTAGCTTTCAATGATATAATTCCATGTACAAAGAACATTTATTAGCATAGACAAGCTAGTCTTATTCTGTATTATCTACTAAAAAAAAACATGTACATTTGGGTTTTGTTGTTTTCTTTTGTTATTCATATATGAAGCGTAGATCATATGATCTTGTTTAATCGATTTGACAGGTGATTTCTAATATCTATCACTTTTATTTGTACTCTTTCTTCTGATGTAAGACATAATGGTATTGATGCAGTTTCTTGGATACATTTTCCTGACTGGAAATCTTACTGAATTTATAAGTTTTGAGGCAATTCTAATGGATCTTACAACTTATATCAAAAATATATTGGTTGTTCTTTTACTCTTTCATTGGATGATAGCGGGATCATGCGATACAATGGGATGCAACATAATTCGTTAGTTATGCTTTGTTTCTTATAGGGAGTCCTACATCTTATTAGATTATAAGATCCAAATAAATTTTCTTTTTTTTTACTGGTTTAAACAAAATTTTATTCGTGTTATGTGGGATTACAGAAGAAGCAATGACATACTTCGTTCTTAGTTTTAAGGATTAATTACTTCATTTTCTAATCTTCATATGTTTTGTTTTCAAGAATAGACATCTGTAAAACCTGATGAGTTTTTACATTCGCAATGAAAACTTTGCTTGCATATTTCTATGGAGTGTTTTAATTAATAAATAGTCCTCAACTTCTACATTTTGCTATATCTTCCTCCCACAATGCTACAAAACACCACCTTCGGCAATATTTTTCATATCATGGCCTGCTTATTATTAGGATAGGCAGTTCCTTGGCTACACAATTATAAGAACTATTGTAATTGTTGATTTTTTCCTGAATTGTAATCAGATTTCAAGTAATAATAATGGTCTAGGGCTAGAAACATACTGCTTTACTTGAATTTTTTTTATGATAGCTTGGAAAGCTATGTGGTAATTGTCAAAAGACTGATCTATGGTTGACTGAAATTTGTCGTTTCAGCGATAGTTGGGCCATGAACAGTGTCGAAATAAACCCTTGCTGACCATAACACCATAAGGAACAACAAAAATGTATTTTGAAGCACACTCAGAGCTACGGAAGCTAAATCCAAAATATTTTCGGAAAAATAATTTCTAAAACACAGGAAATATATGTATTTGACTGAGAGCATTTCCATTACCCATCTTGATTTTCTTTTAAAAGTAGGGACCATTATCAAAGATTTCTATTGTTGACATTTTTTAGTAAAATAAAATACACTGAATTTGTTTTGAAAATTTAGGATATCGTGATGAGCTACCTTATATTCAAGCTTGGATGTACCTCTCCACATCTCAGTTGCAGTTAAGACCACCTTATTGTATTTATGACAATTTGAATCTGGGTTACTCTTATGAGTGGTCCTTGATAATATTATAATAAATCCCCTTTCGAAAAAACAAAATATAATTTTCAAACTATGTCATGGAATTTTTTTTCTCAAATGTAAGTAATTGCTAGAATTCTAGTTTTGAATTTTAAGATTCCATGTCCCTAAATATGATTGCAATGATCAATATAATTGTGACTAGTCTTATGGCTCAAATGGTAACAAATTCTTATCAACACAACCAAGTTCAAATTCTGTCAGAAGAATTCTTCTAGCAGGGGATATCCACCTAATGCCCAAAGTCGGGTTAACATAGCCTCTTAAGATTCCATTCTTACCAACACACCCAATTTCAAAGTCTGGCAGAAGTATTCTTCCGGCAGGGGATATCCACCTTATGCCCGAGGTCGGGTTAACAAAGCCTTTTAATGATAATTGCTACATTGTGTTCGGAAGTTTAATGATTGTATTTGTAAATCTGTATGTGCTATATCTTCTAACCCAACTGCACGCTTTAATGGTATTAGCCAAAATTTCATAGAATTTTCAATCTCCATGCTCCTCTTTTCTTCTATTATCATATCATGTCATTGTATCCAAAGTCGAGTTGGGTTCTTCCTAATATAGTTTCTCATAATTTATCTGTATGTTCATTTGCGTGTTCATGTTGAATTCTTACGTGGTCACAACAAAGGTCCAAAGCATTCAATCAACCCTTATGTTGGAAAGTTGGACTAGTCATCAAAAAAAGTTTTACCAAGTTCCTCCATGCAATATCAGATCTAAATACCTAACCAATATTTTAAACTTAAATAGCATCGTTATAATTTACAACTAAGCATCGAAGTAACTGGTTGTGTTTCTTTAAAATTTCTTTTCCAAATTGGACAGTTATCACATTTAAAATCAAAGGCATTGTACAAAACATTCATCAAAAGGAAACAACATCTTCAAGTTGGAGGATTGTGTTTGAAGCATGACACTACCAGCTATAAATATTATTTTTGAACAATTTTTTTCCCTTTTCTCTCTATCAGCAAATTTAGTCCATATAATCGTCTTATCATGCAACAAGAATCGCTTATTATGGGAGCCTTCTCAAAAAGTGTCTACACTTTCCAGCAAGATAATTTTCAGGTTATTCCGAAATCAACATTTCTTACTTCTGGCCAAATTGTTGTATGGTAATCTGTTAGAAATTTCAATCTCCATGAACCTCTTGTATTCTATTATCATATTAAGTCACTGTATCCAAAGTCGAGCTGGGTTGTTCCTGATATAGTTCCTCATAATTTATTTATATGTTCATTTATGTGTTCATGTTGAATTCTTACGTGGTCATAACAAAGGTCCAAAGCACTCAATCAACACTTACGTTTCAAATTCGGAGGAGTCATAAAACAAAGGTTTACCAAGTTGCTCCGTGCAATATAAGACTCAAATACCTAACCAAAAGTTTAAACCTAAATACCATCATTATAGTTTACAACTAAGCATGGAAGTAATTGGTTTTTTGGCTTTACACATTCTTTTCAAAATTTCATAGTTATGCAATTTAGAATCAATGGAAATCTCCAGAACATTCATTAAAACGAAACAAAGTTTTCAAACTTGAGGATTGTGTTTCCAGCATGCGACTGCCAAATACAAATCTTAAGGCTGAACAGTTTTTTGGCCCTTTCTCTCTGTCGGCATATTCAATACATATATTTCTCTTCTCCTGCAACATGCATTGCTTATTGTGAGGAGCCTTCTCACACAGTGTCTACGCTTTCCAACAAGAGATTTTTCAGGTTATTCCTCAGTCAACATTTCTTACTGCCGACCAAGTTGTTTTATGGTAATCTCTTCATTTAGCAAAATATAACCCCTGTAGCAATCATTGTGATCCCAAATGGCAGGATATGCCATTCCATGGCCTTGTTTGGACTTCATCATTCCTACTTTTGAGGGATATCTTCTTTTTTAATTGCTTTAAATTATTTATTTACTTTCGTATTATTTTAGTTACCTTTTTAAAAGGATTCCCCAAAACAAACTTAGATACGCATTTACTCACCTAAAATTCTCCTCCATTATTCCTTGAATAAAATTTTCTCCATATACGTACTTTCATACCAATGTAATTCTATTTTCAAAACTTAAGTTATAATAATGGTTAATTACAGAAGGCCTTATCTTATGGCTGTGTTTGTACTTTTTTCTTACGTTTTTCAATGGTCAGCGGAATGGATCAAATTTAAAGTTGTCAATGCCCTTCAAATTTATTTCAACTTTTCATATAAGGGTATTTAAAAATTTACAATTCAAAAAGGAGAATAGGTTCTTCTCTTCATTGGAATATTGGTTGGGTGGAGAGTGTTTTCTCTCCCTCATTTTTGGTTATTTTGATTAAAGTGAAGAAAATGTGGAACCCTTGTTGGAGATTTGGGATTTGGAGCATTTATTGAAGTCAAAAAATACTCTTCGTTGTAGAAATTTTCTTGTAATTCTCACTTAAGGTAGAAGACTAGTAGATTTATATTTAAAAGAAAAAAATTTCTTGCAAGTTTTATTTACCAAGTTGTAATATCATATTGAAGGAAGTTCATTAAAGAATGTTTCTTTTCTTTCTCTTCAAATTAGTTTTATGTAAATGAATGAATTAAATGGATATCATGTTGAAATTCTTCCTTGTGTTCAAAGAAAAGAAAGTTGCAAATATTAATGTTTTGATTACAATGTTAATTACGAGGTTTTCATAGCCTTATTTTGGGTTGAAACAATTAGACAATCTTGTGTTTTGATATATTTAAAGTTAAATTTATCCTTTGATGTCTATGTTATTTTATACATTTATTTTTAGTGTTCTTTTGCCTATACAGTGTCCGACACCAATCAGTCTTAACTGACGTCGGTGTACTCATTATCGACATTGGTCATTATTTCATACTACAAGATTTTAAATTTTAAATTGAAGTTTAGTTATCAAGTTAAATGATAGCATGCCTTGCACACCAAACTTAAACTTAATGAATAATTTTTGGAAAAGTCATTTAATCAAGTGTGAATTACAAAATGTTGAAGATATGTTAAAATTCATAAAATAGACTCATATGGTAGTAACCTGCATCAGTAACTGAGCCATCATCGGTATTCATGTGACCGACATCAGTCACTACATACTGCACCAATTTCATTTCTGCAAGCTTGATAGTATTTTGTTGGCCATTATGTATATTAGCTGCGTATGAGACTGTTATACTTCTTAAAACTGGATAAGTTGTTGATGGAATTAACATTACCACTCCCCTATGTATTTAAAATAATATTCTAAAATTTAATAATTAACACAAAAACTGACACCGGTGGTGGAACCGACATTAGTAGCATAGAGGTTACAACGGTCGATGGAGAGAAACCCTTTAGTCACATGTGCATAAACATTTTTTAAAATGAACATGTTTTCGGCCAAGCCATCAGATCTTCTAGATCTAAAGTTCACCTAAATGCTTATCTAGCCTATGTGGGTTGTGTCTGCTTGTTTGGACCCAAACTCCAACCTACATAAAGGGATTTAAATACATTAAAATCTTGATCTATAAAATGGGTTTCTTCTCCATCAATGAAAACAAAATGATATAGAACTAATCAACAATAGATCTTAAACAAGATCTAGGAGAGTTACTTGCATTGCAATAAATAACTAAGAATACATGATTAGATCTAAGATATAACTATTCTAAAGGAGGATCCAAATAAATGGAATCCCCTTCTTCTTGCACATTGGATCCAAGAAGACTCCTTCATGATTTTTCCCTTGATCCATGGCATCCACTCCTTCAACCTATAAACAAAATAAAAACAAATGAATGAACCCACGGTAAAAAATTCTTAAGAAGACTCCCTTAATGATGATTAGGGTTTATTTTGGGTAGATCTAATATTGTCATCCCTATTGATTTGATGCAAGGGTTAAGAATCAACCCTACAATTGTTAGGTGAGAATATCCATATCTTAGTTGTAAATTTTATATAAATTAAGTGTATGTGTAAATGGGTGAACGGGGCCACTAAGGGCTCTAGTGTATTAAGTTACAAATGTAACCCTTCTAGTAGGTTTTAGTGAATGATTCATTTGACATTAAAGAAAATAATTTAAGAGAACTAAAGTAACTAAGGATAAGGGTTTATTAAATGTGGATTTTATTTTAATTCCCAAGAGGGAAACTATTTAACCTAGTATGGGAAATTAAAGGATACTTATCTAGTGATGATAATTAAATGCACATTGTATCTGGATTAAGAATATTTAATTAATAATCTAGATCGGATCTATTCTATGAAATGTAAGATTGCTGGTAGGAATTAATTAAACATATACTAGTGTCTGACACCCTTGTAACTTAAAACAAAAAAAATTATGCAACTTTCAAAATAATTATTTAAGGATTAATGTGGTTTTTAGAACGTCAAATTTGTGGGCATTGTGCTTGGTATCAGAGCCATGGGTTCAATGCTGGGACCCCTGACACACTTGGAAACATAAGACATAACAAGAAAACTTAGTGCAACTATAAACCTAAGTCACACAACATTGCATGATGTTTTAAAACGTAGAAAACTGAAACAAAATCTAGAACAATAGACTAACTCTCACCTTTCTTTGTGTAGGAGGCATAGACTATACGAGGGGATCTTGTACACGGACCTAGAATTACCACCCCTAGATCAAGAACTAGCCACCATATTGCCTCATATACTTTAGAAATTATAGGATGTTAATGCCGCTATATGTGAAGGATCTTTAGGTGGGAGACACAACGGAAAGGACAGAGATCAATCAGTAGATGATTGAGCACCTTCCTAACATAGTGACGAGAATATGATAGAGAAATCCCACATGGAGTTATTCAAATGAGATTCGCCACATAGAGGTCATGAAGACATGGCTATAGGACACAGGGACAGATCTCAGAGCCTTAAATAACGTGATGATCGTGTCGAGAGAGCTAGGGGTAGATTCTATAGTGGAAGATCACATTAGAGAGATTCTGAACATCCATCTCATTTCACTTGGGATATTAGAAGATTTCAGGTAGAGGCATGGTTGATCAGCTTGAGTTGATACTTCAAGCTCTATTTGTGTACTAGCAACATGAAGGCTCATGTTGTCATCCACCTTCTAAGAGTCAAAGTTGGGGTTTGGTGGAGGACCAAGGAGTAGAAGCTCCATGTGGATTCCAAGATAGTAGCTTACAATCTATTTGAGGATTTATTTAGGGTTAGATACTTGTCAAGGAGGTTCTTTTAGTAGAGAATAAATGATCTCCATGACCTACATCAGGCATCCATGACAACATAAAATTATGAGAGGTGTTTTCACAACTTCCTCCAGTACATGGACTACATACAAGACCAACACGTGAGGATCCACAGGTTCATCAGGGGCTTAAACCTAGACATTGGAGGGGCAGTATAAATTCATTATCCACAGACTCTAGTAGAGGCTATTGAGAAGGCCTAAATTGTGGAGGAGACCAACGAGAAGATGGAGAAGGCCAGAGATAGAGTGCAGAGTCGTATCTAGCAGATGTAGGATAAAAGATCGAGGGCTTCAGATCCTCCTCCTCGTGGTGGAAAAGGTTATGCACAGTCTTCATTCATACCACCACAACAGCCACCTTAGTAGTAGCAGCAACAAATTAGCAGTATATTTAGGTGTCTAAAGAAATTCTACGCTCAAATGGGATTTAGTATGGGGCCTCCTCTTAGGGGACTAGTTAGGAATCAACAAACACCTAGAACTTAGTCAGCAGGAGTCCATCAGTAGTGACCACAGTAATCCATAGTAGGATCATCAGGATCCATGACACAAATCACTAGAGTACTAATAGGAGTAAATTCTCATTGGAGGGCACCTAGTAGTTTTTATGGGTGTTAATTACTTGAGCATCATTGGAGGGAGTGCCCTAAGAACTATAACAACAGGGATAAGGCACCAGTTTCATAGCCAATAGTAGGGTACATGGCTAAGAGCCACAGGATATATCAAGCGGTCGAGAAATGTTATGAAGAGCACCAAACCATGGTGATTGAGATGATAGGTAGCATTGATGTCATTTGTATTCCTATTTTACTTGATTCAGGCTCCTTAGATTATTTTATTTCCTCATTTGTAGTAGAGTGATGTAGGCTAGTGGTAGTTAGGTAGAGCCATAGTTGGGATGTGGAGATGGCTTTTGGAGCCAATCTCTTAGTGGACTCCTTATTTAAGTAGTGCACACTTTACCTAGGATCCTTTTCCACAACCTTGGATCATCGTATCCTTGGGTTGGGTTGCTATTGGATTATTCTGGGCATGGACTGGCTATATGCACATAATGCTAAGGTTGATTGTTACAGTAAGGTAATATCATGTGTAGATTATTTGGTAGTGGAGACAGTGATAGTGGGAGTCAGGAGACCCACCTCTATTTAGACCATATTTGTTATGTAACTTAAGTAGTGTGTGCGACGAGGTTGCTAGTTGCATGTTATCACGGTTAACGATAGATCTAAGGATGAGTCTAGTTTGTTGTCACTTGATTATCATCATATCTTGAGGGATTTTTCAAATGTCTTTCCATCAGAGTTGTTGAGGTTACCTCCCCCACGTGAGATATATTTTCATATTGATTTGGTTATGGGAACAGAGCTTATCTCACGAGTGCCTTATAGGATGACTACCCTGTTGATGACTGATCACAGCACCCTTGAATGTCTGCAACTCGATGGGTTGAGACTCTTAGTGTGATTGCATAACATGGAGCTTTTCCCAACTGTGGGACCTTATGAATCGGGAAAGCTCTCCAGATGAAGGCTGGTTCCTATTACTCTATTCAGATGCACACATAAAAATGTAGAGGGTTTTACTCAAAAACCTAATCTAACTTTCCAAGGAGACATGGTAAGAAGATTCATAAAAAATAAACCTAAACTAACAAAGGTGATGCACTGAGGAATGAAGAAACACCTATCTTGCCAATAAACACAAACCATTAAAATGTAATGCAAGATCATGCACATATAACCAAGATTTACAGTGAAATATTAGGAGGATGAAAATGAACGCATTGAGAGGGTTGAGAATCATCCACAGACATGCATTATTTTCTCCAAATATTTATACAATACACTACAAAATGCCAAGAGGCAAAGTTGCATTATAGTTTTGAGATGGGAGGTTTGAAATCCACAAATTCACCTACGAAAGAGAAAAAGGGAGGGGCAAAACAACAATGTCTAACCTTTAGAAAGAAGCCCCTCCTTACAATTTATAGGAAGAATGAGAGAGGTAAAGAGAGACGAATTCCAAATCTACCCCAACCACCTCTAGGTTGCATTTAATTTATCTCATTATGGCGGTAGGTGAGAACCTTAGCAAACCCAAAAAATGGTGAATTGTATTTTACATTTTAAAGAACTTGTTATCACCCAATTAAAGATGTCTAGTTGTAACTGGATAGAGGACCTAGTAAGATTTCTAAAAATTCCAACCTTGAATGAATCTGAGCTCCCTGTGAAAAGTTATGGCCATTTGAATATCTATGTTAGGGTTTGCTTTCTGTTGGTGTGGGGGTGTGTCAATGCGTTCGAAATGTTACACCTCCTAAAGATGCACCTCGGTGCAACTATCCTCAGGGCAACATACCCTGAAGTGTACCATAGGTGCTAAAATGTGGTGTTGACGTTTTGTGCTGTGCGCCCCCAACCTATGCCAGGGCGTGCAAATTTGCAAATATCGAAACCTTGTAATGTGCTGCCCCCAACTTATGCCAGGACACAAATTTTCACATGTCAACATTTTCTGATGTACGCCCCCAACCTACACCAGGGCATGAATTTTCACATGTCGAACACCTTCTCGATGTGCCCCCCCAACCTATGCCAAGGTGTGAATTTTCGCATGTCGACACCTTCTAATGTGTGCCCCCAACCTGTGCCAGGGCACAAATTTTGACATGTTGACACCTTCTGATGTGCACCCCAAACCTATGCCAAGGTGTAAATTTTTGCATGTCGACACCTTCTGATGTGTGCCCCAAACCTGCACTAGGGCATAAATTTTTACATGTCGATACCTTCTAATGTGCGCCCCCAACCTACGCTAGGCTGAAAATTTTCGCATATCGACAGCTTCTGATGTGCGCCGGAGGTGCTTGGTGATGCAATAAATGTTAGGTTTGACCATGCAATGCACTTTCAAAACCTGAAATGAAGGATTTCAATTTTCATTGATTTCCATATTCTTCTGCTCAATGTCCATATTTACCTGGGGAGGGAGATATATACAACAATTTGGTGACTCATTGGGATCACCTGCCTGCTAGGTAGAAGATTAGTGGCCTTTTAGCAATCCATTGGGCATGGAGTCATAAGCAATAACCTGATACCAACTTGATAACTGATCCTGAGCCTTATACCACAACTCCTTCTTCGAGAGCACGTTGAACTATAGAAATTCAACCTGGGAGCAACAAAACCTATCCCAAAGCACTTAGGGAAATTGAAACCTAACTACAACAAGACGTAATGTGAATACACACTTAGAGGAATTTGAAAACTAGGCTAATATTTACAAGGGTAAACCTTTCCTTTTCAGTAGCAATGTTTACGGTAGATTCCGTTAACCGAGAATCAGGATTTATTCTCCATCCAATGTAGATAATTGAAAGGCATTACTACTCTTACATCGCTGTGACCATGTAGGGGCCACTCCAAATAGAATCACACTTGGAATTCCTACCCAGTTTTTCCCAATCTGCATCCCATTTTAGAACTAGGTTCCCTTCCCAAAAGGTCCTTGCTCTTTCCTTCTTATCAAACCATCTTTTTACTAAGGCCTGGTCCTTTTCGATCATGTCTGAACTGCAATGTTCTCTGATTTCCTCCAATTCCATCAACTCTGCATACCTGGCTTCCATTGGTTCAAACTTGGCCAACTACAATTGCTTCATGAGCTCTAATGCAGGCAGTTCTAATGATATAGGCAATACTGCCTCTTTCCCATAGGACCAACTTGTAAGGAGAACTACCTATGGACCTCTTTGGTGTTATTCTTGTCATCCAATAACACTGATTTTAGCTTGGTATGCCATGTTCTTTGGATTTAATCCAAATTCCTTCTGATGATCCTTAACAAATTCTTATTCATGGACTCTGCCTGTCCATTACCCTGTGGGTAATAATTTGAAGAGGTGCTCAAATAGATTCCATTATTGACAGCCCATTATGTAATCTTGGAACCTATGAATGCCAATGCATTGTCTGACATGATAGTGGCCAGCACACCGAACCTGGTCACTATTCCTTCATAAAATTCAAGTATGTTAGACTCATTTACCTCTTTGAGCGCTACTGCTTTGGTCCACTTAGTGAAATAGTCCATTGCCGTGAGAATCCACTTGTGGCCTTGGCTTGAGTTTGGATTGATGACCCCAATGAAGTCCAATCCCCATTGCATAAATGGTTGGTCAACCAAAATTGGGTGCAATGGAAGTGCTATAAGTCTTTCTTTGCCTGCAAAGAGTGCACATTTCTTACACTTTCTTTTATCCATGTATAGCAGTCACTAAACAATGTGGGCCAATAATACCCTACCTTCATTATCTTGAGAGTTGTTACTCCATGGGGAAAAATGTCCTCCAGAATCTCCATCATGAAAATATTGTAACACCCTCTCAATTTTGACCTGTCCCAATGCACCTCAATAGAACTCCATTGATGTATTTCTTGAACAAAACACCATCAACAAGCACATATGGAATGGCTTGTAATCTGAAGTATATCCTCTTTGCTTTGCTCATTTCTAGAGGGCATAGGCCTACCTGTAGGAAGTGTATCATATTCTGAGTCCAACAAGGAGCGGACACATCATCATTTTCCTATTCTTGACCATCCTATAGTACCAAGATAGTCTCTTTTTCATCACCTGCTTCAACTTGCTGACTTGAGGCTAGTTGTTCACATAATCCCTTTCCATGGACCAGCTTAGTGACCTTAATTTCGATGTCATATTCCATGACATGAGTGATCCATCCTGCACGTTTCTCATTCAGATCCTTGTTTAGAAGGAAGTCCTTGACTCCCACATGAGAGACCAATAATTGGATCTTGTTGTTTGAGACTAGGTGCTTGAATTTCTTTAAGCTCCTGATCACTGTAAGGACATGCTTTTCGATGAAAGAGTACCTAGTTTCATATTCCTCTAAGCCTTGACTAAAGAAAGCAACTGGTTGTTGAAATCCTTCTTTGTTTTTTTGTAATAGGATTATAGAAATTGTGTCTCCACCACTGAAGGCATATAGCATGAAATCCTTGGAGAAGTCTGGATTGACGAGAGTCGGAGCTTGAGATATAGCCTCTTTTATTGCCTCAAAACTTTCCTTGCCTTTAGATTGTCCACTTAAATGCCATGCTCTTCTTCAACATCAACGTTATTGGCTTTACAAGAGCTGGTAAAGTTTGGAACAAACCTGTGGACAAAATTGATCCTTCCCAAGAAGCTTTGAAGAGCCTTCTTATGACTTGGCAATGGCAATGCTCGAATTGCTTCAATTCTTTCTGGGTTAATCATCAACCCCTCCTTTGAAACAATATGGCCTAGAATTTTTCCTTCGTGAGCCAAGAATATGCATTTTTTGGGATTCAATGATACCCCAAATCTTCTACACCTCTGAAATACCTGCCTTAGATGAAAGAGGTGATCCGCTACATTTTTGGAGAATACAGTGATGTCGTCAAGATATATCAGAACTATTTTATTGATCAATCCCTTGAATGCCATATCCATTTCCCTTTGGAAAGTGGCTCCAGCATTTGATAGCCCAAATGGCATCTTCTTGTAGGAATAGGTGCCCCATTTGGTGGTGAAATCCATCTTGAACTGGTCATCTTCTTTCACCATTATCTGATTATACCCTGAGTAGCCATCTAGGAGAGAGAATCTCTCCAAACCAGATACCACTTGCAATATTTGTTCCATTGAAGGAAGTGGGTAATGGTCTTTGAGAGATTCCCTATTGAGGTCTCAGAAGTCCACACACAACCTAATTTCTCCACTCTTCTTCCTGACTGGAACCAAGTTTGCAACCCAGCTTGAGTGCTTGATCAGGAATATAATGCTTGCCTCTATTAGCTTGTTTAGCTCTTTCTTCATTAGAGGCTCAATGTGAGGGTTGACTGGTCTTTGCTTCTGCCTAATGGGCTTAGCATCTAGATCCAATTCTATGGTATGTTGTGCCAACTTCGGATTGAATCCTCTCAAGTCTTCATAGCTCCAAGTGAAGACATCTGGAAATTCTTGGCAAAGCTGTATGAAATCTGATTTCTCCTGCTCAGTGGCCACTTTACCAATTTGAAGTGTTTTGCCTTCCCCAACCAAGAATTGGCTCTGAATATTCTCTCTTGACCTGTATGTTAGCCTTTTCCTTACGGAACTAGTCGTTAGGTTGAAGATAGACTCCAACGTTACTAAACCCTTAGGAAGCTTGTTTGTCCGTAGCTGCACTACTTGATCCCCGTACTGCTGCTCTAGTCTATCCTGATTCCTAGCTGAGAATTTAGCCTCTTCTTGTAAAAAAATTTACGATCTGTTGATCATTCTCAAACACCTGCCAACTTGTGTTATTATCTGGAACTGCTGGCCTCACAATCACATGCATATGTGGTTGTGTTTTTCCCCTTCTGATGTTGTCAACCACATCAAACGTTGCTCCAACTGCTACGAGCCTATCTGTGGCTTCATTTTTATTCCTGGGTATGGACACGATGTTGAAAGCTTTGAAATCCTCAATGAGGTCCCATACCCTATTCTTGTAGTTCCTCAGCAGGTCATTCTTTGTAGCATGTTGTCCCCTGACTTGGTTAACGATTAGCTCACTATCTCTAAACACCTGTAAGTTCTTTATGCCCTTTTTCCTGGCCCAATGAAGTCCATGAATCAAGGCCTCATATTCAGTCTGTGTTGTTTGAATAGGAAAACTGGAAACAGAAAGCTGAATAATATTTGATGCCTTGAGGTGAAACAAGCATAACTCCTCCTCCTGCACCTTGCCTACTCCTTGATCCATCGAAAAAAAATTGCCATACCTCATTGTCATCCTTATGGTCTTGTTTGGTGATGCTAGGAATAGGATGGTTTTCTTCATGTATACAATAGACTCCTAGCTTAGATTCTTCTACTTCTTGGTAGGGATCAAAAGCATGTACCTTGCTTTCCCATTCATCAAGAGTCAAATATGGGATGCTTCCAACTTTGGTGTCAGCTTCATCTGTGCTTGGATAATCTTCTTGATCAAATGCTGAACAGTTGGCATTGATTTGGCTTGGAGTATGAGGCTCAATGTGAAAGTTTGTAATTGGTTCAGGATCTGATTGTGACCTTAGTACCCATATCTTGTTCTGAACAACATGTGTGACCAGTCAGTAGATAAGTAGCCTCCAATTCTAGCTGTGAAATCCCTTGATAAGCATAGGGCAAAGAGTGGTGGAAAATCTATCACTAACACATCTTGCAAAATGGTAACGTTGGGGCATGCATGCAAGGTAAGATTCAAACCTTTAATCACTCCCACCATTGCTACTGTTGTCCCATCCAATTGCACTACCCCCTTTGATATGACTTCATATTGGAGACCCAACTGATCAGCTATTTGCTTGGGCATGACAGAACTACTTGCCCCAGAATCAATCATGCAATTGTGTACTAGTTTATCCCCAATGATTAATGAAACATAGAATGGAGGGGGTTTCAAAACTTTACCTTGTTGTCCTCCATGATTCCCTTCAGGCTGAGAAGCATTTGTGAGGACATTCTCTTACATATGGACCTGCTGGTTTGAAGTTGACCAATTCTTCATGGTAGCTTGTAGAAGATCTCTTTGGCCTGGATGGATAAAGATTCCCACATTGATATATTCACATTTTTCTTCTTCATTTGATCAATGATGCTAAATGGGGATGAAAGATCTCTTTGTTGTCCTTTAGCCTGCACATTCCTTTCTTGTGCATGGGCAGCAACAGCTGGCATTTGAGTTGGCTTAGAAGGTGGTTTGGGCTGTCCTTGCATGTTTGGAACTATATTTTTCTTACCAACACCTTGTGGAGTGATGGAAGGTTGTAGATCACTTGGAGCCAATGACTGCCCTTCACCAATATTCCTCTTCTTTGATCTTGTGTTAGCTGCTACACTCTGAGAAATTGTTTGATTCATGCCACAAAAATCCTCAGCTTGCTAATTCACAAGTGCGGTATCATTTGGAGTTGTGTTTTGCTGAGATGTCCCTTGTTGCTGATTTGTTTCTTGACTCACTTCACCCTCTACGCCAGTAGTTGTCACCATCAAGGCTTGGTTCAAAGCACCATTGAAGCACATAGATTGGTTGTGAGGTTCATTGCATGGGAAACACCAATCATACTCTTGAGCTATGTTGTTTTACACTGGCACTAATGCTTTAGAAGCAGATGCAACATTGGGGTTATAGGGCTGAAATGGTCTATTAGTGGGAGGCCTTACTTGGCTTTGATTTGCATCTGGATTGGGTGGCCTATTGGGCTAGTATGGTGGCCTATTAGGTTGAGCTTGAGGCTGATAAGAAGGTCTAAAGCTTTGGGCTTGCTGCCTCTTGAGTGTAACCAGCTCATTTCCCAAATTTTGCAATTGTTTCATGACCTCTTGGAGTTCATTTGAAGGCACTAGAGGATGAAGTATAAGTTTCATTTGAACTTTGATTTCTAGGAGTGGGAATAGGAGCCAAAGAGGGTTCTTGACTAGTGCTTAGATTTTCTAAGTTTGGATACAAGGGCATGGGAGGCCTAGGAGCCAACTTACCATCTTGATTAAGACAGTTTTTCAGCCCTAATGGCAATGCTATAAGCAGCAGGTAAGGTTGTTCCTCCCATAGATTGAATTAACATAGAAATATCAGAATTCAAAGCCTTAAGATAATATAGAAAATAACCTTCAGCTGTTGGCCTAACGGCCCACTGGAATTCTGTCCCAAGACCTTTGAAATCTGAAGTTGAAGTCAGTCAGCTGCTCATTAGGAGCTCTCTTGATAGTTGTCAATTGTTCAAGTAGAGACAAATTGTCTCCCTTTTCTCCAAACTGATCATGGAGAACTAATGCATAACTGATTCCAATTTTGGATAGAACCAGCTCCAAGGCTCCTAAACCATTGCAATGCCTTCCCTTTGAATGAAGATGCCAACAATTTGACAGCAAACATCCATTTCATTTATCTCATGGATTACACAAACGTTAGCAATGTCTTTGACATGATCACCAGGAGTGGTATGATTTTCTCTAGTGAAAAATTGAATGTTCTTCAATGCTGCAATTAGAACTGGATTCTGTGCATTGAGGGTAAGTGGGCTGCTACCAATGAAGTTGACAAAAGGGTTTTGTTGTGCCATTCTGATTGGCTTGAGAACCCTTGTTGATTGGATGAAAGGTCTACCAGGTGGAGGGGTTGATAAAGTCCTGTTAGGTGGAGATGGTGATCTTTGTGGTCTTCTTCCTCTCCTTCCTCTGCCTGGTGATAGCTGCAAGTAGACAAATAACCCTTCTTCTCGAGTACTCATACCTAGTTTGAAATTCTTCTCTATGTACCTAGGCAACCCTGTGTTGTTATACCACTGAATTCTATCCCTTCGGAGGTCGCCAGATGTGTTAGAGAACGAGCCTCAAAAGGCTAGATTTTGCCAAGTTACACACCAAACCTTGGCAACAAAAAATTAGACTCAAAATTTTGAAGGATACTGTATATTTGAGATTCTACGGTTTGGAATATGATTTGTGAATGACAGTCCTGAAAACCTGAAAATGCTATACTTCCTAAGATGTCTGAAACCCTAAAATCTGAAATTCAAAAAACTCTGAAATTTTGTAAATCAAAATTTCAAAAAACTAAAGATACCCTTTTGAAGATTACCCCTAGATCTATTAGGTGGTGAAATTTTGACTTGTTTTGAGCAAGTTAAGCCCTTGAAAATCGATTTCAGAGTTCAGCCTAGAAGGTGAAAAATCTGAAATTGGAGAACTTGTAATTTCTAAGTCTAAATTTCTTGAACATTCCTTCAAATCTTACGGAATGACCTCTTGGTCCCACAAGGCATGCCAAAACTATTGATGACCGTAATCATAGCACCTCCTGAATGTCTGCAAATCGATGGGTTGAGGCTCTCAGTGCTGATTGCATAACATGGAGCTTTTCCCAAGTGTGGGGACCTTGTCGAAATCAGAAAAGCTCTCCGGATGAAGGCCAGTTCCTATTCCTCTTTTCAGAAACACACGTAAAAATGAAGAGGGTTTACTCAAAAAACCTAATCTAACTTGCCAAGGAGATATGGTAAGAAGATGCATAAAAAAATAAACCCAAACTAACAAAGGTGATGCATCGAGGAATGAAGAACACCTGTCTTGCCAATAAACACAAACCATTAAAATGCAATGCAAGATCATGCACAGATAACCAAATTTGCAGTGAAAGATCAAGAGGATGGAAAATGAAAACATGAGAGGGTTGAGAATCATCCATAGACATGCATTATTTTCTCCAAAGATTGATACAATACACTATAAAATGCCAAGAGGCAAAGTTAGATTACAGTTTGAGATGGGAGGTTTGAACTCCAAAAATTCACCTGCTAAAGGGAAGAAGGGAGGGGCAAAACAAGAATTTCGAACCTTTAGAAAGAAGCCCCTCCTTACAATTTATAGGAAGAATGAGAGAGGGAAGAGAGAGGAATTCCAAATCTACCCGAACCACCTCCAGACTGTATTTAATTCAAACTCATTATGGTGGTAGGGTGAGAACCCTAGCAAACCCAAAAAATGGCGAACTATATTTTGCATTTTGAAGAAAATTGTTTCTAACGCTAATTAAAAATATCTAGTCCGTAGTTGGATAGAGGACCTTGTAAGCTTTCCAAAATAGTCCAACCTTGCATGAATCCGAGCTCCCTATGAAAAGTTCATGGCCATTTGAAATATCTAGTGTCAGGGTTTTGCTTTCTGTCAGGTTTGAGGTCGTCAATGCTCAAAATGTTGCGCCTCCTAAAGCACGCACATCGGTGCAACTATCCTCATGTGAACATACTCTTACAGTGCACCATAGGCACTGAAAATTTCATGTCGACATCTTCTGATCCCTGTGCCTCCTAACCTGCGCCAGGGTCCTGAATTTTTGCATGTCGACACCTTCGGTTGTTGGTGACACAATAAATATGCTAGGGCTTTGAGTTTCTTTGATTTCCATACCTTCTTTTGTTTGTCTATACCTACACCAAGGCAGGGAGAATTATTTCATGTCGACACCTAATGAATTTGCGCCCCCAACCTATGCCATGTGCACAAATTTTCACATGTCGACACCTTAAGAAGGGGACCCCCAACTATTTGCTGAGGGCAAGTAAAATAATTCACATGTCAACACTTTTCTGAGTGGAGTGTCACCCCAAACCTGACATTAGGGCACATAGATTAAGACATATTTACACCTTCTGATGTGCATCCCCAGACTTGCACTCGGTCCATAGTAATGTTTACATATCAACACCTTCTGATGTGCGCTCCCAACTTGCGCTAGGGCGCGAATTTATTCTTGTCGACACCCTCTGCAATCTTAAAAAAATAAAAAAATAGTGACACAAATAGATGATTAGGTTGACCAGGTTAATGTGGTTTTCGAAACCCGTAAATGAAGGATTGTGGGCTATTTTCACTTGCTATTCCAGAGTGTGTGGGTTCAATGGCCATAATTGGACCCCCGGGGGACACTATGATACAACATAAAACATAAGCTCTGAAAGCTCAAGTTATAGCTTCAGGTACTTCTTGAGAAAGGTCTAGATCCATCAAAACTATATCGCATGATATGGGTGTAAAAAGTAAAAATTCTAGAAGAACTGAAACAAGGGATCCTTATGAATGATAAACTAACTCTCATCGTTGGTCTTAGCAAAGTAGGAGGTTCAAGAATAGATGAGGGGTTCTTACCATCTGAACCTGAGGACTTTATTTCACCCCCAGATCAAATAAGTACGCAATCATGTATCCTAATAAGATATATCTTAGACACTACAGGATGTTACATGCAACTAAGGATCATAGAGGAAGATATTCATAGGAGGGAGACCTTTTATACGAGACATGGCCACTTTGAGACCACATTAGTGCCTAGAGGTCTCGTGCATTCCTTCCTGGCAGTAGTGATGAGTTTGATGAATGGGTATTCTAGAAATCTTTTGATTACCATGTGCTCAGTCAGTAGGATGTGATTCACCACAGAGACATCATTGAGACATGACTACAAGAAATAGAGATAGATCTAGGAGCCCTAGGCAATGTTATGATCATGTTGAGATACTTAGAGGTAGACAGTCTAAACTGGAAGATCACATCAGAGAGATCTTGAAACTCCATCCATATACTTTCCATGGAGATACTGGAGGATTTCAGGAAGAGACATGGTTGGTCAGCTTGAGCATATGTTTTAAGCTCTGTCCATGTACCAGCATCACGAAGGCTCATGTTATCATCCACCTTTTGAGAGATGGACTCGGGGTTTGGTGTAGGAATGAAGAGTAGAAGCTCCATGTGGATTCTAAGAAAGTCACTTGGGATCTCTTTGAGGAGTGGTTTAGGAGTGCATACTTGGTAGGACTAGGAGGTGTATTGATGCGGGATGGCTACATTGTTGCCTTTGAGTCTCACAAACTCAAAGATCATGAGCTTAATTATCTGACTCATGACCTTGATCTTGCATCAGTTGTGCATTCTTTGGTTTAATGGAGATATTTCCTTTTGGGTAGCAGATTTATTCTGAGGACAAACCATTTGAGCTTACATCACCTCTTCACGCAACCCAATCTCAACTCTTGTAAATGATGTTGGATGAAGATTTTGTGTGAGTACAAAATGAAGATAGTACATGTGAAGAGGAAAGATAATTTTTTTTCCGATGCTCTAAGTAGACGAAGACATTTGGTTTTGGCTACTTTATTGGGTACAAATTTTTAGAGCAGGATTTTGTGACAACTTCCTCATGACAGTTTCTACCTTGTAGTGAGATCAAAGATTGAGTCTTAGAGAACCCTTGAGGGGAATTTTGATGGTTTTAATTTAGACTCAGATGGAATTCTCAGGCACAGAATGTGGATCTTGTTAGCATTTGTTAGTTTAATCCATTGTTGTTAATGGACAATTAACAGACAGTTGTAATTGTCCTCTCTCCATCTTTCCTCCCGCAGCCTTTATAAGGCTTGGCACTCTTGTTTGTAAACACACGCAATGAATGAATATCATTCTGTCTTCTGCAATTAAACTCTTGCCATCATTGGTATCAGAGCGAGTGTGCCTGTCCTCTCTTGCTGATGGAGGTTTGCATTTTTACTGTGCGTGAGTGCAAGCAGACTGGCGCGTGGAGGAGGAAAAACTGTGGCTGTCTCATGTGAAGTCCGCTGTGCGTGAAGGAGACTCAGCAACCATTTCTCTACTATCCGTGCGTGAAGGAGTCTCGTTTTTGCTGAGCGTGATGATGTGTCCAAAGGAGGTAGAAACGTGAGAAGGAGAAGATGTAGCGACCTGTTTTATCTTAACATTGAAGAGCTGCATGGAAATATTTTGTCAGGTTGCTTGCTGTCTAGTAACTTGCGTGGAACATTCTGTTTGATGGTCATTTTGTTTCCTGTCTTGAGATCTGCGTGAAACATTTATAACGTGGAGGAACGGCTTTCCTTTGTCGTTTGTTGTCTGGCATAGAACCGACCAACTTTAATATAGCGTGGTGAATAACATCTGCAGAGCCATTGCAGTTTAGAGATTATTTTGGCAGTTTTAAGACATAGAAGTTTAGTATAAAATCAATGTGTGCAAATTTGGAGAAGCCAAATTAAAGTTTAGTGGACCTGCTGCAAGGAAAGGAGGAGACCTGCACCTAGAGATTGCACGTTATGATTTTAGATTGGTGGTTAGAAACCTGCATTTGATGGCGTGGATTTGAGCACCCAAAATGACATGTTCTGCATGGCCACCAGCGTATAAAGGTTCTTCTATTTTGGGGATGGAACTCAATCGAGAAGCATAGGCCTGGCTGACGAGTGCCCGAAAGTCTGCAATGCTAGTCTTACCTGATGGACATTCACGGTAATTTACTTCCTACCTCACCATTTTTTTCGTTTCTTCAGTAGTTATTATGGACATTCACTTGGAAAAATACTCGGGGTTAAACTTTCATACATGGAAGGTGAAGATTCAAATGCAACTTATGCATAAAAACTTATGGGGTATAGTAGATGGAAAAGAGAAAAGCCCACAGACGCCGCCAAATTAGCAGAATGGCAGTGCAGAGATGATAAAGCAAAAGCCATTATTGGCCTTGCTCTCTCCGATTCTGAACTCCATCATGTTGATCTCAATAAATCTTCCAAGGACATGTGGGATAATTTAAATCAATTATTTGGAGCGAAAGCAGTGAACGCGAAGTTTTCCCTAAAACTTCAGTTATATAGATTCAAAATGGAAGAAAGCATTTCTATGTCTAGTCACATTAATAATCTTCGGTCTCTGCTCCAACTACTAGCAGAAGTCAAAGCTGTGATAGAAGATGAGGATGCCAAAGCTATCCTATTAAACAGTCTATCTTCCAAATACAAAATTAGTGCCTTTTGGTCTGATGAATGCCCCCACAGTATTCATGAGTTTGATGAATGGGGTATTTAAGAAATTTTTAGATTGCTTCATGCTCTTATTTATTCATGACATTTTTATTTACTCATGTAAATGTGAGGATCACGAGGAGCACCTTTGCCAGGTTTTGTAGTGTCTCAGAGAGTAGTAGCTTTGAAGGAACCTGGAGAAGTGTGCATTGTTTCAGTCAGAGTTGTAGTACTTGGGTAAAATCATTTATAGGGAAGGTATCATCATCAATTCTTCCAATATTAGAGCCATTATAGATTGGTCCATGCTAAGTAGTGTGAACAAGGTGAGCAGTTTCATGGGACTGAAAGGTTACTACAGGAGATTTATTCAGGAATTCTCTTGGATTGCATACCCGCAAGTGACGAGGCTTCACCTTCAGTGAAAAGTGGAAGAACAAGGTATTGAGGACCAATTCCTCAATGTGAGTAGGTTTGTTTAGTACATTGAATGGATTCCTTACGTCAGTTCACTGATGTCTTGTTATACCATAAAGCCCTCAGAGGGATGCATAGTTTCCTGTGTATGGGACCTGGTTACTTGGAAGAGCGCCAGGTGGAGCAGTAATAATGCACTAGAGGCAACGCTGTGGTTACCTTTGATTCTCATAAACTCAAGGATCGTGAGATCAATTATATAAAA
The DNA here is from genome assembly GCA_019776745.2 of Taxus chinensis. Lineage (NCBI taxonomy): Eukaryota > Viridiplantae > Streptophyta > Pinopsida > Cupressales > Taxaceae > Taxus > Taxus chinensis. Next base: position 228,750,000 of record CM034147.1, on the reverse strand, counting down.
CCACTGAGGTATCAACCTCTTGAGCTTCGTAGCAGTTACGCATGCTTTGATGCACCGAGAGTACATTTCTCTTGGTTCGTGGTAAGCCTGTAGATTTTTCTCGAGGATGACACAATTTGAAAGTGTTGCTGTTACCTCTAGGTTTATGGTCAACCCAAGATATCAACACTCATCAGTGAATCAAGACCATGAATGGAGTTGTTCATGTGAAGTACGAAATTTGAGGTAAAGTTCTCATTAAAGGGGAAGGAGAATCTTTTATCAGGAAATGTATGCATCTAACTGTGATGGAGATATTTGGCTATGGCTACTTCAGTGGGGTATGTTAGCATTAGTGAAATCAAGATGTTGTTAATGGACAGCTTCCACATGGATAGGTTATAACTTGTAGCTAGATCTCCTTCTCTCCTCCCGCAGCCTTTAGAAGACTCTGCACTCTTGAGTGTAGATACACGCATTGAATGGTTTTTAATATAGATTCATATTTGTATCTATCTCCTGCACCTGCTATCACTTTGCTTGTTTGGATGCTTCCCAACTCTTCTTTGGGGTCCCCTCGAGGATTTGAGATAAGATATTTTTAGCAGAGGCTCATTGTGTACCTTATTTAGCCCATTTATGGGTCGAAGAAGATGCACACCACCTTGAGATAGCTGATTTGACCTTTGGGAATCTTATATCGTATAAAAGCATCTTAACACAGTTTAGAAAACAAAATATGTTTAGAGTGTAAAAGAGTGTAATTATGAGCAAATGAACATCAGACCTTCAATAATTTATTTACGCAACATGCTATTCAAGCATGTAAATGGAATATGGGACACCAGTGTTTAGACTTTATTTCATAGTAGGGCTGCCGATGTCGAGATACCACCACATTATATCGGAATTAAAGTCACAGGATTTGATAGTTTTTGCATGAAACTTGACTTCATGTTGGATAATGGATACTACATCATAAATAACTCAAGACATATACAGAAAGTGGAGTGACGATCCCATTATACCTTAAAAACATGAGAATTTTTCTAATTCATGTTGTTTCCATGGATGTTGCTTCTATGACCACGAATCCCTGAAGGTATAAACATCACATTTCTCAAAGATCTATCTATGCAATAGGCTTTTTTAAATAAGTATCAATTTGGAGCTTATAAAATAATCAAACAGAGACCCTCAAATGGACATTTTTCCCAGAGTGAAAGGTTTCCAAACCATACACTAATGGTCCTTAGAGAGAACAATAATTGGTTATAACAAAGGTGTTATGTATCATTTAGTGGAGGTGGGAGGAGTACATCATGACTTGGATGAGTTTGCATATAATGAATAGGTTCCTAATGAATGTCTGGATAGGGATTAACAACATAAAATAGGTAATCTAAAATTGTAGCTTGTGCATGACACCTATTGAGTTGGGATTATACTTTAGGACATAAGTATTTAAATGAAATGAAGCTATGATTTTATAGTACATGGAGTAGTAGGTTAGATTTGAGTCCAACAATAGGTTCTAGGAGGTATAAGATAGGAATTTTTTTTATGTCAAACCACTTTCCCAAAGTTGACAGTAGTTCCTGAAGGTGTGTAGTGCCCAGGTGTTCCTTCGACACTGTTTCATCTTGATCTTGATACTATTGGACTGATATCCGGAAATTTTGATTATGTATACATTGATCAATAGATGATAGATCTCCTAATGATATTTAGATTATTGACATGATGATGTTTACGTTTCATTAGCTGATGCATCTAGCCTAGTGATGTTAGACAGTTTGATATATGTTCAGATTTTCATGATGTGGATTTTATATTGGCATGTTATGTTTCGGGATGTTGGAGAGTATAATTGTACATCTCTTGGATCATGTAGGGTTAGATTTTGACCGCATTGTATGGATAATTGAATTTTTAATGGGTAGAATTATGAATATTGAGCCCATGTGTATATTTATACTAGAGGACTCAATGTTGTTAATATGGCTGAAAGGATTAAGAGGTATTTTGATCATGTGTAAGTTCACTTTGGATAACATACATCGAATGGGACTGGGGACTAACCATGGGAGGATGTCAAGTATTGAGAAATGAGGCCCAAGCTTCCACAACTTGTTTGATGTTGACTTCCAGTGTGGAAGTTTTTCTTGTCAAGTTTGGAGGTCTTCCTTGGAGGGGTGACTTCACATATGTGGCCATGGGGTGAATTTTGTTTACACTTTATTTATGTTCTTGTATGTCCTTTATTTATGTTTTGTTTATTTAAAATTTGGAAAAAAATTCATCTTTTTAGTCTGTGTAAATGAGTGTTAGACTAGACTTAACCATTCTTGTTATTGGCTAACCAAATTAGATGATTGTGATTCAAAGTATGATTTGTGATGAGATTTTGTAGAGACTTAGGGTAAGTAAAATTTATGTTAATCAGGATGATTTTTTATTCCACCCCAAGTTCAAAATATCTATATTATTGACATTGGGGGCATTATTGGAGGCTTGTCTTATGCCTCTTACTATTGACCCAAAACCGTACCTATGGGTGGGGAAGCTTAATCTCGTGATCTTATTTGTTCATTTTTGAGTGTAATAGTAGAGTTGAAATGTTATTGCACTTTCTTCTACAACAATTTATGAGGACCATTGTTTAGCATGGTAAATGCAAGTGATTTAGCTTATATGGGGATGGTTATAGTCCTTTGCATGTGCATATAATTTATCTTTTATGTGTTTGATGCGAGCCATGAGGCTGAAGGAGGTATTGTGTGGCATTTTTCCGACATGGTAATTATTATCACAACAATCAAAAGGGGGATTAGGAGACCAACCACAATGGAATACTTGATGGATACAACTATGGTCACATGGCAACTTGTGCTAATGTTTGTGTGTTGTTTTATTTCGGTTTGTTAGTGGGGGGTTCCCATGGGGGGATGACCTCCAAAGGTGACCATGGGCTATGTGTGTAATTATTTTCCTTTTATTTTATTTATTTTAGGAGTATGTGATTTATTTGGTGATGTAATTTATTTAATCATTGTTAATTAATGTGCCTTTATTAAGTAATTAAGTCATGTTTATGTAAGTTATTTTGGGATGTGACAAAAGGGGATCATTTATTAGAGTAGTTGGATCTTTTGGACTATTGTGATTTTGATTGAGTGTAAGTGACTTTGAGTGTTGTACACTCTACCTTACCTTGGAATTTCGGATTTGGGCTTAAGGGCCATTTTTGAAGGCTTTTGGGACAAGCTAAGCTTGTCCCACACCTCTTAATTTCATATACCAACCCTACCTATGGATTCAGGGGTAAAAAATAGACCCCATTATGTCTTTTGTAAGACAAAAAGTGACATTTAATTGCACTTTTCTTACATTGTGTTTTAACTTATATCGTTAGGAGGTGTGGGTTTAGATTGTGTGTGTAAGAGGCTTGTCATTCCTCTCAACCGATAATTTATTGTGCATTGGGTTTGAGGTTTGACTTGTGATGTGGAGTTGAGGATAAGTGATGTGGCATCCTACATGGATCCACCTCACCCTCATTTCCTCTTTTTCTATATATGAAAAGTTTATTTGTTTATTTGGGGGTTACTTCATTTCATTTTGTGCTCTTGTATTTTGGAGTTAGACCAGTTTTTGGGAGTGCTTCTTGAAGTTTTGGAGCTTGTTGGAGTTGGATTGAGCTTGAAGGAGCTTGGAGTGTGATTATTTAATCAAGTTCTTACTATGGAAAGGTAGGAACTACACCCTTGTTTTAACTTGTTTGTCTTATATGTGTGTATTTGCATGTAAGTGAATGTTTGTCTTCTTGTTGGGATCTTAGATAGAATTCCTAAGTGTGGTATAGGAGAAGGGTATGGGGATTTTATATTATAGGGAGGAATAAGAGTTTTGTTTCATGTGTTGGGATGGATTTGGGTTGGGTGCCCCTGCCTTTGATAAGAAAATGCTTGCATTTTCTTACTTGGTTTCTTTTGAGGGAGACATAAGAGATTGTAGGGAGGAATAAGAGAATGTGGGAGTCATAAGAGGATCTTGGAGGGAGATATAAGAGGATCTTGAGGGAGGCATACGAGTTGTGTTGGTGTTTTTATATGTATTTTTGAGGTTTTTAAGGTTGGAACCTAATCCCATTACGAGGCATAAGTGATCTCCCCCTAGATCCTTGCTCTATAAGCTTTACATTTTCAAGCCTTGTGTATTTTGATAGTTTCATTATTGTGATTGCATATTATTTTTTACTGTGTTTTAAATGGTTGTGAAATTTTTTATTGATATGTGGAAGCATTTTTTTGATTCCTATGATTTGGATCCATCCTTTATTGAATTTTGGTTGAGTCCTTGGGGACCAATGAGAAGGATAGCTTCTTCCCCTAATTGGATTATTGGTTGGGTGGAGAGTGTTAGCTCCCCCCCATTTTTTGTTGTTGTGATTAAAGTGAAGAAATCGTGGAGCTCTTGTTGGAGATTTGATATTTTAAGCATTTGTTGAAGTAAAAAATAAATCTTCATTGTAGAAATTTTCTTGTAATTCCTATTTAATGTGGAAGACTAGTAGATTTGTATTTAAAATAAAATGTTGCCTTGCAAGTGTTATTTGCCAAGTTGTAATATCATACTAAAGTAAGTTCATTAATGAATGTGTCTTTCCTTTCTCTTCTAAACAAGGAACCAAATAGATGGAATCCCCTTATTCTTACACATTAGATCCATGAAAAATCCTTCATGATTTTTCCCTTGATCGATGGCATCAACTCCTTCAACCTCTAATCCAAAGAAAAACAAATGAATGAGCCTAGGGTAAGAAATGCTTAAGAAAACTCCCTTAAGGATGATTAGGGTTTCTTTTGGGTAGATCTAATCTTGTGGTCCCTATTGATTTTATCCAAGGGTTAAGAATCAACCCTACAATTTTTAGGTGAGAATATCTATATCTTGGTTGTAAAATTTAAATAAATTAAATGTATGTGTAAATGGGTAAATGGGGACATTAGGGATCTTGTGTATTACTTTCAAAATGCAACCCTTCTAATAGGTTTCAGTGAATGATTCAATTGAAATTAAAGAAAATAATTGAAGAGAACTAAAGTAACTACGGATAAGGGTTTATTAAATGTTGATTGTATGTTAATTCCCAAGAGGGAAACTATTTAACCTAGTAAGAGAAATTAATGGACACTTATCTAGTGATTATAATTAAATGGACATTAGATTTGGATTAAGAATATTTAATTAATAATCTAGACCGGATCTATTCTATGAAACATAACATTGCTCATAGGAATTAATTAAATGTATATTACGGATTGACACCAATGTAACTTAAAAAAAAAAAAGACGCTGTCACAACTTTCCATATAATTATTTAAAGATTAATATGGTTTTTAGAACATCGAATTGGTTGACATTACACATTCATTTAGATAAAAGTAATCAGTGAAATTGAACATTACACATGTTTGCATAGTCAATAAATTACTTACATTATTTGAGTGTTTTTTTCAATATTACACATTTTCTGTAGGCTAAATACAACTCAAATTAATAGTTTAACATGAGGTCCAATACAAATCCCACATCCTTGCAATTTTCTAGATGTTGGTAGTCTCATTATGGAAATACATATTCATTATGCAGGAGATATTTTTAGAGGCTTTGAACTAGAGAAATATATTTATAATATATTTTCCAAAGTTAATTTTCATTAAAGAATGACAATAGGTTAGGAGATTACCATGTTTAAAAGTTGAAGTTTGCAATTCCTTCATTGGTCTCAAGTTTTCTGAATTCTCACTAACTCACTTCAAAACCTTAATTTTCACTATAAAATGCTGAAATGTGCAACCATATCCCAAGAAATAATTAAACTAGCAATCGTACGTGAAATGTGCGATGTGAATGCTAAAGGGGTAGCATAAGATGAGGTTGAATTTTTTGGAGGAAAACATAAGATTAAGAAGAGGGATGTAGAAGATGGGGTTAAAGGGAGGAGAAGAAAATGAGAGATGATATTATCAAGTGAAATTATTACGAAGAAGCTAACTTTATTAGGAGGAGGAAGGAATGGAACATGTGCATTTTTTTCCAAATTTGATATGGAGAAAGGGGATACAGAACATGGGCCATTGGTAACTACAAATTCAACCTAGTCAGTGAGTATGATTCCATGGAATTTGTCTAATCCTTTAGTAGATCGACCTCCACAACAATACCCAGAAGGAATATAACCAACAACTAGATAATTCATACAGAAAACCCTAGCTGTGAATCAGTAAACCAACATTTATGTTGGGGAGAACATGAGACATACGATCACAATCAAATGGTCAGCATCACCCACAACCATTTAATTAGCACATAGTATACAAATAACAGTGGAAATTACCTACTTTAAAATTTGTTCAATCAGATACAATTAAATTATTATTGCCTCATCGATGCTTGGATGTTAGTCTAAGATGTCCACATCCTTTCCCATTGGAAAGGGGGTAAGCCTCAACCTAGTTATCAACATCCTAGTACTTGAGTGCTCACGTGGAGGGAGAGAAATTATTCTAGGGATGTACAACAACAATTGAATGCCATCCATTTCTTAGAGCTCTGTACTTGACATGAAGGAGATGAAGAGTTACGCATAACACCTATAAGAAAATCCCTTTGGCACGCTAGAATTAAAGTATTATTATGGCATTGATGTTTGGATGTTAATCTACATCATTGAAATTAAGGGTTTGCATAGTTAGGAGAAATTTTAAATTTAGTTTTAAGGACATTCAGTATAGATATTCCTTATATTGATAAGATTGTGGTAGAGAAGATGCGATATGAATCGTATAGATTGAAAATTATTGTATTTTTTGGTTGTTTCTCCATGTATTTAACAAAAAAATAAAATTTGAGTGAGGAAAAAATACCCATGTCAAAAAAACCCACGAACCAGGGTAACCACTCTTCAAAACCCAAACCAGAACATTAAGAGCGACACATCCTAAATGATGTTGCAACCTTGTTATTTTATTTGCATAACAATAGAAGAACTTTATTTGAAATCAAGAGGAATTAACCATGTTGAAACCCAAGTTAACGTTGTAAATTTAGCATTAATTAGATAGTTGTAACCAAAAATTAATTATACAAATAAGAAAAATAAATAATTAAACAAAATGTTAGAGGGAACTATGCTAAAGAAATCTCTCGATTAATAACCAACCTAGAATCAACACTATTAAGGGCGAAATATGACTTACACACATAGATAAAAATTTATACCTAATATCTCGTCGTCTTACTATGTACAAATTGATTCATCTGGGTCTATATCTATATCTGAAGTGAGTTCAAGTGTCTCGAAAAGGAAACTATTTTGTTTCGTTGTTGTTTTGTTTCCACCGTCGAATCATAAGCATAGGCTGAGAGTACACTAAACAGTGTGATCCTTATATCAGACCTGACAGAAGTCATGCCACCATCGCCTTGACATGGAGCACTTCCTACCATATAGATTTTAACGCATGCATGACCTAAGAATATGTGCCATTGATTTCACCCAATCTGTCAGAGCCAGGAGGATGTATTGTATATATAAACGCCTTCAATGTAATAAACATCACTTTTTAATAAATATTTAAGGTGATGTGTGCATAGTAATTCATACTAACATTGCCATGCTAACGTGGAAATTAGTATACATTATATTTTTGTAATTACAACTCATATCACGGACAAATGGTAACAACGACCAATAGCTATTTGTGTCGGGTGTGTTTTGAAAATTAAAAATATAGTATTTAATGTATTATTGTAATTACACATTTATTGGGAAGGGCATTAATTTAATTAGAGAACATTAATTTAATTTATATTTTCGATCATTCCAAATTTAGAAACATAAAAATATTCAAATGTGGGAGGTAAGGAATAAACAAATATATAAATCCAAAGAGCAAACTAACTAGATGACTATGATTAAAATCACGCAGAATGAAGGATAAGATTTAAAAGATCACAAGGAAATTAAACGTGAATTGCAATATTTTTACCTCAACTCAATCATCATGGTTAAATTAGTGAGTTTAGAATTTTGAGAATTTGACAGGAAGGAACTATAATCATAGGTGACAGATCCTTGACTGAAGAAAGGCACAGGCCTGGCTAGAATTCGGGGAATTTCAGCATCTCCTTCCAACATTTTCATTGCTTCTACAATACTCATTATGAATGCCGCCATTACGTGTGCACACAAAATACCCACCAAAACAAATCTTTCCATTGTACTCAGAAACCCAATCTCGTAGATTCTCGTTTCTATGAATTCCAGGGTTTTTCTCAATCTTACAGGCCTCCACACCAGATCTTTGATGAGATAATCTAAGGAATATCCACAGAAGTATCTAAAGCTTTTCTTCCACTCATTATCTCAAAAACAAAACAATGCCAAAGTTGTAGACATCGCTCAGATCTATGAGTTGGCCGTATAGAGCATATTCCGAGACCAAATAACCGTTAGTGCCAACTATTTGCATCATGAGGTGGGATTTCCCTTCCATGTTGATCCTTGCCAGTCCGAATTCCGTAATGTAGGTGTCCTTTTGATCATCCAGTAGAATGTTTGTGGCTTTGATGTCTTCGTGATAGATCATGGGATGTATCCTAAAATGCAGATAACACAGTCCTTTGGTAGTGCTGACAACGATGTTCTTCCGCTGATCCCACATCAAAGGATCCTTGTTCTGAATCCGCCCCTCGAAAAAATGCATGTTCATCGACGCTGCCATTAGCCATGTAATCATAAACTAGAAATCTCAAATGTCTTTTTGTGTTGTTGCTGGCAACGCAGAAGCCTCTCAAAACCACCATATTTCAATGTTGGATGTTGTTTACGAAATAAGGTCAAGCGAACAATGTATCTTATTTGTTATAGAGGGATAGTTAAAAATAGTAAATCTGCCAAAAATAAAGTAAAATTGTTAAAAATATCAAATTTGCAAGAATAACCACTAAAAAAATAAAATTGTAAGAAAAAATTATTAAAATATCAAATCTGCAAAAATAATCACTAAAAAAAATAAAACTGTAAGCAAAATTGTTAAAAATATCAAATCTGCAAAAATAACCACTAAAAAAAAATATAATTGTTAAAAATAGCTAAACCGTCATTTAGACCATCAAATTAAACATAGCCCTGTGAATGTCCGCAAAGCCCTTTCTCATAGGTAGAACACCTTTAGCATAATAAGTTTCAATGAATTTATAAGCATTAACTCTCTTATTTACTGCATCATCTATAATTAAATGTTATTATAATTTACTTGAATTTTTCTTTATCTATAAAACAAGGTAGGGACGTCACAAGCTTATTATAAAAATTAGGACAAGTTGGCCATATACCATTTTTCTTATCGAACCATTGATAGATCCAAAGCGAATGTCTTGGCATTTATCATGTGTGGTGCTATACCAGGTTGTCAACGCTGGAGTCCCTCTCACCTTGAAAATGATATCTATCTTGAATTTAAAATTGCCGGCTATGGTTTGACTTTAGACCAAAATTTAAAATATAAATTAAATAACTAAATGAACTATATATTTGATTGAATGTTCATCATTCTCATTGACATAGTGCAAGCCAATATATGAGGCTACAGGCATGCCAAAAATAAATCAAAAGTAGGTGAGTTTTTTCAAGAGGATTGTTGAATTTCTGCTAAAATCCAGTGAAAATTGGGTGTGAGATGAGGACAAGGTGTTTCATGAGTTTTTTTATTGTTACAGTGGTGTTGCTTGGCTTCACATCATTAACTCCCATGGAAGCCAAGCGAATGCTGAGAACTAGCCATGGAGATGATATGAATATGAAGGAAAATTTGCAGGTTGAAGAATATGGGCATTGTCATGATTGGTTGTGTGGTCGTTCAGCGAAAGAAATCCATTTTAGGTATGGAGCTCAGAAGAGATCTGTGCCTTCAGGCCCTGATCCCTTGCATAATTAATTAAAGCAGTGGTGTATTCACATTGAAAATTCATTAACATATAATTATGTTAAACAATTCATATGTGATCTTTAAGCTGAACGGTTGATGTCATTCAACAAGAACGTACCTAACTCCTCTCATCACAGGCCCTGAAAGTTTTCAGGATTTATGTTTGGTAATAGCTTACTTCCTAATTATTTTAATAAATTAACTTGATAAGAGTAATGGAGGCTTTGAGATTGGTAAGCGCATAGTCCATTTCAATAGATAATAAAATCCAATAGTTTTCTACCATTAGTGAATATTACATTAAATGTATGAACTTAATTCCCTTGATGTCAACAATTAATGAAGATATTTACTAAATTTGTTGCAGCCATTATAAACAACAGATTTAGTCTCTCTTTTATGGTTTTTTATACAATCGTTCCTCTTGGAAAAAGAAAATTGTAATAAGTTCAAGATTAACAACATATTATGTATTCTTGTTTATACATTATGAAGTAAAAAGAAATGGGGCTTCTAACAAAATTATATTCATTTTTTTTGTTAAAAGCGATAATTAATCATCGTCATACATCCACAAGAGAAACTCTTTATTCACTAATATACGGAGTAGTACTCTCTCTCTTTTCAATTGAGATTCTATATTAATAATAATAATAATAATAATAGGTTTTTATAGTCCACGATGCTGTGGGGCGCCCTGTTTTTGGGTCTACAAGCGGCTTATAGCATATGGGACTACCTCGTACTCACATGCGGGAGGAAACTAACTTTGCTACAAATGAGGCGTACATACCCTACCCCCTGCAGGATTTGAACTTGTGACCTCTATTTCAAGAGCACATGTTCTTCACCATTAGGCCAACTCAGGCGTGCATTTGGTAGTTATGGAGACAAAATGTTCCGCTAATTAGAATTTATCGATGACAATTAAATCCATGATATTGAACACTGAAACCTTTATCAAAATATCCTTGAAATAACATATAATAAGAAGATTATAGTTAGAAAATTTAATATGGGTGATGAAATATTGAAAGAAACCATGAAAATACCATTATAAATTAAAAAACGAAGGGAAATTTAAGACGAAATGGTTTAGCTTATTTGTTATGAAAGAGACATTTTTATCCCAGGTATGTTCTATGGGTACATGATACGAAAATGAATTAAAGGTTAAAAGTTCTCTAGATAAAAATTGAAGTCGATGCCCTTCTTAAAATTTTAGTTAAAAATTTTTCATATCAAACAAATAAATAAAAGCTACATATATTAGTGTATTTGAAATTTTTCATAAAGATCATAATGAATCATTAATTTTTACAGAAACTGGTATACAAAAGGAATAAAATTATCAAATAGGAACAAGTAATAATCTAGAGATGGAGAGAATTAATAACAAGAGGTGTTGAAAATGAGATTAATGAAATTTATTTATACAACATCGGTTACTTGTCTTATTTACCTATATAAAGTAGGTGATGGGACTCAAATCTTAAAAATGATTTTTTTTTTCATGGAAATTTTTAGTGTCTAATATTTATAATTTGGCTATTTCTTGAGATTTTGAAAGTCCCGTTTGACTATGTGAACACACATGAATACACAAGATTCGCCAAAAATAATCACACATTTTATTATTTCACGCTTTCATTTCCATATGAATTCTAGTATCAATATGTTTTTATTTAATGGTTTGCCTTTATATTGACAGGGCAAGATTTTAAGACATATTTGAATCGTCATTAATTCCATGGGAACTTGCATCACAATTGCCAAAAACTCTAGTGGGAAAATGTGAAATTTTATTGAATTCTCCACTTTCATTTATATTTGTATGTATTTATTTATGTATATGTATGTGTGTGTGTGTGTCTATTAATATGTTCAAATATATTAAAAGCACCAATTCAAGAAATTTTCTATTCAATTAAAGAAATATCTAAGCTTCAAATTAGAATACATATACTATTCTATGTGATCATATTCTTTAATGAAGGAATTCGAGGGACCACTTAATCCATATAAATGTATTGTTTGGATCTTGGTTTCAATTGATTCAGCTAATATTCATTTTGATCCTTCACAATGGAGGCCTTTATAATTTTCCCTCGAGAATTAACCCATACTTCTAAAGGAGGTAAAAGCATGTATGTGTATATATCAAAAATATATATCTTAGTATACTAGAGAAAAGTATTCACAAGACACCTTTTGTAAAAGTATTGTAAAATTTAAAAGTAAATAAAGACTAACAAAGGAGAATCTGGAGCCAAAATAACAAAGGATTTTGAAACATTACATGAAATCAAAAAATGTGATATAATTTCGATAGGATTTGTGAGCAAGGATTTATAGTTCATGGGTTTTCTAATAATTTCATGAAATGATGACACATGGCAAATGGATCAACAATCAAGGTTTAATTAATGGGAGGATTGGGGAAAATATTTACAAATTCTATAACTTGGTAATTTTTCATTGTTAAGGAATGCATATAATGCACTTCATAACATGTATAGATTAGGCACATTAAATCTAACAAGAAGAGGAAAATTGAAATTCACCAAAATAAATTTTTAAAGTAGAAAAAGTAGGTAAGATTCACTGTTACATCTAAAACCTTTTTTATATTCCTTTCCACTTTTTATGATAGTCATTTTCGTAAGATTTTCCACCCCAAGAATTCTTGCTTCAACAAGATTTGCCACACTTTATATAATTTTTTTAATGGGTTCCTTAAAATTTTCACTTCTTTTTTTGCAAAGAAGTAAAAAATATGAGGTAGTTTACATGGTTTCATGAAGAGTGGTGTTTGGAAAAATCCTACTAATTCCTCCATAAAAAATAGACATTTCCCCCAAAATATTAGGAATAAAGAATTCAATAATTCTTTCCTGTTCAATTATATTTGCCTCTCCTAGCTACACCAGTGACATTATAAAAAATACATGAAGTTTTTCTAAGAAAAAATAACACACTTGAATCAAGGATAATCTTAGAGCTGAATATTGGTAGATATGGGTAAAAATACCATTTTAGGGAAATTTGAAAAGGTGCTTACAAATATACATATTGGGTCAGTGTCTTACTTCGCACTAAAATATTATAATATAAATTTTTTATGTGTATGTGTGATATTCATATTACTTTATGAATACATATTCTATAAAAGACCTCAATTAATATGGACTTTAGGTAAAAAAAAAAAATACTACCATTCTAATACCTAATAATAAAAAAATGAACTAAAAATACTTAGATTTAAGCGCTCACTGATTGTTGGCGCCCTAGGTAGTTAGCATAGTCTAGCCTAAGGCTTAGATTCCCCCTTGCCCCTAGAGAGGATATTGAGGTAAAATAAGACAATATTCACTCATTCGAAGGTTGTAGACATTCACTAATATGACATTATTATTAGGTTCAGATGTTGATGCGTGACAACGATACTACTTGACTCCATGACAAAAAGGTGATTGAAGATGAACCAATTTGAAAGGGGGTTAGTTGTTGACGTTTGATAGGGATATAGTTGACATGTGAGAGGGAGGTATTAAAGATGCACAACAAGGGGGTTAGTTGTTGACGTGTGACAAGGAGTTATTATAGACGCACGATAAGAGGGTTAGTTGTTGACGCATGACAAGGAGGTATTACATACATGTGATAGGAATTTTTTCTCTAACATGCAACTTGGTTCGTTTTCTCATACAGGACTCTGTTCAGAATAATGGAAGGTGCTAGTCCTTGGAATGCGAAGACCCAAAAAGTAACTAAGAAATCTCATAAGTCCATGTTTAAGTATTTTGGAAACTCTGTTGATACAGATAATGCAACTACGAACAACCATATAACTAGCACCAAAAAGAATCAGAATACTGTGTGGAAGGTAATATTAAGGTGGACATGTATTCTACACAGTATCAAACAAATGACACCTACAATAATATGCTAGATCTTGAAGATATAACTATTGAGATGCCAGATCCTGAAGATATTCTTCTTGTTGGGGTGCGACCAGGAGTGCATCAAGATGTCGTACATAAAAATATTTAGCAAAGTGGAACACATAAATGAAATTCAAATTTTGGTTCATGAAAGAGGAAACTAGGTGATTGTGATATTGCTCAAAATTCTACTCAAAAAAGTAAAACATTGAAAATGAACAAGAATATGTGGACCATTGGGAGGACATAAAAGTTTGATTGGGCTGCCAAATTTCCGTTTATTGAACCTGTAAAATCATCTAATTCAGAAGAGATCTAATCTGAATGTATATGTACAATATATATGTGGAAATTGGGAAAGTAGCAAAAAATGCAAATGATGCTGGACACTATAGAAAAAAATTGTGGAAAACAATATTTGATTATAACAGTGGTGGATGCCAAGAAAATCAAAACACATAGGTGGAAAATTGAAAGAGAATGCATGCATGTTAAATACGCAGTGGATTATGAAGTAGAGCAGAAAAAACACAGACATCTCATGGAAAAGGGAGGAATGATCACATCGCAAAATTGTAAGATGAATCAAACAAATCTACATGCAAAACTCATACAATTCTCTACTTTATTTCACATACTAAAGAAAGGAAGACTGATTTTGGATTTCCTTGATTTCAAATTTTTGTATCAATATAATGGAATGCCAAATTCAAATTAGTCTCATCGGTCTTAAAGTAGTGGATGGGAAATAAAAAAATTCATTTCGATGATAGAGAAGAAATATTTGAAAGAGAATGTAAAAAATAAAATTTTATCTCTCTTTCAATTAATGAAGTGATAGCATTCGACAACACTGCATGGGTATGTATCCATGTCTATACTTTAGAAAATCATATAAGGACACCTCATCTGCTGGGTGTTATGAAAATGGTTGAAAAATGTAATGCCAAAAACCTACATAAAATAGTTGTTTCTCATTTGAAAGATATTTCTAGAATGATTGATTATGAAATTGCTACGAAGTTGGTATGCGTCGGAGAAGATGATGCATCTATCATGCAGGGTCACTGAATAGGGTTGTGTGTTAGATTACAAACAACAGTGGCCCCATATATGCTACCAATTCATTGTATGGCTCATAGAATGAATTTAGCATATAAAATGGTAAGACACTATGAAAATGTTGCTAAATTAGAAGACATTATAAGAGAAATTCATGCCTATATGACAAGCATCCCAGAGCAATTTAATGAGTACCATAAATTTGCAATTGGAATTACAGATGGTAAAAAACTTCTGAAAGATGTTGAAACTAGATGGATCTCTTTGTATGAACCTGCATGCAGAGTTCGTGAGGAGTATCCTTTGTTCATTGGTTTCATGCACAAATATCTTCATGAAGTTGATAGGGCCAGGGACTTGTTATTCCATTTAATTGATTTGGAGACATTGCTTACATTGGTTGGTATTCTTCCAATGTTATAGGAGATCAATACACTAATGAAACATGCACAGGGGAGGTTAATCTATATTGTTGATTTTATACGGATGACAAAAATAGTATGTCAAAGTCTTGATATCTTGTAATGTTCCCAAGATAGTTTTGATACACCTATTTTTGAGAATTGGAAAGCTTTATCAGATCGTAAAAATCCCAGTAACTATTTGAGATTTCATATCCATGATCACTTATACATCACTGTCATTGGGAGGGAAATATCACTGCACATTTTACAAAAACATCAAGATATTACAAGATCGGACTGAGAAGATGTGCCCATGACACACAATCTCTTTGAGTCTATTATAGTTGAAACAAGAATAAAGCTTAAATAGAATCCTTATCATTAGAAATTAGGGAAAGTTTCTCCAAAGATAAAGTTCTTGAAGCAATGGGTGTGATGAATCCTAATTTTTAGAATACTAAAGGTGCCATTCAAACTTTGTAAGAAATAATTTCGATAATTCCATGGGTAAAATAATGGAACATTTCACAATGACTTCAGAGTTCAAGGGTATGGAAATCAAAGGTATACTGAATGTTGATTTATTAAAGTTTCAATCAATAATTTTTGTAACAACAATGAGAAACCAATATAAATTTTTTGACAGAACCTTCTGAAACTGGTGCTATTACAAGGTTGTGGTGAGGAATCTATCAAATTTCTATCTTACAAGAAGACATCAGTGAATATTTTAGATTATATGAGTTATGTCAAAAACTGATTTTGGTGTATGTGGTGGATGAAAGGGTTTTGAGTGCTTTATCATTTATAAAATCAAAACTAAGAAATAGATTGGATAAAAATCTTGAAAGTTACATGAGGTGTTATGTATCTCTCTACTCCATGGAAACCTTTCCTTTCTATAGATAAATTGCGCATTGGAATTCCCTTTGCGAAAGAAGAGGTGTGAATAATACAGCTACAAGTACAACTATTCCCAATGATGAGGGTGGAATTGGCGTATCGTCACACTCTATAAAAGAGAACACTGAGTTTGAAGAAGCTATTGATAATGGATTGTTTCAACTTTAAATAGGTATCTCCTTCACATTACTTTCATTGTTTTTCACCTTAAATTTTGTTTCAGAGCTTGTTATCATTAAAGATGTTATAGTTATATATATTTACATTTATTTATCCTTTGAAAACATGGGTTGACATCCATTCTGAGGAAGCTCGCACTTCTTGGGATTGACAATGTCAGACAACTCACCCATCTATCTACTAATCCATTTCTCGTGTTGGATTTTTTGAAATCAAAGATCTACCGCACTACAAAGGATGATTTCACAGCCATCTAAAACACAAGAGGTAACTTAAACCCTATCATATGACATTTCTTGATTTTTTACAATTATGTTTAATTTATTTTTATATTCCTAAAAATACTTTGATATATTTTTTAAACTTTGTGGGTTAAAATCACACAATCAAATTTTACAAAGAGAGGAATATTTTTCCATATTATACAAGTCATAATCTATGATCCATTATTCAATTCATCATCCACGATCATGCTTGAAGCTAAATCTACGTCCACATAAAATTCATCATCATCCATATATATTTTAATGTCATCAAATAATTATCATAATCACGACACTCCAATTATTATTAAAAAAATTATTTATCTCTTTTAAATGGGTAGAAATGTCTTTGTCCTAATATATTCCATTTTTTAAAAAAACTTATCCATTATCATCATTCATCTCCATCTATATCCATTCTAATGTCATCATATCATTACAAGTATAGAGAAGAAGATTTTGAGAACATTTAAATGTCTCTATCGTACTACATTCAAAATTTTCTTAAAATAATTATCCATTATCATCATCTAGATTCCATCATCTACGTGCACATACAATTCATCATCATCCATATCTATTCAAGCTTTCTAATGTCATCATCCAAATCCAATGGAATCATCATTACAAGTAGAGAGAAGATTATGAGAAAATTTAAATGTGAAGAAACATGATATAGAGTTTGAATTTTACAAGTAGAGAGAAGAATATTAAATTCTATTAAGATGTCTTTGTCATACGAAATTCAAAATTTTCTTAAAATAAATAATTAACCATTATCATAATGCCACATAAAATTCATAATAATCCATATCTATGAGACTATGATTCTATTCTAATGTCATCATCCACATCTAATGCAATCATCATTACAAGTAGAGAAGAAACATAAACACCATATACAATCTAGAAATTCTATAGATAATAAATAGGAAGTTATTAAATTAAAGATTATATAGTATTTAAAATTTTCAAAGGCTATGAAATTCAAGTTTAAAATTTCAAATCCACATAATAAATTTCAAATGTCATGACCATCACATTCAATGTTTCAAAAATTTAAATATAGATTCTATTTTTCAAGTTTCCACCCTCAATAATGAAAGTTTTCAACCCTCAATTTTCTATACCCCTTTCCTGAATGACTTCCATTCATGTACTCCTTTCCCCAATGGCTTCTCTATCTGTACCCCTTTCCCCAATGGTAGGAATAATCCCAAAACTTATGAGATCTTCCGCAGCACTGTCTAGATTATTTACAATTCTTTCTTCTTCCTTTGTCGCATTTCCATGGGATAGCAAACTTGGATTAGTAGTTGTCTTGGTTTTCAATAAAATTTTAGGGTTGAAGCCATGATATTTAATTATTTTATTCCATGTATTTTTTGGTTTTTTAACCAAAACAATATTTTCCTTCAAATTCTTCATTGCGGATAAACTTTTCTTTGCATTTTCCAATTGAACTTGGAAAACCTTTTCTCGACTCTTAAAATTTTCATATTTTAACTGCACAAAAAAAGTGATGTCAAATAAACATATTACTAAAATAGGAAAACTTCAAATTAACAAAAAATATTGTTTGAAAGTTATAATACTTACGACCACTCTATCTCTCTCGGAATTTGCAACTGCTACCAGATCCTTGTTCTTAGAACATTTGTTAAAATATGCCTGGGTTTCAAAACTAATATTTTCCAATTTGTTTAATGATTTATTTAAAATATCATCTTTATAATTGTTTTTATACGTGACATTCCCACTTATTACTTGGGTAAGTAAGGAATCTATCTTTGCAGGTTGATTCTGGACTGCAACATATAAACTATCCCTTTGCCAATAATTTTCAAGATGACTTATTATCTCATTGATTAGTACCTTATCCCTTCTCTCCCATTCTATGAGCTGATTGATATGAGGTAGAATAAAATCATCGACCTGGGATTGACAATCATAACCAATTAAGTTCTCTAAAGGAAAAGGTAGAAACTGTTCACCATATGTATCTGAAGAAGATGATCTCACTGGAGAGGTATGGGGGATTTTAGGTTGATCAACTGCTACTTGTTTCTACCTTTGGGTGGCCTAGTCCTATTTGATATAAAATAAATCAATATTCAAACAAATAAATCTAAAGTGAACTGTAATGAAATTTGAATAAATCATTTTGAAATAGAAGTATACCTGCTGCCCTTGAATCATCTCATGTGTACTAAATAGCCCTGTTGGGTCATTGCTATCAATTTCCAAGTAATATTCATCTACATTTATATTATTTAAAACTGATATGCCCATTGTGTTGCGTAAGCCACCGAGTAAGAGGGTTGGAATTCGAAACAAGGAGGAAACATTTAGTGTACCACTAGGGGCCGGAGGAATTGGAATGCATTTCTACCAATGCTCTTTTTTCCTGATCCTCTGGTTGGAATTTTAAATATTATTGGTGGAGGAGGGGGTGGTGCCACTATTTTTATATAAAATTTCAAGAAAAATCATATGAAAAACTGTTAAACTATGCAAAAACTATGAAATTAAATGGAGTACTACTCAAAACTTGTACCTTGTTGTTGAGGAGTAGCTTGCTGTGGTGCTTGAGGTGGCTGTTTTGGAGTAGTCATTGCTGGTTTTTGAGTTGTCCATTTTTGGGATTGTTGAGGTGGTTCTTGAGAAGAGACAAATGCATGTGACTGAACTGAGTGAGTTGGGGAAGACAGTTGACTTTGAGAAGCATATGTATGGTCCAAAGCCCCTGTAATGTCATGAACATATGATTTTATGTCAATTCAATATGGTAAAATTTAAACGGGAAAATGAAAATACAAATTTGGAATTTGTAAATGAATACATGTAAGGGTATTACTTCTCTAGCATTTAACAAATTCAAATGGTTGGTGGTTTCGGAGATGAGTGAACTTCCATGTCAGATTATGAATCTTTTGACACCTTAGTGTGTTTTTGGCCTCTTCCTCTTGATGTAACCTTTTTTCAGGGAAGGTCCTCTAGAAAAACTTCTCTCCAAACAGTAAATAGTTAATACTTGTTGTTAGTATAATGTCAAAATACAAACTTTATAGTTTATACTTGTTGTTCTTGAAATGGAATTGAAAAATTCATCAATGCCTCATTCATGCAAGTGGGAATTGGTATGTCTTTAAAATTTAAAAGAGCATCGTAATAAAGGCCTAGGAGATAGTTTATGGTGTGAATGACTGGTTTTTTTGAAAGCTTTGAATTTGTAATATCAATTCTTATTTTTTTGATAAAAAGGTGCACCAATCAAATTTTTGTTTTTCGATAGTTGAAAGAATGTATGCAATGGCCAAGTTTGGTATATTTGTTTTTTGACCCTGCAAAACTATTCTGGATTGAAAGAAGGAAATCATATCATCAAGAAAGTGGTATGCAATTCCTTGCATATCCACACCACGTCTTGATTTATTGAAGTGGGCTACAAATGCCAAAAAACCGTTGGAATTAATATAAATTTTAATTGTATCAAAATCAGAAACTGAATATAAAATGAAGAATGAAAACAATTTATACTTACTACAATTAACATGGAAACTGAAATTCGATTCAAGGTATTTATTATCATTTTTAACGAGTGTTTCCTTTATTGTAAGAATGGGTAAATTTTTTAATGTTAGGATTATAAACCAATGAATATCATCTGGGTCGATACCGAATTGAAATATTCTACCGTCGCCCACGGTAACATTAAACAGGACATCCTCTATATTGTACGAGGAGAGAAGGTAGTTTAAAATATCATGGTCTATTTTGAAATTGGGCATCTCAATGAGCCCACCAAAGTCACATGCATCGATCAAATCCTTGTATTCTGAGTTGATTTGTAAAACAGTTTGGATGTGAGGGCATAAAGGGTTCCTATAGAGTACCTTTCCCATGTATAGGGCTTGTGGGTTGACTATATTTTCCTCTGTATTTTTCTCTTGAGCTCGGGATGCACTTGTAGTCACCATTGTATTTTTCCTTGAGCTTGATTGTACCTGTCCTGGATAATGGATTCCATTATACAAGAAAATTCAAGAGCCGGAAAGTGTAAACGTGAAAATGACTACAGGAGGGTATTTATAGGAAAAAACCAAGGTTTCAAAGGCTAAGACGTGCATAAAAAAGGCTCGTTGTCATGCATCAACGAGGCTTATTGACGCACATCAACGAGCCTTGTTGACGCGTGTCAACAAGGCTTGTTGACACACATCAACGAGCCTTGTTGATGCACATCAATGAGCCTTGTTGACGTGTGTCAGCAAGCCTTGTTAATGCACAACTAGATGGTTTGTTGACACACAGCAATAAACCTTGTTGATGCGTGTCAACAAGCCTTGTTAACACACATCAATTGGCCTTATTGATGCACATCAACAAGGCTCATTGACACACATCGAAAAACCTTGTTGACACACATGAACAAGCCTTCTTGACGCGAATCAACAAGGCTTGTTGGCACGCATCAGCAATCCTTCTTATCACGCGACACTGACTCATGGTTTACGTGCGTCAACAAAGATTGTTGATGCGTGTCAACAAAGATTGTTGATGTGCATCAACCATGTGTCAGTGTCACGTGCCACCATGCGTCATTGTCTATAACTCTTCAATCTATCTAACTCAAGAAAAAGTGGGTGAAAATTCAGTTCTGAAAAATCGGTAAACTTGCCTTTCAGTAAAACCATTTCTAGGGATATTCACCAGGTATTTTACACCTCCGATTTCTAAGAGGTATCTTAAAATGAACACTGACATGAATTATCTAGAGCAACATTAGAGAATGGGTAAGAATATCAACAAAATTTTATGAGTTTAAGAATATGCATATTTATTTATAATTACAAAAATCTTATACTACCTTTTTATGTGTATACATGGAATTTATATTACATTATAATAATATTAATACACGTTATGAAAATATTTATATTCCTGACATTATTTATATTGTTAATATATTTACCGTAGGTTAAATAGAGTTAATTTTTTGTAATTATTAAAATTGTTAGTCGCATATACTATTATAACAAACAATATATAAACATGGTATTAGTTTGTATTCCTTCCTATTTTATAGGATGTAGTTTTACTATTATTTTCGCTATGTAATAGCTTGTGTATGGATTTCATGAAATGATGAATATGTAGTTCCCACCAAATTTTCTATCCCATCCAAGGACCTATTGACCCATTTGAGTAGTTTGACTATTGCATATGAGATATTATTATTTGATTATGATAGTTTCTGATTTAGACTTACTACGGTTATCATCCTATGGTATATGAAATTCTTATTTGACATGAAACTTTTGAGACAATATATGATATTTGTAACTTTACTTATTTCATGTTGGATACAGATGATGGTATTATGGTTTTTAAGATTTGAAGGATTATGTTGCTCTATGGTATTCACTGTTCATTGTGATTTTGAGCTATATATTATTGATATTGGATGATGATTATATGTATTGTTGGTAAAATAGATGTGGTAACATCTTATTCAGTTTATATAATATATTCATTTTTAATTATGATTTATATGGATATCTAATCATGTCGAGCATATTTTAGGTTTGTCTTGAGTGTGTAGCTTTTGTAGGTTACACCACTTGGCAAACGTGGGACTAAGTAACCTAGCACTACCAAATATGACTAAGTTGTCTTTCCGAACCTTTTCTCTTACTTTATTTCATTATGGCCCTTATTTTTATTTCGGGAATATCATTGAATCTTGCATGTGAATTTAATTTATTTATATTGTTATCATCCTAACCTTGAGCACCATGGTAAAAATTAAATTTACTTTATTTCTGAGAAAATTTGTCTTTCTTCATGTTAATGAGGTCATTTGGGATGATATGTGCTACAGTGTGTTTTAGTATCTTAAACTTCTTTAGGGATGTTTTAGGAGTCGCTAAACAAATTTTTGGGGACCTTTCCTCACCTTAATTTTCACCCTGAGCTTTTAATTCCCGAATTTAACCTTTAAAGCAATATTTGAAGGATTGTATTAAAGGTAAGGGTCTTTGTTACCTTAAAAATGGTTCATGGGACCTAACCTATGGGTGGTAAAAGATTTTTGGAAACCTAAAAATCATCTTCCACACGCCACCCTCTCCCAAGTCACTATCTAAATCTTTTCCCCTTGTCTCACATGTTTGACCTTGGGGTTTTATGTGGACTTTGGGGAATAGTTTTTATTTGTTTCCCTTTTGCATTTATTATTTTGTGGCATATGGAAAATGAATGAGGTGACATAGAGGGTTTTCTTAGTTGTCAAGGTGACACATGCCACCATCCCATGGGTTTGTGGGGTAGAGAGTTTTCCTATATCTTGTTTGAATTTTTTTTTGGGGGGATTTTTTGTGGAGAACTTTTGAGGGGAGGTTTGGGAGATTGAGGAGTCAAATATATACGAGCTTGTGGATTTGAGCTTGGAGTGTGAGGTAGGTCTCACATATCATTTTATTTTGTGCTAGAAACTTTCTTGTATGTGTGTGGCTATTATGGTTGGTAATGGTTTTTATTTATGGATTGGTTTTGGGATTTTTTATTTTTCTTTAGTTTATATATATATATATATATATATATATTTTAAAAAATATATCTTTATTTTATTTGCTTCTCCACTTCAATGGGGTGTGGATTTTGGAGTGGTATTTGGGAATGGGAGGGGAGTGTCATCTTCATAGCTTCTTGGGGAATCTGTGAATGTTTTCTCATCATTCCCTTCCTTTTGGGAAGTATGAGGAATTCTCATTTGGTTTGGGAATCCCCACCTATCCTTACCAAAGAAGCTTCTAATGCTTAAAAATCCTTGGCAAGGAGAAGATAACATAGGTATAAGGTTTGGGATTTTGTGATTATTCTTGGAGATACTACTTGGAGGACATTTGTAAATCTTATTATTATATATTTTGGAACTATGTGATCCTTCTGTGCTCTTCCCATTCCCATGCATTCTTGGTTTTGGATTTTGCATTTTGTTTAATTTTTCTTTTTTTCTTCTCTTTGCCATCCTTGTCTAGGTGCTTGACAAAATTTGTTTCTATTGGCATATTTTATAGCATGTTACACCTCTTTCCTATGGGCTTAGGGGAGGATAGCATGCTCTTTATTTCTAAATAAGGCATGTGATGATGTTTTTAGGTTGGTGTTAATGGTCCGAAGTTCACCACAGATGAGGAAGTACAAGAAAACTCCTCACTTGAGCTGATAAGATGAGGACTTATTTGAGTTGTGGGTGACTTAGGTTGAGGATGACCTCCAAAGTGGGTTGGTTCCCTAGATAGATCACCTAAACTAATTCTTTGGAAGGTTTAATGGAGAGAAAAAAAAACAAACTTAATGAATTTGAATAAATAAGGTGGTACACCAAATTTTTGGAACCTAAAATTGTTCAAAAGAACACTTAGTTGATTGTGAAAGACTGATAAAATTAAATTAAATTATTTTTTGTTGGATCTTGCACTCACAAAGGCATTAACATACACTCGAGTTACTTGAATATCTTACATAATAGTTAAATTGAGGTGATGGAAGTTTATAAGCATGCAAACGAAACAAATTATTCACTAAAAAATACCACACAACCTCCTCTAACAAGTTTCACAAAGCTTCAATTACGGCAATAATAGTCTTTATTGCTTCAATAAGGTCTACATTTACAATGTTATGCATAGAAGTCTATAAAATGAATGCCCCCCCTACAATATTACATGATTAAGGAATATACTGCATTATCTTTCTCCACTCGCTCCTAAAGTAGCAGAGTTCAACTCAAATTTCAACTCATCTAATTGCAAACATATCCAATATTAGCTTCTACATGTAAAATTAGACCCTCCTTGTGGGAAAATTTCAAAAATAAACAATATCTCTTTTATTGCTATTTTTCATGTTGTCCACATGTGCTAAACATAAGCTTCCATAACTAATTACATAACTCTCTGAATTATTCAAATTGCTTTTGCAAAGAATAAGGAAATTTTAAATAGTTGTTTTTGGAAGAATTAACGTAATTACATATTTTTACTTTTGGATCCATGAATGAGTTGGAAATCGTATGGTTTTTGTAACTTTAAGGTAAAATTACATTTGTTTATATTTAGTCTTGGTGTGTATAAGTTAACAACTTAGCACATGCATCACTTTATGGTTTATCTTTTGAATTTACTTTGAAGAAATATCATGGCTAATTAAAACATTACTCCCTTCATCCAAATAATTTCTAAAATAAATAGGAAAAAAAAGTTGTGGTTATTGTTATCCAATTTTTCCCCTTGGGTAAAATTGATCAAACAAAATATTACACAAGAGAGATGGAGTGGTTGGTTTGGTCATACGAGCTCACATTCGATTTCAAAAATCAAGTTGCAGATGAGATCGTCAATGAAATACAAGGCCAGAAAATCAATGGCCAAGAAAACATCGAAGAAGATCAGAGCTCAAGAGAAAAAGTAATGGAAAAGGATAAAAAAAATTAGACTTTACATTTTTTATAACTTTCGAGAAAAATAGGAAAAAATGTTCAATAATGTCTAAAACCTGAAACTTTGAAAGTCTGAAATTCAGACTTTCAGGTTTTAGGGTTTCGGAACTCTCAGGCGCGAGGTTAGAAAATCATCCCCCAAAAGTTTGAAATCTCGAAGTCTGAAAGTCTGAAATTTTGAACTTTTGGGGTTTCAAGAACCTTGGGAATCATGCTAGAAAAGTAGCGAGCAAGAAGCCTAAAATCCAAAACTCTGAAATTTCAGACATTTAGGTTTCAGAGTTGTGGAGGTGTGGAATTTTTTTCTTTCAGAAGTCTTGGTGACAAAATCGGTAAACTGTCTGAAAAATGTTTGAAATTCTGAATCTTGAAAGGGTTCAGATTTTGGAAGTCAACCCAGCTTTTGGGGTCAATACGGCGACATTTTCTGCTTTCATAGTTTTGGAACTTCGGGTTTAGGAAATCTCAAGGCTATTTGGGTGATGAATAGTGCAAAATGTTTGAAAAGGAAAAATGTCTCAAAGTTTGAAATTTTGGACTTTCAGGTTTCAGAGTTCCAAAGTTTTATGGTTAAAACTTTCGGAACTCTCAAGCCCCAAAACGTAAAATTCTCGAATCAATGTCTAAAATCCTGAATTTTGAAAGTCTAAATTTTTGGACTTTTGGACTTTTAGGTTTTAGAGTTTCAGAACTCTTTGTTTTCCACTTTTATAGAATGACAGCTCGACCTTCAAATGGCCATAACTTTTGAGTGGGAGCTCAGATTTGAGTAAGAGAGGAAATATTTAATGCTTATAGTCTCATCTAGTCAAAATGAAGAAATGCAGTCCACCATTTTTCATGGCATTGTCAGGATTCTCACCTACTACCATAATGAGGTATGGGCTTCCTTTCTTTCCCAACAAAGATCAACACATGGAGGCATGGGTTTTTCAGTAGAGCCCATCAATGTTGCAGGTCAATTCAATACATTTCTTGGGTGGTTGGTATAGGATTTTGGATTTCTCCTCTCTCCTTTCTCTCACATTCTTGCTATATATTGTAAGGAGGGGTATTTTTCAAAAGGTTGGAAATTTTTGGTTTTGTATCTCCCCTTCTTCTCTTGTCTAAAAGTGAATTTGTGGAGTTTAAACCTCCCATCTAAACTGTAAAATGCAATCTTTCATCTTTTCCATTGTGATGCACTGTATCAAATCTTTTGAGAGATAATACAAGTTTGTGGATGATTTTAACCCTCTCTTGTGTTTATTGTTGTCTTCTAATCTCTCATTGCAATCTTGGTTATCTGTACATTGTGGTCGTGTTACATTTTTAGTGGTTTGTGTTTAATGTAAAAGCAGGTGTTCAACATTCCTTTGTTGTATCACCTTTGTTAGTTTAGGTTTATTTTCTTACATCTCCTCAAACTTATCTCCTTGGCAAGTTAGAATAGGTTTTAGAATAGATTCTATACAAAATTTTATGTGTGCACCTAAACAAAGGAATAGGAATTGGCCTTCATCCGAAGATCTTTTCTTATTTCAAAGTCGCACACTTTGGGAAAAGTTCCATGTTATGCAATCACACTAAGAGTCTCAACCCATCGAGTTGTAGACATTCAGGGGTGTTTTGATTATGCATAAATAGTTATGGATAAGCTTTTAAATTTTATAAAAAAGAAAAGTGACAAAACCATAGTCAATTTGACTATAGTTAAATTCACCCATGGTCGAGCTTCCCTTTAACCTAGAGTTGATAACCCTAAGCATGATTTTGTATTTACCTTTTTGGAGGCTTACAAAATCTATTGTGGGAAAGGGGAAGCTATGGAAAATTTCTTCTAGGAAATCATGGAAAAAACTCAAGCTTACGATTTTGTATGTGAAAACCATTATTTTGTTTAAAAGCTCTCCCTATATTTTTTCATACTTTTGTGTTGACCATGGTCACCATTCTTGCTATTTTGGAGCTCAAATTGATATTTGTCTCCCATCCTCCATGGGTTTTGTTTAGAGCATTGTATTTTTATAATATGGTTTGATTTCGAAGGGTGAGTTGTGCATTTTGTTTCTCTTAGACTCTTTCTTATTGGCATAACTCTATGTCTTATAACCTGGGGGATTTTTCTTGGCTCAAGCCATGCTCCATTTCTCTTCTCGTATATATCTCACATGGCTCATTTTTTGACCTTTTAAAATGGTTTAGATGATTTATCATTGAGCTCTGTGTTTCCATTTTCTGACAACTCATGGCTTTAACTGTTCATTTTCCTCTTTTCGGGCTCATGCACTCTCTTGCACTAGTTCTATTCTAGGAGCATTGGGTTCTGCAGATAATTTCTGCACTCGTACAAAATGGGAAACTTGAAACTTCATTACGATGGATGACATAGGTGAAGTGAACCTAAGCTAGGGGAGATTCTTTCAGTTTAATATTTGTTCTGTTGGATTAATTTATGACTAAATGTAATTTGCAGCTACATGTGCTGTTACCACCAAACGTAACAAAAATCAAATAGTCTACAATTTCATGTTTGTCTTCAGAAAAAGAACACAAAGGCCCCGAAGGACAGATGTGTTATCTTGATAAAGACACAAAATACAGAATAGATGAAGTGCTAAGTTTGGAACAACAATCAGAGTTGTAGATTATAACAATATCAAAGTTCATTACTAAGGTTTTCAAGTATGTTGCTAAATCTTCATTTCCTTCATGATTAAATACATTTAATTATACCTATTGAGTTGTTTAATTCATTATACACGTCCAGTCATAAGCTCAAGATTGAAATGCAGATTCTTAGTACTACATATCTTCAGTTCAGAATTCAATGTTTTGATATCATAAGGTATGATTATAGAAATGTTAAATCCATAACAAACAAGCTATCATTATGTGACATTAAATAAACATCATAACTACTGACAATCATAAGGTGCATGCGCACGAAAATATAAAGAGAAAAGAACTATAGAATCAACCAATAGATTTCAAAAAGCTTCTTTTGTCTCTGTTGCTCCACCTCTAGCTCCAGTTTTGCTCCATCTTCATCCTTGTTATTCAACACTGACATTGTACCTAAAAACAAATAGAAATAGAGACTTTCATTCACAAACTAAGGTGTTAAATCATAAAATTATACTAGTGCTATCTATCTTAGTTTAGACTCTAGGCTAAATAGTGACCACCGTGAGTGGTTAAAGGTGAGCTAGTTTATAAGTTCTAACAGCACACATACAAGTTCGATATTCATTGTATATTCCTAATGAATGGAATGAGATAAAATTATAGCTGAAATAGACTAGAAGAGGAAATATGAGAAAAATTTGATAGTTATTCACCATGTAAAAATGGACATTTTACATCTTTCCATCATTCTATTTCACAACTAATACATTCTAAAAAGTCGTCACAAAAGATAAACTATTCTACTGATCAAATAGTATGCAAGAAAGGAGATAAGAGAGGAGAGAATCCATTGTATAGTCAAAGATAAAGATTCAGATAAATGTAGGTTACTTCATGATGAAAAGATAAAGTACACAATGCAACCAGCTCAATGTACATCTACAGGATCAACTTTAGAGAATCATGACATCACAAAGGAAAAACTTCCATAGTCTCAAGAAAATGGTTCCAAACCACTGTATAGTTTGAAACATTCAGATCAGAAGGTACCACGTTCTTTAAAAATAAATCAAAATAGTGTAATCATTTCAAGATAATCAAGTAAAAAAATTATAAAATTGAATCAAGAAGATCAATACTTAGACAAATTCATCAAACATCAATGACTTAGAAAATCATGAAAATGTTACAAAAGAAGTGAATAAATGAAGATAAAGATTTGTATTCCAGAAGGTAAATACAAATTCAGATTTTCAAATCAAGATGGCAATGAGCTGAATCAGTTTTATCAATGAATGATAATGAAAATGGAACCATGATAATTGAAACTTTCATCAACAATAAATACTTAGATCATATGGACTTTTTTTATCAAAACAGGGTTCTATTCAGAAGAACATATTTTCAGAAAAATATTTAACATCTATATGGACTTCTCATCAAGTTAAGATATAAGAGAACAACCATTTAGCTGAACAAAACCTTGAAATACAAAGTATCGTAGCATGTATATAGGAAATCCATAGTATGCAAGTTAGTAACAGGTTCAAGTTATTAAATAATAAAGGTGAACAATTTTCCAACAATAAATTTTCATCCATTTCATAGATGCACAAGGTATCTTGTGAAATCAGCAAAAGGAAATATTAGGTAAAACTTTTAGAAAACTTCAAGGGTTCATATCCATAAATATAATTTGCATCTTCAAGGCAAGTCATCAAAGAAATTAAGAGTTCATTAAAATATGCAATACTTTGACAAGAAAACTACATATTTTGACATTTTCTATGAGAATATGGAATGCTCCAATATACAAGATTCTATATGCTCCAAAAAACATAAGGAAATAGGAAAAATCATATCATCCATGGACAAATAATTAGTATAAAATAAGACCCGAATCTGGGTACCTCGAGCAAGGTGCCACTTCAAAGTTATTTAAAAGCATCAAAGTATTACAGTGTAAAATGAATCACATCTTAAACATTTCTAAACAACAATGTCTACAAGCTAAACAGAAGGCTACAAAACAAGAAAATCAGAGCTCAGGAACCTTTGGAATATTTCCTAGTTTACAATGGATAAAGTTTTTCAGATTTAGCTATTATAGAAGAATATAGAGAAAACCTATTTTTTCACAAGAAATCACGAAAAAATATTTTAAGGAGTATGAAATCAAAACCATAAAATATTACAACAAATAGAGTGCCAAATCCATGCATTTTCAGAGAAAAATTAGAACTCTAGAACGATTTCTCAGAAAATGAGTCTCAATTTCAAAATTTCCATACATTACAAGAAAGTGATATTTCAAAAAAGTAAACAAACCCATTAATGGGTATTTTGAGAACTTAGTTTTATTACACACAGAAGTGTTAATATGAAGGGTAAAACTTGCCAAGAAAGTTTGAAGTTGTCAAAAACCATCAAAATTATCAAGTCTAAAGTAAAACGATGATCACCCAAAATGATTTTTGAACTCGGGAGTCAAGGAAAAGAAAGAGATCACAGAACCCACAAACGTTTTCAAAATATTCTGTATCAGATCTAATGAAAAGACTGTAAAATGTCCATTTTACATTTGCTAGAAGCCTTGCCAAAAATTTCTCAGATTGAACCATTTCCATCATGTTTTACCTATAATTGGTATCTCATTCCATTTTGTTAAGAGATCTGCACCACTAGATCTTGCATTTCTTTGAGCTTAGAGAAAACCACAAAGGTCAAGGCCTTCTTTTCATGGCTCGTCAAATTCTTTAGAGTCAAGCTTAAAATGCAACAACAATTACAATCAAGAATCTTACTAGGAAAGACTTCTGAAATATTTTCTCGACAATCATTTGAAGTCCTCTAAAGTCTACAGTCATGAGATCTCTAATTTGATTTAAATACACCCATCACATGACCGTAATAAATAAATCTTCTGAATCTAAGTCCCTTCATACAATGATTTTCAAAATCTCTCCTCAAGATTTTGATAATTTTGTAATTTTACTTTACTAGTACCCCTCTGATACAGTCATCTCTGAAGACATTTCCCATGGTACCCACAGTAGTTACAAAAATCAAAGTGAAGCTCGAAATGATGGCAGGAAGAAACATAATAAAAAATGCATGTAAAAAACTTCGCAGAGCCTCCCATCAAGCTTTAGCATCACATTCATGGCTTCTGCTAAAAAAAATTCAGGGCTTCATCTGCTCAGACCGAGAAAACGAGAATGACCAAGTGATAAGCTCGACCAGACTTTTAAACAACACATAACTCACTTGAGTTAAATATCAACGACACTAAACAAACAGTATAAAAATCAATGGTATCAGAATGATCACCCCAAGCCAACGGACTATGCCAATCAGGTATTAAAAGATCCATGATGGATAAGATAAAGTACACAAGATCATTTTCCATAGAGAAATCCCCAAGATCAAAGAAAAACTCAAATTACCACAGTCATCTCCTCACCTACCATGGTTAGATCAATGGTGTGGGATCGATAAGTACCTGAAATTAATGGCCATAAACCATTCACACGGTTTGAAGCAAATGTAAACCCTAACCACAACCGAGCTAGCCTCAAAAGGATAACCACCGAAAAAAGCTTAAGGGGTGAGTCACCATAGGAAGGGGCCAACCCACATCATTTAAAATAAATCATTACATTGAAATTGGTTAAGGTCTTATAATATATGCCAAAATAATCAAATATCGACAACAAATTTACAATGCCAATGATAATAAAAAAAGGTGGGCTGGGTATTCTAGTATGGCCTATGTTCAAATCAAGAGGGGCCTCTTTTTGTAAAACATGTGATTTTTGATCAAAGTATATTCCAATCAAATCAAAGCATGACCACTTTACCTTATACTTTCCAAAGCATCCTCAATATCTTCAAAAAGAGGTCAAATCCAGAATGGAGAAAAAGTGTTCACATCATAGGTGGTCCCCACAGTGGGAAGTTTTAGAAGGCAATTAATAGCATGGTGTGCACAAGTGTAATTCTTCATGTGACTACTAAGAAGACAAGACAAGGTCAACATCAGAATACAAGGATCTCATTTTTAGGCATGGTCCCTTATTTTCAATACGAATGCATGGGTGATTATTATTCTTGCAAAGTGTTGTAATAGTGGTCCCACAATGAAATTATTTTTACTCACACATAAAGATTAATTTTTGCATGTGCATCCAAGGGGTAGTTTAAAATGCCATTTTTGCAATTTCAAGTGGATCAAGTTGCAGATGTCACATCATCAGCTAGAAGATAGAAATTTCATGCATTGGAGAAGATTTGCTCATCAAGAAAAGCCTATTATTAGTGAAATTATTCATCCAACTTCTTTAATAATAGAACAATCAACTCCAGCTTGAAAAATTTGTAATTTTTATAAACAAGGCTATTAATGCCTTATTATATTAGCATGCTTATTTTTATTCCTTTATTTATTCATGATAAAGAATAAAAATAGGATGCATGGGTGAGTAAAATTTTAGTCTATTTTTAGGAAGGGTGGGAGGAATAATTTTGCTATATATTGTGTGCATTGGAAAAGAATAAGAGGAGGAGGACTTTTGGACACATGAGTGTTGAAGCATATTTTTTCCATTTTTTCCCTTTGAATGAGAATTTATTTCTTCCTTTCCAATTTTTTACAGTGTAGTGTATAATTTATTTCTTGTGAATGTTAAAATTCCCTAATTGATTATCTTACCTTGCTGCAAATTTAGTAAATTTTGCATAATATTAGTGTGCATTCTTGTCTTAACAATGTTGCTGTGAATCATTCCCTCAATACATCAAGTTTTTTTCCTTAATCTTCTACTGAAAACTACTAGTTTTTGCATCTAAAATCCATTCTAAAATATTTCTGCAAGTACTCAGTTAAATCCCTCAATAAATTTGGTGTATCGCCCCAGTTTTAAATTCATTTACAATCATATTTTTACCATCAAAACCCCCAAAAAATCAGTTTAGGATACATCAAGAAGGAACCAGCCTTAATACCTAAGTTTCACCTAAGAAATAGGTATACCCACATACCTGAGGTGTTTCCATTGTATCTACAAAAGATAGAGATCCAGAGAAATCTTCGAACCCCTGTAGTCATCTTTCTACAGAGTGCACTTTTGAGAGATAACAATTTTTGGCACATTCGGTGGGAAAATGAATCATATATGCAATTAAATTACAACAATTTACAGCAGATCCATAACAAAGAAAAGTTACTTTTGCAGTAACAATCTGCAAAAATTTATTCTAAAGATTTAAAGATTTATTTGGCGACTCTGTAAGTCTGTCTAACTAGTTTTGTAGCATGCTCCATGCCTAAAGTGAATACAAAATCATCGGTAAGAGGAATTCCTTCTGAGTTTATTTCTTTACCTTTGAATTCTACAACAAGAAGAAGCATTGGTAACACCCTACCTTATAAAAGGACTTGTTTAAACAACCCTCCTCCTAATCTTCCTTCACCATGTATTAACTTCGTTGTTCATATCCCAATTTTTCCAATGGCTATTTAACCACCTAGGAATTTTGTGACCTTTACTAATGGTAGCCCATTAGTAACTCTAGTTTATCATGATATTCCTAATTTTTCCATGAAGAGTTTGCGTTCATTCATTGGTTAAAATCAGGTTACACCTACAGAGCAAATCAAAGATGTGACAGCCCTATGTGCAGTCCATAATATAACACATGAAGATGTGGCCTTGAGACTTTTAGTTGCATCCTTTAAAAGGAAATCATTGCAATGGTATAGAAACTTAGAGATTGGAAGGATAAGACCTTGGGATGAATTAGGTGGTAAACTTCTGAAACAATTTCAAGATAGTTTGGATCATTTATCCCTCATAGAATAGTCGTCTACAATCAAGAGAACTCCTCACAAATTTATGGCAAGTTTTAATATCCATTTTGCTATAACTTTGGAAAGAATTCCAGCAAGTGTCAAGCCTCAACTTGACCATGCTTTTATTTATTATCTTAGAGCCCTAAACAGTGATATTTCAACTATGATTTAGTCTATGGGAGGAGATAATCTCCTAGCAACTTATGATATTGCTATCCGAGTTGAAAATAGTCTTATTCGAGTTGGTAAAGTGGCACCAAGGCCTTCAATGCTTTTTTTAGCACATTTGGCACTTATCCTATAGCTTATCAGCATTTTGTAATCTGCTATTGTAACTCCATCAGATGATGTATTCAAAGCTTTACAGACTAAGGGAAACAAGATAATTTCGATAGAAAATAGACTTGCATTACCTAGAAGACCTTATCAAGCTCTTTAGCAAAACTAGCAAAATAGACAGCGTTATCAATAGAATCAGAATTATAGACAGCCATATCAGCAAAGACAATTTGACCCTAAAGCTCCTAGCTTGTCTAATTCTTTAGTCCCAATTAACATGGCTACAGAATAATGGTGTCAACCTTGTAATCAACCTCATTCAGCCACAAGTTGCCCAAATGCATTGCTGAATATAAGCTTTATTGCGCAACGTCAACTTGAGATGTTGTTTATGCCTCAAATGGAGGGTGGGCTACAAGAAACTCATGTTCAGAAAATACCTGAATAGAACTTGGTAATTTTTACTGAAGATGATTTTATTTCAGTTACTACTAGGGCCCAAGAAAAGGCCCAGGAAAGTCAAAAGTTTCAAAGTAGACTTGTTCTGCCCACAGTCACAGATAAAATAACTACAGGGCAAAAATCAGATAAAAGTAATATTATTCCTAAGAATTTTATTTTTATTTTTGCTAGTAAAGAATAAAAAAATAGTCATAACCTGATCCAAGAAGATTATTTATACCTCAGATATCAAAAGTAGATGAACCAGAGTCAGTTTTTGCCAAAGCCTATGCTAAGACCGTAGAATTTGTTTCCAAAATTGTTGCTTCTTTTAATATTGTTGATGCAATGAAAAATAATAATCTTAATATCTCAATGTGGGATGCTCTAATTATTCCAGGACAACAGGAGTTTCTTTCTCATGAACATGTGAAGTTGCAGATTTCTTCAGATATAAAAGAGAAGGAAGTTCAGAAAGAATACATGGTCCTTAGAACAGTGGAATAAGACCACATTAAAGAAGTTAAACGGAAGGTTCAAAAGGTCTTAAATTCTCATGATATCAAGAAGCCACAACCATTTTATTTATCTTTGATTATTTGATATCATTTAGTTCATAACTGCATGGTTGACTGCGGTGCAAGTAGCACAATTATGCTAAAAGAAATTTTGGAAAAGTTAGGCCTGCAGTATGAGCCTACAGAGAAAATGATTTTTTTGTTAGACGAGACAACAAATAATATAGTCAGTGTTATCAGAAACTTGGAAGTGACCTTACATGTTTGTCCCAACGTTATAATTCTACACGATGTCACTGTTGTAGATTAGCCTCCTTATTTTGCCCTATGTTTATCACAACATTTTACTACAAAAATACGAGGTTATTTTTCTTCATATTTGTCATTTTGGTTTTTTATCATATGATATTGAAATAAGGTTACCATAAATTCAGATCCTCTTGCTAGGTTTGATATTGAGCCTCATGCTTCAAATGGTGTAGCAAATTAATCAATTCTTGATCAATCTGATTTTGATCTTATAGCTCATGTTTCGACACTTGATGGTGTTTCTAATTTGTTTACGGATGAAAATATTCAAGAATAACATGCCTATGACCATTTTAATGAAGTGGAAGAATATTTGTTCGGTATTTATTGCTTACATGAAGAAAATGCACCAATTCCCTTGCTACCCAAAATAGAAGAATCAACATAAGGGTTATTGAGGCTTCACTTTGATGGAGCCAAAAATAAGAAAGGAAAAGGTGTAGGTTTAATGCTTCCTTCCCCTTCAAATGAAAGGTACTTTTCATCTTTAAGCTTGCATTTTTCTTGTACTTGTAATATAGTTGAATACAAAGTGTTAATTCATGGATTGCAATGCGCTAGAAAGAGAGGTATCAACACTTTACAATTTTTCCAAGATTCAGAATTAGTTATTAATCAAGTGAAAAACTTTAATGTGTGTAATAATTCATTGCTGAAGACTTACAAACATAGAGTTTCAAAATTAATGGATGATTTTTATGCTATTAACATTCAATCCATCCCTAGAGCTGAAAATAAGCATGCAGAAAAACATGTAGCAGTTGGTGCTAGTTTTTATGTACTAGAACAGATTGAAAACAACAAGCTACAACCACATATTAAAATAATTATCAAACCTTCAGTGCCTAAAAATGGAGAGAATTGGTAGGTTTTCAAAGATGATAAACATATTTGAAATTTTTTGTAGCAATAGGATGAATTTTCTATGATAAATCAGAAAAAACTACAACACTTCTATGGTGATCAAATTGTTCAGTTAAAATCAAATAGGTTTCCTCAAGGATTGGTCACTCTAGAAGACATTATCAATTATGACAATTAGTTAAGAATGGACATAGGCATGATTTCAATTCATGCAGATAACTATGAAGAAATATTGATGGATGATGACAAGAAACTACTTATTGGAAAGCTATGTTCTTTATCTAAAAAGTAGTCATTTATCAAATTATGTAAAGAGTTCAGAGATGTCTTTGCCTAGAATTACCAATATTTGAGAGGGTTTGATCCAATTTTCACTCAACATATAATAGTGTTGTATCCAAATTACAATCCAGTTAGGAAGAAGCAAAGGCCTCTAAATCTAAAAATTGAGCCATTGATGAGAAAATAATTATCCACGTTAATCGAATCAGGTGTTATTTTTCTAGTCAAGCATTCAATTTTGGTAGCCAACCTTATTCCTATTTGGAAAAAGAATGGAGAAATCAGATTATATGTGGATTTTAGAGATCTTAACAAGGCTTCATTGAAAGAACACTATCCACTACCTAACATGAATCAAATTTTGAGAACATTTTATGGTTCTAATAGACTATCTCTTTTGGATGGTTATAGCGGATACAATCAGATTCTATTTCGAGAAGAAGATAGATACAAAATAGCTTTTACCACCAAGTGAGGTACTTATGGTTACAAAAGAATGCCTTTTGGCCTTTCAAATGTTGGTGCAACGTTTCAACGTGAAAAGGACATGGATTTTTGTAGCTTAGTAAATAAATGCATATTGGTTTATTTGGATGATGTTACCATATTTTGAAAAAAAATCTGATGAACATCAAATACATTTAAGGAAAAATTATCAGTTATGCAGATAGTTTGGAATATCATTGAACACCAAAAAGTCTATCTTTTCAGTACATCAACGTAAATTTCTTTTTCATATTGTTTCTAAACAAGTTTTAGCAATTGACCCTTTCAGAATTGAAGCCATATCACAACTATCATTTCCTCATCACAAGAAGGAATTACAAAGCTTTCTCGGAAAAATCAACTTTGTTAGAATATTTTTTCCATATTTTTTAGCATTGGTAAAACCATTGATAACCATGCTGAAGAAAGATAAAACTTTCTCTTGGACCAGCAAAGGGAGAGAAGGGCTTGAAGCCATTAAAACAACTATTTTATCCCAAGTTATATTTCAACATTGACGATATCATTGTTATATTTCAACCCAAGTTACACTTATTTACTACTAAAATGTGTAATCAAACTATTTTATGCTTGTGACTGAATTGAGATGTTATCACTCAGCTGTAAAATTGGTATACATATCTCAACACCTATTTATTTCTATAGCCTTATTTTTCCTTTTACTTCCATAAAAACAATTTCAACTAGTGTATCACTTATATTTTGTTATCATTGGTATATTGGCACTTTTTTTAGATAAATCACTCTCATTAGCATCATTTATAATATCAAAACCCATATCCACTATTACCATCACTAGCTTTAGTTTTAGCCTACTTATTTGGATTATGTTTATCTAATTCAACTTTCTTAAAATATACAATATCTCCTTCAACAACATATTAAACTCCATATTTCCAAACGCTTGCACTCACGACATGATTCCACACATATATTTGATAGCTATGCACATAAATCATTCTCAATGTTCTTGTAATAGAACAAATAGCTTGTATGTAATTGTTTGGATGTTTCTTTAAGAGTGGAAGAGTTTATCTTTCCTTATAACTGGATTTTACACTAGCATAATTATGTTTAGAAATACATTTCTTGAAGCATTATAAACACCAAATTTGGGTCACACTCCCCTTGGTCTCCTTTAATTAATTAATGTATTCACCTAAAAATAACCCCTTACCCCACATTCATATCATCATAATTACTTACAATTGAATTAATGTTCATCCTCCCACTATTAATTAATTTAATTAATTCAATTAAGTTAATTTACACCTCACCTAGCCACATCACTTAGCCACCTCAGCATGGACTTTTCCTTAGTCTATTAATTAACTAAGATGTAGTCTCCAATTATCTTAACCAACTGGGACTCTTTCAAACCCTAAAATTACAGTCCTATTCCTTCTCCAACAACACTCCTTCTTATCTAATAATGAACCCTCACTTGAGACCAGGGTGGACAATCAGAGCACACTAAAAATTTCAAGGATTTGGCTATTTTTGGAAAACCTAGGATTTCCCACCTTGACCGATGCTAATTAATCCTGTAACACCCACTTATACACACACACAAGAATGACATGGAAAATTTCAGGTTATTTTTTTTGGAAGTTTAAACAACACCACAAGTGATCAAAATGGGCCACAACTAACTCACGATAGGCCTCGAAAAACATTGAGTACCTAGGCATGAGGGAACATATGACACCCTTCATGAACAATACGTAACATAATGGTTCAACCACATAACATACTTTCAAATTTGTGGCATCCCATAGTGAAAATTCTATAAGGTTTGGAACTGAAATCTTCTTTGTGCAATGACCAAAAGTTTAACATTACTTAAGAAAGATTACAATGCACCAAGGCAAGGGTTAATGAAAAAAGGGAAAAAGAATTCATCTTCATGGTCTCATTAGTTATCAACCAGTCTTTTATTGAGGCTAAGAATTTATCTAGAATGGTTAAAAAATTCACTTAGGATTCAGTTGACGAGTTTGACAAAACTATACAAATTACATTTCAAATGGGTAAGAAAGATTGAATGGTTCCTTAATCAATTTCCTCCTACTTATTATAAGCTTATTTTATCTTCCAAAAATTTAATCATTAAATTCATCTTAAGATTGTTTAAGGACTCACCACAATAAGGATAAGGTTTATTATTTTAGCTTGGGGGAAGAAAGGTATATATATTTTTATTAACTTTTAGAAGGAATTTGAGCCCCTTTTTAAATATACCTTGAATAGTATTAATGCCATGACCTAGAAAGTTAACAAGAAAAAAATATTACTTAAGAAAAATCTTACCTTTGCACCAACTAAAGTAAACATGGTTATATCATTTCTATTTGATATGAGATACAAACCAAAGAGACAAAAATATTCTATGGAACTACGTCTAGGGAATAAGAAGGTAGGAACATTGATCTACGAATGTTATACTATTCTTTAGAGTCCTAATAATACATTAAAACAACTCATAAAAATATGTTGATCAATTTTATATTTAAAATGATAGTAAATACAAGTCAAGGTGTCAGTAGTTCTGACAACATTACTCCACAAAACATAATACTAAGGTACTGACCCTCTTCTAAAATTTCCATGGAACCCATTCTAGAGTTTTACAACATAATAAGCATTCTTACGAAATAACTTCAGAACCAAGACTGATGCAATTTTCTATAGGTATTTCTTTCATCTACTTGTAAAATCTATCTGCAAGAAATTATTAACCTGATTCAGTCTGCAAGAACTGAGCAAGATAAGACTACACATACAAAAAATAAGCTATTATTTAAAAATATCATGGAAGGAAACATTCTATTTCAAGAAATGGATGGAATCTCTAAACACTAACAAATCCTTAAGTTATAATAACATTTCAACCCTTCCAATCTAAGAATAAAGTCTTATACTTCAGTTATGAATACTTTCTAAAATGCAACAAAAGTTAAACAATCATTCAATAAGGAATCATTTGCCATATAAGTTATAAATAAATAGTCTAGTGTACGGGGGTTCTATTGTTAGACAAGTTAGCATTCTAAAAATCAATCCAAGTTTGATAACACTATGGATTTACAAACCTCCTCGAAAATTCTATAGTTTCAGTTTAAATAAAATGGATCACCCCTTTCCATCACAAATCCTTTTTAAAGTACTCCTCGTTACAATATTCAAACCTCTCTTTAAAAAAAAATACATTTACATGTATCACCAAATGCCATTTTCTTAACAAATTCAATCAGAAATCAACAACACATCTATATATATAAATACCCCCAAATTTCCTTAATAATCTTAACATTTCTATCCTAAGTCAACAAGATATCAATGTATGTATGTCATCCAA
This sequence comes from Taxus chinensis, assembly GCA_019776745.2. Taxonomy (NCBI): domain Eukaryota; kingdom Viridiplantae; phylum Streptophyta; class Pinopsida; order Cupressales; family Taxaceae; genus Taxus; species Taxus chinensis. Next base: position 228,709,745 of record CM034147.1, on the reverse strand, counting down.
TTATCAACAACAATAATAACAACTTCCAACAAAATAAGTGAGACACACACACACACACACACACACACACACACACACACACACACACACACACACCACCACCACCACCACCAAAATTCATCGTGTATTAGAATTAAGCCAAGGTATTTCTAATAACAAAAGAGTCCTAACCATAAATGCACATATGTAAGATCAAATCTTGGTGACTAAAATTTAGTTACAGTTCAAGCTTCATAAGGACCATTCAAAGTGCCCCTTAAGAAAAACCTTAAACGTCTTGGGGCTATACCAATGATCATCAGGTAATTGTGCATACATTTAGCATCATAGTAAATTCTATAGGAATATCCAAGGAGTAAAACAAATAACTAAGTAACCAGGTACCATCACCACGATACTCCTTCATATAAAAAACTAACCACTATAAGCAACCAAAAATAAAGTTTTGTAAACTTACGAGATTGATTGAAAATCAAAGGGACCACTTACTTAGTGGTAGAAAAGAGAACAAGGAGTTCCAATAGATCTCAAAAACCTCACTACTCAAGGTTGGGCAACACCAAGGAACACAATTGACATTATGCAGTTTGTTTCAATAACCCTAAAGGGTGATTAAGTGCCCCATACAACTATAGCCTCTGCCAACCCAGATCGGCTTCAATATAGTGGTTTTTCGTTAAGTAAAGGTTGTTATAAACCCGTGTGATTTGTGCTCAACATATTCGTAAATGACACGAAAAACCACACCTACCTTGATTCCAACTAAACCAATTTATTTAAGGAATAATTAAGAGAGGGTTCATAAACCTTTGAGATTTTAAAAAAATCACATACTTGGAATAGGTATTCCATGATAAAGTAACTACTCGAGTAACCAGGTATAAAAGTAACATAAATAGGAACAACTCACTTACCTGATAATAAAATCAAATCTAAATATAATAAGATTGTAAGAACAACAAGAGGTTTATAGTTACAGAAGGTTTGCTTCCACAATAGAAATTACTAGCTATAAGAAACCTAATAACCTTGTTACTCAAACAAACAAATGTAGATAATAATGGTAAAAGGTTGTTCACTCAAGCATGTGAACACAACAGCCAGAGCAAGAGTGATAAATCTATGTTGTCCACTTTTAACAGTGGCAACTATTATTGCTATAACTAGAAGGTTTCAAAGGAAAGAGAATAGGTTCCCAGCAAGGTGTCCAAACCCAAAAAAAAATTAGAGGTAAACCTATTTCAGGAAATATAAGGTTTTATTTCATAATATTATTAAATCTTAGCAATTATACCAATGGGTAGGTTTATTATGCCTAGTTTCCATCTTGAACAAGCCATATAGATACCTCATAGGCCTGCAGGAGCACTCTTCGGGTTGAATTTCTCTATCCATTTACATGTTGGGTGCTAAACCCCATTCCCATTCACATTTTGTATAACCATGGAGCTCCATTTCACAAGTGGCATCTACCTAAAAGAATTGTGGTCTCAAAGAGTGCAATGACTGCAGTATATACAAAAAATGGGCTTATTGAAAAGGCCTAGGAAACTTCAATACACGTGATTGACAGGAGAAAATCCAGACTCCAAAACCTTGCAAACATCCTCCCATCCTGTGTCAAAATGGGACGCCAAAGAAGGAAAAACACATCCATCGAAGCACATACAAAATATATCTTTTCCAAATGAAGTTGCAGGTGCCGTAGAAGATGAAATCCAGAACATGAAGGTATACACAATGCATGAAAAATATTGACAAAATTCTTCAAAGAGATGTGGTTTCATGGAATAGCCATGATTGTAGGATATGCATAAAAGGACCTGTAAAAATGGCATGCTCAGTTTTCCATAGCCAGCATACACATAGCTAGTCCTAACCTTTACGTAAGCAAGCAACCAACCAAAACTACGAAAGACATAAAAATAAAACAACCAATAGGTGTCCAACCTTAAAAAAAACATTTCCAACTACCCAAATCATGGGCCAAGCATGGCATGAATGAAAAACAAAGAAAACACACAGTTGGCTAGTAGAGGAAAGGTATATGGTGAGGAGTCACCAATAAATGCCTTAAATAAAACTTGCATGAACTTAACCAATCCCAACCACCAACAATCAATCAAGAAAATAAATTTTTAGCCTAAGGATAAGCTTCTCCCCCATGCCAAACACAAGGAATGGTAGATTGGTGGGTGGATATCTCATCTAAATTTATTAATAAATTTTCATTAAATTGAAAGTATTTGTCGAGCCAAGGGGGGTGGAGAAACTGGTGGTTGAAGTTTCGAGCACAAACACAAGACAATGACCAACCCCATAGACCATGGCACCACAACATGATATCTTCATATTTTGTGCGAATTGAGGCTCGGTTACTGGAGTGATCAATAGTAAAATAAAGTAGGTTAAAGATAATTAATAATAATATTGATAACAACTGACAATAAAATAATAATAAAAATAATCATCAATCAACAATTAAAATATTATTATCATTATTATCATTATTATTACAACTTAAAAAATAATTATTAACCATATTAATAATGATCGATAGTCAAGCTCGACAAATAATAATAATGATCAATGATCAACAATTTATAATAATTATTTTTATATAGATATTTATTTTAAAAGGACAACCCCTAACATCATAAAAAGGGATATTCTATTAGAGCTACAACACCAAATTGTCAATCAAGCCACCTATTTCAATTCAAGGACACAATTTTCCTTTAAGAGAATAATCGCAAATGATGATATGAAGGCCCAACCATAGAAGCATTGACAATGACACAATAAGGAAATATATAGAGGAGAGATGCTAATTCTTCTCTCCAACAAGGTTGAAGTCAACTAACGATCAACGAGAGCACAAACAAATGTTCAATGCTTAGCAACAGGGTCAATGAAGCAAGAACTAGAGTAAATGTCAAACGGGGCATAAGAAACCCTTAACCGATGTCGATCACCCTAACCATCGTTGGTTACCTTATATACAATTTTGTAACCTTTTAGCTAGGTTGGTAATTCTAAGTTTTGGGAGATCTATTTCACTCAAGCACAAACTAGAGACTTCTCATCATCCATATGATGGAATACATTCAACCATAGGCCCAAGAAAACATGTGGTACTCATCCAAAGGCATTATCCTTCACGTGAGCACTCTAGAAAGTATTTCCACAACACTAACCATAAAATTCTTCACAGATCAAAAATTACCTTCCTTCACCAACCAGACCTGTAAATAAAAGTAACTGTATTTTTTATGCATCATTATGTACTTACTTAAAGTGTATGTTCTTTATCTTTTGTTATTAGATATTATTTTTCTCTTCATTCCTCCATCCCCACCTTCCTTCCAATCTTCCCATCCAACCACCCACATCCTTCTAGCTCTCCCTACCTCTTCTCTATGCATTCTTGACTCTTCCTGATATTATTATGAACACAACCATCCTCCCTTCATTCTCTGTACAATCACAAGGAAGTCCAAATCTACCATTTATTTCATTACCACAAAATTGTCCCCACCGATGCTGGTCACCATAACCATCATTGGTCTCCTCTCTATACCGGCATCGGTCACTAGACTAACATTAGTTACTTTGTCTCCTATCAACTTTCTTCAAACTGCCCCTAACATCCCCAAAACCTCACAAACCTTACCTAAACCTGATACCCCACCTACAACCTCACCACATACCTTTGCAACTCTTTATACAGACACATAGAGAGCCTAGACACCCACTTTTTACATTCTTCCATTACCTAGAGTAATTAATAATGGTTATCCTTAACTGTCATCAAGCATACCATGACTGACATCGGTATTTGTGCCTAGTAAAACAACCTTAGACCAATAACCTTCCTAACCACCCAAAATCAACCTAAATTTTACCAAATCTTATCCATACCCTGTCTGTGAGACTCAAACCACCTGCCCAACTTGTAACTTGACCTAATACATTCACCAGTTTATTTATCAACCATTTAATTTGATTGAAACTAATAGACACCTAAATCAGAACGCTAACAATAGATTCTTTTATTTTCATGTTTAGTTATTTTATATTGAGTTATATATCAGTGTATTGACAACCATTGAGAAAGATTCACACTTCCTAGATCTAGCTCACACTAGGAAGTACAATCACCTTTGCTATTAACCATATCTTGTGGTATTGATTTTTATTATAGGTAGTTACTCTTAGCTAAAAGGAAGCTCACACAATCAGTTTGGATTTAAAATCAGAAACACACTCTCTCAACCTTCAACCAACGTAACAAAAAGAATTCCTCCTTGGCATTTTACCTTTATTTGTTTCATTATTTATAAAAATATGGTGAAACAAGCACATGTAACTCAAAAAATTGATGAAGGTCTTGGCATATCTATTCTTTCTTATATCTATATTATTACCAGGGATGAATGCTAATCCAAATTTAAACATTTGTATTTCCACCACTCCAAAATGTATACACTTGTAACGTATTGATGGTAATTCTCCTTGTGTATTTTATTGTTGAGTGAAAGTTTAGATTTATCTTTGATGGTTGTATTCTTGTTTGAAGTTTTTGTGCAACATAATTTATTCACGAGGACTGAGAAAACTTATTTCTTGGAAAATTGATATTGTAATGACTATTTTTTTAATGTTTTTTCCATGGACATTGAACATTATGATTTGATGAAACCTGTTACTTTGAAAATCAGTGTTTAATGATGATGTGTGATTGTCATTAAAATTGAACTTTGTTTGTTCTTGAAATTCATACCTGAAAAAAATCTGTTTGATTATCGCAAATATTTTCTTATGTTGATTCACATTCAAAACCAAACTATTTCAAACTCTAGAACCTGTGACTTGTAATTTGTCTTTATGAGCATGCTATAAAATTCAAATATGGAAATTTATCTTTGAGAAGTTAATGAAATCCTTATATCTAAGACCTAATGGAATTTGGTAAGCACCTAAAAGTCTTGTACCTTATTTATAGGTGGATAGTTGTATTTTCTAACTCTCTATGTATTCTTTTTAAAAATAATTATTTGATCTGAAAATGCTTTATGTGAATTGACCTTCCTGAAACTCTATAATTGTTGCAAATCTTTGTTGGAAAATTTGTAACTGTGTACTAATATGCTCCAACTGAGTTGTTTAATCAGTCGTGTTGAATTTCATATGATGAAATATTGATGGCAATATGTACCTTTTGTAAACTATGAATCTTTCCTTTTTATTCATGCATTAAATCTACTCATGGTATGATGTGATCTTCTTTATGATCTATACTTAAAATATTTTACTTTTGAATACCTGGAATGAAAATTTCTTCAATTTATATAAATTTCTTCTACGATGCATATACATTAGAAGATGGAAATAAAATACAGTGAAGATGATCCTGAGCTCTAATATCATTCTCTTTCCTCTTTTTTAGGTACGGGGTAGAAGTGGATGAAGACAAAGCACTAGATGAATGAGAGGGGGTCCATTTATTGAGTAATGATAGATCCCTTCTCTCCTTTTAATTTTACATTTTTCATTTATATCTATCCATACATTCAGTTATTTCTCACGGTTTGTGTGAGAAAAAAAAGCACAATTCTTACTAATATAAACAAATCTTCATCCAATAGGTTGTCTTGTTCTTCCTTTACCTTGTTGTAATTGAATAATTAAAGGAACATCTAGAAACCTTAATTGTTTGATAAATATCTATATAACAATAAGGAGTAAATGGTATTACTTCAATTCTGCAACTTGACTTGTTGTTTCAACATGTGGTTTCTCATGTGTGTTGCCATTCATGTCTCCACTCATGCTCAAAAACAACATTCCATTGCTGATGCATGGTATTGGTGAAGATGATATCCAGGAATGAAATCATATGAATCGAATTGCATCTTAAAAACACTTCAAGTTATTGGTTTGGCAGTATACCTACCAAATTTTCCATTGAACCTAAGAAGCCTGAATTTTTTTATATCTCTTTCTAATGATGACCAAAACTGGTCAACATATTTGGCAGCTCTTTAAAACTATTTTTTTCCTAATTAGTAAGAACCCATGAATATGCTCACTTTCATCCATGAAAAATAATCTACAACTTTCACGTAAGCTTAACCGAGCATGTTCAAGGACAATAAAAACCTTCTCAACACTGAAAATCCTCCTAAAAAATGAAAAAAAACACCAACCACATGTGTAAATATACACTTGGAGGAAAGATAGAACTCCTAAAAAAACTAAAAATCATACATGCTCTAAGGGGAAGTATGCATAGTGTGCACAAGAACTTATTTTGCAGAAACAAAACCTATACTAACCTACTCTAACCAACTGACATGAGAAGTTAAATAATTCTTGATACATATAGAGAGAAATAGCTTCCCTTTCTCAGGAAACATTACCATGGGATCAAATTGACAACTGGATAAATGGAAAAGGTGAGAACATGATTTACACCTTAAATTTTCTGAAAATAAAATTCCAAAAGATGAAAAATACCTCTATTGGATTTGTAATCTTGTTTGGGAGGTATTGGGGGTGAATTATGAGAATGTGAATCTCTTGGTTTTAATTTAAATAAAGAACAACTACTAATATTGTTGATCTTAGTTAAAAATCAGCCAAGTATCTGATTCAGCAAGGTCTTCTCACAGCAAAACAAAAATTTACTTTCTGATCTCCATTGTTTCCTTTCTCTCCTCTTCATTCTTAAGCACATTTGGAAGTTTTTAAGAAGGTTGCTCCACTTCCTTAAACTCATCTATTCCATGCATCATGACAATTTTTTTCGCGGTGTCAACTTTTTTTTCCTCATTCTGATCCACTGTGCAGTTCAACTTCGTCCTTTCGAAAATCAGCTTTTCCTTCTTAAAGGGTTGCAGTGAGTAAAGATGTCATTGATGGATTACTGCAACATTCTAAAATTTCAAAAATATCTAAGTACACATGATAATGAGGATCCTTTCATTCATCTATATCGTCTTGATCATTTTTCAAATTTTCTTCCTCCTTCATATCATCATTATCATCCTCTGCATCTAACAAAAAGTTCATTAATATGAAAACATGTTGTTCATTTTCATGGTGACACTAAATCTGTTAATTCCTCCTCATTCGAGATCTAAAATTTCTCCTTAAATTTTAATTCTTTCTCAGCACTTAAGGGTAGATTCTCTTGCATGGTTAGCACATTTTTCTCCTTTTCTTGATGTTCCTGATATTCCAACTTTTCAATCTAATTTGGCTCAAATTTTGAAACCATTACCTGTAAATTTTTCAAAAAATCATCTATGTTAGTATCTTCAATTTTCTTCTCCTCTTGATTTGTTTTTTTATCATCTCCTTCCAAAACTAGGTTTGCGGATGAAGGAGGAGGGGTAGGTTAGGTTTAAACTTGATTTGGGAATGGTTTTTGCAAAGGGAAAGGGTGAAAAATCCACATGTGGGGGAGGGAAAGTGGGAATAGTAGTAGCAAGAATTCCTAGAATCTTAAACATTAGGATTAGATAATTAACAAGGAATGTAAGTAGGAACATCCCATTGACATGGTTCCTCCACCTTGAGCTTGTTGTCCTCTAATGCTTGCAAATGTTCCAATCATTCCTTGAGGACATGATACTCTTGTTGTAGCTTCTAATGCCTTCTATCAAAATCATTGTTAGGCCAGTAACTACTCTTATAACCTGTAATGTATCTATTTTCTTGAACAATTTAATGGTTATAATGTGTAATTCCCTGCCCCGGGACACTAGAAAACACAACCAAAATAAGACTAAAATTTTGTGTAATTTTTTTTTTTTATAGATACTAAATGTTAATTTTTGAACCCCATTGAAATTATATTACACTAATTCGTTCTACCCTATAAAATAATCTAATAACTCAATTCCACATTATTTAATTAATTTATACAAATTCGGTGTATCACATAAATTCAGTTTACTCAAAATAATTAACTAGTTAAAACATTTCCAATTCAAAAATTTATTTATTTGCACCATCTTGGTTTACCATACAAAATATTTATTAAGGTTTCCAATAAAATACCTACACATCTTTTAATTTATTTAGCTCTCCCCATTTTAACTTGTTTATACACACACACACACACACATCCTAAACTTTTATTTCTAGTTCACATTAAAAAATGCCCATGACCTACAAGTATGTAGGGTTAATTGTGGACCCTAGGATAAAAGAGATCTTAGCCCTTGATCTAATTTTGCCCTAAGGATGACCTAAATTATCCTTATGTTCTTTTATTTTCCTTTCATTTCTTATTTTCTTTTTCCTGATCATTTACAGGTTGCTTAGAGGGGAGCTATGGAGGACAAAGATTCATGGTTTCCCAAACTATTTTTTTATTAGATATGGTAAAAAGAAAATGATTATGGCTCCCTGGAGGCTGTACGGAAAACAGATGCATTGTAAAGGGGACATGGAGGAAAAAATAATACGATGAAGATCAAGATGATAAACCTCTACGAGTGGTTAAAACAGAAAGAAACAAGAGCCCATGACAGAAAAAACCAAGAGACCAGTCAAGTAGGCTTGACCTGACACAAGGTATCCCTAGACATTAAGACTCACCATTGGAAGCCAAGGAAGGAATTCACGTAATACGATCTGACTTAACAACATTATGTTTCCTATGATGGACTATCATCCAATCGTCAACAAGCAGAGAGGCCTCGAAGTTAACAGGCCCGAGAAATACCTCCAATTTTCTAGTTAAAGGATCCAAAAAACTTCCACCAAGTGGAAAGCTTAAATCTTCCAACTGACAAGCAACAGTCCCAAAATCAGGATTAATTAATGTTGTCCCAAAAGAATTCAAACAGGCTATAATAAGGCTGGTAGTCCTACTGGACCCACTGGTATAGCATGATACCCCAACATTCAACACTCCACCGCCATCCATCAACATCCCATACACATCAGGGATCTTAAAAACAGATCCCCCAATTCAAATTTTTAAATGACAGTAGTCCCAACAGTCCAGCTCTCCTGATTTTTCACACATGATGACCCCAGCCCCTGCACTAGCCTATCAACACTAGACCTTGACACCTCACTACCAGGAACAAGCAACAGATCAATAGAGTGACCACTGGAACAGACAATTGGAGACTGCAGCCCTAAACTTCCCTCCATAATAGGATCACTAATATCTGAATTCTCCTCATCCAACGAATAATCAATTTGAGGGACAACATAACCAGAGCCCGATGACCCCACCAGAGAGGATGAAACATCATCTTTGTAGTTCATTGGGTCACAACCCAATTTTCTACATTTGTCACAAATAACTGGCGAGCTTTCAAACACTATTTTCTGCTCCCAAGAATTAATTTGAGAATTGACAAAAATGCTTTGGGGTACCTTTGAACTCACTGTAACATTGATACAAATACATGCAAAGGCCAATCTTGATTAGGATTTCGTGGTAGGGTCAACAGCAATCATGACCCCAAAAGCAGTTGCAACTCCTAAAAATAATTCAGGCTCCCAAAACTCGAGGGGGAGAGCCGGGAGGAAGATCCAAATAGGAAGCTCTTGAAAACTATCCCCTGGAAGCATTGCAAGATGCCAACATTAGAAGTCGAGGGCAGTCATTCCAAAGAACCATGGAGCCCCTTGAAGAACTCTCCTCCAATCTTGTTCTTTAAAGAGACTGAACCGAAAACCATCTCCCGAGAGACCTCTAACCTCCACCTTGTAACCCCACTTTCTTTTACACCATTCTCTAACCACATCAATGTTTGGTTGAGTTCCAATAAAACTACCCACAAGAGAAAATTTGAATCTCACGCGTGCTTTATCAACAACCTCCTCAAGAATGCACAAGTGATGGCCATCCTCCTTCTAAGAGGGAAGAATCCTCATAGGTTCCTTGACCTCAGACCCGAATAATTTTGTAGCCCAGCTCATTGCATATCGTAGACCTGATGGTGTATTGCAATAGGTATACTACTTTATTTATTTATTTTTATTATTTTCATTGCTATTATTTATTTTATTTTTTGTATATTTCCATTATCTAGTTGGGTATATCTTTTATACCCATTTTATTTTTTGAAAGGAAGGAAAATCTCCCTGAATGAATGTATATTATTTAAACCATATTTTATTTGAAGATCTAATGAAAAATCATAGATTACAATGGTGGAATGGTGGTGGTTTGGTGTTAGCTACAGATTTTGGGAAAGTAGGGATTGTGTGGAGGTGGGATGGAGTTAGCGTGGGGTGCAAGGATCTGCATGATGGTGTGAGGCTGTGTGGAGAGGGGGGGGGGCTGCATAGGGAGTGGGCTGCATGGATAAGAAGTGGGGCGGTGGAGCCTCTAGTGGTTGGTGCTCAGGGGGTGGGGAGGGTTTTGGCCATCCCAATTTTTTTTTTAAAACTACAACATAGTTTTTCCAATGCATTTTTTGTTTAGTTTATTTTATTTTTATTTTTAATATTTTAATAATATGTATGTGTGTGTGTGTGTATATATATATATATTGTATAATATATCTATATTATAATATAATACATAAAATATTTTGTAATATAATGTAATTAAATTAGAGTATAATCTACAACTATATTAGAACATAAATCAGTGTGTCACTATGTAAAATTTTAACATGGATCAATAGTTTAGGTCAACTCCTTTTTTTATACCTTAAATATTTCTATTATTTTATTTTATGTGTGTTTACTTCAGATACAATGTTACAGAAAACTATCCCAAGTTGTAACCTAAAAAAACATGTTTTAGACTTGTTGTGAAGTAAGAAACCTGCCACTTTCTTCCAATATATCCATATTAAGATGAATATTTATTAAGTGTTAATAGCAATAATCTTAGTAATATGGCACAAATAGGATATATTTACAATTTGTAAAGGAGAGCACATATATAAAAAAGAACTTATTTTCTTCATAGAAACAATCATTAAGTATCACATGGGAGAGAAAACAATCTAACCTCATTCTATTCAAGAATACTTCAAATTTTTTTAAGAAGAGATACATGGCAAGAAAACTATTATTTAATTTCATTGTATAGTACTGCCAAAATTTTGCAACAAATACTCTATTTTAAGAATGATAATATAAACAATTAAACTAAAATTCTCAAACTCCATCTATCACTAACTTTCCTTCAAATTCAATTTCCAATGAATTATTGCAGATTAATACAAGAGGGAGAGCTAACAATGAAGAAATCACATTTTCTTTTAGTACTAATGATCATCACAATATTTTTTTTAAAGGGAGGAACATATTTAAAATCAACAAACTCTCCTTTCAAAAGGAGTTACAACAAGTTCGTTTGAAAGGAATTATTTATGACTAGATTTCATTTCTAAGGAGCTTAAACGCAATATGCAATATATTTCCAAAATACATGAACCACTTAATGAAACACATTGCAAGTCTCTTCTCCAAGATTGAAGGAAGGATTACACCACAAATGTGACACAAGTATACAAGAAATCCTAAATACAAAAGAGGATTATACAAGACAATGAAGAATCCCACATGTCCATATCCTTAAGGTTGCACTGAGATTTATGTTCACAAGATTTGGAAACAAAAAGAGTAGCCAAAATATCATGAACTCCAACCAACTTCCAACTTGAGATCCAACTTGGAAGTAAGATGACTCACCTAATGATGTGGAAAATATACACACCAACAACTACATGTATTATAAGGGGTCTTTTTGTATCAGTATTATTTGACTTTGGAGAATCTGATTCCTTTATATCACCATCTATAGTGGACCTTTATGGGCTAGTTGCATCTAGGTAACCATATATTTGGTAGGTTGAGTTGGCTTCAAGGGCCAAGCTTAAAGTGGACACTTACATGGAGACTTGTTTACCTGATTAGGGTGTGTTCTCCACTATCTTAGACATCAATGCGTTCCCTTTAGGATCATATGAGATTATTTTGGGAATGGATTCGATTGAGTCTCATCGACCCAAAGTGGACTATAGGAGTAAGATCATTGATTTTCATGATGAACTTGGGATTTCAGTTATAAGTAATTATATTTAGTGTTTTATCTTCTTGCATATGATATAGGATAAATAACTCAATCAGAGCATGCACAAAGGGTGTAATATGTTTTCAATCATATTTATTAATTGATAAGAGGAAAATAATTTTTGTTCAACAGTTGATGATAATCTTATGTTGATGGATTTTCTTGATGCATTTCCGAATGAGTGTCCTTGATTACCACCATATAGAGAGTTGGATTTCACAATATACTTTGTACTAGGAGCATCACTAGTTTCTTACGAACCTAATAAGATGAATAGTCTAGAGCTCCATGAGTTTATGATTTAGTTAGAAGAGTTATTTCAGAAGGGTCTTTTCCACCATAGTGTGTCTCCTGAGGGGGAAGCGGGGGAACTAAAGAATTTTGTGAAGAATAAATACAAGTCCCTTTGACTTTGTGTTTATTTAAGACATCTTAATATCATGTTCCAAGTATTTATGACTTATTGGATTAGATAAAGGGATACAGAGTGTTTTCCGAGATTGATCTTAAATCAATATACCACTAGTTATGCATTGCGGGTGAAAACATTCACAAATAAGGTTTCTGCACTTGATATGAACACTATGAGTTCACCTTATTTCCTTTTAGTTTTACCAATGCTCTAAAAAATTTCATGAGACTCATCAATGGGGTTTTCAAAAAATTATCATAATTATTTTTCTTAGTGTTTCTTAATGACATATTAATTTACTCTCATTCAGAGGAGGAACATGAGCAACATTTGAGACAAGTGCTACTAGTTTTGAGATAGTAGAGACTTTTTGGGAACCTAAAGAATTGTAGTTTATTTCATTCTCATATTCATTACTTCAGGAACATCATTTCGAGTGACGGTATCTCAGTAGACCCCTCAAATATATGTGTCATTTTCAATTGACCAGTACCCAATTCATTTACAGAGGTGAGGAGTTTCCTAGATTAGTAGGTTATTACTGCATGTTCATTCATGGCTTCTCCAGGATTTCTCACCCTATTAATTCTCTTGACTGTATAGGGAAGAATATTGTGTCGTTAGAAAAATGTGATCAAGATTTTCAATTACTCAAGGAGCGATTTATGACAACACTTATTTTAGCAGTTAGTGATCTGACTAAAGAGTTTTCTAGTTTTTACTAATGATTGCTTGAAGGAAATTTGTGAAATATTCATGCAGGAGCGTCATTCCATTACATTTGATTCATATAATTCCAAGACTATGAAATTAATTAACCTACCCATGAGATTGAGCTTATAGTAGTGGTTCATCCCCTAGTTTCTTGGAGGAACTTTCTTCTACTTAGGCCAATTGTCTTGAGGACTGATAATTGGATCTTACAGCATAGGTTTTCACAGCAAAACCTAAAATCCCATTAATGAAATTTGATGGATTTCTTATGCAAGTATGACATGTATATTTATTATATTACAGGTAAGGATAATGTTGTCGCAAAAGCCTTGAGTAGACCATGACATATATTTATCTCTATGACTCTTCAATCTAATCTTCGGGGAGGGATATTTCAGTACCTTCCAGGGGACATATTTTATGGGTGTTCTAAGTACATGTTTGAGTGTCAAGGTTCTTTAGATGGTGGGTATGTAGGATGCATCTTAGAGGTATAGGGTCTTATTTTATTTTGAAGGTGCTTATATGTGCTTAAGAAAGGAGATCTTCACAGTTTTTATTCTTTCAGAGGCTCATCGAGAACCATATGAAGCTCATCCCAGAGTAAAGAAGATGCATATTGATCTTGGGGAGTTTTTCTATTGGCAAGGACTACAAAGGGATAGAATAATCTTTGTAGCTTGTTACCTTGAGTGGAAGAGGTTTAAGTCTTAACATTGTCATCCTAAAGGAATATTGTATCCCCACGATATTTCCAAGTTGAAAGGGGATTTTATATCTATAGATTTAATTTTTTGTCTTCCCATGTCATCATATCATCATGACGCTATCATGGTCACAGTGGACAATTAGACCAAAGTTTCTCAAATTGTCAAAATATCTTCAAGAAATACTCTCAAAATGGAGAAATGGTGACAAATGAGCTTGATTAATATCATGTGTAGTGTCAAAATATCTTCAAGAAATACTCTCGCAATGGAGAAGATGTTGTAAGTTGGATATTAGTATTAATCAAGCTCAAATGGTGAAAGGAATCCCGTGTAGTGTCAAAATATCTTCAAGAAATACTCTCGAAATGGAGAAGACATTGTAAGTTGGATATTGGGGCTGCTGGGTGGATTTCATTTAAAGGATTGATTAGTTGGAGAGATGCCAAAAAAAGTGTACATGTTGTTCCCATATTTGAGAGGCTTGTTATTTTATAATTTTAATACTTTGTTTTTATTATTAGTGGGATTTGTGAGAATGTATTTCTCTCTTAAAATGAAGGATGTAAAGTTGAGGACTATGGGGTTGGGAGTTATTATTCATTAGTATTTTTCTTAATCATGAAAATATTGTTTCTTTTCATTATCTCATTATTTGCCTCTATTTATTTCTTCCTTTTGTGAGTTATGAAAATAATGAGAAAGAAATTATATCTAAGTTACATATTGAAGGGCTTACTCTTATTTTATTTGGAATAACTACTTGTAAACAAAAAGAAAGAACATGTTTTACTCATCCTTCCATTTTCTTATTCAATGATGTTTTCTATTTTATGATTTTTGAAAACAAGGAAAGGATTTTGTTGTGTACATTGCCTTAATGTCTTAGCATTAAATCCAAAAGTGAATTATGGAAATATTTTTTTTTGTATTAAGTTTAGAAAGGCTATTTTTGAATTTTTGATGAGTATCATATACCTACTTTTCTGCAATAAAAATTATATATAATTCTTTAAGTGTGAAAATTATATTAAATAGGCACTTGCGAATTATGAGGATTTGTATTAAAGAACATATACTTAAATTTAAGTTATCTTCCCATATTTTAGAAATTTATATTATTGTCTATTCAAGTCCACATACACACACACACAGATATACATGCATATAAATATAATATATATATATGAATTTCCATTTCCTTTGTTCTAAAAAAACACAGTAAGAAAAATGACGTTCAAACGTCTTATTGTAGTATATATATATGTGTGTGTGTGTGTGTGTGTGTATGTGTGTGTGTGTGTGTGTGTGTGTGTGTGTGTGTGTGTGTATACGTGTTTAAAAAATGAATTTTGTTTAAAATAAACATGGATCTTGGTGGAGGGGCCGCGAACTAACCATACACCCCTCCCATAAACCCTTACACTAACTCCGTAGGTAGCATGGGAAATACCTACACCACCATGAATGACACGACTGTCCTCCCCATTTCATATCTCACACTTACCACAACCATGGCATGGACGTCCCTTCCTACACCATGCCTCCATCAAAACTTGGTTGCCTTCTTCCACAGATCTGCCCTCGCAACCTTATAAAATCGTCCTCCTCCATTCCAATAAAATTGCACCTAAATCCACATACATGGCCACAACCATGCAACAAATTTCTTTGCAAAAACAATTTGTTATACTCTAAACCCTATTTCTACCTTCTCCCATGGAGTCAACGAGTGAAATCCAGAGAAAGGGAATGAAGGGAAAAATAAATATGGGAAAATAACAAGGGAAAAATAAATCTAAACTTATTTGTAGATAGGATTAGGGTTTCTTGGTTGAACCTAGATCTTGTGGCTAAAATTCATTTAATCTAAGGGCCATTATTTGACCCTCCTAGTGTAGCATTTTGGTGGGAGTTAATGTACTGGGGAAGAAAAATAAATTTACTTGAAGCTATATGGACTTTAAAAATATTTATTTTATATGTTTATAATTATATTTTTGTTGATAAGGGGGGCATGTGATTTATTTGGATGGCCCAAATGGAATCCCATGAACCTTTTGCTAACAAGATTTTTATGAAAAAAATGTTTTTTTAATAAATGAAATAAATAAATTTTAGTAAATTTAATAGTCGTAGGGAGGACACTTTACCAAAGGTAACCACGATCCTGTCATTTCTTACCATGGTGACCACTTGAGTGGTAATTTTTTGGAATGGAAAAATAGGATTCGAACCATGGAAAATCATTAACAAAAAAATCGACCAATAGTTTCCATTAAACCCATACCATCTATGCAGTTTTTGGAAACGTCGACTACATTCAAAATATAATATCTTCGTTAATATTTTACTCGAATGGCTTAGTGAAGAGAATAATAGTGAATTAATCCTTTTTTAACAACGCACAAGACCTAAACAAAAAAAACTGCACTATGGTTCTAGTGTCCTTTATCATATATTTTAAAGGCTTAAATTTTGGGGCATTAAATAATATAAGATTATTTTATGTGTTCAATTATTGTTGTGTTAATGTCATATCTAGAAATTTGTATTTCACCATTGTATCCTTTGTATTTCTGTAAGTTCCACGACCTAACTTTGGGTACTCTTGCATGCATTTTAATTGGCTTTGAATATTCTCTCTTGAACAACTTTATAACCCAAAAAAAATCAAGTTGCATGTGTTTCTTTCTGGTCTACTTTTAAGATGTGGAGTAACAACTTCAAGCATTTAAATATTCATTCATGTATTTATTTCAAAACCACGTGTGATCTCTTGAATGGAATAGTTTTGAATTTCAATTAGCTAAAAAGGAATATCATATCTCAGATATTAGAAGTATCCAAGCTTGATCTAGTGGCCAAGTTTCTACATTAATCGAATTGCTTTAGCCTCGAGTCTTTGTGTTGACTATAGATCTACTCACATATGAATTGATTACCATATTGAAGATATTCTTCATTATCATGTGCATCATTAGTGTATCTCTTTTCTACTCGGTATGTAAACTCTCCAATGTAGCCTAGTTTGGTACGAACCCATGGTTTTAAGAAAGCATGCGGTATTTATAAAATCAAGGTGTGTTAATTATATTTTAGTTAAATGGTTTGTTGAAAGTTTATGAAAAAAAATTCTTTGAAACACACTTATATATTGATATGATCAAGAAAAGTGCATTGGGTTCCCAATAAAAAAGTTCGGTGGAGAAGTCACACCAAAAAATACACCACATCAGGCATTCATGTGCCACGGGATACAAAATACAAACAAACAAAGAATAATTCATTGAAGCGACAAGTCACATAAGAGCTAATTAAGAAGGAACAACGACCATGGAAGATGGAGGAGGAGGATGAGAAGGCATCCTTTGTGAAGTTTCACAACAACCCATTATAGGGGGATCAAGAGAAGTCGGCCCAGGATCCCATCCCTCACCCTGATCGTGGGCCAGAGCATCCTGCCTAGTAGGAAAAGTTTGAAGAGATAAGTGTGAAATTCTATAAAGAGAGCACCCCACCTAGACTCAAATTCTAGAGAAGAAGAGGCCACCTAGAGGAATTTCCATTGTTATGGCTAGAGGGAGGCTCCCCTCAGCAAGAGCCATCAACACTGAGTTGTTGGAAAATGCCATCGGCCTACCACTAAGGAAGGGAGGACTTTTTCCGATCCCAGGCATGTTGCCTCTACCAGGTGCCTTGACCAAGAGACTGAGGTTGAGGGGGAGGTAGGGCATCGTTGTGGCAGAGACGCAACCTAGATGACAGAGAATGTGGCACTACCCCTGTGGGCAAGAAGATCCTGCAGATGTTCCACCTTCAAGAGTAATTTCTCCACCTAGACCTGGATTTGAGGCCACACATGGGTGATTATTCAAATTTTAGCATACACTGAAAAATCGAAGCTAAGAAAAGTGTGATTAAAAATAGAGTCATTTCTAATTATGGAGATTTCAAAAATAATTTCTACATGAAAGATTTGCAAAAAAATTCTTATTTTTTTAGGAAGCAAGGCCGAGTCCCCTAGTAAAACAATTTTCCAAGTGAAGGGTTCAGGGTGGAAAGGTTAGAAGATGGAGTGAATCCATTTCCAGACAGATTGAGTAAGTGGTAAAAAAAAGAAAAATTTCATAAGAGACTCTGGACGTTGATAAATAGAACACAAGGGATTAGTAACCCCAAGATGATGAAGATGTTTTCAAATTGGAAATCCCTAATAAATAATGCACCAAAGAAAATAAGCCTTTTTTAGTTTGATGAGATCTTTCCAAATATTATTGAATTTATGTTTCTAGACTCTGTGTGGGGAATTGACCTTCCAGGTCTTGTTAAATTTTTTCAAAGTGATGTGGGCACGTGCAAGAAGTTGGTAACTAATCTGAGGTTCTTAACGACTGAAGGGAGTCACTGAGGATTAGTGCCAATCACACCACCACTAAACAAGAGGAGAAACCACAATTTTGTGAATCATATCTTCAAGTATAACATTTTGTATTTCCTGTATAGATTCCTTATCACCATTATTAATGATAAATTGTGCTTTGATAAGGACCCAGGGTTTCCAAGAATGGGTAGCCTTACATAAAATATCCCTAAGTAGTTTTATTCCATGTTTAAAAAGTCAAAGGATTTTAATCCATGGGACCATAACAAAGGGAACATTGTGAAAATTAATAACAAAAGACCACCATCAAGAGTGTGAGTTGATGGACAACCTGGTTCTAGAACCATGCCCCACCCATCTTAGATGAGGTTTTACTAGTTCCCATACCTTCCAGATACTCTTCATCACAAACATTCCTCCAATTTTGACAAGAACAAGGGAGACCAAAAGGCTTTGCAGACCCAAGCTTTTCAAGGATTGCTTTCTAAAAGGATCCCCATGATAGATGCAATGAAAAAGCAAGATTTTTTAGTCCTTGGATTCTTCTAAACCCCTGACAATCCACTTGACACTAAGATTAATTCTATACATCTGAATGCCAATAATCCCTAAGCCACCCACCTCTTTAGGAGAGAAAAAATGTCCCAAGCCACTTCGTGGAAGCCTTTGTGACCATGAGTATTAGCCCATAACAAATCTCTAAGTAATTTTTCCAATTTTTCATATGAAGCCTTAGATGGCGTCCAACATGAAGAATAATACACATGACTAGTAGTGAGCACCTTAGAGAAAATATGAAACTTACCACCAAGAGAGAGAGGTTTGGTAATCTAGTAGGAAATTTTTTATTCAGCTTTCTAGACATCATACGACCAAAAAGTAGCACGAGTAGCCTTGAAAGAAAATAGAATTCCCAAAAACGTAAATTGAACCCCTAGTTGAATCCACTTCCAAGCATATCTTTCCAGGCATGGAGGCATGGGATTCATAGAATGTCTCTAGCATTGATTCTTTTTCCATTGAATGGAAGAACCTGAATCCAAGAAAAAAGTATCCAGACGTTACAAGATTTTGGTAACTAAATCTTCATTCTCAGTCAAAGTTAAGAAAGAATCATCATCAAAGTGACCATTAATAAGGTGCATATCAGAATTAGGAAAAGAAATTCCCTTAACTAACACTTGGGAAGAAGAATTAGGCAAGAAGATAACTAAAACCCTTAGCAATAGGAACATAAAATACCAAAGTTTAGGGGAAACCTTGCCAAATGGACCTGTGAAGATCGAACATGTCAAATTTGACTCTATTAATGGCAAGCTTGGAATTAGCATCTTGGAATAACATATTGACAAACCAAATGAACCTAGGGTCAAAGCCAATATATTGTAATATGGAAATAATGAAAGGCCATTAAATCCTGTCATAAGATTTTTGAAAATCAATTTTGATGAAGAGAGACTTTTGATTGAAAAATTAGGCTCACTCCATGCCTTCCCAAACAAAAATGATTTTTTCCAAAATGAATATGCTCTTAATGAAACTAGTTTGTTCGCTGCGTAAAACAAGAGGAAAAATATTACGGATCCGAAGGGCTAAGGTCTTGTCAATGATCTTGAATGACATGTTCAATAGATTCATTAGTATCCAAATGGTGATGAGTTCAAGATCTCTAGCCTTAGGGATAAACTTAATATTACATTGATTTATCAAATCCCGAATAGAATTTTTTTCCATAGCTTAACAATAAACATGATTAAGGTCAAGATTAACAGTATCCCATAACACCTTATAAAACTCACAAGGAAATTCATCAATACTAGGAGTTTTTTCTTTTTTCATTTGCATAATAGCTTCCTTAAAGTCATTGATAGAAAGGGGATGATCACAGGAAACTCTTTGAGTCTCAAAATTTTTACAAAGAACTTCCTGAATGCATTGTAACAAAGTGACATCCCTCTTTGGAGTGTTTGATTATGAAACAAATACACCATGGTAATTATGAAAAAGGCCTGCAAGACATCTGGGTGGTCATTGATATGACCAAAACCACCCTTGATCACCCAGATTGAAATGGAGGCATGTTGAGGTCAAAGGAAATAAAATAATTATTTGGTAACCCAGTCACCGATCTTGAGCCAATGCAAGTGACCTCTAGTTTTCACCCTGTGGGTCTGATATACCTATCCCATCCTAATTTTGTGTTGCCATTTTTCCATCTCGGTCTCAAGATGGTTATTACAAGCTTAGCAATCATGATATCTTGAACTTACAACATATTCCTAGGAAGAGGCCTTATCCGCCCTTCATCTGAATAATGGATCCTATTTGCAATACAAAAAGAGAAAGGAAATAACTCTAATAATGGCATCCTGTCACCAAAAAATCCACATGACTTGACCAATAGGGCACTTAACCATGTTCCAAATGTGCAGAATGTGATCCATAGTTCTCTTATGCTATAGGTGAGGAGTGTTAAGGTAGAATAGGGAGTTTCAGGGTTTGAAAGGAGATGGATTCCATGTAATTTTTTTAAAAATAGGTAGATGATCTATGAGAAAAGTCCCTTCCTAGATGGAAATGGGTCTCCCATAATTTGTGGGGAAAGAAAATGCCCTTTGATATAGAAGGAAATCATGATCAAGTCGATTAACAAATTTGTCCACACCTTGTCAGAGATTGGATTAGGTAAACCTTCGTGCATCAAAGGGATGCCAAAAATAGTTGTTAGGATAAACATTCCGAGCATGTTACGCATATATGACCATACATATCGCTCACCCACACACCACTGCATAGGAAGACAACCCACTTTATCATCAGCAGACACCACCAGGTTAAAATCCCCACACAGAATCCAATGTGCGTCAGGAAGCTCATCAACAAGCCATTTCAAAAGTAAAGATCACTTAACAACATCATTGGAATCATAAATATTAGCAATAAAAAAATTAAGATTATGCAGATCAAAAAAGGACCACACGACCCAATGCGAGGGGTCAGAACCCCAAGAAATAATTCAATTGTGTAGAGAATGAGAGAGAAGAGTAATAACACCCCCTTTATCATGCTCATGATTGGAATGATGACAAATGCACCCATGAAAATAGTAAGAGAAGCAAATTGGGAAGAGAGCCAACAAGATTAGCCTCCTGTAGATAAAGCACACACATGTCAAAAAACATTTGGCAACTGTCCCTAACCATGTCACGTGGGACGTTTTAGAAATACCATGAACATTCATGAATGTTAGCTAATGGATTCTTTGGCCCCATCTGTGAATAAAAAATGCTAAACCTAAATTATCCTTATCATATGGTAAGGGTTGGACTCTGGTCACCAATAATAAAAACCCTAAACCCCATCCATCTATGTACTAGTCTCTTGGAGGTTCTACCTCGGCTTCGACCTTCACGAACACCAAACAACCGGTTGCTCCTCCTCCAGTTCATTGTTCCCCACTTTCGGCATCTACAACTACGTCAACACCTATAATTTCACAATCTCATTGTCATAAAAATCTTGACACCTTTGGTAACATGTCCACATTCACATATTCTCGTATTCCCTCTTCCCCAAAGGATGATGATTATGTCCTGCTCCAGAGGCATCCTTTTCAAATTATGTTCCTTTTTCAAAACTCGTTGGTGTGTCCTTTTCTACAAATAAGTTCATCATCTTGGGGGGCCTTGAGGAGGAATTTGACATGAAACTTAAATTTTATAATTTTTTTGTATTTTGGTTTGTTAGAATCGTATAGGGATGAATAAATTTATTAGGAATCTATTTTTTAATAGAGTTTGTAAAATTATCATTTTTTATCATACAAATCCTCATAAACATTATTTATGTTTATAAATATGTCATCCATAATAATTTATATAGTAGAAGTGGTATTAGTTGTATTGAGTGAAAAAATAATATTTTAATACTTTTTAATAAAAAATGCTAAACCTAAACCTAAAAAATGCTAAACCTGTGAATAAAAAATGCTAAACCTAAATTATCCTTATCATATGGTAAGGGTTGGACTCTGGTCACCAATAATAAAAACCCTAAACCCCATCCATCTATGTACTAGTCTCTTGGAGGTTCTACCTCGGCTCCGACCTTCACGAACACCAAACAACCGGTTGCTCCTCCTCCAGTTAATTGTTCCCCACTTTCGGCATCTACAACTGTGTCAACACCTATAATTTCACAATCTCATTTTCATAAAAATCTTGACACCTTTGGTAACATGTCCACATTCACATATTCTCGTATTCCCTCTTCCCCAAAGGATGATAATTATGTCCTGCTCCAGAGGCATCCTTTTCAAATTATGTTCCTTTTTCAAAACTCGTTGGTGTGTCCTTTTCTACAAATAAGTTCATCATCTTGGGGGGCCTTGAGGAGGAATTTGACATGAAACTTAAATTTTATAATTTTTTTGTATTTTGGTTTGTTAGAATGGTATAGGGATGAATAAATTTATTAGGAATCTATTTTTTAATAGAGTTTGTAAAATTATCATTTTTTTATCATACAAATCCTCATAAACATTATTTATGTTTATAAATATGTCATCCATAATAATTTATATAGTAGAAGTGGTATTAGTTGTATTGAGTGAAAAAATAATATTTTAATACTTTTTAATAGTGAAATTATTTATTGGGTGAATACTTTATTACATAAAACTCTTCTTGTGTATTTGTAAGTCTTTTCACATTAAGTCTTTAGATGTTATCTTGTGTCAAGTTTTATAATGTTGTGTCACCAAAATTCAACTCTTGTCTATTCAAATATGAGTCATTATCGTGGTCAATTAATATGTATTTCAGGTATAAATTTTAATGTTGAGTTCAAATAATAGTTAAAAATTAATTTAAATATTTATATTTAAGTGTTCCCTAATTACGAGTGCACTAGGAAAATGCCTAGTTTTCCTAGGGCCTAATCCCTCCTTGGTTACAGTAAAATAAATAAAATAAAGAATCTAATTCGTACGTATGCACCTTTGAGGTTTTATATGTTCGATTATTACCTCTTTTTATACAACATGGCTTTGGGCATTGGAATCCATGAAATGTCTCATTTGGTAACAAGATTATTTTGGACATTAGAGATAAAGCATAAGAGATAATGTCTGATTAATTGTTAAGTTAAATTAATTTTATGATTGAGAGTCTTTTGGGAAAATTATATTCTCTACATTAAACTTTGATTTTTAGGGTTTATCTTATTTTAAAGGTTAACTATGACATGAATTTTAGTTTTAAAAGTATATGTTTTATTGGAGAGGTTATTGACTACAAGTTCAACATAGAAATTGGGATGGATATAGGTTGGACAGAAAAAAGCTTAATGTAGAACTTATGTTGAGTACAAGCTTGTTGCGGAATGTGGGTAAGGACTATGAGACGAATTAGTTAGAAGACAAATATTTGTTGATTACGTATTGTATTTGTAAGAAAGTTTTCAAGTTAATAAAATAAAGAGGTTTTGGATAGGTTTTTCATTCAAAAGAGTTTTCCTAAGGTAAATATTGTGTCAACATTTTTTGCATGTTTATTTTCCATTTAAATATTACTACATTCTACTTCTTGATTTATTTTATTGCATGCATGAATTCGAAATTCCATTACATGTAGTACTGAAGAAAAGGTTAAAAACATTGGAAGTGGTATTGTTTTCTTTTCTTTAAATGGTTGTGTGAGTTTTTAGATATGGTTTTGGTAGGATATTTAATATAGAAGTGAGCTCAAGAATTGAGTGTGATAGTTTCATTGAAAATAATTTTTAGTAATGGAAAATGAAGATGGAGGGTCTATATATTGATAGAGATCAATGGATCACATTGTTGGAAAACTATCTTGGAAGTTTGAACCATGCTGAGTCGGCCCAATTTCTAAGAAGGCCAAGATTACAATTAGGAATTTTTTTATGAAATTATATTTATGAATGTTTCCATTCAAAAAAATACAAGGGAATGGTGAAATAAAATGGTGGATTTGTATAAGTAAAATTCATTTGTGAACAAGATATCTATAAGGAATGAGTTATAATCTTTAAGAATGGATGATGTGACTCAGTTATAGAGGACTTGAATGTTTTTAATTCCATATTAGGTTAGTTTCCATAGATGGATATGGATAATGAAGGGAAATATATAGGTACACTTCATTTATTTACTTCATACTCTTGGGATAATTTGGTAATTTATATCACCAACACGATGAATAAATTAAATTTTGAGGAAGTAGTAACATATTTGTTGTCTAAATACATCAGGAGGAGGTTTGAGGAAGACTATAATTCTTAAGAAGCTTTAGTATATTGTGGTAAATAACAAGAGAGAGGTGATAAGAGGAATTCTGCAGAGAAGCGTTAAAATAATAATAATAAATACACAACTGGAGAAAAGGTTTAAAGAAGTGTTAGATATGTTGGTGTGAGGATTTTTTTCTTTGAATTAGTTTATCACGTATTATCCACCTCATACATGGTAAGTCATCTCACTTAGGTGATTCATATTTTTCTTAGGAGCTATATGACATATGATAGATTATTGCATAGAATATTTCGTACTTGTCATATGCATCATAGTTTTTATATGCGTCATACCCAAGTTACATTCTATTTACAAATTGTAACTCCCTTTTCCATTTTGGAGGTGTGACTATTCCAGGTACGGGGGTCAAACCACACTCTCGATGTAGTCACAAAATCATGCATTTTAGATAATATTTAGTCTCGGTCTCATACTTCTATTTAGAAGGTTTTTGCATGAAGAAAGTACTAATTAACCCCCATATCTTTGCCATCTTTCTTTGTTTTTGTTCCACCATTCCCAACCTCTTACATCTATATGCACATTCTTCTTCTCTCATTTGGTGTTATTTTATCCTTGATGGGCGGCCTGGTCCCACCACGGGTACCACGATCCTTTTTTAACTTTCCCACCAATTTTTGGGCAATTTTTTACCATTGTAACATTTGATTTTTCTTGTTATCAGTATCTTCAGGGTTAATTAAAAAATTAGATCAAGAGAACCTTATAAATATAAATTTATGAGACCATAATGAGAAATTAAGCACTAGTCAATACTATCATCCACCTAGAGTTTCATCCATTTGGAGATCATTTGCATCTATTAGCTCCATCACAAAGACAAGGCTCGTTAATTAACATCACACAAACATTGGGGGAGAGATTCTATTATATTCCATGCATAGTTATCCTACATTCTACATATAGTTATTTCCCAGTACTTCACAAAGTGCAACCAACACAAAAGCACCTAGAGCATATGATGCACACACACTGGAACTACTTTTGGATATGAAATTTAGTGCAACGCTAAGTTAGTAAGGCCAATATTGTGGTAGCTAAGGTCATTCAGACCCATTCACTTGCATTCTTTTTTTAGGGTTTTGATACTTCTTTTGGTATCTTTCAGGTCTCTCTTTCATCTTCGATTATCAGTGAAACTTGGCACAGTGCAGTGAATCTGATGTGATAGACAACGAGGGTTTTAGACCACCTTCAAAACTTTTGATACTCATTCAAAGACCGTTTTTACATATTAGGGCACCCATTCTATAAACCTGAGCACCAGTAGATGCCCCAGTCCCTCACAGGGTGCTCAAGTCTAATTAGATAGCTTGGATTCATCCTTTTCGGGACTTCTGCACATACGTTGCTACTTCATGTTCCTCCAATCATTTCTACGAAAAATTCTTGTGAGCTCCTCTAACCAATTCAGTTCATTGTTACTCTCTTAGAACTCTAGGGTTTTTTATTTTCATTTTCATAGTTGTTAGGGTTACTTTCCACAGTTACTTATTGCATTTATTTGTTGTATTTACATGTCATTCTAGATTAAATTAACTATCATACATCTGACATATTAGTTAATTTTAGTTAATCATTTTGGTGAACGTGAACTTGATCTTCACACTTAGCATCCTCATCTTTCCTCTATCACGGGCCAATTTTCTTTATCTAATTTACTTAAGATATATCCTCATTTCTAGATTGTTATACAAAAATAGCTAGACACCATGTATTCAGATGAAAACACACCGCTGCAAAAAATATGTCAGATATTCAAACATTTATTTGATGACTCTAGCCCTACTAATCATATATGCAATGAAACCCTATTTGAATCAATACAAGTTCTACATAATTTATTCCAAGACAAATTTAAGCCCATGGAATCCATGATCACATATCTCAAATCTAAAATTTAATAGCTTAAGGATGTTTCTCAATCGCATGTCTATGTTCCTTCTACATCTTATATGCAATCTATGTCCACTACATGTCATCTAGTTGAACCTCAAGACATACCATTTCTTGAGCCTCTCATATTTCAACACAATACTATGCAATCTGACATTATTTTTCAGCTCCTTAGTCATCAGTTATTCACTCTACACCCTACTCATTACTATTATCCTTATCAATTAGTAAAATATCAAGGTCATCCATATTGAAATCATCATCAAATCAATGGACATAATGACAATGATTGTCACACTTTTCCACTAATAATCAAACATCTTGAGAGTCAATTATTTATTTCATTTCCTACACAACATTCTCATCTAAAAGATAAATCCCATTGGTTTCCTAAATTTTATTCATCTATATCTAGTGAGCATTATTCTAGCATGACTCAAGAAACTCCTAAGAAACAACCGCTCACACTTAGTTCACCATATCCTCCTATTCTACCATCTATGACATCACCAAGTCAAACACCTACCAAAATTTGTTCACAATCTCCTACTAAAATGTCATCTATAAAATTACCAAGGTAACCTAAACAACCACCCTTAATAGTTATTGTAGCTTTCCCTCCTCTCATGTCTAAGTTCCAACCAATCAATTTAATTAAAGAAATAAATTTTCTTACTCATTCTCAAGATACATATCCAATTCCACCACCATTGCATCATTCTATAATTAATTTTGTCCAACATTGTTCAACTGCACGTAAAATTGGTCTTTGGTAGGTGAATCTTGTCACCCTACCCTCTTGATGACACTCTCATATATTTATGGTTCTTATATAACTATTAAGAGTTATGTCACAGTAAAGAACCTCATTTCATCTTACATTAACACATCTATCTATTACATAACCACTAATATATACACATGTACATCTACAATCATCTATCACTCGTTACACATACCATACGATCTCTCATTATTTAGCCCATCACAAAATCAATCTTGCAAAACCGATGATAATTCACTACCTTCATACACCCTTTATCAAATAAGAAAACACATTATCAAACACTTGGGGGGCATAGTATTTACACACCCCCATCATATTCGTATCAACGCACCTATGATCTTCGTATTATAATACATCTACCTCATAACATAGGCATACTCATAAGACAGTTTAGTGTCATCATTACCCAATGACACACTCTGATGTTGTGGTTCACACTTGATTGTTAAGGGCATACTACACCTGAACCCCACACAATACACTATAGAAACCACACATCATGTTTCATGTCTTTGTAATGCCCCGTTCGACATTACCCCAGCTCTAACGAACCTATTGATAAGCAGGGGAAGGTGGTGGGTGTGAGTTTATTGATCATTAGTCGACCTCGACTTTGTCCCAGAAAATGATTAGTGCCCTTTCTCCTTGTCTGGCCTTCCCATGTTTGTGTCATTACTAATGTTACTAGTGGAGGGCCTCCGTAGTGCCTTTTCGATTACCTTGTTAAGGAATATCTTGTTTTCGAATTCTATATGTGGTATTAATGATGTCTTGATGTCGTTAGGGCATGTCTAGCTAGAAGAAACATCTGCATAATAATTATTATATTGAATTGTCGATTTGTGCTTATTATTATTTTACTCAGTGTTGACGGGCGATCATTATTAATAAGGTTAATAAATTTGTGTTATTATTATTATTATTAAATTTGTGTTATTAATATGAATATAGAGATCATTATTATTTTTGCTTATTATTATTTTAATTCGTCTTAGGGTTTTTAATTTTTTAGTTAAAAACTAAAAAAATAATAATAATAAATAAAATAAAAGTTTTAAAATTAAAAAAAAACCCGTGATTTTTGGGGCGGACTAGGGCAAAGGGGGTTCAGACTCCTTTGGGGGATTGTTTTCATCTTTTTGTTTTGTTGGAGAGTGAGAGAGAGCACCACCGCCATGGAGGGAGGGGGGAGCTCTGATCCATTTCTACGCATCCTCTAGACGCTGAAGAATGTGTGGGGAAAAATCCTTTGAACCTGTGTCAAACTCGAACCCTCAAACCTATGTGGCATCTCACAGCTTGGAGTCTTTTTCAGTGTTTGACCAAATGAAAGAACAAGACAACTCCACATGGAATATGTTTTCTGCGGTGTGTGGAAGGACGTGGGTCCCTCATAAGGTAGTCACACTCTTTCAGCATGCAACAAATAGGTCTCCAACCTAATGAGTTTACATTTGCCAGTGCACTCCTGGCCTGTGCCAGCATCCCCCCAGCCTGTGTAAAAAAATGTGTTCTAGAACCTGAGTGGGCTTTTGATAGTGCATACAATGATAGAGGGGTTTTTTCAGATGTTGTAGTTGCAAATGCCTTGGGGGATGCATGTGAAATTGCTCCATTTCAGGCCACCAACCCAATCAGTTTACATTTGCCAACGTGATTCCATCCTGTGCCAAGATGGAAGCTTTGGAGTAGGGTATGAAATATAGAATCTGGTTTATTGTAGGATTTTGTTCTTGAAGCATCATAGTTGATATGCGTGAAAAATGTGGAAGTGTGTCATACTTGGTATGTATGAAAAATGTGGAAGTGTATTCAATGCATGTGAATTGTTCGATAAAATGCCTCAAGAAATGCAGTCTCATGGAGTGCCATGATTATAGGATATGCACATAATGGTTTTGTTCAAAAGTCTTTAGAAACTTTGAAGCAACTACACTTGCAACTATGGAGCCTCCTGTCCATTACTAACATTCTCTCAACCCATGTGCAAGAATGGAGCCTTATGTAGGCCCTAGAAAATTGTTAAAACATAATGTGAAACGTATTCTATTGGATAACTTCAAGTGATTGGGAAGTATGGGTGATGTTGTGGAGGTTAGATTGAGGCTCGTGACCTGGTTGTCGAAGTGCCCAAGTGAGACACTGAATCGAAGCCTACGGGTTTGACCAACTCCATTCCTCCCAGGCATGGTTCATCTCCCTTTATCTCTCATAATTCTCATGATTTTGTTCTCATTTGTAACTTAATAGAATTTTAAAATATTACAATTTTAATACAATTAATTGTTTATATCAACTCATTGCAAAAAAAATATGAAATGTCATGTCGTAACTCACGAAGTAAAAATAACTCATTTACATTAAACCATGAACTTCCACCCTCATTCTGAGGTGATTTATAAAACTCCTTACCCAACTAGATCACTACAATATTGTTTTATCGACCAGATAAAATTTACTTCCCAGTAATAAATTTGATAATCCCCCTATTTAAATACTTAACTTTTACATTTTTAGAAGACTCATTAAGTACCCTTCGTAACTCTGAAAATGAGATGTTAAGCTCTATTCATGTACCTTGTTATGTGAGGAGTCACCTTGACCTCTGATTGACCCAAATGAACATTTTTGATATTTTTGACGCTCTTATAGGAGCCCAGTTACACTGGTTTACAACAGTAGAAAGCTTGTTAAATCTAGAAAGTTGGCTTTCATTTCAAACAACCATTTAAAACTTGGATAGAGAAATTAATATCCGTCTTCGTAAACCTCTAGTGTTTTTACTAGAAAATTGCATGGAACTTTCAGTTTAGGGAAAAATGCTTGTCTGGATATTTTGATGATGACATTTTGTAGGCCTCTGGTCACAGTTTGACAAAGTCAAACTGGACCAATTAGGACCAGTGGCTTCAGATGTTATGTTTGTGGAGCCTATTTTCATGTTAGAGTGTGGTACACCTTCTATGTGTTACACTCGGGTATTTTTACGGTGGTCCTTCTCGCTGGTGAGCGGGTCAGGGGGGTTCAGGGGGTGAAGCCCCCCCGATGGAAGGGGGCTCGGGGGTGAAGCCCCTGAAGAAAATTTTCATGGGTGGTTTATTAACCCATGGGTAATGGGTAACCGTTATGGGCTGTTTTTTGGGCCCATGTTTTTTCGGTACCCATTGTTTTGTAAAACCGCCTCTTCGGTTACCCATAGGTTTATGGGACAGTTTTGTTTTTCCCCATTGTTTTGATACCCACGGTTTTGTAAAACTACTTAAGCTATTGTCTATTTATATGGTGTTATGCATATGATAGATATACAAGAAAATGTATTACAGATGTGTTTTGAATTCGAGTGTGAATTCTGTAGAGTTTGTTGAGCATAGCTCCAAATAGATCTAGGTATTGTATTGAGAGAGTGGAGGCTTGTAATAAAATCTGAGCAAGTGATTCTTGGTGGACGTAGCCCAAATTGGGTGAACCACGTTAAATCTTGTCTCTCTGTGTTGTGTTATTCTGCACTTTTATTTCAGATCTGTAATATTTTCAGCATATTAGTTTCTACTTTTGTGATACTGTAAGGGATTATTCCACATATTTTATCTCTTATTCTCTAACATCAGAAAACTTGTCGCCGTTCGAAGACTGCTTTCCAGTTCTGAGTTCCATCAAATCTGTTGAACTCTCCTTGTATAGGATAATTTGTAGGAAGTTTCTCATTGCGCGTGCATCCATTGAACATCAGTTTTGGACATGGTCTTCTAAGCCCTCAAGCTAACTTTTGTTCGATTTTCACTGGGCCAACTATGACTAGTGGCCCTGGAAAACTAGCCACCAAACGCAAACCATTCAATTTTTTCCAATTCTATCAGTTGCTATGAACTCTTGGTATATCTGGGGACATGTAAAAATTTAGTCGTGGTATGTGTTCTCCTCAAAAGACAACTTTAGGAAGCGGTTTCTTAGCCTCCAAGCCCGTTTTAAACATTTTTGTAGCTCGTAAGAAAATTTAATAATAGAAAGCTGCGAGACCCTTGTCGGGTTTCCAAACCACTGTAGATACTTTTAACACATGTAAATAACTATTTAAAACACTATAGTGTAACTTGTTGTGTGAATTAGAACTTCTGACAAAATGGTGTTTTCTCTCTCTTCCCTTCTCTCTCCTGGGTTACAAAAGAAGTAAAATGAAATGTAATGAATACATGTCTCTAAACATTTTATTTTGATTGCAAAATTTTAATTGTTATCATATGTAAATGGGAAACTGAAAAATGATAATTATGTTAGATTATGGTGGATGCCATGCTAGGAAATTATACCTGATATCATGCTCACGTGGTTTTTGCAGGATGAAAGAACGATGACGAAAAGGTGATGTGTAATTCATTCATTATCATTGTAATTTCTATAGTTCACTGTTAAAGGAATAAATGTATAATGTAGTCTTGTGTTTCAGAAGGTTATATTTGATAAATTGTTGTGTATGAGATGCTAGATTCAAGGATATCTAGGAAATGTGCATTTAATCGTAGGTTAATTTGATTTATAGTACACCTGGTAAAAATGTTTGATATTTATATAAGGTAAATGAATTTGAAGTAATATCGTGTAGTGCATATTTAGTGTTCAATAAATGATTGAGTCATCTTGTGCATTCATACTTTGTAAATGTAATAAAGAGAATTAAACTGAAACACTCTACCCTTGTTCAATATCGGAGCATAACTTGTTTTCATGTGTAATACTCCTTACCATAGATGACATTGAAAACCGTAGAATGAACTTAAACTCAGCACTCGATGGAACCTCCTAGTTTGAGTAAACAAGAACCTGAGAATTGGGGTCATTGTCTTAGTCAATATGTTTAGTGACATTGTCATAAACATGGTAGATAGGAGTGACACAGTCAAACCTTTCTTGGAGTATGTAGACATAACTCCTCCTTCATTCCCTAGCGGACTACCTTTTCATCCGAAGATATATTTAAAATTAAAGTTCTTCATCGAATGAAATCCTTGTTAGATCTAGACGACATAGATGGAGGTTGTGACTTAGTTGTTCTATCTCTTAAACTCTCATTAATGAACTCCTTACCTCCGCTCAGCTAAATGTGTTACCTTGGTTTCTCTCAACATTACTCCTGGGTCCTTTCTAAATGTGGTTTAGTATAAATATGTTCTCTTTCTTAAACCACATATATAGTTGAGGGGTAGACCCTTAGGTGAAGCTGGAATTAATTTAAACCTCAGTTGATTTGGATGTTAACTTGGGTTCATGTGAAGCTTCAAGTATTCTAACCTTTTATGCCTTCAAGAGGTTATTCAAACACTTCATAACTCCTTGTACAAGACAATGCTAAAAATAAGACCATACTATGACGTAGAAAATAAAGCATATAAGAGTAAAAAAAAAATGAGAATTGAGGTTAGGGATACTGCCACTCTTGGAGACATTATAACTCATTTAAATATATTTATGTGTTTCAAAGAATATGTATTGCATTGTTGTGATCAAACTACGAGAAGACCAAATTATATAAATATAAAAGGAATTCATTAAGTTATTGCACTTTATTAACTATGGTAACGAAATAATTATTCCATGATCAAGGAATGTTTTGTGGTAAAAAGCTATCTTGTATTTTAAATCTCCGTTAAATCCTAATATCGCTATATGGACACCAAGTCACATTCAATTGAGTTGTAAGAGTAAAAAGGTAGACATTGAATCGTGTTTGAGAAGAATATTTTCAACCTAACGACAAGATAATTAAGTATTTTATACACATTTGAATTATGCCAAATAAGTATGCAAGTAATGGAAAATTTTGCAAAGAATAAGAAGCCAACTTACAAAAGGGTCGAGTGGTAATTTAACTGGGGAATTAACTTAAGAATCTGTAGGTGAACAAACGATAAATTTATCCTTGCACAATAATGTTTTTGGGATGTTAAATCATAACTAAAATACAATTAAAGAAATGATGTGTTGTGGGTTCACCATTCCTGAAGTCATGTTCTTGTGGTTGGGTCATTACTAGTAACTATTCATTGGGAAAAGTGTGGCATCGACATGCCTATGTTGTTTTCATGTGTTTATGTGAGTTGGTGACTTATGTGATTGTCGTATGCGAGTCAAGTTTCTGTACTTGGAGCCATTGCTGTGCTATGTGTAGTGAGCAATGTAAGTAAAAAAAAAAGTATCCTGGTATTTTAGTATTGTAAATGTGTGTGTAAAATGTGGGCACCATAGTCTTACATCCTACATTATACATTTATTCCTCACCTTTTCAATATTTTCATATCTATACATCACCCATCATACTAGTCATCATCATACTCACCTCATATTGCATCCTACATACTATACGCTCTTAGGCACAATACACATATAGCATTCAATATTATACACTACATACACATCACATGGTCATTTTTCATCCTCATTACATATACTACATCCTCTTCTACGTGGTGCACTCTCTACCCTATGATGCACTTTATCTCCTTGGTCCATACTAGACTACTGAGGTTTTGCCAATCAAATGGACCTTACATTCATCGTGTATTTATACTTCGACCTTTCATCATGTGACATTTGTAGGATAGTGACACGTGTTATAGGCTTAATTGTCAATTACTCTATCATCTTGTAGTGGTATACACTTTAGGCTACATAACCACTCCTTATTGTCCATCTTGTAGTGGTATGTACACTTCAGGATACATCACCACTCCCTTTATTCATCTTGTAGTTGTATATGCTTTAGGCTACATCACCACTCACTACTATTCATCTTATAGTGATATACGAGTTAGGATAAATCATCACTTCTTTATTCACCTTGTCATCATATATTCTTTAGCTATAGAGTTGATGAAACAAATCATTTCTAGGTCACATCTCATCAATAAACATACACATTCATCACAACATGTTAGACATAATATACACTTTGGACACTTCCCGATGATGCACTCTTATTTATGGTTCATTCTTGACTGCTGAGGGGGAAAACTAAATGAACCTCACTACATAAATTTTCATTCACTCAGGGAGCACGTGGCTCTTATCACTCTATTTTTCATTCCAGTCCATCCATCCAAAACATATTGCATATTATGGTTACTTTTACTCTTTCTTAATTTTTCTTGTTCATGGTCACTTTATTACACGTGCTAGTTAGATTACTAATATGTCATTTATTTAAACCATTCAAACATGCCTATTTACATCTTATCATGTTTTTGATTGTAGATACAAGTCTCTTACACATAACATAGATGATTTCCTTCTACCCTTCCTACACAGATCGCTGGTAGCATCTATGTTTGTCTCTTCCAAGTGATATTGTTTCATTTATTAGTTAAAACGTTACATTACTTGATTATACATGCTTTCGATATACTAGTTATATTTCTAACATGCTAATGGGTGCTTCATGTTCAAAATTTGTTATGCAGGGATATTTACTTCCATACTTGTTTGTTACATTGCATGATATTGTTTTCTCTTTTATACGAGCCTTTCCGTTTGTTGGGTGTGCACACTTGTTTGTTATATATAGCCATGATGGCTTTGCATGAGTTTCAACACCGTGAGTTATGTAACATGTTTGCATCCTGATTTGTCCAGCTTATTTTTTATTATTGCGTGTTTACATTAATACTTTTATTTGTATCTTATACATTATTTGCATAGCTTATACACTGTTTTCTATATGCGTACTTGTTTATATTAACACTTTTTTTTCTATCCTTTTGTTTGTGCACGCCTTAGTTTCTACCAAGCACATTCCCTTCCCCTTGTAGGGAAGAATTATAGAGAACATGTGGTTGGTTCTGTTTCAGGCTGCATTATCCTATCAGTGATGTCGCACATGCCCCCAAAGAGCGGGGAATCATTTGGGATTTTATATACTACACAATGCATTTATACTAGTTCAATTCAGTGTACTTTCCACCCTTGGCATTGTGGGTTACATACAATGAGTGGGTTCAAACAAGTCTATGAAAATTGTACACGGTGGATTTTACAAGACATGATAGTCCTTAGAATTTTGGGAAGCAGTTAAAGGTTCAAGGATACAACGGAATTCCTCCCTATAATTCTTCGGCAAGTGGCATTGGATCACCAAAAAAACTAGTACATACAAATATATCTTCACACACATTTAGGAAAGCAGTTACATGTTCGAGGATACAACAAAATTCCTCCATACACTTCTTCAGCATATGGTGTTGGATGGCCTGAAAAACCTGTGAAGTACGGGATATCCTTTTACACTCTCTTTCTTTACATGCACTAGGTGCACATGTTCCATTTATATTTTCCATCTGCATATTTTACATTCACATTATTTTTACATTCATACAAATGTGTATTTTACATTTCATTTTTACACATACATACATACATACATAAATATTTGACTAGATCATTTTTTCCTTTCAAGTCCGGCTGTATGAGAAACAATGAGTCAAATGGGGGAAAAAATAAGAACAATGATGATGTCAACAACAACACTTCATGGAAACACACAATATACTAACCATGCAGGTCTGGCCATATGAGAGACGAGTAGTCAAATGTGGGCAACAAAAATAATAAAAATGACATCAACAACAACACTTTACAGAAACACACAACATACTATCCATGCAACTACATTACACACGTCAATAGCTACACACATGTGTTTCCACCCTAGGTTCACTCTCATCACGTTTTTACACTTTTTCATCTTTAGTTTGCACGCTCCATCATCTTTTTGTCATTCCACGCTTTGTCTAGTCCTTCAGTGTATCATCTACTACAATCTTCATGGACATTAGATACACATATCTATCTAATTTATGTTACCAAGCTTTCCTCTCACCAACATAAAGTGGGAGCAAAATATAGTAACAAAATCATGCACTTTTGATACTATTTAGTTCTGTAGTCATACTACTATTTAGAAGGTTTTTGAGTGAAGAAAGTACTAATTAACCCTCATCTTTTGACCATTTTTCAATTCACATCAGTTTAGCCTTCACTAGGGCACCCATGGGCACCCTAGTTCAACTAGGGGTGCCCCAATCCTTTTTGATCATTCCCACCACATTTTTACAATTTTTGACCATTGCAACATTTTGTTTTTCTTATGGTCAGCCTCTTCAGGGATACTTATGAAATTATATCAAGAGAACCCTATAAATTTAAAGTTATGAGACCATAGTGAGATAGCAAGCACTCATCACTACTATCATCCATCTAGAGTTGCATCAATTTGGAGATCATTTGCATCCATTAGCTCCATCAAAAGGAAGAGGTTGGTTAATCTGCATCACAAAAACATAAGGGGAGGGATTCTATTCTATTTCATGGACCATTCTAAATCTAGTTATTCCTCTTTACTTCACAAAGTGCGACTGGCACAAGAGCACCTAGAGAACATGATGCACACACACACTATGACTAACTTTGGGTCTAAAAAATAGTACATTGATCACTCCATTAGTAAACCCACTATTATGGTAGCTAAGGTAAGTCCAACCCATTCATTCACATTTTTTTATGGTTTTGATACTTATTTTGGTTTCTTGTAGGTCTCGCTTTCATCTTGGATTATCAGTGAGACCTAGTGCAGTGCAACGAATCTGCTGTTATTCACAACGAGGGTTTTAGACCACTTGCTAAACTTGTGAAACTCAGTCCCAGACCTTTTACACAGACTAGGGTGTCCATTATGTAGAATTGAGCACCCACAGGTGCCCCAATCCCTTTCCAGATGCTCAAGTCCATCTTGATAGCTTAGATCAATCCTTTTCGGGACCTCTGCATAGTCGTTTGTGCTTTATATTCCTCCAGTCATTTCTACGACACAATCCAGTGAGCTTTTGTAACCAGCTGAGTTCATTTTAACTCTCTTATCACTCTAGGGTTTTATATTTCCATTCTCACAATTTCTTGGGTTGGTTTCCATAGTTACTTATTACATTTATTTAATATATTTACATGTTGTTCTAGATTATATTAACTATCATACATATCACATATTAGTTAATTTTATTTAATCACCTAACATGTACTCTCTTTTTTGATCTTTGAGTATGAGTAGACCATTTTTTCTTTATGCATTGAAAAGTTTATACAGTTCATGTTTTTCTTGAAAATTACACGGAGGAATTTTACATTATTGATTGAGTACAAAGCCATTTATATACAAATCAGTCCATGAATTCTTTGAGACCTCTTTCATGGTATTATAGAACTCATTACTAGTTTTAGATTACTCTCGGTTTTGTATTCATTTTCCCTCATATAAGTTTTGAATTGAATGGGAATACATGTTATATTTTCTTGATTTTGGTCTCTTTTTTCTTGGAAGGTACTAGTCTTGGTTTTGTTGGTTTTGGGTGTTTTGTAAATCCATAGGTATAGTAGGGAGTTTTTGAAATTTTGTAAGTTTCAGTTTTTAAGTTGTGGAGAGTTTTTCTTTGGACCAAATCGTCCCAATTTCACCAATCTAGGTACATAACTATTTGTGCAACCGCGCCACCTCACACTACTATTGATCTCACGAAACTCTACTCTAATTCATCTACACGTACAACTCGCTTACTAGCTCACCACTTTAGATTGGTTTTCTTCCTTCCAAAACAGGATGACCCTAACATCCTATCAATCTATGCTCGATGTTGTCGACGTACCTATGATTTCCCATTAATCAACACCAACTTGTTGGATCCATGACACCTACGAAGTCGACAATATCATGTCCTTCCTTTCAGATTCGTCAACGAAACAACCGGACGTGTTCACCTAATATCATGTCCTTCCTTTCAGATTCGTCAACGAAACAACCCGACGTGTTCACGTAATTGGTGATAGATTACCTAAATCACATAGGGTTCAATATCATCTCACCAGGATCGTTGGGCTGTTAATTACCGTGTTTTCCACGTGGAAGGATATTGAATCAGATTCAGCCGATGTCTTTTCTAATCAAATCGACATCTCAACTCACCCGCAACTCTCCTCATCCGAATCCATCTCACCCACAATACTCCTCTTATGTAGCTAGCTCGATGGAAACACTCCTCATCCGGAGCTAGCTCGCCTGAATCACTCCTTATCTAGAGCTAGATCTCGTGATGTGTACCTTGTCTAGACCCAAATTTCTTGTAGTGCTTCCCGTTCAGAGTTGCATACTTTTTGTTTAGAGATGCATACATTTTGTCCAAAATTGATTGTTTTTTTCCGAACTTGGCCATATATTTGTTCTTGAGCTATTTTTATATAGTGTTTTGAAGCTCATTTTAATTAAATACTTTTCCTTACAGGTTCGTTAGTGCATCCACAACAACCTTTTTCTAATGAAGGCTTATTTGTGACGTGAGACACATCTTCTCACACGACACTCTCTTTTTCCCATCTCACTTGTTTACAATCTATTTTTTTCTTACTACTATGTTGTCTCGTTACACACTCATGAGAATGTTTGTGGTCTCCACACTTGCGTAATGTTTCACAAATTGTAAGTTTAGTGGCTAATTATTTCACATCACATGAATGCATTATATTGTAATCAACTCACCAAATTATTCAAACATCCCTTGGGGTCTTAAAACTATTGTTCTTTGGAATTTTCTTCTATCATGGCTTAGAACCTTCATCATTATGTTGTTTACTTATGTTCAGACAATTATTTGGCTTGCAAAAATGGGATACTAAATCATTGAATTATGCATGGTTTGTTACCTAGTCTCCTTTATATTATTCTTAAACTCGATGATCTTATGCAACAAAATAATTATTTGAACAAAAATGACATGGTATATGGACTAATTTTTCTAACAATTTCCGGGGACCTTCTACATTAGATTGAGTTAACAAAGTTCCCTTACACTGCATGGACATTCATCTTCCAGTTACATGGAAAAAATTATTCTTTGTCTGAAATCTTGATACTTCCTTAGATGACCGCTCACCAATGGATAATAATGAGATCACTAAAATATTATCTTATGATACGGTTGCACCAACATATTTTTTTTCATAACAATTTAGTATTTCTCACTTCAGGGATGCCATTAATTCTCATCCATAGTATTCAATGGTTGATTGTTTAGTAACCATACATTTTGCATCAAATCTCCATTTTTTTCCTTCGAGAGAATATATAGATTCCCTTGATTCCATCATGGAGATTCCTTCATCCAGATTTATTTCATCAGAATTTATTGTTGCTTAATCACATGCTTCAAATAATTCTCCGTAATAGGACATTAGTTTCATTGTCTTGGATTTAGATGACATGGACAAGGACACAAAATTCACTTTGCAACATCTTCTTCAAGATCCACCTACTCTAGAGATCCTCCTTCTTGACAATGCATATATGGTTACAAAATCTCATCTTAAAGATCTTTATAATATTAAATATACATTTGTTGATATATTATATCCATTACATATTGAGTAACCTATGGATATATTTTGTGCTCCCCTTCTTATACCAATGATTATAGAATTTTAGATCCATCAGATTCCATAGGAGCTCATCAGAGAAATTCTTCTGTGCGAGTTGAATAGTTTTCTCCTCCTCTTCTTCTTCTAGAAATGTTGCAATTTATACATGGGTACTATTGGTGGTAAAACTTGCACCCGTGTCTCAAATCTGGAAGGACCAAGTTTTTTCATACAACAATGGAAGTGTCTGCAAGTTGTGGGACCTTGTGCACTTGAGACGAATCTCCAGAGAAGGTAGGTTCCTCTATCTATGTCTACTTTTACTTCCACTCCTAATGTTGAAAGGTAAAACTAAGCTAACAATGCCAATGGACCAAGTATAGAAGGAAACCATGAAAGGAAACTACAGTAAGGAAAGTGATAGATCTAAGAAAAGAGGGATGAACAGTATTTATTCTGAGAAAAAATGAAGGGAAAGGTGTGAAAGAAGGCTAGGCATGTGTAACACAACTAAGACGCATTTACAAGATCAATTTCATGAAACACAACTAAAAAGGGAACTACAAGGGCTGTAGGATGACACAATAAGCATTCAATTTAAAATAAAGGCAAGAAGAAAGAATAAAAACATGCTTAGGATAGAGAATAGTTAAAAACAATGCTTCCATTACTTCTAGAAATGCACAAAACTATTACAATGGTGAAAGAGAGCGATATCCACATGTACGAGCCAGAGATAGAGGTATGCGTCTCAGAATACAAAATATGAAGTCCTTAGAAAAATACATTGAGGAGCCAAAATGTCCAACGTTAACAATCAACCCAACTCTTACATTTATTTATGAATCCATGGAAGATGAATAAAACGATGGAAAACCCAATTTTGAAATACAACCACCAACAACATGCATTTAATTCCTGTAAATGTTCCTATAAATTCATTTCCCAAAATTTATTTGGTATGTTAGAGAAGGAAAGCGGGTAAATCAAATCAAATTGATGGGTTAGAGCAATCAAATCTTCTCATTAATACCTAGAAATACATTTTCCCATTTCTCACCTACT
Organism: Taxus chinensis; assembly: GCA_019776745.2. NCBI lineage: Eukaryota > Viridiplantae > Streptophyta > Pinopsida > Cupressales > Taxaceae > Taxus > Taxus chinensis. Next base: position 228,668,938 of record CM034147.1, on the reverse strand, counting down.
AGGTCTCCAAGAATTTGAATTTGAATGTCTAACATTGTAGCCTACATAGACAACTATTGATTGAGACTAAGAACGCATCGATTAGATCTTTGTAGCAAAAGATATGGCTATCAGAATTTTGTTAGAGTCATCTACACACGCAAGACTCATGGCATGCATGGATTGGATGAAAGGATAACCAACTGTCCAAATATTCTTGTCATTTCTACCACGTGTCACCCATTGATTTTTTTCAAGGATTTGGGGTGTTGTTGGTGCTCTTTGATAGGTTGGATTTGGCACACACAAGGATGTCAGAATGACATGGCATGAAATGATGTAAGAAGGTGCAAAAGTATGCACACAGAAGAATGAGGCACAGGAAGAAGGTCAGAGGAAGTCACGTGTAATTACAATGCACATGGAGGAAGTGTGGAACAATGGTGAGCAGAGATTGTATTGTCAAGGAGCAACTATTATAAGGTAATTATGAGTAATTGCTAGAGAGAAGGAAAATGCACATAAGATACACACAAGGTAAGAGTGGAACAAATAAGAAAATTAAAATTGAAAGGGGAGAATAGGAAGCACGTAAGGACGCACAAGGAAACATTGACCAAGTGAATGTGCCAAGGAGATAATTGAGGTGTGTGCCACTATAATGAAGATCTCTGAGCCAAAATATGTATGTAAGTTATCCAAATAACTAGCAGAGTTATTTGGAAAATAGTTTTAGTGAATTTTTAGGCCATCTTCCTGCTAGATGAAGGATATCGGTAGCCTAGAGCATCCATTGGGCATGGAGTCTACTATGTAATCATGAAATTCTGATTTCTACCTTTGAAGAACTACCCATGAAGTCACTTAAAGGATAATTTCATCACACTATTATGAATCCTTCAAACTATTGAAAGAATACCAATACTCTGGAAGGAAAAGTAGAGTGGTCGCAGGAAGCACGCGAGAAGAAAGAACTATGTAAAAATAAATAACTTCACGCAATGTAGTTAGAAGAATTGAAACTACTCTAATATATACAAAATGATGCAGAAAACTTGATGGAAGGATTTTATATGGATCCCATTTACTAGGATTTACAGCATGCCTCCATCAATATGAGTTAACTTGAAAGAGTTATCCTCCTTGCATGCACTGATGATGTATGGGACACACCAAAGTGCATCAAACTTTGAATGTCACCCTGGTGTAGCTCTTTTAGCACTCCACTTTAATACCAAGTCCCCAGCTTTGAAAGCTTGAGGTCTGGCCTTTCTGTCAAACCATTTATTTTTTTCTTGTTGATGTTGTTCTAGCTTGATCATGGTAGAGATCCTTCATTTTCAATGATTACCCATCTTTACCATTCTGATTTATCTCTCGTCTGTGCCTTCGATCTCGAGCTGCTAGGTAAGCACCAATGAGTTGAACTCAAGTGTTAGAGGAAGTGTAGCCTCCTTTCAATAGAAAAATTTATAGGGAGAAGTACCTATTTCCTTTTTAACTATGATTTTATCATTTTAGAGCACACGTGATACCTTTGTATGCCACTATCTTTGGCTAATGTTCATTGTTCACTTCATGATCTTGATCAAGTTCTTATTTGTTGACTTTACTAGACCACTACCCCGAGGGTAATAGTTAGAAGAAGTCTTCAGATAGATGCCCATATTTTGAGCCCATTCAATGATTGTAGTGACAAGGAATTATTTTGCAATATCAGAGATAATGGTTTGAGGAATGCCAAACCTTGTGACTATACCTTTGAGAAAGTCAAGGATGACTGAATCTGTTGATTCCTTGAGTGTGACATATTTTGTCCCTCTGTTAAAGTAGTCTGTAGCTCTCAACACCCATCTATGTTCAGTGTTTGAAGGTGGATTGATCATGTCTATGAATTCGATACCCCATCGCGCAAAAGGATGATATGCTTGGATTGATTGGAGGGGAAGCATTGAATTTTTTTCTGTAAATAAAGTGGATTCCGTACATTTTTTAACCCACATGTATGCATCTACAAACAGAGTAGGCCAAAAGATACATGTCATTTTGATCTTCATTGATGTAGTTTTTCAAGAGAATTTTCCACCAGAGAATCCATCGTGAAATTACACTAACGCTTTTTCAGTTTGTGCACCATTGATACACCTTAATAGCTAACCATCAAGATTCTTCTTGACGATAAGTCCATCAATCAAAACATAATAGATATATTGTAACCTCAAATGTATTCTCTTTTCCTTATTTAAGCCAGGAGGGTATACGCCCTAAGAAAGGAATGTGATCATGTCCTTCATCACATCGCGTGTGGCAGGGTCTATATTCTGCTCAAGTTATGTGTGCGAGAGAGATTCATCAAGAAATAATGAAGTCTCATATTCATTGTGTGCATCCTCAACAAGATTCTTACAGAGTGCGCTACCTCTTACCAAATTTGTGGATTCTATAGTCACATCATATTCCATGATTTTGGTCACCCATCATGCCCTCTTTTTACTGATTTCTTCTCCCATGATGAAGTCTCTAATAGAAGAGTGGTATACTAAAACCTTGATATGATTTTTTACGAGCATACTCTTGTATTTCTTGAGTGCACGTATGATGGAGAAGACATGCTTCTTCACGTGACTATATTTTAATTGATAATCCTTTTGCATCGTGGCTTAAGAAAGCCACTAGTTTTTCCATCCCATGTTCATTTTCTTGTGTTAGGATAGTAGCAACACTCATATCAATTCCATAAGCATAAAGGATAAAATAATTTGAGTAATTATGGTTGATGAGTGCTGGTGCATAAGTAATCTCTTACTTGATTTTGTAGAAGCTTTCTTTTCCTTCCATTGTCCATCTGAAAGTTATGTCTTTCTTGAGCATGAGGGTGATGTGACGAGCCAATCCTTTAGAGTTACGAATAAAATTCCTAACAAAATTAATCTTTTCGAGGAAGGACTGCAAGGCATTTTTGTGCATCGGTAAGGAAATGAATAGGAAGGTAAAAACACATTTAGGATCCATTGTGATAGCATCCTTTAAAACAACATGGCCTAAGAGCTTTCCCTACAGCACTGCAAAATTAAACTTCTTGGGGTTAAGACATACCCCGTATTTTTTGCATCTCTCAAATATTTTCTCCAAGTGCGCCATATGATCCATGCTTTGCTTTGAGAAGATAATGATGTCATCTAGGTAGACTGTTAGGTTAATTAATTATTCATAATATAAATTGATTATTTAATTATTTTTATTAATTAAATAATGTTGTTATATGGTTATATTATAAACCATATTATTGTTGTATTTTGTTACATGGTTTTATCAACCATATTTGGCTTATTCTTTTCATGGGTATAATTGTTATGTAGTTATAACAATTATGTGCTTCTCGGATGTAATATTAGAAGCTACTGTATTGGTTTTTGCATTGTTGCAACTCCTCTTTTGTTTGTATTCAGTAGTATAATACCTATAAGTATTACAACTCATTTCATTATACCTAGTTGATTTCACATTAATATAATCTACATGCTTATGTCCCTATTTTGTGAAATTAGATTTTGTACCAGAGTGAATTGAAGCTCCTAGAAAGGTTGGAGAAGGTTGCAGAGGAAGGAGAATCTATGGAGAAGAAATCTACATCAACGGAGAGCTAGTGCTACCTCTTATAGCTTCCCAGAACCCCTTAGAAACTCACCTGTGTGAAATCTAGGTAAATGTAAAGCAATTTTTTTTGCTTTGGTGCCCTCTGCACCAGCAAATTTTATTTCCTGGAACTTACAATTTTTTTTTAAAAAAATCCCCATCAAGGGTTTTATCTTTAAATTGTTTAGTTACAAATAATTTATCTCTACTATCAAATTTGGTGGAGTTGTTTCTATGCATGGGGTCAAGCAAGTTGGCATATAGAATGGATCAAACTGAGTTCATTCTTGTAGTGGTAAGATCTCAAACCGAGCCAAGTTCAACATTTCATTTTTGATCCATGCATTGAAAAATGTTGCAGTCTACTTGTATTTGAGTTGTGGACAACCTGTGTTTAGCTGGGAGATCTGTCCAACCACAGTGGTATAATATTGGGTGGCTCCATTGGTTTGAAATCTACCAATACTACTCCCCCTATGGTCACAAGCTTGAAGCTCAATCTCCATGCAAAAACAAAACCAACTTCACATGTAAACAAAGTCTTCACTATCAAAAAACAACGTGGAGTAGTCCAAGCTCACTCCTTCACACACGAAATCTACAAAAACAAAGCAACACCATGAGTAATACCAAACGGTGACCCTGCAAAAGAAACAACACAGATCAAAAATAGTGAAGCAAATGTTATCCACACGACCTACACATATCAATATACGCACCTACAACAAAAAGCAAGAGCATAAAAACAAACGGTGAGCTCAAACATTAAAATGGTGACCAAAAATCAATGCAAAAGGAAGAAAAAGGTTGTAGATCTATTTTAGGGGACAGATAACCCTAAATTACCATCCTGCAAGCTCATGCCAAGTGGATTCCAATCCTTCTAGGTCACAATTTTTTAAAGAGGTGAGTTCAAACTTTATCTTCTTTAAATACAAGTTTGTTCTGTTCATATTCCAAGCGCACATAGTGCCTAGGTGGATAGAGGATAGACTTAGAAGTGTGAATTGCATGGTTCAAATCACACTAAAAACACAAATTTGTCAATTTTGAAATTTAGATGAAAATTTAGTGAAACTGTCAAAATTAGAGAAGGATTTAGTGGAAAACCTTCACTAAACCTATTAGTTATAACTAAATAGGTCGCTAAATATTTAGCGGGAAAATCCCTAAATTTAGGGTTAATGTTTTTATCCATTATGCCTTTTTTTATTTCAGGAAACATTTGCTAAAGGAATACCAACCAAAAACTTCATCTTGGGCCTCTTTTTAACAGTTTCTGGCATTAAGGGTCATATTGGTCTCCGCAGGCCATTAGGGCCCGCAAAACAAAAAAAATCTGTCATTCAATTTTTCCATATTTTTTAATGTAAGTTGTATACTTTAGTATATTGTTATAATTTAGAGGTTACCGTAGTCAACTATAAACTTTGTAATTTCTCAGAAACTAGGAGAATATTGTAATAAAAATAGTCAAAAGTTTGTTCTGCGATACTCATAAGATCTTAGATCTCATTTGTGGAGTTCAGTATATATACCGTGCCTCTGGGAAGTACTTAAAGGTAAATCCATCACGACTACTACTATACTTAATGCCTAATATAACTGCAACAACATCATCTGGGCATCGACACTTTAAATCGATGGGGAGTAATAAGGTCACAGTGCACACACTATGAGCCATCGCATCTATCTATGAACGATTACACGACATAAATCCAGACAAAAAAATTATCCAAGTATATAGCGAAGTTACACATGCGTATGAGGATATTTCTTTGATCCGGTGTCAATAATCACATAGACCCCTTTCATTACTATCTTGGTACCATGTATTGAATTCTTTCATGTACGTTAATGCCTCTTTCACGTACCACCGGGTATATAGAAAGGGTGAGTTTCTTCCACATACCTCTGGGTATATAGGAAGGGTGCGTATATAGAAAGGTTCGACATATAACACTGATGGTATATAGATTGGGAGACCTTATACCTGGAGTGATAAGAGACAAACCCTGTCAGTGATCTCTATAAAATGGGCACCAATGCTCCAAAAAAATTTCTTCTGGATTCACAACTATTGAGAGGAAAAAACTATGCTACATGGAAGACAAAAATAAAGACACAACTTGAGTTTGAAGAAATTTGTCCTATTGTAACTGGTACTCGAACTAGATCAACAACTAATATAACAAAGGAAAGGCTGTTTGATAGAGCAGATCAGAAAATCAAACTCATCATCTTATTTAGAGTGTCTAAAGATGTGCAACCCGATATTTGAGATGCCACAATAGCCAAAGAAGCATGGGATAAGTTGAGCATAGTATATAAGGCCAAGAACAAGAATGTTATACTAAATTTGTAGATTAAGTTACACACATAGTAGTTAAAGCAGAATGAGAAAATAGAAGCTTTCTTAAGAAGAGTTACAAAATTGAGGGCTTCACTCCTAGCCCTAGGAGAAGTGGTCAAACATGATGATCTCATTCCCATTGTTCTAAAATCACTCCCTTCTTGAAACCTTATTTTTGTAACAACATTAAACTTGTTAGATATGACAATTAGTTTTGACAAATTGGTAAACGTACTGCAACAAGAGGAAGTAATGCACAATAAGGATGATGAAGAAGATCAGGAACTTTCTTCACATCAAAAATGGAAAGAAAAAGGTAAAGGAAAACCTAATTCCTATCAAAAGTCCCAAAATCAAAATCATTATCAAGGGGACAGACAACAAAAGAAGCAATGTCCAATCTCCAAAAGAGGACATGATTTAAAAGATTATTAGTATAATTCTTACAAGAATGGTTCATTAAGCAACTCTGGACCTCAACAACAACAATCTTAGAAGGGACATTCTAATAAAAATCATGGGTAGAAAAAGGGGAACCGGAAAAGAAGACCCCATCAACAAGGAAATGTTGCTGAGCAACAAGAACAATCAGACAATGAAGACTACTTGTTCACTACTCGATCAAGTGAACCATCTATGTCATCTAGTGATGTTTGGTATGTTGATTTGGGGGCCACTTGACACATGACTGGCCAAGGAGAATGGTTTATTTCAATGAGGGGCACACCATCAAAAAATAATGTTTTGGTGGAAGATGATTCTTCATATATAGTTCAGAGGATTGCTAACATTTCTCCACCCCTTGGTTCACGTAACTGTAGACAATTAGATGTAATATATGTCCCTGGGTTGACAAAGAATTTTCTTTCAGTCAGCCAAATCCTTGATCACAACCTAAAAATTGAATTTGATAGTCATTATGGAAAGAAAACATGTTTGATTCGAGACAAATAACGAGGCTAAAAAATAGTTGTAAAAGCCTCCAATGTGGGATGCATGTTCCAAGTTGATTGTGTTCATAGAGACGGTCAAGCACTTGTGGCTAAGAACTCTACCTCAGTACATTTTTGGCATCGAAGACTTGGTCATGTAAGTTTCAACTATCTCGAGACACTTCGCCGGCGTAATATGGTACATGGGCTACCATCTCTGCAAAAGGATACAGACAAGTGTCCTAACTTCCTAGTAGGAAAACAACACAGAGATTTTTTCTAGAAGAGTACATTTCAAGCTAATGGAAAACTTGACCTGGTTCATACCGATATTTTCAGTCTAATGCAACCAAGTCATTCTGGGTTCTAGTACTTCATGCTTTGTGTTGATGACTATTCAAGGAAAATGTGGATTTTTTGTCTTCGCAAGAAAAATGAAGTGTTTGAAACCTTAAAAAAGTTTAGAGTAGTAGTTGAGAATGAAACTGGTCATGACATCAGAACTCCCCACTTAGATTGAGTGGGGGAATTCACCAGTAATGAGTTTAAAGACTACCTACAAACTCATGGGATTCAGTGACAAATTCCTCCTCCACACACACCACAAGAGAATGGTGTTGTTGAGACATGAAATCATACTATCATGGAAATGGTGCAATGCATGATCAATGATTTTGGACTTGCAAAGACATTTTGGGTTCAAAAGAAGTAAATACAATAGTGTATTTATTGAACAAAGTGCCCATAGTTGCTCTTGGAGTAACACCATAAGAAGCATGGTCAAAATGGAAACCATCTATTGCACACCTTAGACTATTCGGGTGCAAAGCAAGCATGCACATACCCAAATGGAATAGAGAGAAGTTGGACATGAAGTCAGAGAAACTCGTCTTCATTGAGTACAATGAAGAGAATCTTAGGTACATATTTATGGATCTGAAGACTAGAAAAGTTTACAAAAATAGAGATGTTGATTTTTTTGAGGAGAAGGAAGCAGAGTCTCCTCCTCCAGACTTGCCAGATGTAGATTTTTCTCTAGTCATAAAAATTGAAGCTGATGTTCCCTCAGATGATGAAAGTGACAATGGGGGTAATGATGTTAATCAAATAGAACCACGACCCATGGGAACAATTTAGCATATGCCCAATTGGTGTACTAGCACATTATGAGATGCAAGAATGGATGCTCTAGTGGATACATCCACCCCTAGACCATGGACTCACAGTAAAGCAAGGGAAGAAGTTAACTTTTCTTTGATGAGTAGAGTAATTGAATCTGATGAGCCCTCTACAGTCGAAGAAGCCCTATAGTCAAAATCCTTGAAAGATGCCATGGATTCTTAATATCAATTAGAGATGAAAAATAACACTTAGCAGCTTTTCGATCTTCCATGAGGGAAGAAACCCATTGGATGCAGATGGATATTTAAAACAAAGTCCAAAGAATATGGGATAGTAGAAAAGTATAAAGTGAGATTAGTAGCAAAGGGGTATGCACAAAGAGAAGGCATAGACTACAAGGAGACATTTTCTCCCACAACTAAGATCAAAACAATCAAAATGATTTTTTCTCTAGCTACATAGTTTGGATGGAAAGTCCACCAGATAGACGTAAAAATTACCTTCCTAAACAAATATCTACAAGAAGAATTCTACATGACTCAACCTAAGGGATATGTAGTACCTGGTCAAGAATAAAAGGTATGCAGACTTGGGAATACTCTGTATGGCCTTAAATAGGAACCCCGAGCATGGTACATCAAGATTGATGAGCATCTCTTACAACATGGTTTTGCTAGAAATCCATACGATCCCAATATTTACCTCAAAAGCAAGGGGGGGAGATTGTGATTGGTGTTGTCTATGTTGACGATCTAGTCATCACTGGAAATTCAGTGAGGATTATCGATGCAATGAATAAAGATCTTAATTTATCGTTTAACATGACCGATCTCAAGCTGATGCACTATTGTCTTGGATTAGATGTATGGTAGAAAGAGAATCACATCTTTGTTTCTCAGATGAAATATACCAAGACAACGCTCAAGAAATTTAGGATGATGGATTGCACACCAATTGCTACACCTATGGAGAACATATTGTAGTTATCTGATTCAGATCCATCTCTTGAGGTAAGTGCCACTCTCTATCGACAGTTGATTGGGAGTCTCATTTACCTAACCTACACTAGACCAGATATCAGCGTTGCAGTGAGCTATTAATCCAGGTTCATACAGGAACCCAAATTTTTTCAATGGAAAGCAACAAGCCACATCTTAAGATATCTCAAAGGATTAGTGGATCTTGGTCTAGAATATAAGAGGAACGACAACTTCTTCATGACTGGATATTCAAATTCAGATCATGCAGGTACCATTGATGATAGAAAATCCACTTCTTCATTTGTATTCTTTAGGGGATCTAGACCAATATCGTGTGGAAGCAAGAAACAACACTTTGTTTCTTGATCTTCCATAGAATCTGAGTATCATTCTGTAGGAGAAGCTTTCTGTGAAGTGATTTGGCTACGCCACATACTAGAAAGATTTGGAATACCACAAAACAAACCAACCACCATGTTGTTGACAATGAAGGTGTTCTCAAACTTTTCTGCAATCCATTTTTTCATGAGATAACAAAGAACATTGAGGTATAGGTTCATTTCATACATGAACATGTGTTGAAGCATAACATCCAACTTCAATTTTTTCCAACAGTTGAACAAAAGGAAGATCTCTTCACAAAGTCACTTGCACGTGACAAGTTCAATTTTTTTAGAGTTTCTCTCCTCATCTCTTGATACAATGCACAATTAAAGGGGGGAATGTTAGGTTAATTAATTATGCATGATATAAATTGATTATTTAATTAGTTTTGTTCATTAAATAATGTTTTTATATGGTTACATTATAAATCATATTACTGTTGTAATTTTTATATAGTTTGATCAACCATATTTGGCTTATTATTTTCACGAGTATAATTATTATGTAGTTATAACAATTATGTGCTTCCTGGATGTAATATTGGAAGCTACTGTATTGGTTGTTACATTGTTGCAACTCCAATTTTGTTTATATTTAGTTGTATAATACCTATAAGTATTATAGCTCATTCCATTGTACCTGGTTTATCTCACATTAGTATAATCTATAGGCTTCTGTGCATATTTTGTGAAATTACATAGACCAAGATGAACTCATCGATGTAACCTTCGAAGGCAATGTCCATGGTGCGCTAAAACATTGCACCTACGTTTGATAGATAAAAGAGCATCTTCTGATATGCAAATGTCCCCCACATGGTTGTAAAAGCCATTTTGAATTGATCCTCTTCCTTGAATAGGATCTGATTGAAACCTTAATACCAATCCAACATTAAGAATCTTTGCATGTCAACCAAAGTCTCCAAAACCTTCTCCATTGAAGAAAAATTATAATGATCCTTTAGAGATGCCTTGTTCAAATTTCTGAAATCAACACAGAGTCTAATTTCACCATTCTTTTGGTGCACTGGAATTAGATTTGAGACCCATGTAGAGTACTTTATGGGAAAAATAATTTTTTCCTCGATGAGTTTGGATAATTCTTTTCTCATGAGGGGTCCTATCTTTGGATTGATTGGTCAATGCTTTTAGCTTACAAGATTGATACTAGGATCAAGGTCAGTGGAGTGTTGAGCAACATTTGGATCAAAACCTTTGGGCTCCTCATACTCCCATGAGAAGATATTACTATATTTTTTATAGAGAGAGATGAATTCCTAGTATTCATCATGCACGCAAGCTTTACTAAGCAACAATTCCCTTCCACATGCAATAATGACTAGGGAGTAGTCTTTTTGTGCATCACATGTATACTTTTCTTCACCCTTGAACTCATCATCAGGGGTAAAATTTTTGTCTAGGGATACCCACCATTTAGGCATATTATTTGACATTATTTGAATTAGCTGGTAACCATAGCTATCATGTAACTCACCTTGCATGCTTGATGAGAACTCACCTTCATTCTAGATGAACTAGAGGATTTATGCGTCACTGTTAAACACTTACCAGTTGGTGTTGTTGTCTGGGATGGATGGTATAATCCCCATCTTAAAGTGTTAAGTGTTTCCTTTTACAAAGTCCTTAGCATGAGAGAACTGTGAACCCAACACGGCCATCTCGTAAGCTTCCCCATTCATTTTACATGGCACCACCTACATATTTAGACCATCACATCTCTAAAGGAAGTCCCAAACTCTGTGTTTATAATCTTTAAGAAACTTATTCTCTATGATGCACTTTTTGGTGACTTGGTTAATAACCAATTTTGTATCTCCAAAGATCTACATCACCTTCATCTTATTCTTTTCAACAATAAGCAGACCATGCACCAAAGCCTCATATTTTGCCACATTGTTAGAACATGTAAACAGTAACCTATTCGCGAAGAATAATTTCTCATCCTTAGGGGAAATGAGAACAATTCCTTCTCCCGTGTTGTTTCTTCTTCTAGATCCATCAAAGTATAACTTCCATAGAGAAGGGTTATCTTCATTTTTCTTAAGTGCACACGGAAACTTAAATTCTTCTTGAAGAATGCAGTAAGTACCAAGACCAGTTTCATAAGCTTCCAAATATTTAGCATATAGATCAAATTTATGGTTCCTCTCTGCCAACTCATGAAGTACTACATCATGAATAGAAGGTGGAAGAGATTACTCTTTACAAATTGAAGTGTGTTCTTCTTAGATTAAATAGTTGGCTTGGAGAGGGGATGGGACATATGAATTTACATGATAGGAAAATATTTTCTTAGGTTGTATACTAAATTGGGTACCATACCTTGTCTTGAGTGACATATGAGACTGATCATAAGACAAGTAACCATCAACTTTAGCATTCAAATCTCTTGAAAAACGTAAGGAAAACAAAGCTAGGAGATCAATGATTGACACGTCTTGAGTTATTTTAAGACCTAGACATACATGGAGGGTGAAATCAAGATCCTTGATGATTCCTAGGGTAATGATAGTTAAACCATCGATTTACAAGACTCCATTTGTGAGGGGGCTATACTTAAGACCTAAGACATTAACAATCTTCTTAGTCATGACAGAAGTACTAGCACTTGAGTCAATCATACAGTTATGGATAAGATGTTTTCCTATTATCAAATACATATAGAAGGGTGGTATTTCAATAACTATACTTACTTAGTTTTACCTTTTTTGGTAGATATTGATAAAAACACATGGATTTTAGATGGTCAGATCAGTGTGAGGGAGTTGGACCAGAGCTTCATCTAACAAGTCATGCTGGGATGGAATGGTCAGGGAATCACACATTGTAACATTTATGTTTGTCTTCTTCATTTGTTCCACAATGCTAAATGGGAAACCCACTAACTTTCTTATTTGAGGAACAACAACATCCTTTCTTTGTTTCTAGGGTACAAAGACATGAATCTTAGCTGGCACAGAGGCTTGACTTACCAAAGGAGGGTTGTGCACCACTTGTAGAGCATATTTGCAAGGATCCTTGACTATAGGCACTTAAGTGCTTTTAATATTGGATGTCTTAGATGATACCTTTTTCTTTTAAGGGTCTTCTTGTGTTGTTGGAGTTATGACCCGCACGCTAGGATTGAGCATTCTCTTCTTATATCTTGTGTTGTCTGTAACATAATCCCATGCTTGTTTTGTATCATCTACAGCTTGGTTGATTACACAGAAGTCCTTACTGCTAAAGAACATCAAATTTTCCTCTGGAGGAGCTTTTGTTGCACTTGTTGAAGGCTCACAGCTTGGAACATTCTAATCATGTAGGCTTTCACGCACATAGAATTGGCATAATGATATTTACTATGAGGCATACTACAAGGAAAGCACCATTTAGACTCCTGCAACATGTTGTTCCTGAATGGGACAAGTTCTTGACTTATACTGGGTGTGGGAAGAGGTTGTGCAAGAGGAATAACTTACAAGGAAAGATGTGCATTAGCATGCCCTCTATCATTCTACTGGTTTTGTCTATATATTTGATTCCCATACTGATTCCGCCATGTTTTATTTCTCTAGCCTTACAAAGGATTGGAACTACCTTTGTTGGCTTGTGTGTGCTAATTCTCCAATGATATGACCTTGGTGGTCAAGTTTCTAATCATAGAATTCAATTCATCATGTTTTTTTTGTTGTCTAGCAGAGTAGGATGTAGATGCAACTAGTTTTGGGATCTTTAATAGAACTAGAGCAATAGAAGGTTGGGGTGTTGGAGACATCTCTAGAAACAAGGGCATAGGATGCCTAGGCATCAACTTACCAGCCTAAATGAGACTATTTTATGCCCTTATTGTAATGTTGTATGCAACAGGTAAGGTTGTACCTCCCATGGATTGAATCATGACTGAAATGTCACTATTTAAAGCTCTTAGATATTACAAGAAAGTATTCTAGGCTATAGGCATTAGCACCAAAGTAATTATTTCCCAAGTCTTCTAAAATATGGTGTTGGAATCAGTCATTTGCTCATTTGGCGTGCACTTTGTTATAGTTATTTTCTCCACCAGTGATGAATGATTTGATTTATATTCAAATTAATTACATATAGTTGTTCCAAGATCATATTAGGTAGCAATAGATGCATGTCTCATGCCACGGTACCATTGGAGTTCCTTACAATTAAAAGAGGATACAAGAAACCTGATAACAACATCATCATGTGTAATCAGATAGACAGTGCATACATTAGCCATCTTGAATGTGTTTAATAGGGGTGAATTTATTTTCTCATGTGAAATATGGAATACTCTTGAGCGTATCCACTGGCATATCATATTGGGCATTGAGATTGAGCGAGCTTCCTCCAGAGAAACATGTTGAAGTTACTTGTAGGAGGAGGAGACTGAAGTTTTATGGTAGGGTGTTTTTGTTCATTTTGAGGAGGATTAAAGTGCATAAGGTGTGCTGGAGATGGTAATGCGGATGTGGAAGATCTGTTGCGTGTGTTTATCAACAAAAGATGGAGGTATTTAAAGGATCCTTTAGCTGTAACACTCTTTTTGGTATGAAATCTTCTCATAGAAGGAACTCAGAACTACAAAATAGGAGTTCTCCAAATGTTGGGAGTCACTAGATGTGTTGAAATAAGCCTCCAAAGGCTAAAAACACTAAGTTCACAAAAAAGAACTTAGGAATATTAAATTTAAGCTTTCACTATTTGTCCCACCAGGCGTGCCGAAAAAAATTGGTGGTCAAACTTGCACTTGTGTCTCGGATCTGGAAGGACTGATTTGTTTAATAAAACAATGGAATTGTCTCAAATTTGTCAGACCTTACGTACTTGAGATGGATTTTTGGAGAAGGCCAGTTCCTTTATCTATTTCTACTGCTACTACTACTCGTAGTGCTGAAAGGTAAAACTAAGATAACAATTCCAAGGGACTAATGATATAAGGATAACATGCAAGGAAACTATAATAGGGAATGAGATAACACTAGAAAAAGAGGGATGAACACTATTGGTTTTAAGAAAAAATAAAGGGAAAGGCATGAAAGAAGGATAGTCATATGTAGCACAACTAAGACACATTTACCAGATCAGTTTCATGGAACACAACTAAAAAGGGAACCACAAGGGATGTATAATGACACAACAAGAATGCCGTGTAAAAGAAAGGCAAGAAGAAAGAATACAAACATGCTTAGGAAAGAGAATAGTCACAAAACAATGCTTCCATTACTTCTAAAAATTCACAAAACTATTACAATGGTGAAATAGGTCGATTGCCAAATGCACAAGCATAATATAAAGGCTTGCAACTTAGAAAAAAAATGAAGTCCTTAGCAAAATGCGTAAGGATCCAAAATGTCCAAATTTAGCAATGAGCCTAGCTCTTACATTTATAGATGAATCCATAGAGGAGAAAGAGGAGGGAAAACCTGATTTTAAAATACAACCACCACCAAGAGGCATTCAGTGCCTGCTAATCCACCTACAAATTCATTTCCACAAATTTGTTTGGTGTGTTGGAGAAGGAAAGAAGGCAGATCGGATCAAATCGAGTGGTTGGAGAAATCAGATCTGCTCATTAATGCCCAAAAAGAAATTTTTCCATTTATCACCTACCAGATCCGCCAAGAATTTGAATTTGAATGTCTAACACTATAGCCTACTTCAACATTTATCGATTGAGACTAGGCATGCATCGATCAGAACTCTTTTGCAAAATATATGGCTATCATAAGTTTTTTAGAGTCATCTGCGCATGCAGAACACATGGCACATGTCGATTGGTTGAAAGTATGACCAGCTATGCAAATATTTTTGTCATTCCTACCATGTGTCACTCATTGATTCATTGCAAGTATTCATCTCCTTGTTGGTGCATGTTTATACGTTACTAGTGGCACACTCATGCATGTCAGAATAACATCGAACAAAATGGTGCAGAGGACGGCAAAAAGATATAAGTGTAGGAGAATGAGTCACGAGAACAAGGTAGGAGGAAGGCTTGCACAATCACAATGCTTGCAGAGGAAATGGGGAAAACTGGTGAGTGGAGAACATATGGTCAAGGTGTAACTATTACACGGTAATGTGTGGGGTACACAAGAGGTCCAGGGACTTGGTAGATTGAAGAAAGTACAAGGCATGCACGTAGGATGAATAGTTGTTAGGAAGAAGGTGAATGTGTAGAAGATGCACACAAGATAAGAGTGGAACATAGAGGAAAAGAAAAATGGAAAGGTGAGAATGGGAAGCGCTCAAGGACGTGTGATGAAATAGTGACCAAGTGAATATGCCAAGGAGACAATTGAGGTGCGCGCCACTGTAATCAATATTTTTGAGCTAGAGTATGTATGTGAGTTGTCCAAATAACTAGGAGAGTTATCTATATAGAAGGTACCTCATTAGACCTTTTTTTGGGACCCATATGATATATCTCTTTTAATTTATCTAGGGGAGTCATGTTTCTCTTTCTCACTTACCATGTCTCTACTTAATATTTGATGAATGGGGGTGTTGTTATGAGGTTTTATTTTTTGAATTTTTTTAGTTAATTAGGCATTTTTCACATCACACATGGCGATTCATCTCACTTAGGTGATCCATAAGTCTTTTATAAGTTATATGACATATGATCCATTATGTCATATAATCTGTCATACTTGGCATATGCGTCATATTTGTCATCAGCATCATACACGAGTTATATAATATTTATGAATTGTAAATCCTTTCTTCCTTGTGGAATTATTATTAGTCTATAAATGAGAGTTACACAATACTCCCAATATGTACTCTCTTTTTTATATATGAGGATGAATAGACAATATTTTCTTCATGCATTCATAAGTTATTTGAGTTTATGTTTTGCTTGATAATTATTTGGAGGAATTTCAAGTTATCATTTGAGTGAAACTCCATTGATATGCACATCATTTCATGAGATCTGTGAGGCCTCTTTCATGATATACATGGAAAAATAAGGAACTTCAAGAGGGATTGCAATATGAAAAAAATAAATTACTAGAGAATGGGTAGTCCATAGAAGTAGAAACAAGCACAAATAGGATGTAAATACATACATTATTACCATCATTTTACATATATGTTGTCGTGCTTGATTTTTTTTCAAAAGAATTGAATGGTGGTAGGGTAATATTGAAGGATGATAATTTTTAATTAGGGCTATCAATACATAAAATTTTAAAGAGTAGATAGGAAGTTTTCTTAGAGTAAGAAAAAGGAAATCAATTCTTGTCATGATGATAATTGAAGAGTGGTCATGAGGTAATGAAACCTTTATAAACTGATGGTGGGAGTAAAAGGTGTGGCCATAAATCCTGAAAATTTTTATTTTGAAGGGTGAGTAATTGTGGCAATGAGATTTGTAAAAGTCAATTATAACATCTATGGAATTATCACCATAACAAGATGTTGGTGAAGTTATAAATAAAACAGGAAATAAGATATGTATTTAGTATAGATAAGTAATTGTTTTCCATGGTAGATGGTGGAACTAAATTAATTAGGAATTGTGGGCTCTCTATTTTATGCATTTCGGGTTATTGGTATAGTGGACCTCGTGATTGGCCCAATTACTCACCCCACCACTGACAAGATTAATGTGATGGGGCCTAATTTCACTATACTATAAATAAAATATAGGAATAATTTGATAATCCATCAACCTATATAGACTCATATGAGTGGATTATTTATGCATTCGTGTCAAAAAGAGGCATCAAAGGTAGGAGAAAAAGAGTGATAATGGAAGTGATATATTATGACAGAAACATCAATTTTTTGATATATTTATCACCTATGTTAATAATTGTAACCAAAAAGGTAGAAATTTTTGGTTCAAAGAGAAGTTGAGTTATCACTCCTATGAGAACTTAAAGGTGTGTCGAGGAATTGCGTGGATATCTCGGCCCCAAGAAATCGGAAAGTGGAGAATGTGACTGTGGTGGAGTACATGTGGATTCAATATTTCAATTTGAAGGTAAGTGATTTGTTGGAAAAGGTATTGTATGTTGAGGAGGTAACCTGATGCAACAAACAAATTGGCTTAACAGTTTGTACTTGTTAAAAACTAAGTTCATTGTTTTCTTTTATGGAAAGTAGTCAACAAGTGGGAGATAGTTGGATTATTTTCTCTTTCAAATCAAAATTATTTTGGGTGATAGAATTCATACACAATCCCATGAGGTAATGAGGCTATTTAAGGTATCGAATCTAAATCTTAAAAGTTCGTTCTTTATTTAGTGCTAAGATAATTTTAGTTTGTAACTAAGAATGTTGTGGAAAAATAAAGGAATGTATATTAAATTCTTATTTATATGATAGATATTTCTTGCTAAGCATTGATATTTATAGGATGTCTTTTGGCTATTAAATTACAATCTATTTTTTTAGAGAGATCGCTAATTTTAAGTTTAGTGTAGAACTAGGGTTAAATATAGGTTGGATAGAAGAATTTTTAGTTATAACTTCAAATGAATACATGTTCAGTGTAAAAATGGGGTAAGTACTATGAGAGGATTAGTTTCAGGAAATCATTCTTGGAATGATATTCTCTTTGTAAGGATTTTTTTAAGTTAACATGATAAACAAGTTCTATATGATGTTTTTACCTAAAAAAATTTTTGCAATGTTTTATGCATGTGTTTGTGCCATTTAAATCTATATTATATTCTATTTCTCTATTTATTTATTTCATTTATGATTTTTAAAATCCTCAACATTAGATATCATTTCCACTCCTTGTTTACCATGCCTAAATATGAGAGAATGAACATTTTTTCTTATTTCTTTATTTCTCTAACTTTCTTTGTACATTTAAAAACTAATCATTTAATTATATATTTTACTACGTCATTTGTTTCCTTTAATTATATGTTTCCATTTATCTTTTGGTACTATCTCTGTATTTAAAAAACAACATTGATTTAAGGTTATTTTTCATGAAAATTTCCAAGAATTTAGTGCTTCCAGTCTCATCACTTATTTTTGTGATTAATTATAATGATATTAATATTTTTTGGTTTGATGTTATTTTCAAACGATAGGTATTTCTTTAAGGTCTATGTTCTTTCCATTATTCATATCATGAATGTTTTATATTATCTTCCCTACAATTATTTAAATTGTATTATGCATATATGAATGGTTGGAAGATCATTCACAACCTCTTATTTTCTGCATAATCTATAGTTAACTATAAAAAAAAAAATTCCATTTGATTTAAAGATCCAAAGGGAATGTGTGGGTAATTTATTTTTGTGGTGTTATACCCATATAAAATTGAAAAAAGATATCCTTCAAGGAATTAAAATAGCAAGATATGGTTAAACTTAACCTTGAGAAAGGATATCTAACTAGGAATTAAAATATCATGATATCTTTTCAGCATGTTTGTAGTGAGGTAAATAAAGTGGCTAACTAGTTTGCTAATAAGGGGGTTAAGGCATCTGTGATGTCTACAGTGGAGGAAGAGAATATGATTCAAAGAATAATGTTCTTTAAGGAAGTTTAATGTTTTATGTAATACTAATTCTTCTAGCTATAAGTGTGACACCCTGCACTATCATAATTGGAAGAACGATCTTAATGAGTAGGGTCATATGATTATTTTTATGACGGATGTCCTTATTAATAAGAAAAGTAAGAGTGTTATGTTTCCTCTATATTTTTGCAAACCTTAAAAGGTACTTCTTTCCTTTGAGAAAGAACCTTCTTTCTTTTGGTATGGTTCGAGAACTAGTTAGAATCAAATCAGACACATCCAAGATTTTTGATAAAAATGAATGGAAAATTATCAAGAGTATTGACATGGAAACGTTCTTAAAAAGATTCAGTAATCAAGATGAAAATATCAGTATGTAACTTTCCTTAGAACAATGGTAAGATGAGTGTGAGGGGAATTTCCCTTAAAATGCTTATTTCAGTAAATCTCGACACATTCCCTTCCAAACAGCTAAAAACTATACTTCTCATTAGAATATAATATTACTAGTTTTGCATTCCAATAATTTAAATATTGGAATTTACTAACGTCCAAAATCACATGTATTGGAATCCAAAATCACATATGTTTGAATCCAATATTACAAATAATGGAATTCAAAAATCAAAATATTGAATTCCAAAACATTAAAAATTGGAATTTACTATACTACAAATTCACACATTTTGGTGTCTAAAATATCATATATTGGAATCAAATATTAATAAATTTTGAATCTAGAGTCCAATATATATCTGAATACGAATTACATTAATGAATCTACAAAAAAATGTTTAATTATTTAAGGGAATCCAACATAGAATAATAAATCAATAATCAAAACATGTTTCTCTTTTATCTTGTCTATCAGCCATTAGGATTTATTTATGCTTTGAAATATGGTTTTTATCAATTTTAAAACACTTTTAAGATAAAAATATGATGATTTGAATAATCAAAACACAGAATCTTATCGACTGTTAGGACAATGACATACAAGAGATGTGAGACACTTCCATCTTCTTTTAGAATGGTGTGATCGACCTTCAACATTGTTAGGAAATATAATGTTTACATTATATTGGGATATTTACTAAAAGGTAAATAAGTAGTTTATTAGTTAATATTTAATATTGTTATATACAATATACAATATTAGGTTAGAATTTATATTGTTAAGGTATATTGTTTATTGTTGTAACAATATATTGTATTTACTGGTTTGCTGAAGTATAGGATTTCAGGTATGAGAAAACGGTAGAATGATAATAAGAATCACACGCCTATAAATTTGTATTGTATCGTCGAGTGATATATGGAGAATACAGTGAATATTATTAGTGAAGGCTACATTATTGTTGTTGTCGTCGTCGTTATGTTATAATTCTGCAAAGCTCAGACCAATTAAAGATTTGGTATCACAGTTATATTTGTTCCTTGCATAGTATGTAGTTTTAATGATTTTCTAGGGGAAGATATATTCCTCCATTGCCCTTGTAGATGGTGGCATTCTATTGCACGTGTTTTCTATATTTAATTTTTTATTCATTGTACAAGCATATATCGGACAAAGTATTCATGTGCCGAACCATTTAGAATTAATCGACTACACCCACGTGATGAGCTTGCAGTTACACCTCCCTCTCTAGCTCGGTATTGATCAACCTTGTCTATAGATCAAGATTTCTAATCGGATCCTATTCTGATCATAACCGTATTCGATCTTTAACGTACGTGTTTATCCAGAACTTTGAGTGCTAGTTCAAACTACAATTTTGATTGAAGAATGAATTGGATCCATTGTTGCATCATGTGGATCGTGTGGATCGATTATTGCATGAAGGACTTGTTTGCTAGAAACAGATCGACCACATTTATATTTTCCATTGGAGACATGACTAAAAATATGCAAGTTTCTCAAGGATGCTCAAAGCATAGGAAACGTGTCAGATTTCCTTCATTCCACCTGCATCGAGCTGTACAACCTTCCACGTTTTATTGGTATTATTCCAAATTTTTGTTCTGGTCTATGTTCAGTTTGTATTGTGGCTAATGGTTTGCGTATTATCCCTTATTCTATAGGAAAATCACGTGATGATTGACACTCAAGGTTGGCACCCCTTTGGATCCCCAATCTCGGATCTGTATTGGCATTTTTATCACCATCGATGGAAAATAACTTTTGGCTCAGATTTGGTGCAACATTCTCGAGTTACATCAGAAACAAATGTCAACTTTGTATTGGATTCACTGAAACAAAAATACATGTAAGTTGTGTTTTAAACACGTGGATTAGAAATTTTCTCTAGCATTTAGTGCAGTATTAAGGGCACATAAGTTATCAAAAAAATTAAGTTTTAGTTTAAGAATAATTATCTTATTAGAGTCTAAAAGAAGTTTTATTTAGCCTTATATGGGTCAATCTCTTTATAGACTATATTTTTTTAATAATAGGTTGTCCAAGTATTGTTATTTAAAGACCATCATTGTTCTTTATCATCTTTTCTAGTATCAAAATATAGTGTTTCTTGTCATCCCATATCGTCACTTTAGTATGTTAAGTGATTTTTGTTGTCATGTTAACATCAATTATGAGTCATCATAGAAATTCATAGTTCATGTCAAAAAATTAAGTCATTGTAAAATTCTGAAAATTAAAATAATTTTTTTTTCCTTGCGGACACATTTTCGGTGTTACCCGATGTCTGGAAAATAAATTATTTCACGTTGTGGGAGGGAAGATATAATAAAAAATGTGGAAATAATTCAGCGTCAAAATTAATATCAGCTAAGCTAGCAACATGTTATTGGAGGATGGAGGCGTTGGAGCCTGGAGGACAACTGATGACCTCTTGTCAGTCACCAATGATGGGGCCACATAGAGTTGTGGTGGCATTTTGTGGTGTGCCTTATTTTAGCTTGCAGCGTGTTTGATTTCAGCATTTTGTGGTGTGATTTTGCTTTCTACTATGATTTTAGAGCATCGGTTTCTAGTGTGCTTCATTTTCAGTTGTGTTCTTCATTTTTATAGTACGTGTTCTGCAGTATAGTATTTGATTAGATTCATTTGTTAAGACTATTTTATTGAGCATCTTTTGTTACCCCGACTCTCACTTATTTTGATCGCTCAAAGCCAAAATCGACTAAGTATGGAAAGGGTTACGAAATATATCCACATGTCTCATCGGTGCAACCCCAACAAATAGAATTTTAGAATGGGTTCTCAAGTGGAAGCTCTCCACGTGTCTATCCGACACACTTTTGTTAGAAGGCTAGGAAAATAGGACCCTAAACAAGTTTGAGCCCTTCACATCGTAGGAAGAAATAACTTTTTCAGCTAGGGACTTGGCAGTGATACACAGTAAGAGTAGATGGATGGATTCCTATAAATGACTGAAATATTTATTTTAGATCAAGAAGGTCAAACATCCGAATTGAATATTAATAGTGGTAGGTTTGTATTTAAAATATTGGGGGTAGGAGCCAGAAAGATAAGAATAAGGCCTTATCAAGTTAACAGCAGAAAAGGTGGTAGCTGAAAGTAGAAGAGTGAGAAGAGGTCCTTAAAAGGAACAAGAAAGAAAGAAAGAAAGAAAATAGCAAAGAAACAAGGAGGGAAGCCAGGATTTGGGTATATTTTAAAATTCTAGCCTAAGTAGGCCTTTATCATAAAAGAAAATTTTAATCTATCCCTTTGAGGGCCTAATGTATTCATTTTATATATGAATAAAGAGTTCTTATTCTTTGCAAATAGACTTTATATATTTTGAATCTCTATTCTTTTATGATAAGTAGTTCTAAATGAGTCAAGAAATTCATCATGCTTAATGCCCTTAGAACTTCTCTATCTCAGTTACTATTTATAAATCATTTGCTTCAGCTCCTTGGACTTGTGTTATCGGAATAGTAGACCGTGTTATGTAGCCCTTCAACTACCCTTGATAAAATCCATAAAGTATTTTGTAGCTTTCCTTCTTTTAGATTGGTGCATCACCTATTTCTTTTTAAATCATTACATAATTTCCTCTAACCCTATCCCAATAAAAAAAGAAGAGTCAACCTCTTTAAAATATGGATGTCACCTTAGGGTGCACATCTCACCAACCTAAGGTTTCCTATGACTCTGAGGGTTCATCTACAAAGATCATCATCAATAGTTTTCCTGGCATGCCTAGTGGGACATTAATACCTAGATTTCACATCATCAAAGATCTACCAATTGGAGAAGGATCCAGGCCACCCACTTGAAGGAAAACATTAACGGGAATGAGGGCAAGAGCAAGAGAAGAGGGTCTATGTAGTGCCCACACTTTTTATAGCTCAGTAGCTTGTTGTTTCTTTGCTTAGAGACATGTTTTGACAGAATTTTGTTTTATCGTGGACACTATATCAAAGATTTGATCTTATTAGACATTTTTGGACATTCAGGTGTATAGCGCCAATTTAGCTTAATTTCTATGTTGTCACATTTTCTTATGATGTCATGGATACTAATGGATATGATGTTGTGTTTGGAACATAATTATATTGATGGATAGTTGTTGCATGTAGAATTCGATGGTTATATATCACTTTATCATCTTGTCTAACTTTTGGAATATTGAGTATATTTGTGCACGTTGTCGCATTTTGATTTCAGTAGGATGTTAGGCTAGTTTAGAACTTATTGATATCTTATTGTGTCATTGTTTTATAATTTATTGGACATGTACGGTTAATGTGTGCAATGAGTGTGCATGTGACAGGTTTACAGGAGAACGTGGAAATTCAGGCAAGCTACACGATCTTGCACAAGCAGCCCATGGGTTGAGTTCTAGCCATGTTCGTTGTGTGAAGCCTTAGTATAGGAGATTATTATTTTGGGCACTATGAGTGACCCCAATTTTTGTAATTTATTTTGCTTTGAATTAATAATTTTTTTTAGGGTTATTAGTGGTGTTGTAAACTTGTTTTGGTAGTTAATAATCCCACTTTCATTAAAATTTTGATTTTGTTTAATGAGTCACTTAATCACAAGGGTTTAGGGTCACATGTGAGACCCTTGGGTGGTCCCCACACCCTCTACCCTTGTGCCAAAAAATGCAAAACCCGAAATTGGGTTATTTTGGGCATTTTTGGGGACCCCTTTCTAGTTTGGGAGCTCCCCTAACAAAAAAATGAGCCCTTGGACCCTACCTAATGGGTAGGGGGCTTATTTCCAAGGATAGAGGGAGTTTTCCCTCCCTTTTTTCCTGTTGTATGATCACATCCATGTAAGGGGTGTGGATTTGAAATGCTTGTTAAAAGTATCACTAATTTTGTCTTGTTAAATTTTAGGGAATTTTGCCAGAAGAGGGCAAAAAGACAATTTTACCCTTTCTCTCTTTTGTTTTGGCAACTTTGACTTGAAGAAGGAGAGGGGTGACACATGTCACCCCTTCATTTGTAAGGCTTCTTTCTTGCTCCTCTTCAAATTCTCATTCATGGGAAAAGAGAGGGACTTTTCTTTTTGGAACTTCTTGCTTGGATGCTTGGGTGATTTGGAGCTTGGGATTTGCTTGAGTCAAGAGTGGAGAAATTTGAAGTTCAAGAGATTTTTGGAGAGCTTTCCTTGAGGCAGTATCTTATGTATTTTGGTTGTGTTGTTTTCCTTTTAGATGTTAGATTGGATGTTTGAAATTGTTATTGTTGCATGTGGATTTTTGGTTTTTACTTGCTTGTTTTACTCCCTCCATCATATGGCATGATGGAGTTTTAGAGTTGTGGGGGGGAGAGAGGGATTTTTCCTCTCTATCCTCAAGGCTTTATGGACAAGCCTTGTAGTGTCTTAGTGTTTCCCCTCAAATAGTTAAGGTGGGGAAGCTGATTTATTTGGCTTGAATCTCCTTCCCCATTCTTGGTAAGGAAACCCCCTTGGGGTTTGAAAATCCTTCCAAGAAGGACTTGGAGAAAGGGTTGAGGAATAACGATGGTTTTGATTGAAATTTAGGAGAAATAAGGAGGGTATGGAGATTTTTGCTTTGTGCAAGAAATTTGATATATATAACTTTGGAAAACTTTCTCCTCTCTTCCCCACTTTTGAGAAAGAACATGGGTTCTCCTCATAAATTTTGGAGTCTTGTTTTGTATTTTTCCTATTTTTGTGTGATTGTATCATTGTTAGTTCACCCTCCATCTTGTAGCAGTTTTGGTTAGTTATCCTCCTTCCCATGGGCTTGGGGGAGGCTAGCATGCATCCCAACCTTGGGAGAGGCATGTGATGATGCATATGGTTGGGTGGCAAAGAAGCTCTTTTTCTCCATGCATGGTTTTGGGAAGACATGGAAGTTGGCTCTCAAGTTGGAGTGGGTGGCCTCTTGGGCTCTTATTGTTCTTTTCTCTTCTTATGAAAACTCTTTTGTAATGTACCTCCTTTGGATATGGTTATGAGAATAGTTACATCTCCTTGTAAACCCTCCATTTTGTACATTTTGTATCACTTGGAGACTTGTCTTAGAAATTTTTGATTAGTTGCCACTTGAGATTTAACACACATATAGCCCAAGCTTGTGGAGGTGAAGTATTGTAATAAATGATCTATCTAATTGATTCTTGATGCCACTCTTGTATTTCTATTTATCAAAGAAATATAGTGTGTTGAAGGTGTTGTTTGTCTTAGCCTTTGTTTCCTTTCCAACGTTGATAGTATTATGTCAAGAAAAGCAATATTTTATTTTCTTGCACTTTCTTGTTTTGTGAAAACTTAGGGAAAGATGTTATTTAGAAATCTAATTGCTTTATTTTGGCTATGGAATCATGTGACGGTTATTAACAAAAACAACCTCCTTCTCGAAATATGTTCCTTTCTTGAAAATGTTGATAATGTTAATACATAAACTGAAAGTTGAAATTTTGGTTTTCATTTCGATGAGGAGTTGGATACTTTTCTCTTATTAAACAATCTATATTATGAGATACAAAAAAAAAAAAAGTAAAATCAGCATGTATCTAATGAGATTTTGTTTTAAATGACAAGTGCTTTCTAGTTAAGTATAGTGTCATAAGTAAATTGTTATGTCAACAAAACTCATTTTACAGATTTAAAAGTGTGAAGTAAAATATACATACATGTATAATTTTATGCCTATTTTTTTTAAAAAAATTATAACATTATATATATTATATGTGTCTTACTATATACATTATATATATATATATATATATAAACAAAATTTTATATACATTAAATGTATATATATGTACATAATATTTCGTAAATAAGTAATATTTTAGATATGTATTAAAAAATATATATATATAATAAGTCATATATTATACATATATTATTATATGTGTGTGTGTGTGTGTATTAAAAAAAAAACATTTTTATTAATATGAATTTCTAAAATAAGAATTTAAAACAAAATTTACCAAAAAAAAGCATACGGTGGGGGGGCCGAACTCTCCCACCCCTATACTATCCCGAACCCTATGCGGCTCCAATGGCTGCTGCCCCCACACATTCCCCTGTCAACGGCAGCTCCACCCACGCTGCCTATCCCTGCACCTGCTCCAAACCCTGCGCCTTCCCCCGTCCCTTCCTCCATCCACACCAAACCCTGTGGCACCCCCCCCCTTGTCGACTTCCACTGCCAACTCCACAGCACCTGCCCCCCCTCTCTGCATAGTGATCTCCTCTACCATGCTGCCACTGCAACACCTCCACCACCACACTTCCCCTCTGTGCAGGCCGTCGCCACTCCTTCACACAGATAAATAATAAGAAAATAAATATGCGCAAACACACAAAAAAAAACCAATAAGAAGAAAATATGGATTTGAATGAAATCCTCAAACAATTTCTTTTCAGGTGCACTCAAAAAAAAAAAAACTCCATTGTTCCTCTAGATAACCTGCAATAAGAGAGAGCAAAACAAAATGAGAAAAAGAATGAAAAGAAAGGGAGAGATAAGGAAATTTAGGGCAAATGTTAGGGTTGCTAGATCCAAGGTTTAAAAATAAAAGCATTCAAGGGTTAGCATTAAATCCTACATTACCTTTAAGTTGTGGGAAATTTTTGGGGTTTTAGGAAATAATCTTAAGGAGGGAGTGGGTATGGAGGGTCAAGTAAATAAAAAGTGGTATGTAGGATTTTTATTTTAATCTTAGTATTTTTCTAGCAAGGTAGCCTTGATAAGAACTAAATAAATAAAATTGGATTTGGGCTGGGGATTGAGATATTGGGTAAATCCATTTAGTTTTTAAAAAAAAAAATAATAATTTCAGAAATCAGGTTTCTATCATTAGTTTTAGTATTGTTAATAATCACTTTCAAAGAAAAATTCCCTAATTTTTAGTTACACTTGGGTGTGGGTTTTGATGTCTCGAGGCGGGGCGCTACAATTTGGTATCAGAGCGAGGTTCGCACTTATGGACCCTGGGTAATTAATTAAAATGGTTAATGGTAATTTTAACAACACTAAAATAAATAAATGAATATAGTAATAATAATAATAATTAGTTAAAAAAGTTATCCACAACCATTAATTTTTTAATCAATAACTTCTTCGCTAACCTTGTGCGCAGGATGGCACCCAAGAGGGGATGATCAGCTAGAGGATTAGGGCATGGTGTACCTACACTGGAGTAGTTGGCACCCAAATTTGGGTCTCAGATATTAGAGGCCTTACACCAGCTGATAGGCATTGTGGAGCAGCATCTACCACCACCGCAGGAGACGAGAGAGGAGATTCTATTAGGAGATGAGGAGCCGATTAGTGAGAACGCGCGTTCAGAGCCACCAGAGCATGATACACCGAGGCAGGAGAGGTCACGTACCCCTTCCGTTCATCATGAGAGGGTAGCCTCGTTCCATCGTAGCTGCTCTCACAGTCTTGAGGGAACATTCGAGGATAGGCGACCCCCTTCGCCTATTGGACTACATCACTAGGATCGAGATACAGGTAGTGTGATCAGGGATATCCTTTGCTTGTAGCTGCCCACCTACACCAGCTCTAGAGATGGCTTTTGGGTTTAGTCATGGATCTTTAGCTTGGATAGTTGCTTTGTCTTGCACTCTTACGAGAGCAACGTCAAGGAAAGGTTTGCCATACACCTCCTCTGGGACACAGCAGGCATTTGGTGGAGGAATGAGGAGCGGAAGCTCCATCTAACTCGAGAGACAGCGACCTGGGAGATGTTCAAGGAGCAATTAAGGGCTCACTATATGTCAGAACATTTTGTGTAGAAGAGGATCGATGAGTTTCATGACTTACGACAGGGATCTGACACAGTAGCACAGTATGAGAGTAGGTTCTTGGATCTTCTGCAGTATGTGGACTACCTGCAAGATGAGAAATTATAAGTTAACAGGTTTATTCAAGGCCTTAATGCATATTTAACATAAGAAGTTAGGATGCTATCTCCTCCCACACTCGAGAAAGCCGTTGAGAAATCCTACTTAGATGAGGAGAACATGACCAAGGCACATGAGCACCGAGATAGAAACAAGAGCAAGTTTCAGGAGAGGATACAAGCCTTTAAGAGCCAGAGGTCACGGGGTACTGTACCACCCCCTAGAGGAGGATTTTGGTCTCTGCCAGTAGCCACAATGGCTTCACCGCACCCACAGCGACGGACATAGCAGCAGTGCCACCCACAACAGGGGGCTAGACAGACACATGGATTTCAGAGAGGTGGTTCTAGAGGTGGTTTTGGTGGAGCTAGGGATAGGAGGCAAGGTACTTAGCAGGCACAACCAGCTCACACACAGCAGTCTACTAGGGTTATACCCACAGGATCAGTACACCAGAGTATAGGAGGGACCCCATCTCAGAGGGGTGCAGTAGGATGTTTCATTTGTGGATCTCCTGATTACTATGTGTGCATGTGCCACAAAAACCCAATACCATGGATGCACAGAGAGATGCTAGATCTGAGCAGATGGTGGGTGATGTAGGACGCGCTCATCGTGTATATGCAGCGGTTGACAACCGCCAGGCTGAGCATCAGGCCACAGTCATTAAGACAACAGGTACTATCAGGGGTATTTCTATCTCAGTACTTTTTGATTCAGGGGCTTCAGATTCCTTTCTATCACCTTCTATAGTGGACCAGTATGGGCTAGTGGTGGCTAGGCAACCAAATAGTTGGCAGGTTGAGTTGGCCTTTGGGGCCAAATTCATCATGGACTCATATGTGGAGAGTTACGTACTTGATTTAGGAGCCTTCTCCACTACTCTTGACTTCTGAGTTATTCCTTTAGGATCCTATCAGGTAGTGTTGGGTATGGATTGGCTCGAGGCTCATCGAACTAAGGTGGATTACAGAAATAAGGTCATTGAGTGTTAGGATGATCTTGGGAGTGTAGTTATGATATATGGGATGCAGAGGCCTATCTCCTTACGCATGATATCGGATAAGAAACTCAAGCAGAGCATGCGTAAGGGTTTCCAGTTATTTACTATCACCATAAGTGACCGATCTAAGAGCATTCCAGAGCATTCACCCTTAGATGATCATGTAGTTTTGAGGGAGTATGCAGATGTATTTCCAGGTGAGCTTCTAGGGTTACCACCCCGTAGAGAGGTAGATTTCACCATTGATTTAGTACCTAGGTTAGCACCAGTTTCTAGGGCACCTTATCGGATGACGACTCCAGAGCTTCATGAGCTCAAGATTCAGTTAGAGGAATTGTTAGATAAGGGTCTCATTTGCCCTAGTATATCTCCTTGGGGAGTGCTAGTCATATTTGTGAAGAAGAAAGATGGTTCTCTCAGGCTTTGTGTAGACTTTAGACAACTCAACAATGTCACAATAAAGAACCGTTATCCACTCCCTAGGATTGATGACTTATTTGATTAGATACATGGAGTGAGAGTATTCTCCAAAATTGATCTCAAGTCAGGGTATCATCAATTGCACATATCAAATGCAGACATTCATAAGACAATGTTTCACACACAACACGGGCATTATGAGTTCACAGTGGTTCCATTTGGTTTGACTAATGCCCCAACTATCTTCATGAGCCTCATGAATGGGGCATTCAGGAAATTTTTGGATCGCTTTTTCTTAGTGTTCCTTGATGACATATTGATTTATTCTCATTCCGAGGAGGAACACGAGGAGCATTTGAGACAGGTACCTTAGGTTTTGAGAGAGTAGAAGTTGTATGGGAACTTGGAAAAATGTAGCTTCTTTCATAAAGAGATTCAGTACTTGTGTCATATCATCTTAGGTGAGGGTATCTCTATAGATCCCTCTAAGATACAGGCTATCTTGGACTAGCCAACACCCACATCAGTTACTGAGGTAAGGAGTTTCATGGGTTTAGTAGGGTATTACTTCAGGTTCGTACAAGAATTTTCTAGGATTGCTCACCCTATTACTTCTCTTCAGAGGAAAAGGAAGAAGTTTGATTGGTCAGAGAAGTGTGAGCAGGCCTTTCAATTGCTAAAGGAAATGTTATCCACGATTCCCATCTTAGTAGTCCCAGACCCGACAAAGGATTTTTTTGTTTGTACTAATGCATCACTAGAGGGTTTGGGGGTAGTTCTTATGTAGGATCATCGTGTTATTTCCTTTGAGTCTCGTAAGCTCAAGGACTATGAGATTAATTATCCTACTCATGACTTGGAGCTTGCAGCAGTTGTACATGCTCTAGTGCGTTGGTGACATTTCCTTTTGGGTAGGCCTTTCATTTTGAGGACAGATCATCTGAGTTTGTAACATATCTTCTCACAGCTGAAGCTCAACGCTTGTCAAAGGAATTGGATGGAGTTCCTATGTGAGTATGACATGGAGGTTCAGTATATCAAAGGGAAGGAAAATGTTGTTGTAGATGAACTTAGTAGACGATGACATGTGCTTGCTTCTTTGACACTCCAATCAGATTTGAGAGGCAGGATTCTTGAGCACCTTCTAGAGGACAGATTTTATGAGGGAGCTAGACATATTTTGGAGTCACAGGGTTCTTTAGAGGGTAGATATTCTGGGTTTGTTTTAGAGACATATGGTTTGCTTTGGTTCCACAGGCACATCTACGTGCCTAAGTCAGGTGAACTGCGTAGCTTCATCCTCACAGAGGCTCATCAAGCCCCATATGCAGCACATCTAGGAGTAAAGAAAATGCAAGCTGATCTAAGAGAGTTATATTATTGGCTAGGTCTTTGATGGGTGATATCATATTTTTTTTCTCGTTACCTTGAGTGACAGAGGGTCAAGGCAGAGCATTCACATCCCGCAGGACTTTTACACCCTCATGATATCCCCGAGTTGAAATGGGATGTAATTTATATAGATTTCATAGTCCGACTTCCTATGTCATCTTATCATCATGATGCCATTATGGTCACCATAGATAAGCTGACCAAGGTTGCGCATTTTTCGCCAATGAAGGTCACCTATAATGCTCAGGCTATTGCCAAGGTATTTATGGAGGACATTTTTAGGTTGCATGGGATTCTGAAGACCATAATCAATGACAGGGATACCATCTACACTTCAGTTTTCTGGACTTCTTTTCAGGCCACTCTGGGTACTCAAATTAATTTCAGTTCACCATATCATCCGGAGATAGATGGGAAGATAGAGAGAGATAATCAGGTGTTAGAGGACATGTTGAGAATGTATGTGATGGATCAGCAAAATAAATGGCAATATTATTTGCATTTAGTTGAGTTTGCTTACAACAACAGCTATCACAGTTCCATTGGTATGGCTCCTTACCAGGCCTTGTATGGATGACCTTGCAGAACACCTTTGAGTTGGGATAGACTTGATGACAAGATTATTCTGGGACCAGCCTACCTTCAGGATTTAGAGCAGCAGGTTGTGCTGATTAGAAAACATCTTGAACAGGATAGAGCATGCAAGAAGGCATATGTAGACACTAAGAGGATTGATCGTCACTTCTCATTGGGTGACAAGGTCTTCTTGAGGGTTTGTCCACATAACAGTCTGATCCATTATGGAAAGGGTTCTAAGCTATCACCTCACTTTGTGGGGCCTTTTGATAATTTAGAGGTCATCGGCCTAGTTTCCTATTGCCTAGCTTTTCCACCACGCCTTGCACGGACCCACGATGTATTTCATGTTTCTATACTACGTAGATATGTACCTGATGCTTCTCATGTTTTGGATTGGTTAGCATTATAGGTAGAGGATGGAGGACAGTGGATACTGGAGCCCGTACGCATACTAGAGCACCAGACATTGGCCCTTCAGGGTCGAAACTTCGACCAGGTTAGAGTGCAGTGGGACTGGTATGATGAGACAACAACGACCTGGGAGCATATGATACCTTTGAGGGCTAGATATCCCTATCTCTTTCAGTGACTTCAAGGAGGAAGTCTAATTTTAGTAGAGGGGGATGTAGTCCCCACACTTTTTATAGCTTAGTAGCTTGTTGTTTCTTTTCTTAGAGACATGTTTTGATAGAATTTTGTTTTATCGTGGACATTATATCATAGATTTGATCTTATTAGACATTTTTGGACATTCAGGCGTATAGCGCCAATTTAGCTTAATTTCTATGTTGTCACATTTTCTTATGATGTCATGGATACTAATGGATATGATGTTGTGTTTGGAACATAATTATATTGATGGATAGTTGTTGCATGTGGAATTCCATGGTTATATGTCACTTTATCATCTTGTCTAACTTTTAGAATATTGAGTATAATTGTGCACGTTGTCACATTTTGATTTCAGTAGGATGTTAGGCTAGTTTAGAACTTATTGATATCTTACTGTGTCGTTGTTTTATATTTTACTGGATAGGTACGGTTAATGTGTGTAATGAGTGTACAGGTGACAGGTTTACAGCAGAACGTGGGAATTCAGGCCAGCTACACAATCTTGCACAAGCACCCCACGGGCTAAGTCCTAGCCATGTTCGTTGTGTGAAGCCTTAGTATAGGAGATTATTATTTTGGGCACTATGAGTGACTCCAATTTTTGTAATGTATTGTGCTCTGAATTATTAATTTTGTTTAGGGTTATTAGTGGTGTTGTAAACTTGTTTTGGGAGTTAATAATCCCACTTTCATTAAAATTTTGATTTTGTTTAATGAGTCACTTAATCACAAGGGTTTAGGGTCACATGTGAGACCCTTGGGTGCTCCCCACAACCTCTACCCTTGTGCCAAAAAATGCAAAACTCGAAATTGGGTTATTTTGGGCATTTTTGGGGACCCCTTTTTAGTTTGGGAGCTCCCCTAACATAAAAATGAGCCCTTGGTCCCTACCTAATGGGTAGGGGGGCTTATTTCCAAGGCTAGAGGAATTTTTCCCTCTTTTTTTGCCTCTAGTATGGTCACATCCATGTAAGTGGTGTGGATTTGAAATGGTTGTTAAAAGTATCACTAATTTTGTCTTGTTAACTTTTAGGGAATTTTGCGAGAAGAGGGCAAAAAGACAATTTTACGCTTTCTTTCTTTTGTTTTGGCATCTTTGACTTGAAGAAGGAGAGGGTTGACACATGTCACCCCCTCATTTGTGAGGATTCTTGCTTGCTCCTCTTCAAATTCTCATTCATGGGAAAAGAGAGGGACTTTTCTTTTTGGAACATCTTTCTTGGATGCCTGGGTGATTTGGAGCTTGTAATTTGCTTGAGTCAAGAGTGGAGAAATTTTAAGAGCTTTCCTTGAGGTAGGCTCTTATGTCTTTTGGTTGTGTTTTTTTCCTTTTAGATGTTAGATTGGATGTTTGAAATTGTTATTGTTGCATGTGTATTTTTGGTTTTTACTTGCTTGTTTTACTCCCTCCATCATATGGCATGATGGAGTTTTGGAGTTGTGGGGGGGAGAGAGGAATTTTTCCTCTCTATCCTCAAGGCTTGATGGACAAGCCTTGTAGGGTCTTAGTGTTTCCCCACAAATGGTTGAGGTGGGGAAGTTGATTCATTTTTCTTGAATATCCTTCCCCATTCTTGGTAAGGAAACCCCTTCGGTGTTTGAAAATCCTTCCAAGAAGGACTTGGAGAAAGGGTGGAGGAATAAGGAGGGTTTTGATTGAATTTTTGGAGCAATAAGGAGGGTATGGAGATTTTTTATTTGTGAAAGTAATTTGATATATATAACTTTGGAGAACTTTTTCCTCTCTTCCTCACTTTTGAGGAAGAAAATGGGTTCTCCTCCTTCTAAATTTTGGAGTCTTGTTTTGTATTCGTCCTATTTTTCTGTGCTTGTATCATTGTTAGTTCACCCTCAATCTTGTGCAAGTTTTGGTTAGTTATCCTCCATCCCATGGGCTTGGGAGAGGCTAGCATACATCTCAACCTTGGAAGAGGCATGTGATGATGCCTATGGTTGGGTGGCAAACAAGCTCTTTTTCTCCTTGCATGGTTTTGGGAAGACATGGAAGTTGGCTCTCAAGTTGGAGTGGGTGGCCTCTTGGGCTCTTATTGTTATTTTATCTCCTTATGAAACTCTATTGTATTGTAACTCCTTTCGATATCGTTATGAGAATAGTTACATCTCCTTGTAAACCCTCCATTTTGTACATTTTGTATCACTTGGAGACTTGTCTTAGAAATTTTTGATTAGTTGCCACTTGAGATTTAACACACATATAGCCCAAGCTTATGGAGGTGAAGTATTGTAATAAATGATCTATCTGATTGAATCTTGATGTCACTCTTGTATTTTTATTTACCAAAGAAATATAGTGTGTTGAAGGTGTTGTTTGCCTTAGCCTTTGTTTCCTTGCCAACATTGATAGCATTATGTCAAGAAAAGAAATTTATTATTTTCTTGCACTTTCTTGTTTTTGTGAAAACTTAGGGAAAGATATTATTTAGAACTATAATTCCTTTATTTTGGCTATGGAATCATGTGACAGTTATTAAAAAAACAACCTCCTTCTTGCAATATGTTCCTTTCTTGAAAATGTTGATAATGTTAATACATAAACTGAAAGTTGAAATTTTTGTTTTCATTTCCATGAGGAGTTGGATATTTTGCTCTTATTAAACAATCTATATTATGAAATACAAAAAAAAATGTAAATTCAACATGTATCTAATGAGATTTTGTTTTAAATGACAACTGCTTTCTAGTTAAGTATCAAGTCATAATTAAATTGTTATGTCAATAAAACCCATTTTGTAGATTTAAAAGTGTGAAGTAAAATATACATACATGTATAATTTTATACAGTCTTTTTTTAAATTATAACATTATATATATTATACGTGTGTTAATATATATATTATATTATATATATATATATAAACAAAATTTTATGTACATTAAATGTATGCATATATATACATAATATTTAATAAATAAGTAATATTATAAATATGTATTAAAATATATATATAATAAGTCATATATTATACATATATTATTATATGTGTGTGTGTGTGTATTATAAAACAAAAACGTTTTTATTAATATGAATTTCTAAAAAAACAATTTAAAACAAAATATACAAAAAAAACATACGGTGGGGGGGCCGAACCCCCCACCCCTATACTATCCTAACCCCTACGCGGCTTCAATGGCCACTGCCCCCACACATTCCCCTATCCACGACAGCTCCGCCCATGCCGCCTATCCCCATGCCTGCTCCAAACCCTACGCCTTCCCCCATCCCTTCCTCCATCCACACCAAACCCTGCGGCACCCCCCATTGTCGACTTCCACTACCACCTCCACAATACCTTCCCCCCCTCCCTGCACAGCGATCTCCTCTACCACGCTGCCACCACAACATCTCCACCACCACACTTCCCCTCTGTGCAAGCTGCCGCCCCTTCTTCACACACAGATAAATAATAAGAAAATAAATGTGCAAACATACAAAAAAAAAAAAAGAAAACCAATAAGAAGAAAATTTGGATTTGAATAAAATCCTCAAACAATTTCTTTTCAAGTGCACTAAAAAAAAAACTCCATTGTTCCTTCAGATAACCTGCAATAAGAGAAAGAGTAAAACAAAATGAGAAAAAGAATGAAAAGAAAGGGAGAGATAAGGAAATTTAGGGCAAATGTTAGGGTTGCTAGATCCAAGGGTTAAAAATAAAAGCATCCAAGGGTTACCATTAAATCCTACATTACCTTTAAGTTGTGGGAATTTTTTGGGGTTTTAGGAAATAATCTTAAGGAGGGAGTGGGTATGGAGGGTCAAGTAAAGAAAAAGTGGTATGTAGGCTTTTTATTTTAATCTTAGAATTTGTTGAGCAATGTAGCCTTGATAAGAACTAAATAAATAAAATTGGATTTGGGCTGGGGATTGAGAAATTCGGTAAATCCATTTAGTTTTAAAAAAAATTAAAAAATAATAATTTCAGAAATCAGGTTTGTATCATTAGTTTTAGTATTGTTAATAATCACTTTCAAAAAAGAATCCCTAATTTTTAGTTACACTTGGGTGTGGGTTTCGGTGTCCCGAGGCGGGGTGCTACAGTCTAATAGACTATTTACAGCTATCTCCTCCACGACATAGAAGAGGAATATAGGTTTAGATGTCTTTCTCCCCCCCAGACTGGAATCTCTCAACCCCTCCACTAGGTAGGCATTTGACACAGGAAAATAGGACCCTCAGACCTATCATTATGGATCACATTCAGCCCCCACCTCCAAGACCATTATTTTCATGGGATAAGGGAAGCCCACTCATTTTTCCCATGCCTCTGGTGGTATGGAACACTATTCCAACTAATGCGATAAAATCATTCCCCAAATTAAATGGTGAGGATTTCAAAATCCTTGAGGAGCATCTCCAAGACATATACGAGATATGTGAAGTACATTATATAAGAGAGAAAGATGTCACCTTACGTTTGTTGGCTACCACTTTTAAAAGAAGGGATCTAGAATAGTACTAGTCTTTAACCCCTAATACTATTGGTACTTGGGACCAATTAGGGGGGTATTGGTGACAAGGTTCAGCAAGAAGGGAGGTCATCACTCTTACAACAACTAATTGGCATTAAAAAGAGTGCACAATAATTAATTACATATTTTAACAACTGGTTCCATAAAACCTGGTAAAGGATTCTGGCCCTGACTAGATCACCTCCAAATATGGCTATTGTGTTATACTTAAAAGGTATAAAATAAGATATATGGGTAATTATTCAATCATTAGGAGGGGACTCTTTGCCACAGACCTACAGCATTGCATTCTAAGATGAGAATAATCTAATAGATTCCAGGAAGCTCCTCCCTATAACTCTTTTACCAATAAATCATTAGATAGCCCCCCTTCCACAAGTACAAACACCAAGCCTGGCCAAAACCCTGACATCCTTATATAGTTACCCCCTGCAGTTACGGATTCAACTTCTACTATCACAACCTTATCTTCCTCTCCTCAGATGAAAGATATGAGAAATATCTTGAGAAGTTTTTCTAATGAGATAGTGAACCTAAAAATCAATCAGGAAACTTATCCAAGGAAAAATTATCAAAGTTTCTAAGGCAACCGACCCGCTTATCCCTCTACATACCAGAATACTCAGAGACCATCGACCATACAAATATCAAATCAAATAGTCCCTATACCAATGTCACTTTGAATTGCTCCCCCAAATAGTGGGAGATAAATCATCCCCATGCAAAACAATTTGGCTGAGGATCCCAATGCTTGGTGCTTCCCTTACACTAATTCTCATATGTCAAGGGACTACCCCTAAGGGAACTTATAACTAAGGATAGATGAAAAACGATCAAGAGAAGTTTATGAAACATGCACAGCTGGATCCCATTCATCTGAGGGATCCCAAAGCGTCACTTTTACTGCATAGATGCAAGGAATGTCCCTAAAAAAAGAGGTGGAGATCACACTAGAGCATGCCCTATTATATTGGTTGGAAGGGGAGGAGTTCGTCTTCATAAATGAGGTGTTTGTTACTAAACCTGTTTAGTTTAACTACAACACACGCTTCAAGAAGAGCATCATTGAAGAAGATGCACTAGCTTCAAGTCCAACTGACAAGGTGTATAAAGAACCTCCAACCATCATGAACATATTGTCCCCAATAGTAAGGGAAGCTCAAAAATAAATTGTATAGGATCAAGAAGTCTATCACCTTGATAAGGAAAGGATGAAGCATCAACCACATCTTAAACCATCACTGGTCAAACCCATCAACGTAGCCCAACAACTTAAAAAGGCACAATCTAATGCATCTTTATGGGATCTCCTCTGTATTCTCAAGAAAAAAGAGTTTCTCAAAGAAGCACTCAAATTAGGAGAGGATTCAACCTTCGTGGATCCCTTGAAAGGACATGTCAAAGGCACTTCAGTGCCTACAAAAACCATATTCTTGAACTAACAAGGAGAGGTGAGTAAACCAAGGACCAACCCCTTCTTTTTAACTCATATTATAGGTAAGAGGTTATTACATAACTCCATGATAGATTCTATTGCAAGCACTACTGTCATGCTTCAGGAAATCGTAGATGTTTTAGGAATTCAATATGAACCCTTTTAGAAGGGAGTTATGCAACTACATGGGAAATCTATTCCAACCATAAGGATTATCAAGGGACTCCCATTAGAGCTCTATTCTTGTCCGAATGTAACTGTTTTCCAAGATATCATGGTGATTAATGTCCCATCGGTCTTCTTGATCTACCTCTCCCAAGATTTCACATCTAAGATTGGTAGGTGTATGTATTTGGATTGGTCCCATTTAGTCCTATGAACCAAGTACGGGTCCAAGATGAATGTCTTGTCAGAATCCCTCTCCAAGGAGAATATAACGGACCAAGTGCCTTCCAATTTCAAGGCCTCTCATGCTATGATCACCAGAGAAGAAGAATTGTAATTAAAATATGAAGACCCTCAGGATAGCGATCATCCATCTAATTTTCCCCCAAGAGATCCTTTTAGGAACTTTGATTTAACTAGTCTGGGCACTTACGTCATTTTTTACAAAAACCCCACAATCCCAAAGGTGGAAAGAGAAGGCGATGCATGGGAGACAAATCCTCCTAGTAACCCTCAAATATGGACTCTATATGTTGACAGGGCTAGGAGAAAGAATAGATCGGGATCCATATTTTGCCTCATATCCCCTATTGGTAGGAAGATACTCTAATCAGTTCATTTCTAGTTCTCATGTACTAGTAACGAGGAAGAATATGGAGCCTTGGTGCATGGATTATCCACCTCCTGTAAGAAGGGTATTAGGAAGCTAAAAATATTTGGTGATTAAGATTGTTGGTGACACAATTAATAAATATTTCCGCCACCAAGAACCCAAGGATGAGATCCTATCGGCACTGGGTATGGGATTTAATAGATGATTTTGAAGCTTTCAACATTAAGGTAGTTCCTCCTGATCAAAATATGGACGCTGACAGGATGGCTACCATTGGGTCTCAATTCGACCCAACCCAATATCTAATTGAAAATAAAGATACCATAAAAGTGATCATTCTCCCCTCTATCCCTAACAACATCCACCATTGACAGGTGTTCAATAATGACCAACAGGTCATACACTTCCTCCACCAGTCAGATAAATTCCAAAATCAACTCCAACCCAAAATTGAAGAATCATATGGAGACCAAATAATATAGATAAATATGACAAGGTCCATTTGAAGAGACCTCTTGGAAATTGGAGGTGGAAAATACCTGGTGTATATCCCTGGTACTGGTTTCAC
This sequence comes from Taxus chinensis, assembly GCA_019776745.2. Taxonomy (NCBI): domain Eukaryota; kingdom Viridiplantae; phylum Streptophyta; class Pinopsida; order Cupressales; family Taxaceae; genus Taxus; species Taxus chinensis. The sequence goes on along the minus strand of CM034147.1, from coordinate 228,629,454 downwards.
TAAAAGGTGAAGTTTCTAGGTTTTTACAAACTAAATTTTTTCCTGATATTTTTTCAAGGGATACTACAGACACTGATGCATAGGTGATGTGCAATAGTAAATCTTCTAGTCTTGCATCAAGAAACTTTGTTGACGCGTTACAAAGAGTCTTCCAGTCACGTGTCAACAAAGATTATCGACACATGACTAGAAGGCTCTCTATCAAGCATCAACAAAGTTTCTTGACGCACAACTGGAAGAATATTTGTCATGCATCAAGAAAAAATTTTGACGCGTGAATGGAAGATTCCCTATAGCGCGTCAAAAAAATTCCTTGATGTGCGAAAGAGAGCCTTCCAGTCGCACGTCAAGAAACTTTGTTGACATGTGATAGATATTCTTATAGTCGTGCGTCAACAAAGTTTCTTGATGCATGACTGGAAGGATCTTTTTCATGCACCAAAAAATTTCCTTGACATGTGATAGAGAACATTCTAGTCACGCGTGAAGAATTTTTTTTGGTGCGTGATAGATATCCTTCCAGTCGCACGTAAAGAAACTTTGTTGACGCGTGACTAGAAGACTCTCTGGCACATGTCAACAAAGTTTCTTGATGCGTGACTGAAAGGCTCTCTGTTGCTCATCAAGGAACTCTATTGACGCATGACAAAGATTCTTCCATTCGTGTATCAACAAATTTTCTTGGCGCACGACTGGAAGCCTCTTTATTGCGCATCAACAAAGTTTCTTAACATGTGACTGGAAGGCTTTGTGTTGTGCGTCTTAGGCTTCAAAACACTAATTTTGTCCTATAAATTTCCTACCGCCAGTCATTTTCATGTGTACACTCTCTAGGTCATAAATTTTCTTGTTTATAGGAATCTAGGTCAGGTACCATCAAGCTCAAGGATAAATACAATGATGAATATTAGTGCAACACAAGCCCAAGACAAAAATCAAGAGGAAATCCCATTCCAAGCCCTATCCAAGGCAAACATAATCTACAGAAACTTTTTGTGCCCCCACATCTAGATAGTTGTACAAATGAATACGAAATACAAGGATATACTTGATGCATGTGATTTTGGTGGTCTCAATAGGATGCCCCATTTTGAGATACACCATGACATTAGGAACTACCTTCTATCCTTGTATAATATAGAGGATGGTCTATTTAATGTTTCAATTCGATGTCGACCCAACTTATATTCATTGGTTAACAAGCTTCCCATTAAAAAATTTACCCATTGTTATAATGAAGGAAACACTCATTAAAGATGATAAGAAGTACCTGGAATCAAATTTCAGGTTCCATGTTGATTGTAAGTGTCAATTGTTTTCAATTTTCATTTGGTATTCAGTTTTTGATTTTGACACAATTCAAATTGATAATAATTTCAACATTGTTTCGGTATTTATAGCTCATGTTAATAAATCCAGATGTGGTGTGGATATGCAAGTAATTACACACCACTTTCTTGCAGGGTCACCAAATGGATATACCAAACTATGTTACTGCATACATTCTTGCTACTATCAGAAAAAAAAAAATTGTTTGGTGCACATTTTTATCCAAAAACATTAAAAATGACATTACAAATGCAATTCTTTTGGAGAAAATGGTCTTTTAATCCATAAAATATCTCCTTGGCTTCCATTATGAGGCTCTTATAAATTTAAAATACAAACCAATTCCTACTTACATGGATGAGGAGTTGATGAATTTTTCAATTCCATTTCCAAAACAAAAAGTATAAACTATAAAGTTTGTATTTTTACATTAGACTAACAAGATGTTCATCTCGAATCTGATTAAATATTTACTGTTTGTAGAGAATATTTTTGGAGACCCTTCCTCGAAAAAATGTGGCATCAAGAGGAAGAGACCAACAACATGGAGGCATCGGTAGATTCACAATCTAAAATGGAAGTTCACTCATCTCCAAACCGCCAACCGTTTCAATTCGTTAGATGATAGAGAATTAATACCCATTTATTATTTATAAATTCCCATTTTGTATTTTCAATTTACAATTTAAATTTTACCATATTGAATTGACATGCAATCAACTATTGCAGACATTGCAGGGAATTTGGATTATACACGTACTTCTCAAAGTCAACTATCTTCACCAACTCACTCCACTTAGTCACATGTAATTATCTCTTCTCAACAACCACCTCAAAAATCCTAGCAACAAACAGCTTAGAAACCACTAATTACTACTCCAATATGGCCACCTCAACCACTGCGCCAAACTACCCCTCAATAACAAGGTATTATTTTATTACTTTAGTACAAGTTTTAAATAGTACTTCGTATAATTTTGTAGTTTTTGCATAGTTATACATGTTGTTCATATGAGTTTTCTTGATCTTTTCATAACATTGTAGTCCTTCACCTTCTATACAGATAGTGGCACTGCCCCCTCCTCCTCCAATAATATAAAAAATTCGAACCAGAGGATCAGGTAAAAATAACATTGGTAAACACATGCCAATTCCTCTGGCCCCTATTAGGACACTAAAAATTGCCTCCTCGTTTCAAATTCCAAGCCTCTCTCTCAGTGGCTTGCCCAGAGGAACAGGCATATCAATTTTAAATAATATAAATTTAGATGAAGATTACTTGGGCATTGATAGCAATGACCCAATAGGATTTTTGAATACACATGAGATGATTCAAGTAGCAGTCAATCAACTTGAAATCCCCCATACCTCTTTAGGGAGATCATCTTCTTCAGATACAGATGGTGAAAAGTTACTTCCATTTCCTTTAGAGAACTTAATTGGTTATGATTGTCAATCCCATTTCAATGACTTTATTGCACCTCATATCGGTCACTTCATAGAATGGGAGAAAAGGGAAAAAATACTAATCAATGAGATAATAAGTTGTTTGGAAAATTATTGGCAAAGGGATAGCTTATACGCTGTAGTCTAGAATCAACCTGCGAAGATGGATTCCTTACTTACCCAAGTAAGAAGTGGGAGTGTCACGTATAACAACAACTATAAACACAAAGTTTTGGATAACGCATTAAACAAATTTGAAAATATCAGCGCTAAAGCCTAGGCATATTTTAACAAATGGTCTAAGGACAAGGATCTGTGAGTGATTGTAAATGCCGATAGAGATAGAGTGGTTGTAACTATTATCACTTCAAAACAATATTTTTGGTTAATTTGACGTTTTCTTATTTTAAAAATATGTTTAATTGAGATCACTTTTTTTGTAGTTGAAATATGAAAATTTATAGAGTTAAGAAAAGGTTTTCCAAGTTCACTTGGAAACCACAAAGAAAATTTTATCCGCAATGAAGAATTTGAAGGAAAATATTGTTTTGGTTAAAAAAAAAACAATACACTGAAGTGGATAATTAAAGAGCATGGCTTTGACTCTGAAATTTTATTCAAAACCAAGGCAGCTGTAGATCCAAGTTTGCTATCCCATAGAGAGGCAACAAAGGAAGAAAAAAGAATTGTAAAGAATCTAGACAGTACTACGGAAGATCTCATTAGTTCTGGGATTATTCAAGCCATTAGGGAAAGGGTTACAAGTAGAGAAGCCATTGGGGAAACTAAAAGGAGTATAAGAGTGGAAGCCATTGAGGAAGGGGGTACAAAAAATTGAGGGTTAACAAATTTCATGATTGAGGGTGGAAAGATTGAGGGTTTGAAAAACTTTATAATCTATATTTGAAAATTATTATCTAGATTTGGAATTTGAAACTTGAAATACTTTATCATCTCTAATTCTATATCTTCCTTTATATTATGTATGGAATTTGAAATTTCTTATCCGGATTTGGAATTTGAAACTTGAAATACTTTATAATCCTTAATTTTATATCTTCCTTTATATTATGTATAGAATTTCTAGATTGTATATGGTGTTTATGTTTCATTTGAATGTGATGGTGTTATGATAATGGTTAATTATTTTCTTTAAGAAAATACAAAATATGGTATGACACAGGCATATTAATAGTAAGAGTTAAATCTTCTTCTCTCTAATTGTAATGATGATTGCATTAGATGTGGATGATGACATTAGAATAGAAGCATAGATATGGATTATCATGAATTGTATGTGGACTGTAAATTTAACTTCAAGCATGATCATGGAATCTTGAAAAAAATTAATGTAGTATGATAGAGACATTAGAATGGATATAGATGACGATGAATGATGATAATGAGTAATTGTTTTGAAAACATTGGAATGTGTCAGGATAGTTTTAAAATAGATAAGTAATTGTTTTAATAATAATTGGAGTGTCAAGATTATGATAGTGATATGATGACATTAAAATATATATGGATAATGATGAATTTTATGTGGACGTAGATTTATCTTCAAGCAGGATAGTGGATGATGAATTGTATAAAATGTAGAATGTGTTATGAAATAAACATCTTAAACTGGAAAATCTTCCTTTGTGTGAAATTTGATTGTGTCATTTTGTTCCACAAAGTTTAGATAATATATCAAAGCATTTCAAAAATATAAAAACAAATTAAACGTAAATGTAAAAAATCAAGAAATGTCATATGACAGGGTTTAAGTTACGTCTTCTATTTTAGATGGCTGTGAAAAATCATATCGAAAGAATATGAGAAATCATCCTTCGTAGTGTGCTAGATATTTGATTTAAGAAAAATCAACATGAGAAATGGATTTGTAGATAGATGGGTGAGTTTCCTGACATTGTCAGTCCTGAGTAGTGCGAGATACCTCAGATGGATGTCAACCCATGTTTTAAAAAAAGATGAAATAATTGTATTTAAATAAATGTAAATATATATACCTGTAATATGAAACAACTTTAATGATAACAAGATATGAAACAAAATTTGATAAAAAGCCTCCTCAGTCAATATTTGCATCTATAGAGTTAATATGAAATTCAATAAATAACCACAGTTAAAATGTAAGGTGACAAACAATAAAAGTAAGGTCAAGGATATGCCTACTTAAAGTTGAAACAATCCATTATCAATAGCTTCTTCAAACTCAATGTTCTCTTCTATAGAGTGTGACGATGCGCCAATTCCACTCTCATCATTGGGAACAATTGTACTTGTAGCTATATTATTCACACCTCTTCTTTAAGAAAGGGAATTCCAATGTACAATATATATGATAAAAGGAAAGGTTTCCATGGAGTAGCGAGATACATAAGACCACATGTAACTTTCCAAATTTTTATCCAACCTATTTCTCAGTTTTGATTTTGTAAATGCTAAAGAACTGAAAACCATTTTGTCCTCCACAGACCCCAAAATCATTGTTTGGCATAACTCATATAATCTAAAATATTCAATGATGTATTCTTGAAAGGTAGAAATTTGAGATATTCCTCGCCACAGCCTTGTAATAGCTCACCACTTTCTGAAGGTTCGTCTAAATTTTTATATTGGTTCCTCATTGTTGTTGCAAAATTTGTTGATTGAAACTTTAATAAATCAACATTCAGTATACTTTTGATTTGCATACACTTGAATTCTAAAGTATTTGTGAAATGTTCCATTATTGTACCCATGGATTTATGCAAATGATTTCTTACAAAGTATTCACGACCACCTTCAATATTCCAAAAATTACGATTCATCACACCCATTGCTTCAAGAATTTTATCTTTGGAGAAATTTTCTCTAATTTCTGATGATAAGGATTCTAAATTTTTTCAAGCTTTATTCTTGTTTCAACTGTAACAGACTCAAAGAGATTACGTGTCATAGGAACATATTCTTGTTCCGATCCCATAATAGATTGATGTTTTCTCAAAATGTGCAGTTGTATGTCCTTCCCATTAACATTGATGTAGAGGTGATCGTGGATATTAAATCTCAAATAGTTATTGGGATTTTTAAGATCTAACTTTAAGATTTCCAATTCTGGAAAATAGGTGTATCAAAATTACCTAAGGAATAGTACAAGACATCAAGACTTTGAAAAACCATTTTTCTCATCCATATAAAATCCAAAATATAGATTAATCTCCCCTATGCATGCTTCATCAGTTTATTGATCTCCTGTAACATTAGAAGAATACCAACCAATGTAAAAATGTCTCCAAATCAGTTAAACAGAACAACAAGTCCCTCGCCCTGTCAAATTCATGATGATATTTGTGTATGAAACCAACCAAGGAAGGATACTCCTCACAAACTCTACATGCAGGTTCATACAAAGAGATCCATCTTGTCTCAACATCTTTTAGAAGTTATTTTCCATATGTAATTATAATTATGAATTTCTGGAGCTCAAGAAATCACTTTGGCCTGCTTTCCATATGGGCATGAAGTTATCTTATAAGATCTTCTACTTTAGCAACATTTTTCATAGTTTCTTATCATTTTATATGCTAAATTCATTATGTGAGCCATACAGTGAATTGGTATCATATATGGGGCTAATGTTGTTTGTAATCTAACGCATAGCCCTGTTCGGTGACCCTACATCACTGATGCACCATCTTCTCTGATGTATACCAACTTCGTAGCGATTTGATAATCAGTCATTCTAGCAATATCTTTCAAATGAGAAACAATTTGATGTATGTTTTCGGCATTATAGTTTTCAACCATTTTCGTAACACCTAGCAGATGAGGTGTCTTTATATGATTTTATAAAGTATAGGCGTGGATACATACCCATGCAATGTTTTCAAATTTTGTTACTTCATAAATTGAAAGAGAGGTAAACTATGATTTTTTCACATTCTCTTTAAAATATTCCTTCTCTATCATTGAAAGGCATTTTTCGATTTCCCATGTGCTACTTTCATACCAATGAAATTGAGGTATGTTGGGCACTCCATTATATTGATACAAAACTTTGAAATCGAGGAAATATGAAATCGGTCTTCCTTTCATTAGTATGTGAAATAAAGGATAGAACTATGTGAGTTTCACATGTAGATTTATTTGATTCATCTTACCAATTTGCGTTGTGATTGATCCTCCCTTTTCTATGAAATGTTTGCATTTTTTCTGCTTCGCTTCATAATCTGCTGTGTATTTAACATGCATGCATTCTTTTTCAGTTTTCCACCTGTGTTTTGATTTTTTGTCCATCCACCCTCGTTACAGTCAAATATTGTTTTCCACAATGTTTTAATATAGTGTCTAACTTCATTTGCATTTTTTGTTTTCCAATTTCCATGTACATATTGTACATGTACATTCACATGGGATTTCTTCGGAATTATATGTCTGTACAAGTTCAATAAATGAAAATTTGACAGCCCAATACAAATTATATGTCCTCCCAATGGTCTACATATTCTTGTTCGTTTTCAATGTTTTACTTTTTTGAATAGAATTTTGAGAAAAATCACAACTACCTGGTTTCCTCTTTCATGAACCAGAATTTAAAATTGATTTCTGTGTTCCATTTTTATAAGTATTTGTATGTGCGATATCTTGATACACTCTTGGTTGCACCCCAACAAGAAGAATATATTTATGATTTGGCATCTCAATAGGTATATCTTCAAGATATGACATGGTATCATCATAGGTGTCATTTGGTTGATACTGTGCAGAATGCATGTCCACCTCGTATTTACCTTCCACACAGTTAGAATTCTGATTCTTTCTGGTGATAGCTATATGGTTGCTGGTAGTTGTGTTATCTGTATCATCAGAGTTTCCAAAATACTTGAACATGGACTTCAGATATTTCTTATTTACTTTTTGGGTCTTTACATTCTGAGGACTAGCATCTTCCATTATTCTGAATAAATTCGTGCATCAACAAAAGAAGCAAGTCATGTGTCAGAGAAAATTGGGGCACACATTAGGTATAACACTAATTCGTGCGTCAAAGTAAACCAAGTCATACGTCAGAAGTAAATGAGTTGTGCGTGAGAGAAAAAAAATTCATGCGTCAGTAAATTCACTAAGTTGTACGTCTGTAATACCTCCTTGTCACAGATCAGCAATTTAATGAGTCGCATGTTAAAAAATATTCTTGTTACACATCAACAATAAATCTATTTTTCACATGTCAACAAAATTAATGATTCATACATCCATAGGAAACCCCTTTGTCATGCGTCAGTAAATTCAATGAGTCACGTGTCTTCATAAAATGGTGTTGGTAAGTACTGGTGGTAGTATGGTGCCTAGTGGTAGTATACTACCCAGTGAGTCACCTAGTCTTTTATAGGCTATGTTTTCAAATGTAGATGAATCCGAACCCAAAAAATATATACTATAAATTTTAGGCAAATAGGACATTGACCTGCTTTGAAAAAATATCCTTTTCATATTTTTCTAAAATGAAATTTTCACCATATTACAAATATTCTCCATTAAAATTATCCTTGAAATACATACAAGCTTTCAAGAGGATTAATTACTCTTGAAAATATTTTCGAATCAGATGATGGTAGTTTAGATCAGAGAAAGTTCAAGGCCGTAAAAGAAGACTATGTAGAGCTAGAAATAACTAGGGACAAATGACTGAAAGTTGGAAAGTTGCTGATCCAAGAGGAAAGAGACAGATTGATGGCCTTATGTCACAAATATGATAAATTAATGACATGGAGATATGATGATCTACATAGTTATGATAAGGAAATCATCCAGTATACCACTGACTAGGTAGAAGGGACTAAACTTGTGCAGAAAAAATAGAGGCCTGTGAACCCTAAGGTAGAAGCCCTCATGGCTGAAGAATTAAGAAAACTATTAGAGGCTCATATCATTTTTCTAATCAAACACATGATGTGGGTCTCAAAGCTAGTTCCAGTGAGGAAGAAGAATAGTGAAATATGACTTTGCATAGAATTCAAAGATCTAAATAAGGCCTCCCTAGAAGACCATTACCCCTTGCCCTCTATGGAATATATTTTACAAATGGTCGCAAGCTCTTTGATGTTTTCTCTGTTGGATAGTTTTTCAGGTTTTAACCAAATATGGCTTGTGGAAATGGAACAACACAAGACTACCTTCACAACCAAGTGGGGAACCTTCACCTATGGAAAAATGCCTTTTGGGCTCACAAATGCAGGGGCTAATTTTGAAAGAGCTGTGGATACCGCATTTGGGGTGTTGATAAAAAAGGTAATCCTCATATACCTTGATGACCGTACCATGTTTACTATAACAATGGAAGAACATTTTGGTGCTTTAGAAGGTGTGTTTAAAAAATTTCAAGAGTTGGGAATCTCTTTGAACCCAAAGAAATGCATCTTTGGTATCCCCCAAGGAAATCTCCTGGGACATGTTATCTCTAAGGAGGGAGTTTCTATTGATCTTGAGAGACTCAGGGTCATTTTGGGACTTCCCATGGCAGTCAACAAGAAGTTTGTTCAATACTTCTTAGGAAATATCATCTTCGTCAATAGGTTTATATCAATTTTTGTGGGAACTATCCACCCGATCACTCTCATACTGAAAAAAGACCTAGGTTTCAAATGGATTGATTAAGGTCTCCATTCTTTCAAATTTATAAAATAGGCTATTGCATCAGCCCCCATGCTCCACAATCCCAACTTCTCAAATAGTTTCATAATGTATATATATGGGGGAAAGAATAGCATAGCATCTGTGTTAACCCAAAAGGGAGAATGAAATAGGGAGGAACACCTGATTGCTTTCTTTTCAAAAAATCTCCACGACTATGAAACAAGATACAATGTTGTGGAAAGGCAAGCCTATGCCATAGTTAAAGGTTTAAAGAATTCTAGACACCTGGTCACATATAATAAAATTCGGGTCATGATGGCTCACTCCAGTTTCAAAGAGTACATAATGGAGGGTGAGATAACTAAAAATAGGAAAAATTGGAGAACCAAGATCTTAGTGTATGACATAGAGTTAAAACCCATGAAACTTGTGAGAGGTAAGGGATTGTGTCAATATTTGACACACAAACCTGTCCCTGAGGTGAATGGTGAATCGGGTGAAATAATGCACCTATAGGAGGATAGGCCTGAGATATGGGTCTCTAACAGAATTCATTTTATGCAAACCGGAGAGTACCCATGCTATCTCCCTCTAAAAAAGAGGATATATTATAGATAACAACGGACTCATTTCACTATGATTGATAACTTCCTTTTTAAGAGTAATTTTAATGAGTTAATGTTAATATGCCTAGAGGATGAAGAGGCCAAGAGATTTTTAAGGGAATTACATCACAGGAACTCAGGTGGTCATTTTTTAGCGCAAACCACGTTCATAAATATCTTACAAGTAGGATACTTCTGGCCAAGCTTGTTCAGTGATAGTCAGGTGGAAATGAATAAATGTAAGGTTTTTCAAGTTTACGTGGGTTTCTGAAGAAACGTGGAATTTCCCCTCAATCCCATCCTTATTGAGGAACCCTTCGCATAATGGGGTCTTCATTTCATTGGAATGGTTAACCAGACTTCATGTTTCAGGCATTAGTGGATTCTCACAGCAACTAATTATTTCACCTGGTGGACGGAGGTAGTTCCGCTTAAGGAGCCCATTAAAAATGTTATCTTAGGACTCTTGCAGGATATCACCACTCATTTTGGTCCCCCCCCCCCCCACACCATTATATATAATAATTCCAAAGCTTTCTTGGAGGCTAAATTATCTAATTTTATGGTCAAGTACAAGATATATCTGAATTCATGCTCTAACTATTACCCGCAAGGCAATGGTCTAGTGGAGTCTACAAATAATAATATGATAAGACTCATAAAAAGAATGCTACATGAGCATAAAAGGCTATGGCATGAGCATGTTAAAAAAACCTTATGGGCCGATCGGATCACTCCAAAACAGATCCTAAAAGCTTCACCGTATGAAATAGTCTTTGGTAAAAGTGTTGTGATGAAAATTTCTTTGGAGATCACCACATTACAACTATTGAAAGGGTCAAAGGTAGAGGAAAATGGAGCAATGCTAGTAAGGTTCACCAAGCTTGTGGAACTCGAAGAGAGGCATGAACTTTCCCATGAATACATGATCAATCACCAAAAAATAGTCAAGACATGGTTTGATCAAAAGACATCATAGCCAAATTTCCAAGTCAGGACTACCGTCTTGAAATGGGATGCAAGAGCAACCAAAGCCAGTAGTCATAGAAAATTCAACACCTTATGGATTGGTTCCTTCATAATCAGTGCATGTAAGTAGTATAACTCATTTGAACCTGAAACCATGGGAGGAGATCCTTTGGCTATCCCAGTAAATGGGATTCACCTGAAACCCTTCATGTAAGTGTCCGTAAAAATTGTATCATATGTATATATTTGTTTCCCTTCTTTTCAATTTTTTTTATACCTTCCCCCTTTTTTTAGGAATTTTTCCATGTGTCCCACAACCTCTATCCATGTCTCTTTTAAAATTTTAAGGGAATCATTCCTGTCGTTTTCTCCTATTAGATTCGTCATAAAGAGTAAATCCCCATTCCTTAATGAGGAGATCCACAATCAATGCAAGATCTATCAAAAGGAACTGATTCCAGTACCTTGGGTCTCCCACTCAAAGGGAACGTTATAAGAAGTGAGCCCAAGTACGTGTGAGATTTTAATCCTTAAGTATAAATGGTTATTTAAGGTGTCTCGAGCTCTTCGACAGGGTCATTCCAAAGCATTAAGATTTTCTGAATTAATCTATGAATATCAAATTCTCCAACGGCTCTAGAGTTTTTTTTTAGATTCAGAGAGACACCATGACTGCCTCCAGCTCTATTCAAGAAAAAAAATTCTATGTATGGAAACCCCTTCCTCCTTGACCACACCAACCTAAGCTCAAATACCATAATCCATTGTCTCGGTACAATGATCCTTATGTGGTCAATGACCCAACCGATGATATCTTCGACCCTAGTCTTAACAAAAGGCCCAAAGCTTTGGGAGAAGCAACATGTGTTGAGTTCAACCTTCTAGGAGATTCTAAGTCATTCAGCTCTAGAATCTATAATACAACTCTCGCCCAATATATGGTTCCTCTTACGCACCCATGCCTAGAGCTCATACAAATGTATAGGAACTATTTCAAATAAGAGAACTATGCAATCCAGGGCAAAAATATAGCCATGGTATTTACACCCTATGCTATCAAGGACATGTTAGACTTGACCTATGACTAGATGACCAGTTTCTATAATATAGCTAAACTTTGAAACGTATGGGCCTTGTTCCAAACTAAGGTTGCATTCCTCAACAAGGAGTTGAGGCAGTAATACACCAGTGGTTCAGGGATTTCAGGTTTCCCCATTCCCTTAAAATCCATCATGAATAACACTCAGGATGCCTGTTCTATGTTGGCCTTTATTTTTCAGCTAGACTCTGATAAAAATGTTGAGGATTGGCAAATGGCGGCACTGTTCCAAATGAGGACCATCAGCCAGAAACAAGCATAAAAAATTTAATTCATAGAGGTAATTGTGGGGTCAATTTGCAAGAAACTCAAACATTTCCTGATGGCATCAACCTTCAGGTATTCATCTTTTCTCTATCACGTCATCCTGTACCAAAATGCTCAATATTTTGGTCATTTTATGACTTGACCTTGTGGGATGAGAATAAAAATTCCCAAAATATTATCCTAGTATCTACATGGACCCATATATTGTCCCACTCATCAAACATGTATGATTTTTTTAATGCTTTTGTATCTCCTCTCTTACTATAAATTGATCCTGAAGGGATCAATAACATAATGAATATTTTTGCGTGGTCTATCTTCTCTGACCCATTGTACACTTATGATTACATTTTTGCCAGAGGGAATTTCATGATTTGGGTCCAAAAATTTATGGGTGAATCCTTCATGCTCCCAAGGGTTCTCATGCCTTTAATTATGGGTCTGGAAGTCACAAGGAATGTCATCATCTTGGACCTTGAGGTCAACTCAACCCAAAATAAGAAAGCATTATATGAGCTTCCCTTTAGTAGGGGAGGAGTAATCATACTCAAAAGGTGAGCAGACCATTGTCTCTCATAGAAGTTAGCCTCCTACGGCTTCACCTTGATCAAGGATTCCTGGAGGTATGATCCATACTGGAAAATGGCTGTTACTTTGGCTACAAATAGAATGTATGACTCTTGCAAGCATGAACCAAGGACATTTTTTGATTCATGGAGGAGCCCCAAGGATGAATCACTTGACATCTTCGTGGAACTCCTGGCATCCAAACTCTGGTCTGGGAGTCATTCCACCAAGTCAAATATAAATTTGACCCTACTCTAAAAATTAGAAAAGGACTTCGAGAATCCTTAAAAAGAAAGGACTGGAGCTCCAGAAAAATTGAAGACTTCTGAAAATATAGATAGCAAATTGGCCGGACCACAAAAAACTTTGAAGAAATCCTCAGTGACGAGCTGTGGGAAGATAAGTGGGACTTAGAGCATAACTCTGATCCAGACAGTGAGGATATAGTTGTGCTCACTTCTGAGCAACCTTATGACATCCCAAAATTTCTTGTAAGATTAAATTAACTACGGTTAAGTCTAAACATGATTAGATGAGATCATCATTGGGTATAAAAATTCATTTCGTTTGTCATATCATGACCCGCAGCTTCTGCTATGGGGCATGACATTGCGGAACAAATAACCCCGCACTCACCTTGATGATCCTTCCTAAAACATGATTAGGCCTTAATCATAGGTAAAATGGTTCATAAATAATAGTGAATCTTTCTATTATTTGTATTTCGGTTACTATTTTAATCAGTTTGGTCATCTTTTGTTTTGTTCGACTTTTGCAATGACCATGATGAATATTGCCTCTATTTTATTTGACAATGCTATATCATACCAGCTTTATGAGAATATTCAAATTATTATTTACGGACTTGGCGATTTTCATTTGTTTGAATGTTTTATAAGGATCATGGGAATTCGAATAATTATTACGATAACATATTGTTGGCAATATGTGGACTTATATTATGATGATTAATTTTACCATTAAATTTAGGTATCAATAAAAAAAAATTAAAAAAATACATTATTAATTTGTGAAATTATATATTTAATCCTAAAAGGATTTGGCATATAAATCAAAAGTTAAAAAGAATAAGAATAATAATATTTTAATATTTAAAATCTGAGAGTTTCGAAAGGGACACGCCTTTATCTGACACCAAGCATGTGGCATGCATTGACGCATGAAGCAACATTGGGAAGCCCAAAATTATCGATTATAGTATAGTTTCTTCATTATATTTTCTTTTATTTTTCCTTTGTCTGTTTTCATTCTTCTCTTCTGGGATACTTGCGTGAGTTTTGGAGGAAGGATTAGACTTGTTGGAGATGGAAGAGTAAGAGGTTGTTGATTCTGGGTTTACTTTAGGCATGAATATCTTCTCCCTTCTCTGCAACATTATTTGTAAATAATGAGGAATTACATATTCTGCTTTAAATGGCAATTAAATGAATTTATGGACAACTTCTGATTTAATTGTTTGGAAATGAAATATAAAAAGGAAATTGATGGATTATGTATTCTCTTAAGTTTCCTTTGTGTGGTTTTAGCTAAACCTAGAAAAAAACACAAATGGGTGTTCCTAATCAATTTTTATTTTATATTATTTTTTATTTAAATTTGATTTCTAGAAATGCAAATCGATTCCTGCCTTTGGGTTTTATTAAAGTTAAACAATAACTTATTTATATGAGCAAAGAAATTTCTGGGTAGTGTGAAAAATGTTTTTATCAGGTATTTCATCATTTTTCCTGATATATTTACTTCCGGATTCTAATAATTTCTAAACAGAAAAAAAAATTAATGTTGGAATGAACTGATTTGGATATGTACAAGTTGATTTTCCTGTAGGTATAATTTTATTACCTAATTGAAAAATAAATTAGTGTTAACAGTCTATGTAAAATGATTTAGTTTTTCTTAAAGGATTTTGTTACCGGAACTGTTAGAGACTTATTGTTGTTATACTATGAAAATAGACTTCAAAATTATCATCCTATTGTATGTGGGTCAATTTGTTTTGTTGATCTGTTGGTTACCTAAAAGAACATGTTAAAATGATTTAATAGAGGTGTTTTTACACTGTTTAGCTGGATTGTTTATATAAATATATATAAATGTATTTTGATTGTTTGAAATAAAGTTATTGTGCGTTTTATAGAGTTGTTCATTACCTAGAGGGAATATGTCTAATTGATATTTGGAAATGATTATTTTAGACAGTTTTGTTAAGTTGTTTGTTGATTGGAAGGTAAGAAAAATAATAGTTGAATTTGTACCATGTGAAGCATGATTTGCTTGTGGTTTAATCATAATTTGGATGTTGAATGATTATGGTTTGATTATGTCTTGATCCTGGTAATTAGAGTGAAAAATGATTGCTGAAATAGAAATTGGTTGTCCTATTGGTGTGCATTCATAGTTGTATCTTGATGTAGAACATGTAATAATACATTCACCGTTGTATTACTATGCGCTTTTTGATAAAATAAATTGTATATCATTTTATATTTTATTAAATAATTACATCAGAAAATGGAGGCAATATTCATGTCAGTTCATTTTGAATTGATAACATACCACTACTCTAGTCTTGTAGGACAATTAACTGTCACGTTCAAACATGAAGAAACTCATGTCTTGTGAAGTTTTATCATAGCATGGATCTAAATGACATACTTGGATTTCAATTTGTAGAAGGATGATATCCTAGAATTTTGACTAAATTTATTGGGATCTTGGACCCATTGTTAATATTCAAACCTCACTATGTGAGAGTTATTGTAATAGTTATATATTTCACCTTAACAACATATGTAATTTATGATTTTTATAAAGAGATGGTTACCTTGTATAAAATAATATCTTAATATGAGTAAATGATAAATATTAGAAGTGAGAAATATTACTTATCATAAATTATAATATTTATTTATTTGATATTTATCAATGTATGAATCCAATAATTGGGCAATTATTGTAACAATCAATTGTGTTTAATTTATAAATTAAATAAGCTATTTAGTGGCGTAGCTAATCGACAGAATAATTCAATATAAATGTTTTAATATATATATTTAATTCAGCCTTTTGGTAAACTTGGTATTAATATGATAAGATTGTAAATCTTCTTGTATAGAGAATGGAAGAGTATTGTTGTAAAAGGTAATTTAACATTAAAAAAACAAAGCATTAGGAAAAGAGAGACTAAATGGGATGGTAAATAGATGAAAAGATCCATTAGACTTATCTCATGATGATCCTATTTGGCCTTTGGCATTTATCTCGATATAAACCTTTGCAAGATAGGTTAAATTGGAAACAAAGTAAATACAAACTATAAGATCTAGATAACTATAAAAGGGATAGTTGTGAGGTGGCAAAAGACTTAAACTCATAATACTAGTGTGTTTTCTTGAGTTTATTCGTAACCTGCATGGAAAAATACTTTGGCCAAAGTAATGCATTGATGGTTATGCATCGTTTGATCACCTAGTCCTCCAATTAAATTAAAATTGCCAGTAACCTAATCATGGGAAGGTGAACGCTGAACATGAGGTAGGAAATGGTCAGATACTAGAATACAAAGTCAAAAAAGTAGCTGTGTGGTAGACCCAAGGAATTTCACATGGTTCCCATGACCTGAAAAAGGTTGAGCCAAAATTCTAGTAAGTATTATCACTCGAAGTAGTGGTGAAGGGAGATCATGGAGATCTTGATTCACCCTTCTCAGCCACACATGGCTTACATGGATGTTATCAGATAGATCAAAAGAATAAATTTGATTTAAATAATTTTATTAAATAAATTTGTACGATTGCAGCTGTGTAATCAATTTTTATGTATATTTTTAAAAAATCCTCATTTTCCAGTTCTAGTAATTTTGAGCATTACAAACCTCTCACATCTACCGTGGAATCTTCCGATCTTCCACAACAACATATTTTGGAAACACCTTCATATGCCACTTCTCTTCAGATTCACTCACCAGTTTTTCCTTTACCTGACCTCTCAAAATTAACAATAGAAGGATACTCGCCTTCCAACCCGGCCCATAAGAAGCTAAAGTCAGTCGTAGTCCTTGTGATGTCCCCTCCTCTACCTAATACTTCTCTATCCATATTGCCTCCCCCTCCACCTTCCCTTTGGAAAGTACCCTTTGGCTTGTCACTATGTCTCAGACTATTCCTCCTCCTAGCATGCCTCTACTTCCCCAACTCCCTACCACCATCCCAAGTTTCTCCCCCCCACTTGATCATGTCCCATTCTTCAACTCTAGTAATTGCAATGTCCCAATCACCAGTTATTGTTCCATATGGTCTTTCACCTAGTTTCCCATTTGTAGGAGGACTGGTATCTTCTCCCTTCACATTTTTGAGCCAAGAAGAGTCCACTAAGACAACTCAAGATTAGAGGAGATTAAAGTAAAGGAAGAAGGAGATGGCAGCTCTGTCGACCAAGTAAGTGTGATCTTTATATGACCATCAACAAAGCTCATTGACCATCGCTCACCTTTTCCCTTAGGTATGCAAGCCTGCAAAGTAGATGCATCCCAATGACTATTCAATTAGTGTTATTGTAGTGGACCTTGCTAAATTCCAGGCTTAGTATAGGGTCGACATGATGAATGAAACAACAACGGTAGTCATGATCGACTACTTGAAACTCAACAATCATATTAAGATGGTGCAATCTAGCCTTCAAAAAGTAGAAGCTCCAACGTCGGGTCATATGGCTGAGCTTATGGCCAAAGAAAGAGAGGTAGATCAGATCAAGAAGGAGTTGAAGGACACGTCAACCAAGAAATCCCTCACAACTTCTCATGTAGAGGGAAATTTTCTTGCATCTAAGCTCACTACATTCGAGGCCCTGGTCAATTCACTCTCATAGGGAAATAATATCTTTCAAGAAAGGATAAAATCTTCTGAAGAAATGGTCAAGGACTTGACCAAAAAATTGGGGCAACAATCCCAGAAGGCGGGGATTATAACATTAGTACAGGGATTGTATGCCTCATTTTTTGACAAAATTGCCACCACTACTACAAATGTAGCCTTAACACCTAGATTTATATATGATGCATAGGAATTGTTCTCCAAGGTAGAGAATGCATTCTCCAACATTAGCAACATCTTATCCACCAAGTTCCATGAGTTAAATCATTTTATTAAAAAACTCTATGATGCCTCAGACCCCGCTATTTAGAATGAAGGAATCAGTGACAAACGTTTGATTATGGAAAAGATCAATGAGATTTTGAGTTGTAACAAAGCTTCTGTCAAATGTCAAAATCTCTTGGCACAACTTCACCAAGGAATGAAGGAAATAAAGTATAATCTCAATGAGTTAGTGCAGCTAGGTTTCCCCTCTCCCTTCCTAAATGAGTTTATTGTTCTATAAAAATAAGAAATTCAACAACTCTTGCTCAATAAGTGCCAAGAAAAGACTATCTTCTAGTCTTTGAAAGAGGACTCTAGTGTTGTAGAGGTAGAGGAAATCATCAATCCCATATTACAGTTAGAGTTTTTCTTGGATGTAGTAATGAAAAGCCTCTAGGGTTTCTCCCATAAGAAGATAATTGAGCTAGAACAATTGTTTCAAGCCTTGCAAAGAAGGACTTACCCAATAGAGCAGGAATGGCTAGGATACTAAGCTTCCTTGGAGAAGCTTTAATTGGCCCTCTATTAGCCACATATTTTATTTTTAGGAAAGCATAAGATGTCGGATTCTTCCATGGCCAACATGGAATCCCTTGGTGAGTCACCAAACTGATTACATTATTTTGTTAAGACTCTTTTATTGAGCATATTTTGTTGCCCTGACTCTCACTTCTTTTGATCGATCAAGGAAAAAATTGACTAAGTATCGAAAGAGTTACGAAATATCTCCACATGTCTCATCGACACAACCCCAAAAGATAGAATTTTAAAATGGGTTCTCAAACTCGGGGAAGCCTTCCACATGTCCAAGGATCGATAAAGTCATTCCCAAACAATTTGAAGAGTCAAAGATATGTCTGCTAAGTGGAAGCTCTCCACATGTCTATCTGGTGTACTTTTGTTAGAAGGCTAAAGAAAGAGGACCCTAAATAAGAGTGAGCCCTCCACGTGGCAGGAAGAAAGAATTTTTCTGACTACGGAATCAGTAGTGATACCAAGTAAGAGTAGATGCATGGATTACTATAAATAATCGAAATATTTATTCTAGATCAAAAAGGTCAAACATCCAACTTTAATATTGACAGTGGTACCTTTGTATTTTAAATATTGGGGGTAGGAGAAATAAATATAAGAACAAGGCCTTATCAAATTAGAAACAAAAAAGGTAGTAGCTGAAACTAGCAAAGTGAGAAGAGGTTCTTAAAAGGAGCAAAAATTAAAGAAAGAAAGAAAGAAAATTCAGCAGATAAAGAAGGATGGAAGCTAGGAGTTTGGTATTTTGTAAAATTCTAGCCTCGGTAAGCTTGTGTCATAAAATAAAATTGTAATCTATTCCTTTAAGGGCCTTATGTTTTCATTTTCTATATGAATAAAGAGTTCTTATTCTGTGCAAATGGACTTTATATATTCTAAATCTTTGTTCTTTTATGATAAGTAGTTCTAAATGAATCAAGAAATTCACCATGCTTAATGCCCTTAGAATTTCTCTATCTCATTTACTATTTATAAATCATTCATTTCAGCTCCTCATATTTGTGTTATCAGAATAGTAGATCATGTTAAGCATCCCTTCAACTATCCTCGATAAAATCCTTAAAGTATTCTATGGCTTTCCCTCTTTTAGATTGGTGCATCGCCTATTTATTTTTAAATAATTACATTCTTTCCTCTAACACTATCCCAATCAATAGAGAAAAGATAGCTTCTATAAAATCTGGAGGTCACCTTAGGGCCACATCTCACTAACCTAAGGTTTCCTATGAATCTTACGATTCATTAGCAAGGATCATCATCAACAATATTCATTCAAGGAAATGAAGAAATCAATAGAGTGTAGAGAATAATGGATGAAACTTAACTATTTGGTGATGATAATTTGTTATTTTTGCATTAGCACAGGTGATGTTAAGACCAATTTTGCAATTTTAACCATACTTCAACAAATTTCTTTCATTATGAGTCAAGATGGTTCCATTGATTCAAGTAAGTTTAATATTGTTTACAAGATACCTATGAAATCACTTGTTGATTAGGAGGTTGGGAATTTGTCAAATCCTTAAATTCCCAACCACCAATGAAGTTATTTTATATAAATGAAAATATCTTATCTATCTCTAATATCTAATGTTTCGTATTCTAAATAGAGTGATGCAAAATCTAATCATATTCAAAAAGTTAGAGTTCAGTAAGCATTTTTTTTTATATAAACTTATGTAAAATATTTGTGCAATGGAAATTATGAAGTCGAGAGGATTATATGGCTTTAACAAATTAAATTAAGATATTTAAATTTTAGTGGTTTTGTAGGTAATACATATGTATCTTATCTAGGTAAATTAACATTAATCAAAATAAACTCCACCATATAGAAAAATATTGTTTAACCTAATTTTGTATACTAATGTTTCCATTTATAGAAAATATTTTGAAGCCTTTATCGTATTATAACATTAATAAAGATAGCGACACAAACTATACAAAATAACATTATAAAAGAAAGACTCACACATTATACATGAACATTTTAAGATATTCTCATAACATGGTTACACAATTGTAATAATGTTTCCCCACATGTGTATATATACATATAGGACTATTACTAAAGATAGGCTTACACACTAAATAAATAAATTCTATGTTTTTTCCTAAAACATTTTTGGTAAAACCATTCCCAAATATAGACTTGAAAATTAAAAAAAGGATTTTCTGAAAGGTGCTCTCAAATTAATTTAGCAAGAAATTACTTATTTATAATTTGGTTTTCTATTTATTAGCATCATAGACATCTTCCACATCCTTCAATAGTTGCAACATAGGACATAACTTGGCTTTCAAGTAGTTGTTTGTCAATTTATTTTATATTTTAAATGTTTAAGAAATTACACAGTTCCCCGCATCATTGAACTTGTGTTTTCTACATATTCATATATAAGAACTACATTTTAACAATTTTAATGTGCATTAAACTTTATCCAAATGGGGTTAATATTTTTGAGAAATATGCTACATTTCCCAGAACCTTTATAATCGGTACGTTTGGACACAATGCAATCTTCTTGTGTAGATATAAAGTCAAAGTTTCCACTAGTACTCCAAGCCAATGTATTGAAGGAATGAAGGCATCATGTCATTGAAAATTATATTTCTTAATATTCTCAATAGTTTTATTTTGAATTTTTTTTTTTGGGAAATTTGTAAGAACTCTTTGACATTAGGTATAAGAAAATAATATTTTTTTTTAGGTCAATTCCTCCATGTTTTTTTAATATTTCATGTGATGAATCAGCCTTGTGACTGTTATTTTCTAGAATAACACACACACACACACATCAATTTTTTTTAGTTTCATGTTGCATATGTTCTTATCTAAAAGTGAAGGAAAACATAATCAAATGGTTACAAGTGGCGAATTAGGCAACAAATTAAAAGTGAGTTCCTTTTTTTTCATTGTACTATAAACAACATTTTTGTAGAAAAACATTTAATCGAATACAAATATTTTCACACTACGAATATTTAAGAACTTTAAGGTAGTTATTTAATTCCATATAAATGGATTGTACATTAATTATTTTTAAAGAAAAAAATATCATTCAAGCACAAATACTGGATTTGAAGGTTTTTAGATATCTACACACATACTTTTTTTTTCCTGCACATTTCAGCCATATAAAAAATTAAGTCTAAATTTACGAATCAGTGGTATATTTTCCATCAAATATCTAACATTTTGGGGTTTTGAGAGTAATTTCCTCATTAACATTGTATAACATAAATATCATGTCATCTGTCAGAAGTATATTTTTTTCACCATAGACATTACCAAAAATGTCTAATATCTTTTGATTGGTACTTCTTTCGATCTTACATTCGCCAATTCCTCGAACAAACATGTAATGGGTATCTCGCATCCAGCTAAATTTTTCAACTAAAATGTACTTCTCATTTGTTGAATCCATACATATAGACCATATGGAAATGTCGAAATATTTTGATGTAGTTATTAATTAAGTAATAAATACTCATTCAAATTATTTAGTACTCGCACTTCTAAAATATGGAACCCTATAATGAGGTATTTTTTCTCCAATACCAAAATTCTATAAAAACAAGCCTTCATCTCCTAAAACAAGTAATCTCTTTGGTTTGGGAATGGGATCTATAATAAGAGCTTAGAACTAATTTATTCTTGCAAATTTTATAAAAAATAGATCTCAAAATATTGCTACAATAATATTTTATTTTTGTAATTATACAAACAACTTATAAATTTATATGCTTAACTTATACACAGTGAAAATATAGATACTCCCAACATATACAATAAAGAGTGAACACATGAATGTATCTTCTTTACAATGTTTAACAATATCATTAAAGAAACATTTTGAAATAACAAATAGTTTTTTAGTTTTTTCTCTCTCCTATTTATTTATGCTCTCTATAACATTCAACCCTTTATAAACTATTAGTGATATTTTTTGTAAAAATCGGTCATAAACCACATATCTTTGGAACAATTTTTCCCACTTATTTTCCTCCCCACCATAAAATTTTCTAGATGGTTTCCCTTTGTACCTATTTTGATACATAATGTGTCTCTAGAGATGAAAAACATATCGTCTCTACTCCAAATCTTTTGTAGATATTTTACTGCAATTCCATCGTGTACATTATGATGTTGTTTCCCCCAAATAAGTAGTTGTTTCAATTTAGGTACTATTTCTTTAAAAAAAAATTATCTTTTTAACTTCGTCGGAAGAGAGATTGTTAGAAAAGACTCCCATTTCAAAAAAAAATGATAGTAACTTTAAAAATTCTTTGTGGTCACCTCACAAGTTGATAGCCTCTTTACTGAACTTGAATGTCATATCCTTATGGGATTGGTTTTTCTCATATAAAAAACCCTCCATGTCTAAAATAAGTAAATAATCCTTGTGCCTAATTGCATAAAAGTAAATATATTTTTTGAATCAAGTGCAATTTAATATTAACCAATTAAAATAAATAACATTTTAAGAGTCTACCACTTACCAATTGAGATACCGGCTTGGATTTGATCTCTCTTGCCCATTCTCGGTTCTTGTGATGCACATTAGGTTTAAAAAAACATTAATCAATTTATAATAAATTTCATTTCCAGGTAAATATAGTCATGATATAACTTGCATAAATACCTTTTACTACCCTTTTCTGGACTATATTGCATAACCATAGATGTATATTAGCGACTGTTACGCTAAGCCGTTATTAGAGTTAGTATGTTTAGCTAGAGAAACATTTAAGGAAACACAGGAGATCAACATATGCCATGATTTGTATGGGAACGATATTAATTAAATATAAAAAAACAATTTTTTATTGCTTTGTGAAAGCTGGTCCATTTTCTTGAGTTGGTTGTAGTCGATCCCTACAAATATGTTGGGCTTATAAATGGTTTTGTTTAGAATTACACATGAATAACATACTAGGTTATGACTACGTATTCTTTTGTGATTTGTTATCACCCTTAAAAAATTTCTTAAATGATGTAAAAAGGTAAAGTATTGTTAAATAAATTTTAAAAAATGATAGTAAAAAACATAGTGCAACAATTATTTTTGTAAAATGATTAAATGACAATTACTTGGTATAGACTTCTTGGTTGTTTTGGCAGTGACGTCTGGCATACCAAGTTGAATTGGTTGTATGTTAATAACTCTATCGTCTCTACTATCTTGAATTATCTTTCATCTAATGGTTAATTCCTCTCTTTTTTAATTGTCTGCACTAATAATTAATGTATCAGTAGCTTATTTTAGTTCAAAGGCATTAAAATTATAGATTTTTTTCTAGTGGTCGTAATTGACATACCTTTTTTCAAATGTGAATAGTAATGTTCTAAAACCATTTCTTGATCATAAGTATCAATAATAAAAACTGCAGATAGACCAGAGATAACCAATGCATGTAATGCAACACTAATATTGTAAATCACTATTATTAGAAAATTTCCATATGAGATTCAAGGGAACATATGAAACCAGAACTCATAACATATCTCATAAATAAAAGGATGTTTTCTTTCTTGTAGTCCAATTTCTCTTAGATTCACCAATTGTTCTGGTATTTAATCCATCGAATCCATGATGATTGCTTCTCCCTCCTCATTATGAGTGTCACAATTATGCACACCAGTTATTGTGTACACAAGATACAAGATTTTAAATTTTTCATTTTTGTTATAAAATTTCTAACAACCATCCATAATTTATTCTCCCTTGTCCTTAACCTTTTCCATGTGTTTATTTCATGCTTCTTTTAACATTTATGAATAAGAAATTTATAAGATAACAATAATAATATAATATAGAAGACTGCATCTGAAAAACTATAAGAAGGTCCATTATTGCATCGAAATTCATATCACTACACAAATTGAGGATATTTGTGATCATCGATTCTATATTGATTAGATTAGTTGATGGAATAGTTGATATTGTTGATAGAAGATGAAAGGGATATGCACATTGATGAATAAATTTTTCTATATCTTCCATCCTTTCTAAAGTTTCTTCTTCCATTGAAATCATGTAGTTGAATGATTAATTTAATAAAGCTTGGCATATTCCCATGAATCTAGACTCTAGTATTACAAGTTTTGGAAGAAATCTATCTCCGTTTTTTACATATATTGGATTCCATTTTTGTTTATACCGGATTCCATTATTAATATTATTGGATTCCTTTAGTAGCAATATTCGAATCCAATATTGTTATTATTGGACTTATACGATTTTTAATATTTGTATTATTGGTTTCTAAGTTTACTATTATTTGATTCCAATTTTGCTATTATTGGAATCCAATTTTTGGATTTCAATTTCTCTATTTTAGGATTTTAATTTTGTTATTTTTTATATTCCCCCATGTAAGCCTAGTGTTTTCTGACATAAATAAGCCTAGTGGCTATTAACTTACATAAGCCTAACGATTGCTAACTTACGTAAGCCTAGCAGTTGCAAACTACATAAGCCTAGCTACCACTAAATGACATAACCCTAGTGATCACTAAGTTACATAATCCTATCCGCTGCAAAGTTACATTAGAATAACAACCACAAGATATATAAGCCTAGAGTCAGCTATGCTACATACGCCTAATGACCACTAATTTACATAATCCAAGTGGTCACTAACTTACATACTACTAGGGACTGCTAAGTTACAGAAACCTAGTCATTCGAAAGTTACGTAAGCCTCATGATCACTAAGACATGTAAGCCTAGTGGCCACTAAGATACATCCTTTTTAAAATTTATTTTATCATTTTGTAAATTGCAAATTATTCTACAAGAATTTAGGTGTATCTAGGCATTTAAAAATAGAGAAAGTGCTCCTCCACCAATACGGTTCATAGATCTAGTAAAATAAAATCATTTACCATCAAATGTTTAGTAGCAGTGATAAACGAGGAAGGGAGAGAGAGGGAAGTAATTTCAAATGGTGATTGGTGTAAAACTAATGAATGAAAGCTTCAGAAGAAGAGGATGGATAGATCTCATCACTGACAGGGATTTTTGGCTCCTTTCCTGTTAAATATTTACCAAATGGCATCCCCAACACTCCTGTCATGTGGGTAAAGAGGCTAAAATCTATGAATGAGCATGACAAAGGAATCATTCCTCAACCTAAGAAGTATGGCTCAGGTATGTAACATGAGATCGTAGAATGCATTGTGGACCACAATGTTGGAAATATGGAGAGTACATTGATAGGAAAAATGGTGGGAGTTAGACAAAATATTGACTTAATAAGGTCTTTCTCGATTAAGAAGTGGAAACTGAAAGGGGATCTTGCAGTTTCATCCCTACTCAATGTTTTTTTCTCTTCAAATTTAACAACTTATAAGACCCTCAAAATGTCTTGAATGGTGAGCCCTAGGT
Source organism: Taxus chinensis (assembly GCA_019776745.2). NCBI lineage: Eukaryota > Viridiplantae > Streptophyta > Pinopsida > Cupressales > Taxaceae > Taxus > Taxus chinensis. The sequence goes on along the minus strand of CM034147.1, from coordinate 228,603,461 downwards.
CCTATGTAAAATAGGGCTCTTTATGAGAAAATGGACTCCCATGTTTAACCTGGAGAAAAAAAATATAAATCAATTCCCAGTGTGGGTGCACTTGTTATGTTTACCCATGGAGTTGTGTAATGTTGATGTCATTAAAGGGATTGCTACAACTTTGGTAAGCTTTGTGGCTATTGACAATGCCACCATCACCAAAACAAGATTAGTATGCACCATATTTTGCATTTTTTATTTAATCGGTACATACTTACCAATTTTATTTTCATGAAATATAAGGTGGGTAAATGGGTTAAAAAAATGAATTTGAAAACTTCCCTTAGAAGTTTGAGAATGCTAGGGTTTGGGGCATGCCATGCAACACTACAAAATGAAATTTTCCATGTCTTAGAGATAAGTAACCAAATCTAGAAAAGAATAATAAGAAGGGAAAAGAGATTGAAAATGAAACACCGAACCGAAAACTTATCAAGAATATCTTTCCAAATAAATGGTTTTCCATTAATGAAAAGGTCGGAGCTAATAATGAACAAGAAAAGGATGCCAACAATAAGCAACTGATCATTAGATCTAATAGATCTTCCCTGGGGGATGTTGAATGCTTCATGAAAGTTATATAGAGGAAAAAACAAACAAAGGCATTTTCTGAACCACATTTTCAATCAACCAAGACTCAAATTAAAGCTGAAAAAATGTTGGCTTTGAAGTAATTCGAACCAATCCTCCAAAAAGCGGCGATGAAGTAAAACCAACTACACATTTTAAGAATGAGAGAGAAGGATGGAATTTTCTTAGAAGATGAGTTAGGCCCTATTTTTAACATCTTTGAAAAAATTATGGGTTAAGAAGAATTAGACATAAAAATTAAAGCTGAATCAGGGGAGGAGTTTAAAGTTGACAAAATCATGGATATGATACGAAATGTGAAATCTGTAACTAAAGAGATCTAACACTCTAATGATGAACAAGTGATATACAAAAAATTGAAAGTGCGGAATGAAAAGGAAAAACCTCTAAGTGATTGCTTGAACACACCAAAAATTAGGGGAAACATCTATAGGTAAGAACACTAACACTCCAAAGTAGAAGAAAACTTTTTTATGAAGGAAACCAAACAAATGGAAATAAAAAAGAATGTCCAAAAAGACAAATGGTGGAACCTAGTCTAAGCTCAACTTGAGGAGATTTAGAAGAGAAAAGAACCAAACTTTTAAATGAATAAAATATCATGGAATGTGATGTGTTTAAACAACCCCACTAAATTAAGGATTTGAAAGTTAATATTAAGGATGATATCATTACTCTACATGAAACTAATAGGAGTGAGGAGCACTTTATGGTAGCCAAAAACAATTTCTCAAGAAAGTATGACTCTGTGGTTGTTATCTCTAAAATGGAAACTGGTGGTTAAGTTATCATGTGGGAAACTTATCGATTTAAAGAATTTACTCTCCTTAAAAATTTTAATCATATTTCCATTCTCTTCAAAGATAATAAAACATATATTTTCTAGGTACTGTCTAACATTTATGCTCCAAACCACTAAGGGGAGAGGGAGAGTTTTTTGGAGGAGCTATCGAAATTCTATAAAATTATTTCAGAACATGAGTGGATTGTTATTGGTGATTTAAATACACCCCTTATGCCTAGATAAAATAAAGGGGGTAATGTAGAAATCACTGAAAGCATGGAGGATCTACAATATTTTATAGAAACAAATTGTCTCATGGATATATAATTGAAGGGGGTAGAATGTTCTTGGTCTAATCGCATAAATGGTGATCAAGCAATCTAAGTAAAATCGGGTAGAGCTTTAACTTCTTGGGGATGGCTTAATCATGATGTGAGTATTGTATCCCTTCCTTAGATAGGGTCTTACAACAACCCCATATTTATTAGAGAAAAAGAAAAGGAAAAAAGAAAGAAAAATCTGTTTAGATTTCAAAAAATGTGGCTCCAACATCAGAACATAACATATCTGATTAAAGAGTGGTGGAGCATAAAGATAAAAGGTGTAAAAATGTTCAGATCTTTTAAGAAATTGATTCATGTGAAGAATAATTTGAAGGGATGGAACAAAACTTGATTTGGAAATATTTTTTAAATAAAGACTTGGAGAGAAAATTAACTTCCCTTCAAATGAACATGGAAGAAACAAGTTTCACAGGTATTGAGGATATCCGAAAGAAAGAAAATTTTCTTTTATCCCAATATCACAATATTTTTACTAAGGAAGAAACCTTTTGGAAGTATAAATCCAATGACTAATGGCTCCAAGAAGGGGACAAGAACCCTAAGTTCTTTCATATTGCTACTTTAAAGAGAACATATTCCAATAGGATTTAAAGCATCAAAGGTGAGGGGAATAAAAATTTAACTAATGCAAAAGATATTCAAAATGTATCAGCCTCTTTATACAACAAACTTGTATCTTCTCAACACAACTCTATTATTGATAAAGATAAATGTTTTGGGATTGTATTCCAAAGCTTGTGTCGGAAGTGGAAAATATATTTTTTTCCAAGACTTTGACCATTGAAAAAATTGAATTTATGCTGAAGACAATGATCCCAGATAAATATTCAAGCCCAGATGGTTTTCTGATTTTTTTTCCATTTTTTTGGGAAAATATTAAAAAAGATAAATGTTTATCCATTCAGAAGTTCTTAAGAAACAAAGCAATGCTAAAGGATATGAACTGCACATTCCTAGTTCTCATTCCAAAGAATAATAATGCAGAGTAATTTAAGAATCTTAGACTCATAAGAATATGCAACTATAGACACCAAACTTGGGTCACACTCCCCTTGTTCCCCTTTAATCAATTAACGTAATATATTTAATTAATCATGACCCCTTCATCCTGTACTAATAGTCATCCTCACATTATTAAATAGTTTAATTATTTTAATTAAGTTAATTTCACCCTCACACCTCCACCTCATCGTTACACCTCACCCTAAACCCATTTGAAGGGCATTTAACTCCCAATGACTGAGTCATCACTCCCAATGCTAAGTCACCAATTAACCTAAATAACTGAGAATTCTTCCTAAACCTAATTGGAATAATTCTATGACCTTATTTCATTCTCTCAGGTAAAATCCATTTACATAAGTGGAATCAATCAAAATCACACCAAAAATAGTAAATATCTAGCTATTTTTGGTAAACCTAGACTTTCTCACCTTAACAAGCTCTGGTTATCCCTCGACTGACACTGGTCACCTAACCATCATCGGATACCTTATATACAATTTTACAAATCTTTATAGGGGCTGGTCATTCAGTTATTGGATCTTGATTACCCTCAAGCACATATCTTAAGGCCCTCTTGGATCAAGATAATGAACACACATAACCACAGTGTAAGAAAAGTAGTTGTTTTACCTTCCAGAGCATTAGAATACTCAAAGAAGCACATAGGCCATATTTTCACGGCACTGGACTCAAACACCTCTTATCCGATCAACCATCAACCATTCCAACTCCCAATATCTACAAGACATCAATTAAGTATTGTGATTCTAATCATTTGGCTTATTCCCTTTTTAGATCTTTTGCTCCTTTCAGTAGTTTATTTTCATTTGTTGCATGTACATCACCTTCTTCCCACAAACCCACTATTCAACCATCCCAAGCCTTTTCATCATTCCAAACCTCCTTCTTACTATCCCTGAGTCTTCTAAGCCATATTACGACCCAAACCACACTACCCTCACTCTTTGTTCAATCACCAAGAACCATGAAATCATTTTTTAAAAATTTACTATCAAATTTCCCCTACCAACATTGATCACCTTAACCATTATCAGTCTCCCCTCTCTACCAACATCGGTCACTATTTTTTTTGTTAACCTTCCCCAAACTACCTCTAACATCCCCTAAACCTCACCCATACCTTACTAGATACCCCTATGACCTTACCTAACACCCTTGTGACCTATCCTAACCAGAAACATACCTTGCCTAGTGCTAGATTAGTTTAGATTTTAATACTTTTCTTAATCTATTTTTTGATAACGTTTTGACTTACCTATATCAATTTTTAAGTAATAATACCTTTATTTCTTGTATTTACTTTCACTGATTTAATAAAAACATAGGATAGACATCCATTCAAGGAATCATCACACTTCATGGATCTAGCCTTGCTAGGCTATTCTCTGACTCTTGCTATTTAATATCATTTGGTGGTCTTTCTTTGTATCTACAGGTAGTCCTTCCCAGGAAGAAAATATTTCTCTACAATCAGCGTGGATAAAGTCAGTAACGTGTGCATTCAAATTTCAACCAACATATCACATGTATTCCTCCTTGACCTTTTACCTTATCTATTTTATCTCACAACTTATTTCGTGAAACATTTTGGCATGCCTGGTGTGACCCGTTTGGATTATTTTGCATTTTTCATTCCTAGGTGAAATATTTTGTGTCTATTTCCTTATGAAAGCATTCACATTAAATTTTCTCCTTTGGAACATTATTTCTCCTCTATTTGTATCATTGACACTCATATTTTGGATTCAAAATAATCAATCTTTTTATTTTTGTATTTCATTAGTGAAAGACATACTCTTTCCTATTCATCATTTCTCTCATCGAATGTCATTGTTAATTTGTATCTAAAATATTTACATATCATTTCTGAGTGTTACATCTGTAGCTCATTTAAAAATTGTGGGCAACCTATATGCTGGAAGTCATGCCCAGCTGATGGTTGACATATTGAATCATAGTGCACACTTGCTTCTCTACACCAAACAACTAAAAATAAATTATTCATTTTCTTAAGAAATATCCTACCCGGAAGAAGTTTTCAATGATCACATAATCAGAGGATTAAAAGTGGGCTCCAAACTGGTTTCTCTATCCAGCCATTATCTCATAGAAAGGACCTCCCTCATAAAAAGTTACCACAAACTATCCTTAGTTGTTGTCTTTTCATAGTGCACCTTTTATCAAACCAAAAAATCTACTCTATTCACAAGTCATTCATAAATGGCATAATTTGTAACATAAAATCCACCACATAGGATTTCATGTTTGCTAGTTTTTGCTTGATCTGTGTTTTCAGGTGTGAGTTTTTTTTCTTCATTCTTCACTCCTTTAACACTTCATAATCATAGTCGGTGTATTCTAACTCTTTTTGAGTGTGTTAGGGTCAATCATTTCCATATTAAGGTTTCTAGATTGGTCTTTTATTTGATCTAAATCACCAAATTCACTTTTTTACATCTTTTCAAAAATTTCACAGTGATTGGTGTCGGTCCACCGACTGTCATCAGTTAACTCATCTAACTGTCATTGGTTTACTGACCGTTGCCAATTTCTTACTATTTTGGTCATTTTAATCAAAGTAGAATTCATTGCTTTTTTGTTCTTTCACGGGTTTCCTTGATTACCTCACCATATCTTTGTGTCTTTGAAATCACTATCAAAGTCCCGATTTGTTTCATTTTTATCATGTATTATCACATATACAAATCCTTTTATTTTCCACAGAAACCAGTATCAGTCCTCTAACTAGCATCGGTTACCCTCTATCACTGACACTAGTTACACAACCACCATCAGTCATTATCTTTTCAATTTTCAATCAAAAAATAGCTCTCAGTTGTCACCTTTTGGAAAAAAATTCTCTAGTCCTTCTATACACTTGTGTCATTTATGGAGCTCATATTACCAGTTCCATTATAAGTCACATTGTTTTGAATCATAGTCAATCCAATGCCCTCGTGTTCCACACTAGCCTTCAACCACTCCCACTTATCCCATCACTTCCATCCATTCTATCAGTAATGCATCCCAAGCAACCTGTTACTGTTAGTACCGGTGATCAGGATTTTACAAGACTCCCTTATTAAAACCCCATTACTTTACAATATTAGTTAGCTTATTCATCCACTAGATTTTCATTAGGGAAGCTTGTATATGACATGCATGTTTCCATTCCTCCTACCCTCGAACCCACTTCTGCATCATCTACTACTAGTATAGCCTTACCCTCTTCCACCTTACCACATGTGGTGTCCAAACTTAACCTTGCATCATCGATATCTACTGCACCTACGACATATTTTATGCCTTTGACATCATTTTCTCTTGTGATGTCAACCATTCCTTTATCAACTTCCTTGAGTGTAGTTCTATCTACACCCACCGCCTCTCATATACATATTACATTTCAGCCACCCATGGTGTCAAAATCCCATACTCCTTTCCAAAACATTGTCCTCTCCATCCCGCAGTCACTTTCTCTAATTACTACAAGATTCGTTACATCCACTCCACCTACCTAGACTTATTACCAATAGCCCCTATCTCATCTACCATTTATTAAGGATATTTTCCACCTGGATCTATTCCTCCCTCACAATTTTTCATACTTGACATTACTATATACTGGGATGCCGCCCACATCATACCTTCATCATCTACCCCCTTATACTTCAGAGCGTGTTGCATCATCACAACCTAGTAGCAATCTTACCAAAATGATGATGGAAAAGATGCATACATGGCCATCATTGGTCTCCAGCTCATGTAATTATCTGACATATGACGAGATTTGCAATTATCCCATTCACCCATCGATTCTGATTTTTCCATGCCCTATGCATTGGGAAATGCCTAAATTTAACTAATTCAACAATAAAGAAGACCCAAAACAACACTTCTGGTCTTTAAAATATGGGTGTTATCTGATCGCTCATGATGACTCTTTGTCGTATGAACATTCCCAATGTCCTTGATAGGACCGGCATTAGATTAGTATAGTGCTCTACCTAGAAACTCCATTTTCTCATTCAACGAAGTAGCTCAAGATTTCTTAGACCACTTTTCTATCAACATCGTCAATAAATTCACCATGACTGACTTGTACTCAACACACCACTACGAAGACGAATCTATCATATATTTTTTCACTCATTGGTGAAGCCTAATCAAGCAGCTCACATTTGAACTACCTCAAACCGAGTTAATAAAGTTGTTCAACAAGGCTTGTGTAAAGCACACCTTGCCAACTCTCCAAGTTCAAACCTTCTACATGCTCGACAAGGAATTCACCATGGCCCAAAAAATTTAAATTCATTCCATTGAAGAGAAGAAGATATAATTGCATAACAATAATTCTATGTTTAAATCAAATGATACATCTTCTTCTTCCAAACTGAAAAATAACTACTCCAAAGTAAAAGGATCTTCCCATGCAGTAGTATTTATAGATGGCACATCTCATCCATCCAACTAATCAAAACCTTCTTCCAACCTTTCCTATGTTCAAGGTTTCCAGTTAAAGCAGAAGCAACAAAAATATACTCCCATAGGAGAACCGTACTCTTTGGTTTTAGAAAAAATTCTAAAATCCGCAGCAATCACTCTTCCACCCATCAGACCACATATAGGTTTTGACCCCTCTCATCCTATCCCTACATGGTATAAAGAATGATTACTACAATTATCATCACATTAAAGGTCATACCAACAGTAATTGTATAAATTTCAAAAATTTCATCCAGGAAATGTTAGATAGTGGAGATCTCCTCTTGGATAACTCTAACACATTGACTAATTAGAGCCTTCACAGCTTTAATAAATCATTCCCAAACCACACCTCATCATCTAGCCAAACCAGCAAACCTTCAACCAATGAAACTAACATTTGTGAGGTTCATCTAGGAGATTCTTACATGATCCCCTTTATCCATGGAAGAGTTTGTTTCATCTTCTCCTTTACCCATAGAGAAGTCTCCCTTATCTCCCCCTTCACCCACAAATAACACTACCATATCTTTCAATGTAGTTTACCCACTCACCTCTCAATGTGATGAAAAAACAATAGTATTTACTCTCCTAGCCACTGGAGAGTTATGTTAACCTTCCTCTTCACTAAAAAATGAACCTACCTTATCCTACTTGTCATCTCCCCTACGTATAGGGGATCAACTAGCAGTGCCACTTCCTATTGTTGAAAATTATCCATTGGATTTCAAGGATCTTGTTGCTTTTCTTAAGTCTCTTTTACCCACAAAGTCAAAATCCAACCATTTCCCTATCTCACAGACATTTTTTACAGGGATCACTACCAAATCAACATCATCCCCTCCTAGAAAAATGTCATTTCCACATCTGGCTGACCACTTGGATTATGTTGACAATTCCATGCTTTGCGGATACCTTCAGCTACCTTTCTCAGCTTAGATGCAAATATTTTTTATTGATACTTCCACGATCTATGCAAAAGTATTTCAAACAACCAAACCAACTGGGCACATGCCAGTTGTAGTGACCTCTTCCTCACCACCCTTTCCCAAACGTAAACCTTTACCATCAACTAAAATTTTTCCAATGCCTAAAGGCCTACCTACATCCATTTCTTCCTCTGCGTCCAAACCCATTGCCACATTGGGAGTCATGCCAACATCAATCCTTATCCATCCTCCTTTCAAACTGGATTTAGGCATGTCCTCACAAGCCAGTGCAAAGACTATTCCCCACCTAAGAGGAAGATCTAACTTCTTAGGCTGCATACGCTAGTTTCGCCCACTACACCTCTGTCACCTTCACCCTTACCATTTGTCCTAGGACCCCACCCATCAACCTTGGCCAAGCAACCTCCTACCCAAGGTAAACCAAAAACACATCAGCCCACTTCCTTTTTATGATCCTCAATTATACCCAAATTACCTACATAGCTTATGCCTTCATCGTCACCTACATCCTTTCTACCACCTATATCTACACCACTTGTAGTATCCTCATCATTACGTATGATATTTTCTTTTCTTCAACCAATACCTTCCACCTTGCCTTTTCCCACATCCTTTACCACACTGCCATTATGACCTTGGCTAACTTTATCCCATTTGGCCATCTTCCTTCCCTTCTACATCTTGAAACTTCATCTTCACCTTTACCCAAGAAGGTGCAACAAAAGTCCAAAAACCAACTACCCTCAAAAGATGTAGTTAAACCTGCACCACCTTCAACTGCTAACTCATCTGCTACATCTTTACCCAAGAATGTGCAATCCAAACCTAAAACCACACTACCTAGAAAACAAGTGGTCAAATTGACTCAACCTCCAATTCCACCTCCAATTGGTGCCTCTCCCACAAAAAATTCCCACACTTCCATCTAGACCCACAATTACTTCACATTGTGATCCATTGGTAGGGTCTTACACCAACATCTTAGCTAACCTTTTGGAAACTTATGTCATCACATTACCTCAACTTAGACCTTACAACCCACTCAAACCTAAAGCATAGGGGTTTGATGATATAAAAAATTACGCTTACCATCGTGTGCTAGGAAATGATGTTGAAAACTATAAGGCTCTTACGACTGTTCTTCTCCAAATATTTTCTCCCAAATTTTTTTTTGATGATGATGATATTTTATGTGAGGACCCTATTTCACCTCCACCTATCACCACACATCCTCATCCCTTACCTATTAAGTGACCTTCATCTCCCCCTCCACAATCCTTTTATCCTCCTCCAACATTTGAGATCAATATGGTCCACATAAGAGAGATAACCTAACCTCCACTAAAATGCCAGTGCACTACATTTTTTTCGCAAAAGCAGTATATTCCCTAACCATATTTTTTCTTGTCCTATCGCTACACCTATCATGATTCAATTGATCCTTTATCACACATTAATATAGTTAACATTACCACTTGAGCCTAGAAGGAAAAAGGAAAGGAGAAAACTACCAGCCCATCTGCCACATTTTTACCCAATATCCCATCTACACCTGCACCAAAAATAACCATCCATGGACCCACATACCCTATTTTTGATGGGGTTTCCCATCATACAATGATTAAACAATTACACCAATCTCCTCTCAAAATGTCTTTGTACGACCTTTTCCAAACCTCTGAGTCTCATTGACGGGCCCTCATTGAGGTTTTACAATCTATTGAGGTTTAACCTAATAACCCTATTCTTGTGGCATCCATTATCACTCCTCACCATGTAGCCTCTCTCTCAACTTCATCCCCTTCCTTTGCACTCATTACCACTCATCAAGTAGCCTCTCTCAGTTTCTATGAAAATGAGATTGTAACTCTCCTATCAAATGATCCTGAAACCACCCTATTTATTTCTGTCTACATTGATAATATATGTGTTTGACACATTATGATCGATGGTGGTGCTAGTATCAACATCAAATCTTCCCATGCATACAACCAAATGTGCATCCCTTCCAATTACATGCATAATAACCCAGTTATGTTGCGTTCATTCAATGATGCAATGACTTCCACCCTTGTCACCATCATTCTCCACATTTTTGTGGGCCCCCATACCATTCCAAAATTATTCTATTTCTTAGAGGGTAAATTCCAATTTAACATGTTGCTTGGTCGACCTTGGATCTGTGTCATGGGTTGTGCTCCTTCAACTTTACATCGTTGTTTAAAATTTGAACATGAAGGACACAACTATACCATTCCAACTGACCCTTCACCATTAAAGACCTGTAATATGTTGTATCGAACCAATGATGTCGTTATACCAGTTAAGGGATCTACAACTGCTACCACTACCCCTTCACCCACAGCCCCATCCACCACTGTTTTCACTACATATTCCACAAAATAATCCTCTATTCCCATTTTTTCCACAACTTCTACAACTAACCCATCTAATTCTCAACCAACCAATGATTCTTCTTCCCAACCATGTAGTACTTTTTCTATTCCTACTACCCACATATCAATTAATGATCCCTTAGAAGGTGTTTTTCAACTCCTCACTCTGGGGGGGTACCACCTTTATAATATTGAGAAATTCCTTACTCCTCAATAGTATGTTAAACTTCACCAACATCCTCTCTAGGACCACCACATAGAAGAATTTTTCACCTACAGTCCTGCCCACCTTCATACAAACTTAACCTATGGGAGACTTGATGCTTCTACCTACTCGCCCAAGCCACCTTCCCAAACTCAAAAAATTTCCTCTGAATTTCAATCACTCACCATCTACCTCTTCTCCCACATTTTCCTCCATCGCTCTACTTAGAAGGGCTTTTGCTTTGGTTTATATGAACAAGGCCGCCATACTGTCATCACATGCACCACTCGTAAGCATAAAGACCACATTGGTATTGGATTTTCCAAACCATCTCCTAAGAAGGCCCAATTCAAACTCATTGAGAATGAAAAGCATTCTCCACCCCATTCACCACCTTCACCTACAGAGTCTATAGATCCGAAATCCATTTCTCCTAAAAAAAATTGTGAATACCATTTCCCTTAGACCTCTAACTTATTAACGAGATGGCAAGGCTCCCTCTTCTCTTTCTTTCCTGTATCCTACCATGATCGATGATGATACAACTTCTATTAATGTCAGGATGATGAGTCTATTATCACCTACCTTTGTGAGGAAAATTCTTATATTCACCGGTTGTTACCTTCTGAGATGCAAACCATGTTGAATGAATCAAAAATCGAAATAAATATTCATGCTCAAGATGACCCACACATTCTAAAAATAGGCCAAGATTGAGATGTTGAGGAAAAGGAAACCTTTACTTCTTTCCTCTGGGATAATAGAAACACTTTTGCTTGGACCTACGCTGATATGCCTAGTATTGACTCAAACATTGTGGTCCACAATATCGTAACTATTATTGAGGACAAACCCGTGAAGTAGAATCTATGGAAAATTCATCTTCACATTGCCCTTCTTGTCAAATAATAACTCATGTAACTCCTTTTGGTTTCCTTAATCCTACCCATTGATTATCTTGAATGGATCTTTAACATCATTCATATCACAAAGGCGACATGGGGACTCCACACTTTCATAGATTTACATGACCTTAACTTAGCTTGCCCCAAAGGAAACTTTCCTTTACCTAGTATTGACTAACTAATTGATCTCACCATTGGCCATGAAATGCTATAAATCATGGATGATTTTTCAAGTTATAACCAAATATTACTTGCCATAGAAGATCAACACAAAACCTCTTTAATCACTTCTTAGGGGACCTTCTGCTATCGTTTCATGCCCTTGAGCCTTAAAACCATTGGTGTTACATATTAGCGAGCTACGAATTATATATTGCATGACATTATGCATCACATATTGGAATATTACATTGAAAACATTCTTAGAAAATCTAAACATTGGGCTAAACACCTTACAATCCTTAAGTTCATCTTCAACCGTCTCATCAAATACTTTGTTCATCTTCAACCTAAGAACTGTCTTTATAGTTCTCTCTATAAAGCTCCTTGGTTTTATTGTTTCTTTGTGTGGCATATAAGTTGAGCCCACTAAAATAAAGGTTATTCTCAAAATGCCTTCACCTACAAACCGTCATCAACTTCGTAGTTTACAATTGAGATAAAATCTATTCGTCACTTTATTTCTCAGCTTTCTGACCACTCCTATCTATTTCATCATCTCCTCAATAAGGAAGTATCCTTCAAAGGGGATGATGAATACCACAAATCCTTTGATGCTTTAAAGAAATACCTCCTCCAACCACCTGTTCTCATTCCCCTTAAGGATGACCAACAACTTTACCTATACATTTTTTCTACCAATCATTCCCTCGGTGCCATCCTCGCTCATTGTGACAAGAAACACAGGGAATAGATGGTTTATTACATAATTCATACACTTTTAAACTACGAACTAGATATACTCATGCTGAAAAACTCTTATTAGCCTTATTTTTTGTTTCCACTAATCTTCACCATTAACTACCTAACCAAAAAACCTTTGTTGTCGCCAATACTGACCCCTTACATTACATGACTGCTAATTCCTACCAACATCAACATGTTGCACATTGGCTCATGCTAATTGTAGACCTAGATCTTAAATTCACTCATTAAAATTGTTTTAAAGGAAAAACAATTGCCGACCAACTTGAAGACACACCTCTCTCTAGAAATAAATCCACTAACTTCAATTTCCTTGATGATCCCATCGCTACCCTCTCTTTGGATGATACAATTTACTAGATGACCTTATTCTTAGATGGTTCCAAATGTCAGTGTGGCAGTGGTACTAGAGTTATCCTCATTCCTCTTGACGGTGAACCTATGCCATTATGTTCCAAAATACATTTTGATTGTACCAACAATATCACTGAATATGAAGCATTCGTGTTAGGTCTTCAAACCTCCATAGCCTTAGAATTTAAATCAATTAATATCTTTGCTGAATCCCTACTATTTGTGAACCAAGTTAATGGTATAAACCAGTGTCGTAATGAGATACTTAAAAAGAATAAGCATCATGTTGACATACTTTTGACTACCTTTGACTGTTATGAGCTTCAAACCACCCTGTGTTCCACTAACGAATTTATAGATACCGTGGCCTATCTTTCTTCTCAAATCCTTGTTTCACCATTTGACTCAAAAATATTTGTCACTGTATTAAGGTTGCACTCACCCTCTTATCTGATTCAAGGTATTAACCTTATAGGAAACATTGAAATTGACCCACATGACCTTTGATGTAAGAAGTTTGCTACCTACCTTTCCCTTTCCATCCTGCCTCCAGATCTTACTCATAATGGAAAACGAGCCTTTCTCAAAAGTATCTCTTGTTATGTCATCATGGGTGTTATTCTTTATAAGTGTGGTTTCGAATCTATCCTATTATGATGTCTTATGATTTTTGAAATTCACTACACCATAAAGGAAGTTCACAATGAAAGTATTGGGGATCACTTAAGTGGTTTCACTTTCGTTAAACTCATTCTTCGCCCAAGCTATTACTCGCCAACCCTAAATCATGATTGTTGTGACTATGTCAAGAATTGTGTGTAGTGTCAGCAACATGCTAATCTTCATCACACCCCTATTCATGCCTTACAAGTTGCACAAGACCTTTGGCATTTCTCTCATTGGGGTTTGGATATTTTCAAAGAGATCAATTGTCATTCCTCCCAACGTCATCAATGGATTACTACCACTACCGAGTATTACACTAAGTGGGTGGAAGTTATACCTCTTATTTCTACAAAATCAAAGAAAATATGTGAATTCATCAATCATCACATTGATTTTCACTTTGGTGTTCCTCACTGCCTCATCACTGATAACGGAAAACAATTAAAAAAAACCCTTATGGAAACTTTTTGGTGCCTTTGACATTCAACTCATTTTTTCTTCACCTTATTATCCCCAAAAATTTGTCCATGCAGAATCAACCAACAAACCCATAAATTTTTTTTTTATGAAACTGGTTGATGATACTGGAAAGGATTGGCACACGCACATTCCTTTTACCTTATGGGATTATGGCACTAGTATTCCTACCTTAACTGTTTCCATTCCTTTCTCTTTGATTTATGGTGTAGAGGTTGTTCTACCTCTCAAAATCCAAATTCCATCTCTTCCTATCTCACTCAATGATGATGATTTTTACCAGGAACATTTGTCATAACTTGAGTTATTATACGAATGTCGTCTCAATGCTCTCGATCACCTCCAAATCTACTAAAAAATGTCAAACGTGGATAAGATAAACGTGTCCAAGAGCTAACCTTCAATGTTGGTGACCTCATCCTGAAGGAAAATCAACATGTAACAAAAGCAGAGAAAAGTAAATGGCACAAATTTTATCCTAATTGGATTGGACCCTATATCGTTACTCATACCTATGGATCAAGTGCCTATCCAATGTCTTCACTTGAAGAAAAACTTGAACCTAATCTCCTCAATGCCTTACATCTTCAACCATTATATTGTTGAATCAAGTCCTAGATAACCTTATGTCTATTAAGAGTTTGTCCCTTGAGTACCATTCACCTTCCACTTACCTATTTTAAGGATCAACAACTAAATAAGAATCATGTGATTACCCATCACATTTCAGCCTTATCTTAAATATGAGCACTAGAGTTCTACTCATGGCATGATTCTCATGGATACTTTTCATCCTTTTCAGGATGGAATCCCATGGTCGTTCGTCACTTAAAACCTCTCTTTCATAGCTACCCCTATGTGTTATGGATTTTTCTTTATAAATGAAGCATATACTTCTCTATAGTTTTGTCCATGACCTAAAATTCCAAAAAGCAATTCAAAAGTAATATAAGATATTTTTAAAATTCAAAATCCTTGAATCAAACTTCTGGAAAAGAATATGACTCCCTCAAAAAGGACATATATCTTTCTATCTTGTCATTATAAATAGACTGCTTCCTCGAAGGATAGTTATACAAATCTAGCCATATTGTACATAGTCTATCACAAAAAGAAGACTATTCCTATAAGAATATTATGAATCTTCCAGCATTTATAAGCTTCACAAAGACCTCAAGGAGATACTCTAATCATCCCACAAAGACCTCCCACATCGATTAAACTATAAAAATAAAAGCAAAAGCAAAAAGATGACTTTTTGGTCATGGACTTGCCTATTTTGATCATGGGTCTCTTACCAAAGAGGCATGTTGTCTCACACCAAGTTATGCTAAACAAACTTATTTCACCTCACAGCATTTCCTCTATAATATTCTACCTACTGAAGGGATGTGCCGCAAATGTGACATTTCATGATCATGTGACCTTATTCACTCTTAGAACAATCAATCATGTAATGCCTTTAGTTATTTATGTTCATACGAAAATATTTGGTATGATAGACTCGTAATGGTTCTTATCAATTAGGTGGCTCTTTTGCATCCTCTTACCATTCACATCTTTTTCTTACTTATTGATTCTCCTACATAGGACTAGACCTTCAACATCTACATTTTTGGAATTCATCTTTCACCAAAACTCAACCATGCCTATTATTTAAAATCAATCATGCCTATGAACTAAACTCAACCATGCCTAAATGACATAGACTCAATCATGCCTAAAACCTACCAACCCATTCTTCTATCGCATCATATTCTTACCTAGCTTATGGGAGAATAACATCTCCCTAAGGCCCCTTTTCGTTGAGGCTATAGAGGCAACACTCTGAGGGAATGGGGGGAGCCTTGGAGGTTAGATCAGACACTCTTTCCCCTAACCAATTTTCCCCCTTTTATATTCACATTTTACCCTAGTTAGTTTCCATTTTACACAAAAATTGGAAATTAAAAAATCATAAAAGCATACATATTTACCATTTTACAACATCACCATATCATTCATCAATCATTTCACATTTCCATGATATCAAATATTTGGAAATTCACATCCTGACATACATATGCATCATAATTTATTTTCCATACTACCAATAAATTGGAAATTAAATCAAACACAAAAAACTTGACCTCAACTTCCTATACCTGACTCCATCATGCCTACATGACCTCAGCTTCCTAAATCACCTAGAATCCACTATGCCTATACCTGACTTCATTGTACCTACATGACCTCAACCTCTTAACTCACCTAAACTCCACCATTCCTATACCTGACATAATCATGCCTAAATGACCTAAAATTTAATCATGCCTAATTCAACTAGTTTCAATAATACACAATAACAATGGAAATTAAAAAAAGAGTACATCATCCATCCAATGAACATAATCAGTTATATAAATGCGATATTTTATGTATCAATACATATATACAAAGATATATAATAAATATCAGTATCTCAAAGACTCTCATGTAAAATCTCATGTATTCGGCCCGTAAGTCAGTATATATATCAAAAATCAAAATAATGGTACCCTATCCATACAGTGACCACTCACCCCTACCTGATGCCCTCCTATCCGGTCTAAGATACCTCCTCCTCCTGGCCCTCTATTGGGCCTAGTCTCTAAGCACTCATAACCTTGCCATGGCCCTATCTATGGGGTCGATAACCCCCTATACTACAAGAACTATGAGACCTGGATCTCATCTACTCACTAATTCCTTGCTAGGCTCTATACTTGGCATATGATGGGACATCAATATCGACAGTGGTCAAATGGTCCTGATGGTAGCGAGCCTCGTTGAGGGTATCCCTGAACCTCACCATCGACACAGTGTGGGGTGGTGTCATGGGTCTCACTGTAACTTGTGAAATTTTCTCTACTAATAATGGCCTCATCCCCTGTACTGATGACATCCCTCCTACTTGTGCCATAGGACTCTATCTTGGTGAAGGTGTCTGTAATATGGGAACCTATCCCTAGCCTTGTGGGGGTACCTATACTGTAATCTGGGTTTGTAAGGCTACCACCTATGCATGTGTCATGGCTAAATTTCCCTATAAACCAACCACATGTTCTTATAAGATGGTTACTTGTCCTCCATCCCCATCTCCACTAAGTCAAAGTTCCTACCCCTGTGATAGCTGGTCCTATATGGCCATAACCTGAGCCTATAAAGTGGATAACTGTGCCTCTAAACCTATCATTTATCACTTTAACCCCGTACTTTGTGCCTGTAGGGTGGCCACCTGACCCTATAATGTATCCCTTTGCACTATGATAGTAGGTAAATATAGATGCCCTAACCTTGGTGGTGCTACCCGTAGCTGTTGATGAGGGTTGTCAATCATTGCCATTAATAATGTCAATCCAGGGCTGGTGTCTGATGGATGTATACATTAAGAGAAGAAAATATTGGAAAGTAACTCCTTTAAACACAAACCAAACTTACATAAAGTAAAATCACACATGCAGAAATTTAAATGCACACTTGTAGAAATGTAAACACACTTGCATAAAGGAAATCACACTTGCAGAAATCTAAACACACTTGCATAAAGGAAATCACACTTCACACTTGTAAGAACAAAATACACTTGCATAAATTGAAATTTCTGAATGGGAAATAAGGAAAATTAAATGAAACACCTGCAGGGTTACAACACACTGAATTTTCACAATACGAAGATAAAAACAATGCAATAGAATGAATTAAAAATGAATGAATAAACATAAACATAAATACAAAGATCCATCTTCCTTGGAATTATTGGCCAGCTCATTCCTTGGAAGAGAATTTAAATCATACTTCAGAGATCTTAAAACTATAGAATATTAAAGAGGAAAGAATAGATTTTTATTTCTTGGGAGAAAAGCATTACATATCTGAGTGTGGAAGGTTACATTTATAATTTATGCATCCAACCAAATCCTTATTTTATAAAATAAAATCTTATCTTATCTTTATTCCAATCCTAACAGCTAATATTTCCATCTCCAGAAAATATGGAGAGAGATATATTATTGAAGTCAAAGTCTTATCTCACTTATTTTAGGAAGATTTACTCCCAAATCTTCTCCTTTATTTTTGGAAACAAGAATCATAATGATTTTATTCCTCTACATTATTAGAAGGATTTCCCTCAAAACATGATTTTGACCAAATACCTTTATCAGATTTTCCATTTGACTTTGTTGTTTTTTACTATGGAACTTTTGACGCTTGTCTAATACGTTTTTTCCTTGGACTGTAGTTCACTAAAAGTTAGATTTATATTCATTGGTAAAGACTGTTGCAAATATGAATGAGTTTTTTGTTAAAAAAAATTCTATGAACAAAAACCTCTCTCATATTTTCTATTTGACTTTTTTGTTTCTATTTCTGGAACTTTTAGCGCTCGTCTGATACACTTTTCCTTGGATTGCAACTCACTATAACTTAGATATCTCTTCATTGGTAAAACTTGTAGTAAATATGAATGAGTTTTTTGTTAAACACATTTCTCTGGAAAGAAACCTCTCTCCTATTTTCCATTTGAATTTTTTGTTTCTGTTTATGGAACTTTTAGTGCTCATCTGATACACTTTTCATCGGACTGCAACTCACTAAAAGTTAGATACCTCTTTGTTGGTAATACCTATAGTAAATCTAAATGATGTTTTTGTTAAAAACATTTCCATGAAAAAAAACTCTCTCAGATTTTTCATTTGAATTTTTTGTTTCTATTTATGGAACTTTTAGTGCTCGTTTGATACACTTTTCATTGGACTACAACTCACTAAAAGTTAGATCCCTCTTTATTGGTAAAACCTGTAGCAAATCGGAATAAGGTTTTTTTAAAACACATTGCTATGAACAAAAACCTCTCTCAAATTTTCCATTGGATTCTCTGATCTTTCATAATTTCTCAAAAACTATCAAAATTTTCTTAGTTCCGGAACTAACTCTGCGAGTTTAGGAACTAATTTTGCGAGTTCTAGAACTAACTCTTGGAGTTTCGGAACTAATCCTGTGGGTTCTAGAATTCATCATGTGAACTTAAAGGAATCAGGAAACTTATCCAAGGAAAAATTATCAAAATTTCCATGGCAGCTGACCTGCTTATCCCTCTACATACCAGAATACTCAGAGACCGTCGACCATACAACTATCAAATCAAATAGTCCTTATACCAATGCCAATTTAGATTGCTCCCCAAAATAGTGGGAGATAAATCATCCCCAGACAAAACAATTTGGCTAAGCATCCCAACGCTTGGTGATTCCCTTGGACTAATTCTCATATGTCGAGGGACTGCCCCCAAGGGAATTTGTAACTAAGGATAGATGAAAAATGATTAAGAGAAGGTTATGACACATGCACAGCTGGATCTCATTAGTCTGAGGGATCCCAAAGCATCAATTTTACTACACATATGCAAGGAATGTCCCTAGAAAAAGAGGCAGATATCGCACTAGAGCATGCCCTATTATCTTGGTTAGAAAGGGAGGAGTTTGTCTTCATAAATGAGGTGTCTATTCCTAAACCTATTCATTTTAACTACAACACCCACTTCAAGAAGAGAATCATTGAAGAAGATACACCATTTTCAAGTCCAACCAACAAGGTGTATAAATAACCTCCAACCATCGTGAACATATTGTCCCCAATAGTAAGGGAAGCTCCAAAATCAATTATACAGGATCAAGAAGTCTGTCACCTTGATAAGGAAAGGATGAAGCATCAACCATGTCTTAAACCATCACTGGTCGGACCCATCAACGTAGTCCAACAACTTAAAAAGGAACTAGCCAATGCATCTTTATGGGATCTCCTCTATATTCCTAACAAAAAGGAGTTGCTCAAAGAAGCACTCAAATTAGGAGAGGATTCGACCTTCATGGATCCGTCGAAAGGACAGGTCAAAGGCACTTGAGTACCTACAGAAACCATATTGTTGAACTAACAACGAGAGGTGAGTAAACCAAGGCCCAACCCCTTCTTTTTAACTCTTATTATAGGTAAGAAGTTATTACATAACTCCATGATAGATTTTAGTGCAAGCACTACTATCATGCCTCAGGAAATTGTAGATGTTTTAGGAATTTAGTACGAACCCTTTAAGAAGGGAGTTATAAAACTGGATGGGAAATCTATTCCAACCATAGGGATTATCAAGGGAATCCCATTAGAGCTCTATTCTTTTCTGAATGTAACTATTTTCTAAGATATCATGGTGATTAATGTCCCACCGGTCTTCGCGATCTGCCTCTCCAAATATTTCAGAGCTAAGATTAGTAGGTATATGTATTTGGATTGGTCCCATTTAGTCCTACAAACCAAGTACAGGTATAAGATGAAGGTCTTGTCAAAATCCATCTCCAAGGAGAATATAACAGACCAAGTGCCTTCTAATTTCAAGGCCTTTCATGCTATGATCACCAGAGAAGAATAATTATACATAAAATACGAAGACCCTCAGGAGAGCGATCATCCATCTAATTTTCCCCTTAGAGATCATTTTGGGAACTTTGATTTAACTGGTCTGGGCACTTACATCATTTTTGACAAAAACCCCACAATCCCAAAGGTGGAAAGAGAAGGTGGTGCACAAGATACAAGCCCTCCAAGTAACCCTCCAATATGGACTCTATATTTTGACGAGGCTAGGAGAAAGAATAGATCGGGAGCCAGATTTTGCCTCATATCGCTGGTTGGTAGGAAGATACTCTAGTCAGTTCATTTCTAGTTCTCATGTACTAGTAATGAGGAATAATACAGAGCCTTGGTGCATGGCTTATCCACCTCCTGGAAGGAGGGTATTAGGCAACTAAAAGTATATGGTGATTAATAATTGTTGGTCACATAATTAATAAATATTGTCACCACTAAGAACCCAAGGATGAGATCCTATCGGCATTGGGTATGGGATTTAATAGATGATTTTGAAGCTTTCAACAATAATGTAATTCCCCATTATCAAAACATGGAGGCTGATAGGATGGCTACCATTGGGTCTCAATTCAACCTAACCCAAGATCTAATTGAAAATAAAGATACCATAAAAGTGATCATTTGCCCCTCTATCCCTAACAACATCCACCATTGGCAGGTGTTTGATAATGACCAACAGGCCATACACTTCCTCCACCAGTCAGATAAATTCCAAATAATACAGATAAATATGACAGGTTTCATTTGAAGAGACCTCTTTGAAATTGTAGGTGGAAAATACCTGGTGAATATCCCTGGAATTGGTTTCACTAAAAGGTGAATTTTCTAGGTTTTTCAAAACTAAATTTTTTCCTGATATTTTTTCAAGGGAGACTATAGAAACTGATGCATAGGTGACGCACGATAGGAAATATTCCAGTCGTGCATCAAGAAATTTTTTTGACACGTGATAGAGAGTCTTCCAGTCACATGTCAACAAAGGTTCTTGACACATGATTGGAAGGCTCTCTGTCATGCATCAACAAATTTTCTTGACGCACAACTAGAAGGCTCTCTATTATGCATCAAGAAAACTTGTTAACGTGTGAATGAAAGATCCCCTATCATGCATCAAAAAATTTCCTTGACACGCAACAGAGAGCCTTCTAGTCGTGCATCAAGAAACTTTGTTTACATGTGATAGAGAGTCTTCCAGTCACGCATCAACAAAGTTTCTTGACACGTGATTGGAAGGATCTCTATCACGCGCAAAAAAATTTCCTTGACATGCAATAGAGAGCCTTCCAGTCATGCGTCAAGAAATTCTTTTGGTGCATGACAAAGATCCTTCTAGTCACATGTCAAGAAACTTTGTTAACATGTTACTGGAAAACTCTCTGTCACATTCCAAGAAAGTTTCTTGATGTGTGACTGTAAGGCTCTCTGTTGCTCACCAAGGAACTCTATTGATGCATGACAGAGATTCTTCCATTCTTGTATCAGCAAATTTTATTGATGCGCGACTAGAAGCCTCTCTATTGTGCATCAAAAACGTTTCTTGACACGCAATTGGAAGGCTCTCTGTTGCGTGTCTTAGGCTTCAAAACCCTAATTTTTTCCTATAAATGACCTATCACCAGTCATTTTCATGTTTACACTTTCTACCTCCCAAATTTTCTTGTTTACAAGAATCCAGGTCAAGTACAATCAAGCTAAAGGATAAATACAATGATGACTATTAGTGCAGCCCAAGCCCAAGACAAAAATCTAGATGAAATCCCAATCCAAGCCCTATCCAAGGCAAATATAATCTACAGGAACCTTTTGTGCCCCCACATCTAGATAGTTTTACAAATGAATACGGAATACAAGGATATGCTCGATGCATGTAATATTGGTGGTCTCATTAGGATGCCCCATCTCAAGATACACCATGACATCAGGAACTACCTTCTATCCTTGTACAATAAAGAGGATGGTTTGTTTATTGTTACTATGGACGATGGTCGAATGTTTCAATTTAGTGTCGACCCAATTTATATTCATTGGTTAACAGGCCTCCCTATTAAAAAATTTACCCATTGTTACAATGAAGGAAACACTCATTGAAGATGATAAGAAGTACCTAGAATCAAATTTCGGGTTCCATGTTGATTGTAAGTGTCAATTGTTTTCAATTTTCATTTGGTATTTAGTTTTTGATTTTGACACAATTCAAATCGATAATAATTTCAACATTGTTTCGGTATTTGTAGCTCATCTTAATAAATCAAGATGTGGTGTGGATATGCAAGTAATTACACACCACTTTCTTGCTGCTATGATTTCATTATTTTAAGCCAAAATAGTTTTACAGGGTCACCAAATGGATATACCAAACTATGTTATTGCATACATTTTTGCTACTATTGGAAAGAAAAAATTTGTTTGGTGCACGTTTTTATCCAAAAACATAAAAACTGAAATTACAAATGTAATTATTTTAGAGAAACCAGTGATTTAATCCACAAACTATCTCCTTGGATTCTATTACAAGGCTCTTCTAAATTTAAAATGCAAACCAATTCCTACTTGGATGGATGAGGAGTTGATGAATTTTTCAATTCCATTTCCAAAACAACATGTATAAACTATAAAGTTTGTATTTTGACATTAGACTAACAGGATGTTCATCTTGAATTTGATTAAATATTTACTATTTGTAAAGAAGATTTTTGGAGACCCTTCCTCAAAAAAAGGTGGCATCAAGAGGAAGAGGCCAAAAACATGCTGAGGCATCGGTAGATTCACAATCTGAAATGGAAGTTCACTCATCTCTGAACCACCAACCATTTGAATTTGTTAAACGATAGAGAATTAATACCCATTTATTATTTACAAATTCCCATTTTGTATTTTCAATTTACAATTTAAATTTTACCATATTGAATTAACATACAATTGACTGTTGCAGACATTGTAGGGAATTTGGATTATACACGTACTTATCAAAGTCAACTGTCTTCACCAACTCACTCCATTCAGTTACATGTAATTGTCTCTTCTTAACAACCACCTCAGCAATCCCAGTAACAAATAGCTCAAAAACCATGAATTACTGCTCCAATACGGCCACCTTAACCACCACGACAAGCTACCCCTCAACAAAAAGGTATTATTTTATTGCTTTAGTACA
Source organism: Taxus chinensis (assembly GCA_019776745.2). Lineage (NCBI taxonomy): Eukaryota > Viridiplantae > Streptophyta > Pinopsida > Cupressales > Taxaceae > Taxus > Taxus chinensis. The sequence continues at coordinate 228,579,729 of CM034147.1, read as the reverse complement.
AGTTTGGAATAGTACTTTGTATAATTTCATAGTTTTTACATAGTTATACGTGTTGTTCATATGATTTTTCTTGATCTTTTTAGCACATTGTAGTCCTTCGCCTTCTGTACAGATAGTGGCACTAACCCCTCCTCCTCTAATAATATTCAAAATTCCAACTAGAGGATCAGGAAAAAATAACAGTGGTAAACACATGCCAATTCCTCTGGCCCCTAGTGGGACACTAAAAATTGCCTCCTCATTTTGAATTCCAACCCTCTCTCTCGGTGGCTTGCCCAGTGCAACGGGCATATAAATTTTAAATAATATAACTTTAGATGAATATTAGTTGGGCATTGATAGCAATGACCCAACAGGATTTTTCAATACACACGAGATGATTCAAGGCTAGTAGGTATACTTATATTTCAACATAATTTATTCAACTTTCATTTCATTTCCCTTTATAATATTGATTTATTTTAGCATAAATAAGATCAAGGCACACAAAGGAAGAAACAATTAGGAGTCGATCAACCTAAAATCCCCCATACCTCTCCAGGGAGATCATCTTCTTCAGATACAAATGGTGAAAAGTTACTACCATTTCCTTTAGAGAACTTAATTGGTTATGATTGTCAATCCCATTTCGATGAGTTTATTATACCTCATATCATTCAGTTCGTAGAATGGGAGAAAAGGGAAAAATTACTAATCAATGAGATAATAAGTTGTTTTGAAAATTATTGGCAAAGGGATAGTTTATACGTTGTAGTCCAGAATCAACCTGCGAAGATGGATTCCTTACTTACCAAGTAAGAAGTGGGAGTGTCACGTATAACAACAACTATAAACATGACATTTTGGATAACGCATTAAACAAATTTGAAAATATGAGTGCTAAAGCCTAGGCATATTTTAACAAATGGTCTAAGGACAAGGTCTTGGGAGTAATTGCAAATGTCGAAAGAGATAGAGTGGTTGTAAGTATTATCACTTCAAAACAATATTTTTTGTTAATTTGACCTTTTCTTATTTTAGTAATTTTTAAAATTGAAATCACTTTTTTTGCAGTTGAAATATGAAAATTTGAAGAGTCAAGCAAAGGTTTTCCAAGTTCACTTGGAAACAATGAAGAATTTGAAGGAAAATATTTTTTTGGTTAAAAAACAAAACAATACATTGAAGCGGATAATTAAAGAGCATGGCTTCGACCCTGAAATTTTATTCAAAACCAAGGAAGTTGTAGATCCAAGTTTACTATCCCGTGGAGAGGCAACAAAGGAAGAAAAAAGAATTGTAAAGAATCTAGATAGTGTTGCGGAAGATCTCATTAGTTATAGTATTATTCAAGCCATTAGGGAAATGGTTACAGGAAGAGAAGCCATTGGGGAAACTGAAAGGAGTATAGGAGTGGAAGCCATTGAGGAAGGGGGTATAGAAAATTGAGGGTTAAAAAATTTCATGATTTGAAAATTATTATCTGGATTTGGAATTTGAAACTTGAAATACTTTATCATCTTTAATTTTGTATCTTTCTTTATATTATGTATATAATTTGAAGTTTATTATCTGGATTTGGAATTTCAAACTTAAAATACTTTATAATCCTTAATTTTATATCTTGCTTTATATTATGTATAGAATTTCTAGATTGTATATGGTGTTTATGTTTCATTTGAATGTGATGGTGTTATGATAATGGTTAATTATTTGTTTTAAGAAAATACAGAATATGGTATGACACGGGCATATTAATACTAAGAGTTAAATATTCTTCTCTCTAATTATAATGATGATTGCATTAGATGTAGATGATGACATTAGAATAGAAGCATAGATATGGATTATCATGAATTGTATGTGGACTGTAAATTTATCTTCAAGCACAATCGTGGAATCTTGAAAATTTTTAATGTAGTATGATAGAGACATTAGAATGGATATAGATGATGATGAATGATGATAATGAATAATTGTTTTCAAAAAATACAATGTGTCAAGATAGTTTTAAAATAGATAAGTAATTGTTTTAATAATAATTGGAGTGTCAGGATTATGATAGTGATATGATGACATTAGATGTGGATGATGACATTAAAATATATATGGATAATGATGAATTTTATGTGGACGTACATTTATCTTCAAGCAAGATTGTGGATGATGAATTGTATAAAATTTACAATGTGTTATGAAATAAACATCTTAAAATGGAAAAATCTTCCTCTGTGTGAAATTTGATTGTGTCATTTTATCCCACAAATTTTAAATAATATATCAAAGAATTTTGAAAATATAAAAAAAAAATAAACATAATTGTAAAAAGTCAAGAAATGTCATAGGACAAGGTTAAAGTTACCTCTTGTGTTTTAGATGGCAATGAAAAATCATATGGAAGGGCTATGAGAAAGCATCCTTGGTAGTGTGCTATATCTTTGAATTAAGAAAACTCAACATGAGAAATGGATTTTTAGACAGATGGGTGAGTTTCCTGACATTGTCAGTCCCGAGTAGTGTGAGCTTCCTCGGATGGATGTCAACCCACATTTTAAAAAAGATGAAATAATTGTATTTAAATAAATGTAAATATATATACCTGTAATATGAAATAACTTTAATGATAACAAGATCTAAAACAAAATTTGATTAAAAGCCTCCTCAGTTAATATTTGCATCTGTAGAGTTAATATGAAATTCAATAAATAACCACAGTTAAAATGTAAGGTGAGAAACAATAAAAGTAAGGTCAAAGAGATACCTATTTAAAGTTGAAACAATCCATTATCAATACCTTATTCAAACTCAATGTTCTCTTCTATAGAGTGTGACGATGCAGCAATTCTACTCTCATCATTGGGAACAATTATACTTGTAGCTATATTATTCACACCTCTTCTTTCAGAAAGGGAATTCCAATGTGCAATTTTTATGATGAAAGGAAAGGTTTCCATGGAGTAGCGAGATACATAACACCACATGTAACTTTCTATATTTTTATCCAGCCTATTTCTCATTTTTTATTTTATAAATGCTAAAGCATTGAAAACCCTTTTGTCCTCCATAGACCCCAAAATCATTGTTTGGCGTAACTCATATAATCTGAAATATTCACTGATGTCTTATTGTAAGGTAGAACTTTGAAATATTCCTCACCACAACCTTGTAATAGCACCACTTTCTGAAGTTTCATCTAAATTTTTATATTGGTTCCTCATTGTTGTTGCAAAATTTGTTGATTAATACTTTAATAAATCAGCATTTAGTATACCTTTGATTTCCATACCCTTGAAATCTAAAGTCTTTGTGAAATGTTTCATTATTGTACCCATGGATTTATGGAAATGATTTGTTATAAAGTATGCATGACCACCTTCAATATTCCAAAAATTAGGATTCATCACACCCATTTCCTCAAGAATTTTATCTTTCGAGAAGTTTTCTTTAATTTTTGATGATAAAGATTCTAAATTTTCTCAAGCTTTATTCTTGTTTCAATTGTAACAAACACAAAGATATTATGTGTCATAGGAACATCTTCTCGTTCTGATCCTACAATAGCTTGATGTTTTCTCAAAATGTGCAGTGGTGTGTCCTTCCCATTAACATTGATGTAGAGGTGATCGTGGATATTAAATCTCAAATAGTTACTGGGATTTTTAAGATCTAACCAATATTTCCAATTCTCGAAAACAGGTGTATCGAAACTACCTTAGGAATAGTACAGGACATCAAGACTTTGACAAAATATTTTTCTCATCCGTATAAAATCCAAAATATAGATTAATCTCCCATGTGCATGCTTCAATAGTTTATTGATCTCCTGCAACATTGAAAGAATACCAACTAATGTAAAAATGTCTCCAAATCAATTAAACGAAACAACAAGTCCCTCGCCCTGTCAACTTCATGACGATATTTGTGTATGAAACCAACCAAGGAAGGATACTCCTCACAAACTCTACATGCATGTTCATACAAAGAGATCCATCTTGTCTCAACATCCTTTAGAAGTTATTTTCCATCTGTAATTCTTTCTGGAACTCAATAAATTGCTTTGGGCTACTTTCCATATAGGTATGAAGTTATCTTATAAGGTCTTCTACTTTAGCAACATTTTCATAGTTTCTTATCATTTTATATGCTAAATTCATTCTATGAGCCATATAGTGAATTGGTATCATATATGGGGCTAATGTTGTTTGTAATATAACACATAACCCTGTTTGGTGACCCTGCATCATTGATGCACCATCTACTCCAATGCATACCAAATTTGTATCAATTCTATAATTAGTCATTCCAGCAATATCTTTCAAACGAGAAACTATTTTATGTAGGTTTTAGGCACTACCGTTTCAACCATTTTCATAACACCTAGCAGATGAAGTGTCCTTATATGATTTTATAAAGTATAGACGTGGATACATACCCATGCAATATTCAAAAATTCTATTAATTCATAAATTGAAAGAGAGGTAAACTATGATTTTTTCACATTCTCTTTAAAATCTTCCTTCTCTATCATCGAAAGGCATTTTTCCATTTTCCATGCACTAATTTCAGACCAATGAGATTGAGGTACATTGGGCACTCAATTATATTGATACAAAAATTTGAAATCGAGGAAATATGAAATTGTTCTTCCTTTCTTTAGTATGTGAAATAAAGGAGAGAACTATATGAGTTTCACATGTAGATTTATTTGATTCATCTTACCAATTTGTAATATGATCATTCCTCCCTTTTCTATGAGATGTTTGTGTTTTTTCTGCTCCGCTTCATAATCCACTGTGTATTTAACATGCATGCATTATTTTTCAGTTTTCCACATGTTTTTTGATTTTTTGTCCATCCACCATCATTACGGTCAAATATTGTTTTCCACAGTGTTTTAATATAGTGTCCAACTTCATTTGCATTTTTTGTTGCTTTTCCAATTTCCATGTACATATTGTACGTTTACATTCAGATGAGATCTCTTCAGAATTATATGGTTGTACAAGTTTGATAAATGGAAATTTTGCAACCCAATCAAACTTATATGTCCTCCTAACGATCCACATATTCTTGTTCATTTTCAATGTTTTACTTTTTTGAGTAGAATTTTGAGAAAAATCACAATCACCTGGTTTGCTCTTTCATGAACCAGAATTTGAAATTGATTTCTGTGTTCCATTTTTCTGAGTATTTGTATGTGTGATATCTTGATGCACTCTTGGTTACACCCCAACAGGAAGAATATATTTATGATTGGCATCTCAATAGGTATATCTTCAGGATCTGACATGGTATCATCATAGGTATCATTTGGTTGATACTGTGCAGAATGCATGTCCACCTCATATTTACGTTCCACACAGTCAGTATTCTTGTTCTTTCTGGTGATAGCTCTATGGTTGCTCGTAGTTGTGTTATCTGTATCATTAGAGTTTCCAAAATACTTGAACATGGACTTCAGATATTTCTTAGTTACTTTTTGGGTCTTTGCATTCTGAGGACTAACACCTTCCATTATTCTGAATAGAGTCGTGCATCAACAAAAGAAGCAAGTCATGCGTGAGAGGAAATTGGGGCATGCATCAGGTATAACACTAATTCGTGCATCAGAGGAAAATAAGTTGTGCGTCAAAGAAAAAAAGTCACGCATCAACAAATTCACTAAGTTGTGCATCTGCAATACCCCCTTGTCACGATTCAGCAAATTCAATGAGTCACATGTCAACAAAAATTCTTTTCATGCATCAATAGGAAACTTATTTTTTACCCATCAACAAATTTAATGAGTCGCGCATCAATAAGAAACCCCTTTGTCATGTGTCAATAAATTCAATGAGTCATGTGTCTTCATAAAATGGTGTTGGTAAGTACTAGTGGTAGTATGGTGCCTAGTGGTAGTATACTACCCAGTGAATCACCTAGTTTTATATAGGATATGTTTTCAAATTTAGACGAAGATAAACCCAAAAAATATATACTGTAAATTTTTGGTGAACAGGACATTGACCTGCTCTAAAAAAATCACCTTTTCATATTTTTCTAAAATGAAATTTTCACCATATTACAATTATTCGCCACTAAAATTATCCCTCAAATACAAACAAGCTTCAAAGAGGATTAATTACTCTTGAAAATATTTTCGACTCAGATGATGCTAGTTCAGATCAGAGAAGGTTCGAGGTAGTAAAAGAAGACTATGTAGAGCTAGAAATAACTAGGGACAAATGACTGAAAGTTGGAAAGTTGGTGATCCAAAAGGAAAGAGACAGACTCATGGCCTTATGTCACAAACATGATAAAGTAACAGCGTGAAGATATGATGATCTATATGGTTATGATAAGGACATTATTCAGTATACCATTGACCAGGAAGAAGGGACTAAGCTTGTGTGGTTAAAATAGAGGCTTGTGAACCCTAAGGTAGAAGCCCTCATGGAAAAATAATTAAGAAAACTATTAGAGGATCGTATCATTTTTCTAATCAAACACATGATGTGGGTCCCCAAACTAGTTCCAGTGAGGAAGAAGAATAGTTAAATACGACTCTGCATAGACTTTAGAGATCTAAATAAGGCCTCCCTAAAAGACCATTACCCCTTTGCCTCTATGGAATAGATTTTACAAATGGTCAAAGGCTCTGAGATGTTTTCTCTATTGGATGGTTTTTTGGGTTATGACCAAATATGGCTGGCGGAAAGGGAACAACACAAGACTACCTTCACAACTAAGTGGGGAACCTTCGCCTATGGAAATATGCCTTTTGGGCTCACAAATACAGGGGCTAATTTTGAAAGATTAATGGATATCATGTTTGGGGTTTTGATAAAAAAGGTAATCCTCATATACCTTGATGACCATACCATGTTTACTATAACAATGGAAGAACATTTTGATGCTTTAGAAAGTGTGTTTAAAAAATGTCAAGAGTTGGGAATCTCTCTGAACCCAAAGAAATGCATCTTCGGAATCCCCCAAGGAAATCCCCTGGGACATGTTATCTCAAAGGAGGAAATTTCTATTGATCTTGAGAGAGTCAGGGCCATTTTGGAACTTCCATGCCAATCAACACAAAGGTTGTTCAATCCTTCTTAGGAAATATCATCTTCGTTCAGCAAGTTCATATCAAATTTTGTGGGAACTATCCACCCAATCACTCTCATACTGAAAAAAGACCTAGGTTTCAAATGCACTGATGAAGGTCTCCAGTCTTTCAAATTTATAAGAGAGGCTATTGCATCGGCCCCCGTGCTCCATAATCCCAGCTTCTCAAATAGTTTCATAATGTATATATATGGGGGAAAGAATATCATAGCATCTATGCTAGCCCAAAAGGGAGAATGAAATAAGGAGGAACACCTAATCACTTTCTTTTCAAAAACTCTGCATGACTATGAAAAAAAATACAATTTTGTGGAAAGGAAAGCCTATGCCATAGTTAAAGGTTTGAAGAATTTAAGACACCTGGTCACATATAATAAAATTCAGGTCATGGTAGCTCACTCCAGTGTCAAATAATACATAATGGAGGGTGAGATAACTAAAAAAAGGACAAATTGGATAACCAATATCTTAGCGTACGACATAGAGTTAAAACCCACAAAACTTTTGAGAGGTAAGGGATTGTGTCAATATTTCACACACGAACCTGTCCCTAAGGTGAATGGTGAATTAGGTGAGATAATGTACCTATAGGAGGATAGGCCTAATGGATGGGTATATGACAGAATTAATTTTATGCAAACCAGAGAGTACCCATGCCATCTCCCTCTGAAAAAGAATGTATATTATAGATAACAAGGGACTCATTGCACTTTGATTAACAACTTCCTTTTTAAGAGGAATTTTAATGGGTTAATGTTAAGATGCCTAGAGGATGAAGAGGCCAAGAGAGTCTTAAGGGAATTACATCATGAGAAATCGGGTGGTAATTTTTCATCCCAAACAACATCCATAAAGATCTTACAAGAAAGATACTTCTAGCCAAGCCTATTCGGTGATAGTCAGGCGGAAACGAATAAATGCAAGGTTTTTCAAGTTTACGCGGGTTTCTAAAGAAACATGGAATTGACCCTCAATCCCATCCTTATTGAGGAACCATTCACACAATGGGGCCTTGATTTCATTGGAATGGTTAACCCGACATCAAGTTTCAGGCACTGGTGGATTCTCACACCAACTAATTATTTCACCTGGTGGACAGAGGTAGTTCCACTTAAGGAGCCCATTAAAAATGTTATCTTAGGACTCTTGCAGGATATCACTACTCATTTTTTTCCCCCTCACACCATTCTATCTGATAATTCCAAATCTTTCTTAGAGGCTAAAGTATCTGATTTTGTGGTCAAGCACATGATATATCTAAATTCATGCTCTAACTATTACCCGCAAGGCAATGATCTGGCGGAGTCTACAACTAAGAATCTGATAAGACTGATAAAAAGAATGGTACATGAGCATAAAAGGTTATGGCACGAGCATGTTAGAAAAACCTTATGTGCCGATCAAATCACTCCAAAACAGATCCTAAAAGCTTCACTGTATGAAGTAGTCTTTGGGAAAAGTGTTGTGATGTAAATTTCTTTGGAGATCCTCACATTATAACTGTTGAAAGGGTCTGAGGCAGAGGAAAATGGAGCGATGCTAGTAAGGTTAATCGAGCTTGTGGAACTCGAAGAGAGGCATGAACTTGCCCATGAATACATGAATACATGATCAATTTCCAAAAAATAGTCAAGAAATGGTTCGATCAAACGACATCAGAGCCAAATTTCCAAGTCAAGACTGCCATCTTGAAATGGGATGCAAGAGCAACCAAGGCCAGTAATCATGGAAAATTTGACCCCTTGTGGACTGGTTCCTTCATAATCAGCACATGTAAGCAATATAACTTGTTTGAACTTGAAACCATGGGAGGAGATCCTTTCACTATCCCAGGAAATGGGATTCACCTAAAACCCTTCGTGTAAGTGTCCTTAGAAATTATATCATATGTATATATTTTTTTTCCTTCTTTTTCAGATTTTTTATGCCTTCCCCCCCTTTTTAGGAATTTTTCCACATGTCCCATCACCTCTATCCATGTCTCTTTTTGAATTTTGAGGGAATCATTCGTGCCTTTTTCTCCTATTAGATTCATCATCAAGAATAAATCCCCATTCCTTAATGAGGAGATGCACAATCAATGCAAGATCTATCAAAAGGCACTGATTTCAGCACCTTGGGTATCCCACTCAAAGGGAACGTTATAAGAAGTGACCCCAAGTATGTGTGATATTTTATTCCTTAAGTATAAATTGTTATTTAAGGTGTCTAGAGCTATTCGACAGGGTCATTCCAAAGCATTAAGATTTTCAAAAATAATCTATGAATATAAAATTGTCTAAAGGCTTCGAAGTTTTTTTTAGAATTAGAGAGACACCATGGCCACCTTCAGCTCTATTCAAGCAACAATATTCTACGCATGGAAACCCCTTCCTCCTCGACCACACCAACCTAAGCTCAAATACCCTAATCCATTGTCTCGATATAATGATCCTTGTGTGGTCAATGACCCAACCGATGATATCTTCGACCCTAGTCTTAACAAGAGGCGCAAAGCTTTGGGAGAAGCAACATGTGTCAATTTCAACCTTCTTGGAGATTCTAAGTCATTCGGCTCTAGAATCTATAACACAACTCTTTCCCAATATATGGTTGCTCGTACACACCCATGCCTGGAAATCATATAAATGTACACGACCTATTTCAAATCAGAGAACTACATAATCCAGGGCTGAAATATAGTCATTTTATTTACACCATAGGCTATCAGGGACATGTTAGACCTGACCTATGATCAGACGACTAGTTTCTATAATATAGCTAAACATTGAAAGGCCTTGTGCCAAACTAAGGTTGCATTCCTCAATAAGGAGTTGAGGCAGTAATACACCAGTGGTTCAAGGATTCCAGGTTCCTCCATTCCCTTAAAATCCATCATGACTAACACTCAAGATGAATGTTCTATGTTGGCCTTTAATTTTGGGCTAAACTCTGATAAAAACATTGAGGATTGGTAGATGGCAGCATTGTTCTAGATGAGGACCATCAGCTAGAAACAAGCATAAAAATTTGAATTCGTAGAGGTAATTGTGGGGTCAATTTTCAAGAAACTAAAATATTTCCTGATGGCATCAACTTTAGGTATTCGTCTTTTCTCTTTCACCTCATCTTATACCAAAATGCTCAATATTTTGGTCATTTTATGACTTGACCTTGTGGGATGAGGATAAAAATTCCCAAAATATTATCCTGGTATCTGCATGGACCCATATATTGTCCCGTTCACCAGACATGTATGAACTTTTTAATGCTTTTGTATCTCCTCTCTTACTATAAATTGATCTTGAAGGGATCAATAATAGAATGAATATTTTTGCATGGTCTATCTTCTCGAACCCATTGCACACCTGTGATTACTTTTTCACCAGAGGGAATTCCATGATTTGGGTCCAAAAATTCATGGGTGAATCCTTCATGCTCGCGAGGGTTCTCATGCCTTGAATTGTGGGTCTGGAAGTCACCAGGAATGTCATCATCTTGGACATTGAGGTCAACTCAACCCAAAAGAAGAAAACAGTATATGAGCTTCCTTTTAGTAGGGGAGGAGTAACCGTACTCAAAAGGTGAGAAGACCATTGTCTCTCACAGAAGTTAGCCTCCTATGGCTTCACCTTGATCAAGGATTCATGGAGGTATGATCCATACTAGAAAATGGCTGCTACTCTAGCTACAAATCAAATGTCTGACTCTTGCAAGCATGAGCTGAGGACATTTTTTGATTTATGGAGGAGCCCCCAAGATGAATCACTTGATATCTTTGTGGAACTCCTAGCATCCCAACTCTAGGCTGGGATTCATTCCACCAAGTCAAATATAAATTTGACCCTACTCTAACAATTAGAAAAGGACTCCAAGCAGCCTTAAAAAGAAAGGACTGTCCAGAGCTCCAGAAAAATTGAGGACTTCTTGAAATATAGATAGGAAATTGGGTGGACCACAAAAAAATTTGAAGAAATCCTCAGTGATGAGCTGTGGGAAGATAAGTGGGACTCGAAGCATAACTCTGATCTAGACAGTGACGGTATAGTTTTTCTCACTTCTAAGCAACCTTATAACATCCCAAAATTTATGGTAAGATTAAATTAACTACGATTAAGTCTAAACATGATTAGATGAGATCATCATTGGGTATAAAAATTCATTTAGTTTGTCGTATCATGACCCACAGCTTCTACTGTGGGGCATGACATTGCGGAACAAATAACCCCACACTCACCTTGATGATCCTTCCTAAAACATGATTAGGCCTTAATCATAGGTAAAATGGTTCATAAATATTAGTGAATCTTTCTATTATTTGTATTCTACTTACTTTATTTTAATCAGTTTGGTCATCTTTTGTTTTGTTTGACTTTTGCAATGACCGTGATGAATATTGCCTCTATTTTATTTGACAATGCTATATCAAACAAGCTTTATGAGAATATTCAAATTATTATTTACGGACTTGGTGATTTTACTTTGTTTGAATGTTTTATATGGAACATGGGAATTCGAATAATTATTACGATAACATATTGTTGGCAATATGTGGACTTATATTATGATGCTTAATTTTACTATTAAAGTTAGGTATCAATAAAAAAAAATTAAAATTAAAAGTGCATTATTAATTTATGAAATTATATATTTAATCCTATAAGGATTTGGCATATAAATCAAAAGTTAAAAGGAATAAGAATAATAATATTTTAATATTTAAAATTTGAGAGTTTTGAAAGGGACACACCTTCATCTAACACCAAGCATATGGCATGCATTAATGCATGAAGCAACATTGGGAAGCCCAAAATTCTCCATTATAGTATAGTTTCTTCATTATATTTTCTTTTATTTTTCCTTTGTCTATTTTCATTCTTCTCTTCTGGGATACCTACGTGATTTTTGGAGGAAGGAAGGATTCAACTTGTTGGAGCTGGAAGAGTAAGAGGTTGTTGATTCTGGGTTTACTTCAAGAATGAATATCTTCTCCCTTCCCTGCAACATTATTTGTAAATAATGAGGAATTTCATATTTTGTTTTAAATGGAAATTAAATGAATTTGTGGACAACTTCTAATTTAATTGTTTGGAAATGAAATATAAAAAGGAAATTGATAAATTATGTATTCTCTTAAGTTTCCTTTGTGTGGTTTTAGCTAAACCTAGAAAAAAACGCAAATGGGTGTTCCTAATCATTTTTTATTTTTTATTTAAATTTGATTTCTATAAATGTAAATCGATTCCTTCCTTTAGGTTTTATTAAAGTCAAACAATAATATATTTGTATGAGAAAAGTGATTTCTGGGTAGTGTGAAAAATGTTTTTATCAGGTATTTCATCATTTTTCCTAATATATTTGCTTCTGGATTCTAATAATTTCTAAACAAAAAAGAAATTAATGTTGGAATGAACATATTTGGATATGTACAAGTTGATTTTCCTGTAGGTATGATTTTATTACTAATTGAAAAATAAATTAGTGTTAACAAGCTGTGTAAAATGATTTAGTTTTTCTTAAAGGATTTTGTTACTGGAAGTGTTAGAGACTTATTGTTGTTATTCTATGAAAATAGACTTCAAAATTATCATCCTATGGTATGTGGGTCAATTCTTTTGGTTGATCTATCGGTTACCTGAAAGAACATGTTAAAATGATTTAATAGAGGTTTTTTTACATTATTTAGTTGAATTGTTTATATAAATATATATAAATTTATTTTGATTGTTTGAAATAAAGTTATTGTGCATTTTATAGAGTTGATCATTACCTAGAGGGAATATGTCCAATTGGTATTTGAAAATGATGATTTTAGACAATTTTGTTAAGTTGTTTGTTGATTGGAAGGTAAGAAAAATAATAGTTGAATCTGTACCATGATTTGCTTGTGGTTTAATCAGAATTCAGATGTTGAATGATTATGGTTTGATTATGTCTTGATCTTGGTAATTAGAGTGAAACATGATTGCTGAAATAGAAATTGGTTGTTCTATTGGTGTGCATTCATTGTTGTATCTTGATGTAGAACATGTAATAATACATTCACCGTTGTATTACCATGTGTTTTTTTATAAAATAAATTGTATATCATTTTATATTTTATTCAATAAATACATAAGAAAATGGAGGTAATATTCATGCCAGTTCATTTTGAACTGATAACATACCACTACTCTAGTCATGTAGGAAAATTAGCCGTCACGTTCAGACATGCGGAAACTCATGGCTTGTGAAGTCTTATCATAGCATGGATCTAAATGAGATACTTGGATTTAAATTTGTAGAAGGATGATATCCCATAATTTTGACTAAATTTATTGGGATCTTGGACCCATTGTTAATATTCAAACCTCACTATGTGAGAGTTATCATAATAGTTATATATTTCGCCTTAATGACATATGTAATTTATGATTTTTATAAAAAGATGGCTACCTTGTATGAAAGAATATCTTAATATGAGTAAATGATAAATATTAGAAGTGATAAATCTTACTTATCATAAATTGTTATATTTATTTATTTGATATTTATCAATGTATGAAGCCAATAATTGGGCAATTACTATAATAATAAATTGTCTTTAATTTATAAATTAAATAAGCTATTTAGTGGCATAGCTAATCGAAGGAAAAATTCAATATATATGTTTTAATATATATATATATTTAATTTGGCCTTTCAGTAAACTTAGTATTAATATGATAAGATTGTAAATCCTCTTGTATAGAGAATGGAAGAGTATCATTGTAAAAGGTAATTTAACATTAAAAAAACAAAGATTTAGGAAAAGAGAGACTACATGGGATGGTAAATAGATGAAAAGATCCATTAGACTTATCTCATGATGATCCTATTTGGCCTTTAGCATTTATCTTGATATAAACCCTTGCAAGATAGGTTAATTTGGAAATAAAGTAAATAAAAACTATAAGATATAGATAACTGTAAAAGGGATAGTTGTGAGGTGGCAAAAGACTTAAACTCATAATACTAGTGTGTTGTCTTGAGTTTATTCGTAACCTGCATGGAAAAAAACTTTGGCCAAAGTAATGCATTGATGGATGTGGATTGTCTGATCACCTAGTCCTCCAATTAAATTAAAATTTCTAGTAACCTGATCATGGGAAGTTGAACACTGAACATGAAGTAGGAAATGGTCAGATACCAGAATACGAAGTCAGAAAACTAGCTTTGTGGTAGACCCAAGGAATTTCACATGGTTCCCATGACCTGAAAAAGGTTGAGCCAAAATTCTAGTAAGTATTGTCACTCGAAGTAGTGGAAAAGGGAGATCGTGGAGATCTGGATTCACCCTTTGCAGCCACACATGGCTTACACGGATGTTATCAGATAGATCAAAAGAACAAATTTGATTTAAATAATTTTATTAAATAAATCTGTATGATTACAGATGTGTAATATATTTTTATGTATGTTTAAAAAAATTCCTCATTTTCTAGTTCGAGTAATTTTGAGTATTACAAACCTCTCACATCTACCGTGGAATCTTCCGATATTCCACAACAACATATTTTGGAAACACCTTTGTATGTGACTTCTCTTCAGACTCACTCACTAGTTTTTCCTTTGCCTGACCTCTCGAAATCAACAGTAGAAGGAGACTCACCTTCCATCCCAGCCCATAAGAAGCTAAAGTCAATCACAGTCCACGTGATGTCCCCACCTCTACCTAATACTTCTCTCTCCATAGTGCCTCCCCCTCCACCTTCCCTCTGGAAATTAACCTTTGGTTTTTCACTATGTCTCAGATTATTCCTTCGCCTGACGCACCTCTACTTCCGTAGCTCCCTACCACCATCCCAAGTTTATCCCCCCACATGATCACATCCCTTTCTTCAAATCTAGTAACTGAAATGTCCCAATCACAAGTTATTGTTCCATATGGTCTTTCACCTGGTTTCCCATTTGCAGGAGGACTGATATCTTCTCCCTTCACATTTTTGAGCCAAGAAGAGTCCGCTAAGACAACCCAGGAGTAGAGGAGATTAAATCAAAGGAAGAAGGAGATGGCAGCTCTGTCGACCAAGTAAGTGCAATCTTTATATGATCATCAACAGAAATCCTTGAACATCTCTCACCTTTTCCCTTAGGTATGCAAGCCTGTAAAGTATATGCATCCTGATGACTATTCAATTAGTGTTATCGCAATGGACCTTGCTGAATTCAAGGATTAGGATAGGGTCGACCTGATGAATGAAACAGCGGTGGTAGTCACAATCAACTACTTGAACCTCAAAAATCATATTAAGAAGGTGCAATCTAGCCTTTGAAAAGTAGAATCTCCAACGTTGGGTCATATGGCTTACCTTATGGCCAAAGATTGAGAGATAGATCAGATCAAGAAGGAGTTGAAGGACATGTTAACCAAGCAATCCCTCGCAGCTTCTCAAGCAGAGGAAAAGTCTCTGGCATATAAGCTCCCTGCATCTGAGGCCCTAGTCAATTAACTCTCACAAAAAAAGAATATCCTTCAGGCTAGGATAAAATCTTCTTAATAAATGGTCAAGGACTTGACCAAAAAATTGGGGCAACAATCCTAGAAGGTAGGGTTTATAACATTATTACAGGGATTGTATGCCTCATTTTTTGACAAAATTTCCACCACTACTACAAATTCTAGCCCTGACACCTAGATTTATATTTAATGCATAGGAATTATGCTCCAAGGTAGAGAATGCAGTCTCCAACATCAGCAACGTCTTATCCACCAGGTTCCATGAGTTAAATCATTTGATTAAGAAAATATATGATGCCTCAGACCCCGTTATTTATAATGAAGGAATCAATGACAGACATTCGATTGTGGAGAAGATCAATGAGATTTTGAGTTGTAACAAATCTTCTGTTAAATGTCAAAATCTCCTAGTAAAAATTCACCAAGGAATGAAGGAAATAAATTAGACTATAAATGAATTAGTGTAGCTAGGTTTCCCCTCTCCCTTCCCAAATGAGTCTATTGTTCTGTAAAAAGAACAAATTCAACAGCTCTTGCTCACTAAGCACCAAGACAAGACTATCTTCTAGTCTTTGAAAGAAGACTCCAGTGTTGTTGAGGTAGAAAAAATCATCAATCCCATATTATAGTTAGACTTTTTCTTGGATGTAGTAATGCAAATCCTCCAGGGTTTCTCCTGTAATGAGATAATTGAGCTAGATTCACTGTTTCAAGGCTAGCAGAGAAGGACTTACCCAATAGAGCAATAATGGCTAGGATACCAGCCTTCCTTAGAGAAGCTCTAATTGGCCCTTTGTTAGCCACATTTTGTATTTTTAGAAAAGCATAAGATGTCTGATTCTTCCATGGCCAACATGGAATCCCTTGGTGAGTCACCAAATTGATTACATTCTTTTGTTAAGACTCTTTTATTGAGCATATTATTTTGCCCTGACTCTCACTTCTTTTGATCGATGAAGGCCAAAATTGACTACTAAGTATGGAAAGGGTTACAAAATCTCTCCACGTGTCTCATTGACACAACCCCAAAAGATAAAATTTTAAAATGGGTTCTCAAACTCACGGAAGCCTTCCACATGTCCAAGGATCAATAAAGTCACTCCCAAACAATTTGAACAGTTAAAGATACGTCTGCCAAGTAGAAGCTCTCCATGTGTCTATCTAGCATACTTTTGTTAGAAAGCTATAGAAAGATGACCCTAAATAGGTGTGAGCCCTCCACATCAAACATCTGAATTGAATATTGACAGTGGTACCTTTTTATTTAAAATATTAGGGGTAGGATAAATAAATATAATAACTAGGCCTTATCAAATTAAAAAAAAAAGGCAGTAGTTGAAAGTAGCAAAGTGAGAAGAGGTTCTTAAACGGAGCAAAAATGAAATAAAGAAAGAAAGAAAATTTAGCAGACAAACAAGGAGGGAAGCCAAGAGTTTGGTATTTTGTAAAAGTCTAGCCTCGGTAAGCCTCTATCATACAAGAAAATTGTAATCTATTCCTTTAAGGGCCTTACGTTTTCATTTTCTATATGAATAAAGATTTCTTATTATGTGCAAATGGAATTTATATATTCTGAATCTTTGTTCTTTTATGATAAGTAGTTCTAAATGAGTCAAGAAATTCACCATGCTTAATGCCCTTAGAATTTCTCTATCTCATTTACGATTTATAAATCATTTACTTCAGCTCCTCATATTTGTGTTATTGGAATAGTAGATCATGTTATGCAGCCCTTCGACTACCCTCGATAAAATCCTTAAAGTATTCTATAGCTTTCCATCTTTTAGATTGGCGCATCACCTCTTTATTTTTAAATCATTACATTCTTTCCTCTAGCACTATCCCAATCAACAGAGAAGAGATAGCTTCTTTAAAATCTAGAGGTCACCTTAGGGCCACATCTCACCAACCTAAGGTTTCTTATGACTCTTACGGTTCATTTGCAAGGATCATCGTCAACAATATTCGTTCAAGGAAATGAAGAAATCAATAGAGTGTAGAGAATAATGGATGAAAAATCACTATTTGGTGATGATAATTTGTTATTTTTTCATTAGCATAGATGATGTTAAGAAAATTTTTGCAATTTTAACCATACTTCAACAAATTTCTTTCATTATGAGTCAAGATGGTTCCATTGGTTCAAGTAAGTTTAATATTGTTTACAAGATACCTATGAAATCACTTGTTGATTAGAAGGTTGGGAATTTATCAAATCCTTAAATTCCCAACCACCAATGAAGCTATTTTATATAAATGAAATTATCTTATCTATCTCTAATATCTAATGTTTCATATTCTAAATAGGTTGATGCAAAATATAATCATATTCAAAAAGTTAGCATTCACTAAGCATTTTTGTTTATATAAACTGATGTAAAATATTTGTGCAATGGAAATTATGAAGGCGAGAGGATTATATGGCTTTACCAAATTAAATTAATATATTTAAAGTTTAGTGGTGTCTAGATAATACATATGTATCTTATCTAGGTAAATTAACATTAATCAAAATAAACTCCACCATATAGAAAAATATTTTTTAACCTAATTTTTTATACTAACATTTCCATTTATAGAAAATATTCTAAAGCCTTTATCATATTATAACATTCATAAAGACAGTGACACACACTATACAAAATAACAGTGTAAAAGAAAGATTCACACATTATACATGAACATTTTAAGATATTCTCATAACATGGTTACCCAATTGTAATACCATTTCCCCGCATGTGTATATATACATATAGGACTATTACTAAAGATAGGCTCACACACTAAAGAAATAAATTTTATGTTTTTTCCTAAAACATTTTTGGTAAAACCATTCCCAAATATAGACTTGCAAATTAAAAAAAGGATTTTCTAAAAGGTGCTTTCAAATTAATTTAGGAAGAAATTACTTATGTATAATTGGGTTTTCTATTTATTAGCATCATAGACGTCTTCCACATCCTTCAATAGTTTCAGTATAGGCCATAAATTGGCTATCAAGTAGTTGTCTGTCAATTTATATTGTATTTTAAATGTTTTAGCAATTACATGGTTCCCCGCATCATTGAACTTGTGTTTCTCTACATATTCATCTATAAGAACTACATTTTAAAAAATTTAATGTGCATTAAACTTTATCCAAATGGGGTTGAGATTTTTGAGAAATATGCTACATTTCCCATAACCTTTATAATCGGTACGTTTGGACACAATGCAATCTTCTTGTGTAAATATAAAGTCAAAGTTTCCACTAGTAACCTCCAAGCCAATGTATTGAAGGAATGAAGGCATCATGTCATTGACAATTGGATTTCTTGCTAATTTCAATAGTTTTATTTTGAATTTTTTTTTGCAAATTTTTAAGAACTTTTTGACATTACGTATAAGAAAATAATATTTGTTTTTTAGTTCAATTCCTCCATGTTTTTCTTTAACATTTCATGTGATGAATCAGCCTTGTGAATGTTATTTTCTAGGATAACATATATATATATATATATATATAATTTTATTACTTTCATGTTGCATATGTTCTTATCTGAAAGTGAAGGAAAACATAATCAAATGGTTGCATTTGGTGAATTAAGCAACAAATTAAAAGTGAGTTCCTTTTTTCCATTTTACTATAAACAACATTTTCGTAGAAAAACATTTAATCAAATACAAATATTTTCACACTACGAATATTTAAGAACTTTAAGGTAGTTATTTAATTCAATATAAATGCATTCTACATTAATTATTTTGAAAGAAAAAAATATCATTCAAGCACCAATAGTGCATTTGAAGGTTTTCAAATATCTACACACATACTTTTGTTTTCCTACACATTTCAACCATATAAAAAATTAAGTGTAAATTTATGAATCAGTGGTATATTTTCCATCAAATATCTAACATGTTGGGCTTTTGAGAGTAATTTCCTCATTAACATTGTACAACATAAATATCACGTCATCTGTCAGAATTATATTTTTTTCACCATAGACATTACCAAAAATGTCTAATATCTTTTGACTGGTACTTCTTTCGATCTTACATTGGCCAATTCCTCAAACAAACATGTAATGGGTATCTCACATCCAGCTAAATTTTTCAACTAAAATGTACTTCTCATGTGTTGAATCCATACATATAGACCATATGGAAATGTCAAAATATTTTGATGTAGTTCTTATTAATTAAGTAATAAATACTCATTCAAAGTATTTAGTACTCGCACTTCTAAAATATGGAACCCTATAATGAGGTATTTTTTTGCGAATACCAAAATTCTAGAAAACAAGCCTTCATCTCCTATAACAAGTAATCTCTTTGGTTTGCAAATGGGATCTATAATAAGAGCTCAAAAATAATTTATTCTTCCAAATTTTATAAAAAATAGATCTCAAAATATTGTTACAATAATATTTTTTTTTTTGTAATTTTCACAAACTTATAAATTTATACGCTTAACTTATACACAGTGAAAATATAGATACTCCCAACATATAAAATAAAGAGTGAACACATGAATGTATCTTCTTTACAATATTTAGCAATATCATTAAAGAAACATTTTGAAATAACAAATAGTTTTTTAGTTTTTTCTCTCTCCTATTTATTTATGCTCTCTATAACATTCAACCCTTTAGAAACTATTAGTGATAATTTTTTGTAAAAATCAGTCATCAACCACATATCTTTGGAACAATTTTCTCCAATTTTTTTCCTCCCCACCATAAAATTTTCTAGATAGTTTCCCTTTGTACCTATTTTGATACATAATGTGTCTCTAGAGATGAAAAACATATTGTCTCTACTCCAAATATTTAGTAGATATTTTACTGCAATTCCATCGCGTACATTACGATGTTGTTTCCCCCAAATAAGTAGTTTTTTCGATTTGGGTACTATTTTTTCCAAAAAAAAATTATCTTTTTAACTTCGTCGGAAGAGAGATTGTTAGAAAAGACTCCGATTTCAATTTTTTTGATAGTAACTTTAAAAATTCTTTGTGGTCACCTCGAAAGTCAATAGTCTCTTTACCGAACTTGAATGTCATATCTTTACAGGATTGGTTCTTCTCATATAAAAAACCCTTCATATCTAAAATAACTAAATAATCCTTGTGCCTAATTGCATAGAAGCAAATATATTTTTTGAATCAACTGCAATTTAATATTAACCAATTAAAATAAATAACATTTTAAGAGTCTACCACTTACCAATTGAGCTACCGTCTTGGATTTGATCTCTCTCACCCATTCTCGGTTCTTGTGATGCACATTATGTTTAAAAAAACATTAATCAATTAATAATAAATTTCATTTCCATGTAAATATAGTCATGATATAACTTACATATATACTTTATACTACCCTTTTCTGGACTATATTGCATAACTATAGATGTATATTAGCGACCGCTAGGCTAAGCCATTATTGGAGTTAGTATGTTTAGCTAGAGAAACATTTAAGGAAACTTAGGAGATCAACATATGCCATGCTTTGTATGCGAATGATATCAATTAAATATTCAAAAAACAATTTTTTATTGCTCCATGAAAGCTAGTCCATTTTCTTGAGTTAGTTGTAGTCGATCCCTACAAATGTGTTTGGCTTATAAATGGTTTTGTTTAGAAGTATACACATGAATAACATACTAGGTTATGACTGCGTATTCTTGTGTGATTTGTTATCACCGTCCACATTTTTCTTAAATGATGTAAAAAGGTAAAGTATTGTTAAATAAATTTAAAAAAATGATAATAAAAAACATAGTGCAACAATTATTTTTGTAAAATGATTAAATGACAATTACTTTGTATAGACTTCTTGGTTGTTTTGGAAGTGTCATCTGGCATACCAAGTTGAATTGGTTGTATGTTAATAACTCTATCATCTCTATTATCTTGAATTATCTTAGAACTAATGGTTAATTCCTCTCTTTTTTAATTATTTGCACTAATATTTAATGTATCAGTAGCTTATTTTAGTTCAAAGGCAATAAAATTCTAGATTTTTTCTAGTGGTCGTAATCGAGATACATTTTTTCAAACATGAATAGTAATGTTTTAAAACCCTTTCTTGATCATAAGTATCAACAATAAAAACCACAGATAGACCGGAGATAACCAATGCATGCAATGCAACACTAATATTGTAAATCGCTATTATTGGAGAATTTACAGATGAGATTCGAGTGAACATATGAAACCAGAACTCATAAGATATCTCATAAATAAAAGGATGTTTCTTTTCCTGTAGTCTAATTTCTCTTAGATTCACCAATTGTTGTAGAAGTTACTGAATCGAATCCATGATGATTGCTTCTCTCTCCTCATTATGAGTGTAACAATTATGCGCACCAGTTATTGTGTACACAAGATACAAGATTTTAAATTTATCATTTTTGTTATAAAATTTGTAACAACCATCCATAATTTATTCTCCCCTATCCTTAACCTTTTCCATGTATTTATTTCATGCTTCTTTTAACATTTATGAATAAGAAATTTATAAGATAACAATAATAATATAATATAGAAGACTAGATCTGAAAAACTATAAGAAGGTCCATTATTGCATCGAAATTCATATCACTACACAAATTGAGGATAATTGTGATCATCGATTTTGTATTGAATGGAATAGTTGATATTGTTGACAGAAGATAAAAGGGATATGCACATTGATGAATAAATTTTTCTATATCTTCCATCCTTACTAAATTTTCTTCTTCCATTGAAATCATGTAGTTGAATGATTAATTTAATAAAGCTTGGCATATTCCCCTGAATCTAGACTCCAGTATTACAAGTTTTGGAAGAAATATATCTCCGTTTTTACATATATTGGATTCCATTTTTGTTTATACTAGATTCCATTATTGATATTATTGGATTCCTTTAGTAGCAATATTCAAATCCAATATTGTTATTATTGGACTTATTCAATTTTTAATATTTGTATTATTGGTTTCTAATTTTACTATTATTTGATTCCAATTTTGCTATTATTGGAATCTAATTTTTGGATGTTAATTTCTCTATTTTAGGATTTTAATTTTGATATTTTTTATATTCCCCCATGTAATCCTAGTGTTTTCTGACTTAAATAAGCCTAGCGGCTGTTAACTTGCATAAGCTTGACGATTGCTAACTTACATAAGCCTAGCGGCAGAAATTTTACAACATCCTAGTAGCTGCGAACTACATAAGCCTAGCTACCACTAAACTACATAAACGTAGTGATCGCTAAGTTAAATAATCCTATCTGCTGCAAAGTTACATTAGACTAATAACCACAAGATATATAAGCCTAGAGTCCACTATGTTACATAATCCTAGTGGCCGCTAATATACATAATCCAAGTGGTCACTAAGTTACATACTACTAGGGACCGCTAAGTTACAGAAACCTAGAAATTGGTAAGTTACGTAAGCCTCATGGCAGCTAAGACATGTAAGCCTAGTGGCCACTAAAATACATCCTTTTTAACATTTATTTTATCAAATTGTAAATTGGAAATTATTCTAAAATAATTTAGGTGTATCTAGGCATTTCGAAATAGAAAAAGTTCTCCTCCACCCTACGGTTCATAGATCTAGTAAAATAAAATCGTTTACCATGAAAATTTTATTAGCAGTGATAAATGAGGAAGGGAGAGAGAAGGGAGTAATATCAAATGGTGATTGGTGGAAAATTTATGGATGAAAGGTTCCTAAAATGGAAGAAGAGGATGGATAGATCTCATCGCTAACAAGGATGTTTTTCTCCTTGCCTATTAAATCTTGACCAAATAGTGTCCCCAAGGATCCTATCATGTGGGTAATGAGGCTAAAATTTAGGAATGAGCATAACAAAGGAATCATTCCTCAACCTAAGAAGTATGGCTCAGGTATGTAACGTGAGATCGCAGAATGCATTATGGACCACAATGTTGGAAATATGGAGAATACATTGATAGGAAAATGGTGGGAGTTAGACCAAAGATTGACTTAATAAGGTCTTTCTTGATTAAGAAGTGGAAACTGAAAGGGGATCTTGTAGTTTCATCCCTACCTAATGTTTTTTTCTCTTCAACTTTAACAACTTATAACACCCTCAAAAGGTCTTGAATGGTGACCCCTAGATCCTATGCAAAATAGGGCTCTTTATGAGCAAATGGACTCCCATGTTTAACTTGGAGAATCAAAATATCAATAAATTCCCAATTTGGGTGCACTTATTATGTTTACCCATGGATTTGTGGAATGTTGATGTAATTAAAGGGATTGCTACAAATTTTGTAAGCTTTGTGGCTATTAACAATTCCACCATCACCAAAACAAGATTGGTATGCACCATTTTTTGCATTTTTTATTTAATCGGTACATACTTTCCAATTTTATTTTCATTAAATATAAGGTGGGTAAATGGGTTCAAAAAATGAATTTGAAAACTTCCCTTAGAAGTGTGAAAAATGCTAGGGTTGGGGGCATGTCAAGCAACACTACAGAATGAAAGTTTCCATGTCTTAGAGATAAGTAGCCAAATCTGGAAAGAACAATAAGAAGGGAAAAGAGATTGAAAATAAAACACCAAACCAAAAATTTGTCAAGAATCTCTTGCAGAATAAATGGTTTTCCATTAATGAAAAGGCAGGAGCCAATAATTAACAAGAAAATGATGCCAACAATAAGGAACTGATCATTAGATCTAATAGATCTTCCCTGGGGTATGTTCAATGCTTCATGAAAGTTATATAGAGGAAAAAACAAAGAAAGGAATTTTCTGAACCACATTTTTAATCAACCAAGAATCACAATCAAGTTGACAAAATGTTGGATTTGAATCAATTCGAACCAATCCTCTAAAAATCAGTGATGAAGTAAAACCAGCTACACATTTTAAGAATGAGAGAGAAGGATGGAATTTTCTTAGAAGATGAGTTAGGCCCTATTTTTAACATCTTTGAAAAATTGATGGGTTAAGAAGAATTAGACTTAAAAATTGGAGATGAATCAAGGGAGGAGTTGGAAGTTAACAAAATCATGGATATGATACAAAATGTGAAATCTCTAACCAAAGAGATCTAGCACTCTAATGATGAACAAGTGATATACGAAAAAGTGGAAGTGCAGAATGAAAAGGAAAAACCTGTAAGTGATGGCTTGAACACACCAAAAATTAGGGGAAACATCTCTAGGTAAGAACACTTACACTCCAAAATAGAAGAAAACATTTTTAGGAAGGCTAACCAAACAAATGGAAATAAAAAAGAATGTCCAAAAAGACAAATGATGGAACCCAGTCTAAGCTCAACTTGAGGAGATTTAGAAGAGCAAAGAACCAAACTTTTAAATGAATAAAATATCATGGAATGTGATGTGTTTAAAAAACCCCACTAAATTAAGGTTTTGAAAGTTAATATTAAGGATGATATCATTACTCTACATGAAACTAATAGGAGCGAGGAGCACTTTATGGTAGCCAAAAACAATTTGTCAAGAAAGTATGACTCTGTGGTTGTTATCTCTAAAAGTGAAACTGGTGGTTAAGCTATCATGTGGGAAACTTATCGATTCAAAGATATTACTCTCCTTAAAAATGTTAATCATATTTCCATTCTCTTCAAAGATAATAGAACAAATGTTTTCTAGGTACCATCTAACATTTATGCTCCAAACCACTAAGGGGAGAGGGAGAGTTTTTGGAAGGAGCTATCTGAATTCTATAAAATTATTTTAGAACATGAGTGGATTGTTATTGGTGATTTCAATACACCCCTTATGCCTAGATAAAAGAAAGGGGGTATTGTAAAAATCACCTAAAGCATGGAGGATCTATAAGATTTCATAGAAACAAATTGTCTCATGGATATATAATTGAAGGGGGTAGAATGTTCTTGCTCTAATCACATAAACGGTGATCAATTAATCCAAGTAAAATTGGATAGAGCTTTAACTTCTTGGGGATGGCTTAATCATGATGTGAGTATTGTATCCATTCCTTGGATAGGGTCTTACAACAACCCTATATTTATTAGAGAAAAAGAAAAGGAAAAAAGAAAGAAAACTCTGTTTAGATTTCAAACAATGTGGATCTAACATGAGAACATAACATATCTGGTTAAAGAGTGGTGGAGCATAAAGATACAAGGTGTAAAAATGTTCAGATCTTTTAAGAAATTGATTCATGTGAAGAATAATTTGAAGGGATGGAACAAAACTTGTTTCGGAAATATTTTTGAAACGAAGACTTGGAGATAAAATTAACTTCCCTTCAAATTAACATGGAAGAAACAAGTTTCACAGGTATTGAGGATATCCAAAAGAAAGAAAATTTTATTTTATCCCAATATCACAATATTTTGACTAAGGAAGAAAACTTTTGGAAGTATAAATCCAATGACTAATGGCTCCAAGAAGGGGACAAGAACTCTAAGTTCTTTCATATTGCTAGTTTTAAAGAGAACATATTCCAATAGGATTTAAAGCATTAAAGGTGAGGGGAATAAAAGTTTAACTGATGCAAAAGATATTCAAAATGTAGTAATCTCTTTATACAACAAACTGTTATCTTCTTAACACAACTCTATTGTTGATAAAGATAAACATTTTTTGGATTGTATTCCGAAGCTTGTGTCAAAAGCGGAAAATATATTATTTTCCAAGACTTTAACCATTGAAAAAATTGAATTTATGCTGAATACAATTAGCCAAGATAAATATTCAAGCCCAGATGGCTTTCCAATTTTTTTTTTCCATTTTTTTTGGGAAAATATTAAAAAAGATAAATGTTTATCCATTCATAAG
The DNA here is from genome assembly GCA_019776745.2 of Taxus chinensis. Classification (NCBI taxonomy): domain Eukaryota; kingdom Viridiplantae; phylum Streptophyta; class Pinopsida; order Cupressales; family Taxaceae; genus Taxus; species Taxus chinensis. The sequence goes on along the minus strand of CM034147.1, from coordinate 228,553,411 downwards.
TTCTTAAGAAACAAAGCAATGCTCAAAGATATGAGCTGCACATTCCTAGTTCTCATTCCAAAGAATCATAATGCAGAGTAATTTAAGAATCTTAGACTCATAAGAATATGCAACTATAGACACCAAAATTTGGTCACACTCCCCTTGGTCCACTTCAATTAATTAACATAATATATTTAATTAATCATGACCCCTTCATCCTATACTAATAGTCATCCTCACATTATTAAATCATTTAATTATTTTAATTAATTTAATTTCACCCTCACACGTCCACCTCATCATTACACCTCACCCTGAACCCATTTCAAGGGCATTTAACTCCCAATGACTGAGTCATCACTCTCAGCACTGAGTCATCACTCCCAATGCTAAGTCACCGATTGACCTAAATAACTGAGACTTCTTCCTAAACCTAATTGGAATTATTCTATGACCTTCTTTCCTTCTCTCACATGAAATCGATTTACATAAGTGGAATCAATCAAAATCACACCAAAAATAGTAAATATCTAGCTATTTTTGGTAAACCTAGACTTTCTTTCCTTAACCAACTCTAGTTATCCCTTAACTGACACCGGTCACCTAACCATCATCGGTTACCTTATATACAATTTTTCAACTCTGTACAGAGGTTGTCCATTTAGTTATTAGATCTTGATTACCCTCAAGCATGGATCTTCAAGCCCTCCTGGATCAAGACAATGAACACACATAACCACAGTGCAAGAAAAGTAGTCGTTTTCCCTTCTAGAGCATTAGAATACTCACAGGAGCACATAGGCCATATTTTCGTGGCACTAGACTCAAACACTTCTTCTCCGATCAACCATCAACCATTCCAATTCCCAATATCTATAAGACATCAAGTAAGTATTGTGATTCTAATCATTTGGCTTATTCCTTTTGTAGATCTTTTGCTCCTTTTAGTAGTTTATTTCCTTTGTTGCATGTACATCACCTTCTCCCCAAAAACCCACTATTTAACCATCCCAAGCCTTTTCATCATTCCAAACCTCTTGGTATGCCTGAGTCTTCTCAGCCATATTACGACCCAAACCACACTACCCTCACTCTTTGTTCAATCACTAAGAACCCTGAAATCATTTTTTAATAATTTACTATCAAATTGCCCCTACCGACGTTGGTCACCTTAACCATTATCGGTCTCCCCTCTCTACCAACAGTGGTCACTCGACCTATATCGGTCACTGTGTTTTTTGTTAACCTTCACCAAACTACCTCTAACATTCCCTAAACCTCACCCAGACCTTACTAGATACCCTTGTGACCTATCCCAACTAGAAACATACCTTGCCTAATGCTAGATTAGTTTAGATTTTAATACTTTGCTTAATCTATTTTTTGATAACATTTTGATATACCTAAATCAAATTTTTAGTAATAAGACCTTTATTTCTCATATTTACTTTCATTGATTTAATAAAAACATAGGATTGACATCCATTCAAGGAAGCTTAACGCTTCATGGATCTAGCCTTGCTAGGTAGTTCTCTGATTTTTTCTATTCAATATCATTTGGTGGTATTTCTTTGTATCTACAAGTAGTCCTTCCCAGGAAGAAAAGATTTCTCTACAGTTCGCTTGGATAAAGTTAGTAAGGTGTGCATTAAAACTTCAACCAACATATCACATGTATTCCTCCTTGACCTTTTACCTTATCTATTTTATCTAACAACTTATTCCGTGAAACATTTTGGCATGCCCAGTGGGACCCATTTAGGTTATTTTGTATTTTTCATTCCTAGGTGAAAGATTTTGTGTCTATTTCCTTATGAAAGCATTCACATTAAATTTTCCCCTTTAGAACATTCTTTCTCCTCTATTTGTATCATTGACACTCATATTTTGGATTTAAAATAATCATTCTTTTTATTTTTGTATTTCATTAGTGAAGGACATACTCTTTCCTATTCATCATTTCTCTCATCAAATGTCATTGTTAGTTTGTGTCTAAAATCTTTGCATATCATTTCCGAGTGTTGTATTTATGGCTCATTTAAAACTTGTGGGCAACCTATATGTTGGAAGTCATGCCTAGTTGATGTTTGACAAATTGAATGATAGTGCACACTTTCTTCTCTACACCAAACCACTAAAAATAAATTATTCATTTTCTTAAGCAATATCCTACCCGGAAGAAGTTGTCAACGATCACACAATCAGAGGATTAACAGTGGGATCCAAAATGGTTTCTCTGTCTAGCCATTATCTCATAGAAAGGACCTCCCTCACAAAAATTTACCACAAACTATCCTTAGTTGTTGTATTTTCGTAGTGCACCTTTTATCAAACCAAAAAATCTACTCTATTCACAAGTCATTCGTAAATGGCATAATCCGTAAAATAAAATCCACCATATAGGATTTCGTGTTTGCTAGTTTTTGCTTGATCTGTGTTTTCAGGTGTGAGTTTGTTTTCTTCATTCTTCACTCCTTTAACACTCCATAAACATAGTCCGTGTATTCCAACTCTTTCTGAGTGTGTTAGGGTCAATTATTGCCATATTCAGGTTTCTAAATTGGTCTTTTATTTGATCTAAATCACCAAATTCACTTTTTTACATCTTTTCAAAAATTTCACAGTGATTGGTGTCGGTCCATCTACTATCATCGGTTAACTCATCTAACCATCATCAGTTTACTAATCATTTTCGGTTTCTTACTATTTTTGTCATTTTAATCAAAGTAGCATTCATTACATTTTTGTTCTTTCTCGGGTTTCCTCAGTTACCTCACCATATCTCTGTGTCTGTGAAATCACTGTCAAAGTCCCGATTTGTTTCATCTTTATCATTTATTACCACATATACAAATCCTTTTAATTTCTATAGAAACCGATATCATTCCTCTAACCAAAAATGATTACTTTTATCACTGACACCGGTTACCCAACCACCATTAGTCGTTATGTTTTGATTTTTTAATTAAAAAACAACACTCAGTTGTCACCTTTTAGAAACATTTTCTCTAGTCCTTTTGTACACTTGTGTCATTTACGGAGCTCAAATTACCAGTTCCATTATAAGTCACATTGTTTTGAATCGTAGTCAATCCAACGCCCTCGTGTTCCACACTAGTCTTCAACCACTCCCACTTATCCCATCACTTACATCCATTCTATCACTAATGAATCCCAATCAACCTGTTACCATTAGAACCAATGATCAAGATTTTGTAAGACTCCCTGATCAAAACCCCATTACTTTACAATATTAGTTAGCTTATTCATCCACTCAATTTTCATTAGGGAAGCTTGTCTACGAAATGCATGTTTCCATTTCTCCTACCCTCGTACCCACTTTTGCATCATCTACTACTAGTACAGCCTTAACCTCTTCCACCTTACCACATGTGGTGTCCAAACTTAACCTTGCATCATCGATATCTACTGCACCTATGACATTTTTCATGCCTTTGACGTCATTTTATCTTGTGATGTCAATGATTCCTTTATCAACTTCCTTGAGTGTAGGTCTATCTACACCCACCACCTCTCATATACATATTACATTTCAGCCACCCATGGTGTCGAAATCCCATACTCCCTTCCAAAACATTGTCCTCTCCATCCTGCAGTCACTTTCTCTAATTACTACAAGATTTTTTACATCCACTCCACCTACCTAGACTTATTACCAATAGCCCCTATCTCATCTACCATTTATTTAGGATATTTACCACCTGCATCTATTCCTCCCTCACAATTTTTCATACTTGACATTACTATATACTGGGATGCCGCCCACGTCATACCTTCATCATCTACCCCCTTATACTGCAGAGGGTGCTGCATCATCACAACCTACTAACGATCTTATCAAAAAGTTGATGAAAAGATGCATACATGGCCATCATTGGTCTCCATCTCACGTAATTATCTGACATAAGACGAGATTTGCAATGAGCCCATTCACCCATCCATTTTGATTTTTCCATGCCCTACGCATTGGGAAATGCCTGAATTCAACTAATTCAACAACAAAGAAGACCCGAAACAACATGTGAAGTGTTTAAAATATGGGTGTCATCTGATCGCTCATGATGACTCTTTGCTCTTACGAAAATTCCCAATGTCCTTCATAGGACCTGCATTGGATTGGTATAGTGCTCTACATAGTAACTCCATTTTCTCATTCAACCAAGTTTCTCAAGATTTCCTAGACCACTTTTCTATAAACATCGTCAATAAATTCACCATGACCGACTTGTACTGGACACACCACTACGAAGATGAATCTATCATATATTTTTCCACTCGTTGGGGAAGCCTAATCAACCAGCTCACATTTGAAGTGCCTCAAACTGAGTTAATAAAGTTATTCACCAAGGCTTGTGCAAGGCACACCTTGCCAACTCTCCAAGTTCAAACCTTCTACATGCTCCTAAAGGAATTCACCATGGCCTGAAAACTTTAAATTCATTCCATTGAAGAGAATAAGATATAATTACGTAACAAGAATTTTGTGTTTAAATCAAACGATACCTCTTCTTCTTCCAAACTAAAAAATAATTACTCCAAATTAAAAGGATCTTCCCATGCAGTAGTCTTTACAGATGGCACATTTCATCCATCCAACTAATCAAAACCTTACTCCAACCTTTCCCATGTTCAGGGTTTCTAGTTAAAGCAGAAGCAACAAAAATATACTCCTATAGGAGAACCGTACTCTTTGGTTTTAGAAAAAATTCTAAAATATGGAGCAATCACTCTTCCACCCATCAGACCACATATAGGTTTTGACCCCTCTCATCTTATCCTTGCATGGTATAAAGAATGATTACTACAATTATCATCACATTAAAGGTCATACCAACAATAATTATATAAATTTCAAAAATGTCATCCAGGAAATGTTAGATAGTGGAGATCTCCTCTTGGATAACTCTAACGCATCAAATAATTAGAGCCTTCACATCTTCAATAAATCATTCCCAAACTAGCAAACCTTCAACCAATGAAAGTAACATTTATGAGGTTCATCTAGGAGATTCTTACATGACCCACTTTATCCATGAAAGATTTTGTTTCATCTTCTCCTTTACCCATAGAGGATTCTCCCTTATCTCCCCCTTCACCCACAGATAACACTACCATATTTTTCAATGTAGTTTACCCACTCACCTCTCAACGTGATGAAAAAACCACAGTATTTACTCTCCTAGCCACTGGAGAGTTATGTTAACCTTCCTCTTCACTAAAAAATGAACCTACCTTATCCTACTTGTCATCTCCCCTATGTTTAGGGGATCAACTAGTAGTGCCACTTGCTATTATTGAAAATTATCCATTGGCTTTCAAGGATCCTGTTGATTTTCTTAAGGCTCTTTTACCGACAGAGTCAAAATCCAACCATTTCCCTGTATCATAGACATTCTTTATAGGGATCACTACCAAATAAACATCATCCCCTCCTAGAATGATTTCGTTTCAATGTCTAGATGACCACTTGGATTATGTCAAAAATTCCATGCTTTGCGGATACCTTCAGCTACCTTTCTAAACTTAGATGCAAATATTTTCTGTTGATACTTCCACAATCTATGAAAAGGTATTTCAGACAACCATACCAGCCATGTCCATGAAAGTTGTAGTGACCTCTTCCTCACCACCCTCACCCAAACTTAAACCTTTACCATCAACTGAAATTTTTCCAATGCCTAAAGCCTTACCTACATCTATTTCTTCCTCCGCATCCAAACCCATTGCCACATTAGGAGTCATGCTGACGTCAAGCCTTGTCCATCCTCCTTTCAAACTAGATTTAGGCATGTCCTCACAAGCTAGCGTAAAGACTATTCCCCACCTAAGAAGAAGACCAAACCTCTTAGGCTGCATACGCTAGTTTCTCCCACTACACCTCTGTCACCTTCACCCTTTTCATCTATCCTAGGACCCCACCCATCAACCTTGGCCAAGTAACCTCCTGCCCAAGGTAAACCAAAAACACATCAGCCCACTTCCTTGTTACGATCCTTAGTTATACCCAAATTACCTACACAACTTCCACCTTTATCGTCACCTAAATCATTTCTACCACCTATACCTACACCACTTGCAGTATTCTCATCATTACCTATGATATTTCCTTCTCTTCATCTTGTACCTTCCACCTTGCATTTTCCCATAGCCTTTACCACACCGCGATTATGACCTTGGCTAACTCATCCCATTCAGCCATCTTCCATCCCTTCTACATCACAAACATCATCTTCACCTTTACCCAAGAAGGTGCAACAAAATTCCAAAAACCAACTATCCTCCAAAGATGTAGTTACACCTACACCACCTTCAACTGCTAGGTCATCTACTACATCTTTACCCAAGAATGGTGCAATCCAAACCTAAAACCATACTACCTACCAAATAGGTGGTCAAATTTAGTTGACCTCTTACTATCCACCTCCTATGGTGCCTCTCTCCTACCAAAATTTCCCACACTTCCATCTAGACCCACAATTACTTCACATTTTGATCTCATTGGCAGGGTCCTTAACACCAACATCTTAGCTAACCTTTTAGAAACCTTTGTCATCACATTTCCACCACTTAGACCTTATGACCCACTCAAACCTAAACCAAAGGGGTTTGATGATATAAAAAATTATACGCTGAACATCATGTGCTCAGGGGCATGATGTTGAAAATTGTAAGGCTCTTAAGACTGTTCTTCTCCAACTACTTTCCTCCTGAAGAAAATGTTTTGACAATGATTAGATTTTAGATGAGGACCCTATTTAACCTCCACCTATCACCACACATCCACATCCCTTACCCATTCATTGACCTTCATCTCCCCCTTCACAAATCCATTTTATCCTCCTCCAAAATTTGATATCAATATCATTCGCATAAGAGAGCTATCCAAACCTCCACCAAAACGCCAATGCACTTCATTTTTTTCACAAAACTAGTATATGCCCTCACCATATTTTTTCCTATCACTGTCACTACTCCTATCATGAATCACTTGCTCCTTTACCACATATTAAGATGGTTAACAATACCAGTCGATCCCAAAAGGACAAAGGAAAGGAGAAAACAACTAGCCCATCTACCACTCTTTTACCCAATATCCCATCTACACCTACACCAAAAATCACCATCTGTTGACCCACATACCCTATTTATGATGGGGTTTCCCATCATACAATTATTAAACAATATGCACTAATATCCTCTCAAAATTTCTTTATACGACCTTTTCCAAACCTCTGAGTCTCATTGATAGGCCCTCATTGAGGTTCTGTAAAATCTATTAAGGTTTTACCTAATGACCCTACTCTTGTGGCATCCATTATCACTTCTTGCCATGTGGCCTCTCTCTCACCACTTCATCCTCTTCCTCTGACACCTATTACCACTCATCAAGTAGCCACTCTCAGTTTATCTGATGACAATGAGATTGTACCTCTCCTAATCAGATGATCCTGAATCCCGCCCTATTTAATTTCTGTCTACATTGATAATATACGCATTCGATGCACGTTATTATCAATGGTGGTGCCAGTATCGAACATCATTTTTTCTCATGTGTAAAACCAAATGTGCATCCCTACCAATTACATTCATAATAACCCATTTATGCTTTGCAATTCATTTAATGATGTCATGACTTCCACCCTTGGCACCATCATTCTCCACATTCGTGTGGGGACCCCACCATACCATTCCGGATTTATTCTTTTTTTTTAGAGGGGGAATTCTAGTATAACATACAACTTGGCCAACCATGGATCTTGCATTCATGGGTTCTGTTCCTTCAACCTTTACATCATGTTGTTTAAAATTTGAACATGAATGACACAACTATACCATTCCAGCTGACCCTTCATCATTCAAGACCTATAATAATTTTGTATAGAACCCAATGATGTCCTTATACTAGCTACGGAATCTATCACCGCTACCACTTCGCCTTCACCCACGGCCCTATCTACTGATGTTGTTGTTACCTCTTCCACAAACATACTCCTCTATACTCCCACTGTCTGCCACAACTTCTATAGTTAACCCATCAGCTAACCCATCTACTTCTCAACCAACCAAAGCTTCTTCTTCCCAGCTGTCCAGTAGTTTTTATCCACTCCTGCTACCCACATATCAACTAATGATACCTTAGAATGTGTTTTTCATCTGCCTCACTCTAGGCGGAGTGCCGCCTTTATAATATTGACACATTTCTTATTCCTCAAGAGTTTGGTAAACTTCACCAACATCCCCCCTATGATCATTACATAGGTGAAGTTTTCCCCTATGGTCCTCCCCACATTTGCACCAACTTAACATATGGGGGACTTGATGCTTCTACCTATCTCACCTGATCCACCTTCCCAAAATTGAACCAATTTTCCTTTGTACTTTCAATCTACGCACCAATGGCCACCTCTTCACCCACACTTTCCTCCATTTCACTATTCTTAGAAGGTATTTGGCTTTGGTTTCTAAGAACAATGTTGTCAAGGTTGTCATACTACCATCCCATGACACCACCCATAAGCATAAAGATTGATAGTGGTATCAGATTTACCGAAACCATCTCCAAAGAAGGCACAAGTCAAACTCATTAAGGATGATAAACATTCTCCACCCCATTCACCAAGTTCACCACCTTCACCTACAAATGGTCTATGGATTTGAGAATCCATTCTTCCTTAAAAAAAATCATGAACACAATTTCCCTTAGGACCTCTAACTTATCAACAAGATGGTGAGGCTCCCTCTTCTCTTCCCTTCTTGTATCCTGACCATGATCGATGATGATACACCTTCTATTAACACCATTCAATGTTATAACGATGAGTCTATTATCACCTACCTTTGTGCGTGGAAGATTATTATGTTCATCGGTCATTACCTTTCTGAGATGTACAAACCATGTTGAATAAATCAACCATCAAAATCAATATTCACACTCAAGATGACCCGCACATTCTAAAAAATAGGCCAATAGTTGAGATGTTGTCTGAATAAGGAAGCTTTTACCTCTTTTATCTGGGATCATAGCAAATGCTTTTACTTGGTCCCTACGTTTATATGCCCGGTATTGACCCAAACATTGTGGTCCAAAATATTCTAACTATTCCCGAGGAAAAACCCATGAAGCAGAAGCTACAAAAAATGCATCCTCACATTTCCCTTCTTGTCAAAGAATAAATCTAGCGCCTCCTTTCAGTTTCCTTCATCCTACCTATTGATTACCCCCAATGGATATATAACATCATTTCTATCACAAAGGTGATAGGGGGACTCCGCATTATCATAAAATCTCCATGACCTTAACTTAGCTAGCCCTAAAGATGACTTTACTTTACCTATTATTGACTAACTACATTGATCTCACCACTGTCAACCATGATATTTTATCACTCATGGATGAGTTTCTCGGGTTATAACCAAATATTACTTGCCCTAGAATATCAACACAAAACCACCTTCATCACTCCTTGGGGGACCTTCTGCTACCATGTCATGCCCTTTGGCCTTAAAACCATTGGTGCTACATATCAATGGAGCTATGAATTATATCTTTCATGACATTATACATCACATATTGAAAGATTACATTGATGATCATTCTTTCCAAATCCAAACATCGGGTCAAACACCTTACAATCCTTAAGGTCATCTTCAACTGTCTCATAAAAAACTTGTGCTCACCTTCAACGTAAGAAGTGCCTTCTGTCACAGTTCTCTCTAGAAAAATCATTGGTTTTATTGTTTCTTTGTGTGGCATATGAATTTGATCCTACTAAGATCAAAGCTATTCTTGAAATTCCTCCACCTACTAAGCTTCATCATACTTCATAGTTTGACAAGGTAAGTTGCAATCTATTCGTCTCTTTGCTTCTACAGCTTTCCAACCACTGTCATCCATTTCATCATCTCCTAAAAAAAGTATGTCTCCTTGAAATGGGATGATGAATGCCACAAAGCCTTTGACACCTTAAAAAAATACCTCCTCCAACCACCTATGCTCATTCCCCCTAAGGATGACCAACCATTTTACCTTTACATTTCTGCTGCCAATCATTCCCCTAGGTACCATGCTCGCTCATGGTGACGAGATAACATAGAGAAAAAATAGTTTATTATATAAGTTGTATGCTTTTAGACTACTGAAACTAGATATACTCATGCCAAAAAACTCTTACTTAGCCTTAGTTTTTGTTTCCACTAAACTTCACCATTACCTACCTCAACAATAAAAACCTTTGTATTCACCAATACTGACCCATTACATTACATGAATGCTAGCATTCATACCAACATCAACGTGTTGTACATTGGCTCATGCTTATTGTAGACCTAGATCTCGAATTCACCCGTTAAAATTGTTTCAAAGGACAAAACAATTTTTGACCAACTTGACAGACGTACCTCTCTCTAGAAAATCAATCCTCTAACATTGAATTTCCCTGATGAATCCATTGTTACCCTCTCTTTGGATGATACTATTTACCAAATGACCTTATTCTTTGATGGTTTCCAAATGTCAGCATGGGGGTGGGGTACAACAGTTATCCTCATCCTTCTTGATGGTGATCCTATCCCATTATCTTTCAAAGTAGATTTTGATTGTACTAACAATATCGTCTGAATATGAAGCACTTCGTGTTAGGTCTTCAAACCTACCATAGCGTTAGACTGTTAAATAAATTAATATATTTGGCGACTCTCAACTAGTTGTAAACCAAGTTAATGGTATATACCAGTGTTGTAATGCAAGATACTTCAAAAGTATAAGCATCATGTTGACATACTTTTGACTACCTTTGACTACCTTTGACCATTATGAACTTCAAAACCACCCCGTGTTCCACTAATAAATTTTTAGATACCATGGCCTGTCTGGCTTCTTAAATCCCCATTTCACCCTTCTGACTCAAAAATATTTTTCATTATACAAAGCTTTCACTCACCCTCTTATCTGATTAAAGACATGTCAGCCTTGTAGGAAACATTGAAATTGACCCACGCGACCTTTGGTGTAAGAAGTTTCTTGACTACCTTTCCCTTTCCATCCTACCTCCAGATCTTACTCGTAGTGGACAACGAGCCTTTCTCAAAAGTGTCTCTCACTATGTCATCATGGGGTGGTCTTCTTTATAAATTTGGTTTTTATGTTATGCTATTACAATGTCTTATGAGTTTTGAAATTCCCTACACCATCAAGGAATTTCATGACAGAAAGTTTGTGGGGGTCAATTCAAGTGGTTTCAGGTGTCACTAAAACTGCATTATTCTCCTGGGCTATTACTGGCCAACCCTAAATCATTCATTGTTTGTGACTATGTCAAGTTTTGTGTGAAGTTTCAGTAACATGATAATCTTCATCACACCCATAGTCATGTCTTATAGGTTGCACGAGACCTTTGGCCTTTCTCTCAATGGGGTTTGGATCTTGTCAGAGAGATCAATCCTTCATTCCCTCCCCAACATCATTAATGGATTATTACTGTTACACTAAGTATTACATCTAAATGAGTGGAATTTGTACCTCTTATTTCTACAAAATCTAATAAAATCTATAAATTCATCAATCATCACATTGATTTTTCACTTTAGTGTTCCTCACCACCTCATCATTGATAATGGAAAATAATTCAAAAACAAAAACCCTACAAAAAAATTTGTGATGCCTTTTGACATTCAAACTTAGTTTTTCTTCAACTTATTATCCTCAAACAAATGGCCAAACTGAATTAACCAACAAACCCACATTAAAAAAAATTCTTATGAAAGTGGTTGAAAATACTGGAAAGGATTAGCACATGTACATTCCTTTTTCCTTATGGGTTTATCGCACTAGTATTCATACCTCAACTAGTTGCCATGCCTTTTTCTTTGGTATATGATACAGAGTTTTTCCTACATCTCAAAGTCCAAATTCCATCTCTTCATTTCTCACTCAAATATATGTTCAATGATGATAAGTTTTGCCAAGACTGTTTTGGTCACAACTCAAGTTATTAGACAAACGTCATCTCAATGCTCTCGATCACCCTCCAAATATACCAAAAATGTAACAAACGTGTCTATGATAAACGTGTCCCAAGAGTGAACCTTCCATAGTTTGGTGACCTCATCCTGAAGGAAAATCAACATGTAAAAAAAGCAGAGAGAAAAGTAAACAGGGCAAATTTTTCTCCTGAATTGGTTTGGGACCCTATATCGTTACTCACACATATGGATTAAGTGTTTAATCATTTTTATTGACTCAAAGGAAATACCAAAACCTTATATCCCTCAATGCCTTGCATCTTCGAACCATTATATTGTTGAAATCAATTCCTAGATCACCTTATGTCTATTAATTAGCTTGTCCCTTGAGTACCATTCACCTTCCACTTACCTATTTTAAGGATCAACAACTAAACAATAATCATGTGATTACCAATCACATTTCAACCTTATCTTAAATATGATCGCCACGGTCTCTAACTCATGGAATGATTCTCATGGATACTTTTCATCCTTTTTAGAATGGAATCTCATGGTCGTACTCATCACTTAAAACCTTTCTTCTTCAGAGCTAACCCCTATGTGTTATGGTTTTGTCTTCATAAAATGAAGCCTATACTTCTCTATAGTCTTGTCCATGACCTAAAATTCCAAGAAAAACAAATTCAAAAGCAATATACGGTATTTTCAAAATTCAAAACTCCTTGATTCAAACTTCTGGCACCAAAAATATGACTCCCTCAAAAAGGAAATCTAATCTTTCTATAATGTTGTTATAAATAGACTACTCCCTTAAAGGACAGCTATACAAAAATAGCCATATTGTACATAGTCTATCACAAAAAGAATATTATTCTTACAAAAATAAAATATAATAAAATTATTTTGAAGCTTTCTGCATCGATCAAGCTTCATGAAGACCTCAAGGAGATAATCTACTCATCCTATATATACTTCTCACATAGATTATTCTATAAAAACAAATGCAAAAATAAAAATATGACTTTTTTCATCATGGACTTTCCTATTTTTTATCTTGGGTCTCTTTCCAAAGAGGCATGTTGTCTCACACCAGGTTACGCTAAAACCAACTTCTTTTTCACCTCACCTGCTTTCCTTTCTAATCTTCTGTCCTACTCAAGTAATGTGCCAAAAATGTGAAATTTTCATGATCATGTGACCTTCTTCACCCTTAGAATAGTCAATCATGCAATGCCTTTAGGTTTTTTTTTCATCATACGCCAATCTTTAGTATGATAGACTCATAATGGTTTTTATCAATTAGGTGGCTCTTTTGTCTCCTCTTACCATTCACCTTTTTTTCTTACTTATTGATTCTCCTACATAGGACCAGACCTTCAGCATCTATATTTTTTCAATTCATCTTTCACCAAAACTCAACCATGCCTATGATTTAAAATCAACTATTCCTAAATGACCTAGAATCATCCATGCCTAAATGACATAGACTCATTCATGCCTAAAACCTAATGTTATCCAAATGTTCCCCCTATTCATTTTGTGGCTAACTCCCTTTCATTGTTTCCTTCTATTGTGCCTCAGTCATAAATTTTTACTTTCTAGGCACTCAAAACCTTCTGGAAATGACACCATTGGATAGAGCTCTTTCTCAGCTTTCCAAAAAGGTAAAGTTTTCCTCCTAACTCCATGTATTTTTCAAGTTATAGATCGGTGAATTTTTTGTGGGAAATTTTCCCTTACAATGTTCGCAGCCAATCAGAACTCGCCACATGTCCAGGTCAAAAATATCAAAGCGATCCGATTTTGGCCTGTTTTTTCCCTAAAACTTCAGATCGCCATAACTTTCGATCCAGAGCTCGGATTTTCATGTTCTTTATATCAATGGAAAGCTGGTGAAATTATCTACAAGATTACATGGTAAATTTTGAATTTTGGTTCAGGTTGGAGGGATAAAATCAAAAAACTCTTCTGGTACGTGCCCATGGACAGAACTGACGTTTCAACAACCAATTTTAATGCAAAATGGGTCGCATTCTTCTCCAGCATGGTCAAAAATGTCAAGGCATGGGTTTGTAAGGACCTCCATGCTGTTTTTAATGCATTTTGGTCAATGGGGAATGTCTCCCATGTTTTTTCACGTTTTCTCTCTCCTGGGCTCGACCCATGCACTGTAAAAGCCAGATTTGGCTCATTTTTCAAAGGGGGAACACTTTTTTGCATAGCAAGCTTCTATTTTCACCTTCAGCAAGTGACTTTTTGCAAGGATCAGACCTTTTCAAGGATTGTAATAGTTTTCTGCCTCTTTGGTGTTGGAATGCAAGGATTTTGATGTTGAAAATCACAATACAGGCTCTGTGAATGCTTTCAGTCCTTTGTATGTGTTGTTTGTTTCATTTCAAACCTTTGATTACAACTTATCAACATGTGCATGATGTTTTATGTTGCAATTTCTGATTTGTGTCTATTTTCATGAGAAAAAATGTTCACCACTCCTTTGATGTATCACCCTTATTAGTTTAGTTTCAATTTTTGCATATCTTATCCCTGTCTCCTTGCAATCTAGGATAAAATTAGGATCTGAACCTCTACAGTTGTGTAAATAATAGATCTAATTAGAGGAGTTTGAGGAACCATCCTCTAATCTGGAGATTCCTCTCTCATCTTGCAAGTCCCACACTTAGAGAGAGGTTTCAATGTTGTGCAATCACACTGGATGCCCTAAACATCAACTTAGAACCTTGATTTGCATCCAGGGGTGCTGCTGATTTGCAACAATAGTTTTGGCATGCCCGGTGGGACCTTAGAGGTCTTCCACTTCATATTTTGTAGGTTGGTGTGTTCCTGTGAAGATTTCAGCCTTTGGAGGCACTTGCAAACACATCTGGCGACTCCATCTGATCAGCAACCCATTTCTGAAGTTGCAGACCTATTTTTCATCCATTTCCATCCATTATTCTTTCCATCTCTTTCATTCTTTTCCATTCCATGAAGTTGTGCAATGATGAGTTCATTTCCATCATGGAACTCACATTTACAACAGCAGCAATGTTTCCCACCTCCAACATGTTTTTTAAATCCTCCAAATCAGCATTTTGAACAAATTCAAAATCAGTCTGGCTATGGAGCTTTCCAAGAGCAAGCGTGTGCATACAATGAAGACAATAAGATGCAAGATGCTAGTCTGTTGGAGAAAATACAAAATATGGAGGTAAACATGGTGCAATAGAGGGCTCAACCACAAATGAAAGCATTTGGAATCGGTTGTGGAGCACCCTGTCTATGGGTGGGACCTTTCCCAAGGCATTACAGCCCTCAAGAGAAGCTTGACTTCATGATTGCAACGCTATCATTGCTTGCAAAGTGGATTGAAGGAATAGAGGTGTATGAGAGGAGTATTCAGCAACCTTTTCAATGGGTAAGCACACCATCTCATGCCTTTTCTTTTCCTCTTTCCCAATCTGTTTTATCTCAGCAGTGTCAAGTTTTAAACTCTCCATCTGTTGTCCTGAGTGTTGAATCCATTTCTCCACCCCCTAGTCTTCCACCTCATCTCAATTCTTCTTTCCTTTTCCCTTCCAAATAGTCATCCCCTCCACAAGAGCTAAATGAAACACCCTCTCCTCTAAAGAAACAAGAGGTTTTACCTCCTCCACCACCACAAAAAATTACAAAAATCAGTCATGAAGGACAGCAAAAAGAGAAGCCAAACAAGGATGAAGAAATTCAAATTTTGAAGAATTGGGCTCTTAAATTTGGGATGAAGAAGATCCCTTTGCTGATGAAACCTTCAGAAGAGGTTGGAGTTACAGAACAAATGGTGGTTAGGACTGATTTTGTTGCAGCAGAAGAAGAGCAAAAAGGAGTTGCAGATTAGCAATCAATTTGTTCAGAATATAGTGTCCATGTTAGCACCCTATTTGAAGGAAATGCTGATCCAATTCAAATTGCAAAAATCAGTCATGAGGGATAGCAAGAGGAAGGAGAAGCTGCTCCAAATCCAAAAGAAGAGGAGCACATTCCAGCTTGGGGGGAGAAAAGTGCAGATCCAAAGGCTTTGAGCACAAAGTAGGTTATAGAAGAACCTTCAGCTCTTCTCTCTACTTCATCTCTCTCAAGTTCTAGTACTGAAGAAGAGTTTGATCCCTCAAACTCAATGCTAGAGGATGAAAGAAACCATGGTGATCAAGTTGCAGATCAAGAGAATTCCATGGGAGAGGTTGAACATTTGCTGCAGAACAGGAATGAGGTAGTTTACCTGTCTGATTTGGAGGACTGTTTTGATGAAGAAGAACCGGTTGAGTTTCCACCATTCTCTCTTTCATCATCCATCTTCCAAACACAAGATCCTGCTATCATGGAGGAGAGTATTCATTTGCAATAGCCTGCATCTTATAGAAGCTCTTCTGAACCAAGATTGGAAGATTTTAATCTTTCATGTCCTTCATTAGAGGAAGAGAAAGTGCAGAAGGGTTCTACCATTGCTTCCACACCATCCATTCAAGGTCTACAAGAGAACTCCATTCTTGGAATTGAAAATCAGAATTATGGGCATACTCAATGGATCAACCCTTGTCCAATCAGGTATTTGGATTCATTGGAGCCAAAGGAGAAGCCACAACCAATCATTCTTGCTTCTAAGCATGAGGATGAGCTGCGAAGTTCCAAGGATCAGATGTCATACCTCTCTAATCCAAATGCGTAGCAACTAAAAGAGGTATTGGATTTGTTTTTAGTTGAAACCTTGCTAATTTGGGTAGAATACCAACTTCTTGTTGATTTTCCACTCATCCAATCAGCCATACTCAGCTCCAAATCATTTACATGGCTGCCAATTTTGAAGAAAGGAAGCTATTTTGCACAACCAGTTGAAGGGTTCGTTTAGCTCACCTTTGCTTCCAGTTAGAGTAGAGTAGGTAGGTTTGCTTTCAGTAGAAGAAGTGCTTGTGCACACTCTGCATGTTCCATTTGGAGCATGTATGATTTTTATTTTGTACATAGTTTTGGTGCTACTGGTTTCGCTCTTGCACAGTTCATTTTGATGGCGTTTTGGTGGGAACAACTCCATGTCTAGTGGGATTCAGGTGGTTCAGAGGGAAGTTTTCAAAGTTTAGATCAATTTTTAGGCTACTACTCATGACTCCATGCCCAATGGATTGCTTCAGGCTACTGATCATTCATCTAGCAGGCAGATGACCCATCTGAGTCATGAAAATTGTTATCCAAATGTGCCCCCTGCTCATTTTGTGGCTAACTCCCTTTCATTCTTTCCTTCTTATTGTGCCTCAGTCATAAATTTTTACTTTTTAGGCACTCAAAACCTTCTGGAAATGACACCATTGGATGGATCTCTTTCTCAGCTTTCCAAAAAGGTTAAGTTTTCCTCCTAACTCCACGTATTTTTCAAGTTATGGCTTGGTGGATTTTTTGTGGGAAAATTTCCCTTGCAAGGTCCGCAGCCAATCAGAACTCGCCACGTGTCCAGGTCAAAAATATCAAAGCGATCCAATTTTGGCCTATTTTTGCCCTAAAACTTCAGATCACCATAACTTCCGATCCAGAGCTCAGATTTTCACGTTCTTTATATAAATGGAAAGCTGGTGAAATTCTCTACAAGATTCCATGGTCAATTTTGAATTTTGGTTTAGTTTGGAGGGATAAAATCAAAAAACTCTTCTGGTATGCACCCATCGACAGAACTGATGTTTCAACAATCAATTTTAATGCAAAATGGGTTGCATTCTTCTCCAGCATGGGAAAAAATGTCAAGGCATGGGTTTGTAAGGACCTCCATGCTGTTTTTAATACATTTTGGTCAATGGGGAATGGCTCCCACATTTTTTCACATTTTCTCTCTCCTAGGCTTGACCCATGCACTGTAAAAACCAGATTTGGCTCATTTTTCAAAGGGGAACACTTTTTTACATAGCAAGCTTCTGTTTTCACCTTCAACAAGTGATTTTTTGCAAGGATAAGACCTTTTTAGGGATTATAACAGTTTTCTACCTCTTTGGTGTTGGAATGTAAGGATTTTGATGTTGAAAATCACAATACAGGCTCTGTGAATGCTTTCAGTCCTTTGTATGTGTTGTTTGTTTCATTTCAAACATTTGATTACAGCTTATCAACCTGTGTATGATGTTTTATGTTGCAATTTATGATTTGTGTCTATTTACATGAGTAAAAATGTCCACCACTCCTTTGTGTATCACCCTTATTAGTTTTGTTTCAATTTTTGCATCTCTTATCCCTGTCTCCTTGCAATCTAGGATAAAATTAGGATCTGAACCTCTGTAGTTGTGCAAATAATAGATTTAATCAGAGGAGTTTGAGGAACCGGCCTCTAATCTAGAGATTCCTCTCTCATCTTGCAAGTCCCACACTTGGAGAGAGGTTTCAATGTTGTGCAATCACACTCGATGCCCTAAACATCAACTTAGAACCTTGATTTGCATCCAGGGGTGCTGCTGATTTGCAACAACTCCTACCAACCCATTCTTCTACCTCATCATATTCTTACCTAGCTTATGGGAGAACTACATCTCCCTAAGGCCCCTTTTTGTTAAGGCTATAGAGGTAGCACTCTGAGGGCATGGGGCCCTTGGAGGTTAGATAGGACACTCTTTCCCCTAACCAATTTTACCCCTTTTATATTCACATTTTACCCTAGTTAGTTTCCATTTTACACAAAAAATGGAAATTAAAAAATCATAAAAGCATACATATTTACCATTTTATAACATCACCATATCATTCATCAATCATTTCACATTTCCATGATATCAAATATTTGGAAATTCACATCCCAACATACATATACATATTAGTTTATTTTAAATACTATTGATAAATTGGAAATTAAATCAAATGCAAAAAACTTGACTTGAACTTCCTATACCTGACTCCATCATGCTTACATGACCTCAACTTCCTAAATCACCTAGAATCCACTATGCTTATACCTGACTTCATCATGCCTACATGACCTTGACTTCCTAACTCACCTAAACTCCACCATTCTTATACCTGACAAAATCATGCCAAAATAACCTAAAATTTAATCATGCCTACATGACCTTGACTCAATCATGCCTAATTCAGCTAGTTTCAATAATACACAACAACAATGGAAATTAGAAAAGAGTACATCATCTATCCAGTCAACATAATCAGTTATATAAATGTGAGATTCTATGTATCAATACATATATACAAAGATATATAATAAATATAAGTATCTCAAAGAATCTGAAGTATTCGGCCCATAAGTCAGTATATATATTAAAAATCAAAATAATGGTACACTATCCATACAGTGACCCCTCACCCCCACCTGACGCCCTCCTTTCCGGTCTAAGCTACCTCCTCCTCCTAGCCCTCTATTGGGCCTAGTCTCTAAGCACTCGTAACCTTGCCATGGACCTATCTTTGGGGTCGATAACCCCCTATACTACAATAACTATGAGTCTTGGATTTCATCTGCTCACTCATTTCTTGCTAGGATCTATACTTGGCATATGATGGGACATCAATATCGATAGTTGTCAAATGATCTTGATAGTAGAAAGGCTCGTTCATGGCATCTCTTAACCTCACCATCGACACAGTGTGGGGTGGTGTCATGGGTTTAATTGTAACTTCTGAAATTTTACCTGCTAATAATGGCCTCATCCCCTGTACTGATGCCTACCCTCCTACCTGTGCCACAGGAATCTATCCTAGTGAAGGTGTCTGTAATATAAGAACCTATCCCTAGCCTTGTGGGGGTACCTGTGCTATAATATGGGTCTATAAGGCTACCACCTATGCATGTGTCATGGCTAAATTTCCCTGTAAACCAACCACATGTTCCTATAAGATGGCCACTTGTCCTCCATCACCGTCTCCACTCACTGAAGGTGCCTACCCCTATGCTACCTGGTCCTATAGGGCCATAACTTGAGCCTACAAAGTGGCTAATTATGCCTCTGACCCTGTCATATATCATTGTACTGTAGTTTGTGCATATAGGGTGGCCACCAGACCCTATAATGTATCGCTTTAGACTATGATAGTAGCTAAATATAGATGCCCTAGCCTTGGTGGTGCCACCTATAGCTGTTGATGAGGGTCGTCAATCCTCACCATTAATAATGTCAATCCAGGGCTAGTGTCCAATAGCTGTATGCATTAAGAGAAGAAGATCTTTAGAAGTAACTCCTTTAAACACAAACTAAACTTGCATAAAATAAAAGCACACATGCAGAAATTTAAATGCACACTTGTAGAAATGTAAACACACTTGCATAAAGGAAATCACACTTGTATAAATGTAAACACACTTACATAAAGGAAATCAAACTTGTAGGAATAAAACACACTTGCATAAATTGAAATTACTGAATGTGAAATAATGAATATTAAGTGAAACACCTGTAGGTTTACAACACACTGAATTTTCACAATACGAATATAAAAACAATACAGTAGAATGAATTAAAGACATATGAATAAACATAAACATAAATACAAAGATCCATCTTCCTTGGAATGAGTGGCCAGCTCATTCCTTGGAAGATGATTTAAATCATACTTTTGAGATCTTAAAACTACATAATATTTGAGAGGAAAGAATAGATCTTTATTTCTTGGGAGAAAAGCATTACATAGTTGAGTGTAGAAGGTTGCATTTATAATTTATGCATCCAACCAAATCCTTATTTTAGAAAATACAATCTGATCTTATCTTTATTCCAATCCTAATAGCTAATATTTTCATCTCCACAAAATATGGAGAGAGATATATTATTGAAGTCAAAGTCTTATCTCACTTATTTTATGAAGATTTGCTCCCAAATCTTCTCTTTTATTTTTGGTAACAAGAATCATAATGATTTTATTCCTCTACATTATTAGAAGGAGGATTTCCCTCAAAATATAATTTTTACCAAATACCTTTCTCATAATTTCCATTTGACTTTGTTGTTTTTGACTGTGGAACTTTTGACACTTGTCTAATACATTTTTTCCTTAGACTATAGTTCACTAAAAGTTAGATTTATCTTCATTGGTAAAACCTGTTGCAAATATGAATGAGGTTTTTGTTAAAAACATTTCTATGAACAAAAATCTCTCTCATATTTTCTATTTGACATTTTTGTTTCTGTTTATGGAACCTTTAATGCTCATCTGATAATTTTTTCCTCGGACTGCAACTCACTACAAGTTAGATATCTCTTCATTGGTAAAACATGTAACAAATATGAATGAGGTTTTTGTTAAACACATTTCTATGAAAAAAAACCTCTCTCATATTTTCCATTTGAATTTTTTTCTGTTTATGAAAATTTTAGTGCTCGTCTGATACAATTTTCATCGGACTATAGCTCACTAAAAGTTAGATATCTTTTTATTAGTAATACTTGTATTAAATCTGAATGAGATTTTTTTTAAACACATTTCTATGAACAAAAACCTCTCTCAAATTTTTCATTTTAAATTTTTGTTTTTGTTTATGGAACTTTTAGTGCTCATTTGGTACACTTTTCCTTGGGCTATAGATCACTAAAAGTTATATCCCTCTTTATTGGTAATACGTGTAGCGAATCGGAATGAGGTTTTTGTTAAAAAAATTACTATGAACAAAAGTCTCTCTCAGATTTTCTATTGGGTTCTCTCATCTTTCATAATTTCTCAAAAATTGTCAAAGTTTGTTTAGTTCTGAAACTAACTTTGTGAGTTCCAGAACTAACTCTGTGAGTTCTGAAACTAACTCTGGGAGTTTTGAAACTAAGCCAGTGATTTTTGGAATTAATCCTGTCAACTTAAAACAACTATAACTTTTGCATACGATTTCGGATTGAGATGATTCTTGTTTTTAACTTGCATAATTTTTCAAGAGGAATCTGAATATGAAATCAGATTTGAGTTTAGATATACCATCCATGATCAATTCCACTTTTCTCAATACTAGTATTATCTTTCCTTTATGGCCTGTAAACATAAGATATTGGATATTTTCCCAAATAATCAATAGGATTAGTCAAAAAAATAGATAACAAAAGATTTATAAAGAATGAACAAGATATATATATATCCTATATTCTATCTTAAGCAAACTATAAGTTCCTAGATTACATTTAAATCCACTTTAAAAGGTAACCTAGAAGGACAAAATAATGGTAATTTATAGCCAATTTATGGCCTCATTAATTGTCTCCCACCACTAGCTATATCCATCAGTGACCCCTGCATCGTCTATCTCGTACCTTCTCATTCTTCCCTATAGGAACACTCAGACATGGTGGAGACATGGGTCTCTCCACATTATCTCTATGGTATTTTTTGAATGGTAGGAGCATGTCCTATCATAGTCCAAACTATTATCTAACCCTGTCCATAGGTATCATCTCATGCTCCCCAGAACGTCGCTCATGTATCCATCTCAGTAGCTGAATCTTTTTTAACTCCTTAGTCATGCCTCTATATGATGGATAGTCAACATATGGCCTTCACATGATATCAACTAGAAAAAGGCCCTCCAAACACTTACTGTGGTATGAAACATCATATGTGTCCCTCGCCACCCTCAGTTGTATAGTGACTAGTATCCATTGTCTTAAACCAACATTGAACAAGCCACCCCTGAACCAATCCTGTTGTGGTAAACCAATTGGGTGAACACACATGATGTGTTCATATTCCCAATATTGTAATAAATAGGTACAACACATACCAAATCTCCTGAATTTTCCATACACCCATAGTTCCTTATATGACTAAACTAGGAAAGCTAGTGCCCAAGCAAAATGTATTTGCTCCTCTATCATATCCTGTAGTACCCCCATTAGTGAACGTGGGAATCTTCTAATCTTAGAATATGTCACAAAAAAACATCCTACCACCACCATCATCATCAACGATATCCTAGTCTCTTGAGGATAGGGTGCATACATATCTTCATAAGTGAGAAGTGTGTTGTGATACCTCATCTATCCCATTGCCTCACCAAATACCACCACTATCGGCTCTATCGATGCCTTAGATGAAATGGAAGACATTGGCTCCCCATCAATAGGAAGCCATAGGATCCTATAAAAATCCTCCAAAGTGAAGGTCATCTCACCCATTGGTAAGTGAAATCTATTGGTCGTGGAGTCCCATGTATCGATGAGAGCAACTATCAAGCTATGATCTCAAACTATACGCCTATAGCATCGGATCAAACTAAGTCCAACATTGGTCATGTTCTCTCACTCCTTCGCTATCACACTAGGCTATATTTGTACTAGTAGGGGTGGTACTTTATCCCTCATCCTTAGTGGATCTCTCATCTGTATCATCCAACATGACTTTATCAAGACTTGACCACCTCAAATCATATATTACCCACTACACAATACCCAGAAACATCACTCTTGCCTACCCCTTTTACCTAGTTCACCTACAAACCTACTATCCCTTATCATCCTTACCCTCTATCTTAGTTCATTTCACCTACTTACCTATCCCACATCACCAAAATTACATTTTACCCTCTTCCTTCTACATAAATCTTCACCTACCCATTCCTCACCTATTTTATTTTTCTACCTAGCTCTTATTTCACCTATTTACTCTAATGCATGACCAACATAGGTCACCTTGACCATCATCGGTCTTCTTGACTGGTTTCATTCACAAAAACCTTGACCGATAATGGCCAAAGTTGAACAACGTTAGCCAACCTTTGACTATCATCGGTCTTTGTTTCAGACAAAAATTGGAACTCCCATCCTGATTATCACAAAAATTCAACAAAACTAATGTAAAAACCTACTCTAACCCACCAAAATGTCTCCATCTTCATTCTAAACCCTATTTTACCTACGTTTGACCTTCCCACCCCTCATTTCCTTCATTCTTTTACCCACAATTTCATAAATTAAAATTACACCCAACTGTTAAAAAAAACCAATTCCTACAAATTATTTTCAACCAAACAAAGGATTTGGATTGTCTCTTACCTCTACTCAGCACTGTCTCTATGGTGTCACATCTGGTCACTCAATCGGTGGTCCACCTAATCTCTCTCCTACCTTTATCATTCTAAAATCACCTCCTCGCCTCACAACCAATCAAATCAATCAACTCGATATCATGGACCCACCAATTGAATTCCAATCACCTACTATGTGCCTCGCCAACTCATCTCAATGCCTCGTACTGTCGTTTTCCAGTCCTCACCTTCTCCTATGTTGTTTTCTAAAATTGAAAAGGGCTAAATGATTCTATAAAAAGTGGAATTTCCCTTTTTTAACCTCAAATCAATATGACCATTGTCAGTCATGTCGATCCCTAGCTAACCGATGTTAGTTACACTTTAACTGACATTGGTCACTTGAGAAAACCATTTGACCCACCCGATGCCCATTTTTCCTAAAATCATTATTGATCCAACTTTTGACCTTACCAATACCTATCACACCCTACCTGTAAGCCTAAATTACCTGTACATTTCCTAACTACATTTAGGGACATGTTATCTACCTATACATCGGCCTTACCTATGCCCTGACCTACATACCGTGACCTGAATCACCTTGTGTGACATTTGAATTTGTCTACACGCTATACCTGACAATGTTGTTACCCATGTTGTTTAGCCTAATGACCTTACCTTTGGTGTAGTGGAAAAAAACATATTACTTGTTCCTAAACTGGACCTCATTGTGCTTCATGACCATATCCTATACCTTGGATAACTGAATCACTTCAACCTTTCTTAGATAAACCTATCACCCTTTTGACAATGTAGCATTTGTAAGCTCTTCCAGTTGGTACCATATCATAATTTATACATGTGCATGTGCTTGATTTCCATTACCCATTGCCCAAAACTACTATACCCTTAACTCTTGACCCTCTCTTTCATCAATCACCTATTTATCAAACCACTCCCCCACTACGTTTCCAACCTTAGTGGTTTGTAGTTTAAGGGCGATCACTTTCAGCCCTACTTGGGGAAACCTAACCCACGCTTATACCTGGGACATAAAATCCCTATTTTTTAGCATCTCTTACCAATATAAGCTACGTGAAAAAAGGGGAAAAATTTAGACACCAAATTTCGGTCATACTCCCATTGGACCCCTTTAATTAATTAACGTAATATATTTAATTAATCATGACCCCTTTATCCTATACTAATATTCATCCTCACATTATTAATTAATTTAATTAATTTATTTAAGTTAAATTGACCCTCAAACCTTCACCTCATGATTACACCTTACCTTGGACCCATTCCAAGGACATTCAACTCACAATGACTAAGTCATTACTCTCAGCACTGAGTCATCACTCCCAGTACCGAGTCACCACTTGACCTAACTAACTGAGACTTCTTCCTAAACCTAATTGGACTTCTTCTATGGCATATCTTCCTTCTCTCATGTGAAATGTATTTCCACAAGCGGAATCAATCAAAATCGTGCCAAAATAGTAAAGATTTTCCTATTTTTTGGTAAACCTAGATTTTCTCACATTAACCAATGTCGGTTATCCCTCGACTGATTTCGGTCACCTAACCATCAACAGTTACCTTATATACACTTTCAAAACTCTTTATAGGGGTTGTTCATTCAGTTATTGGATCCAGATTGCATTCAAGTGTGAATCTTCAAGCCCTCCTACATCAAGATGATGAACACACACAACAACAGTGAAAGACAAGCAGTTTTTTTCCCTTCAAGAGCATTGGAATACTCACAAGAGCACATAGGTCATATTATCACAGAAATAGACTCAAACACTTCTTCTCCAATCAACCATCAAACATTCCAACTCCAAAATCTGCAAGACATCAAGTAAATATTTTGATTCTAATCATTTGGCTTATTCCTTTTGTAGATATTTTTATCCCTTTAGTAGTTTATTTCCTTTGTTTCCTATACATCACCTTCTTCCCACCCACCAAGTATTCAACCATCCCAATCCTTTTCATCATTCCAAACCTCCTTCATATTATCCCTGAGTCTTCTTAGTCATATTACAACCCAAATTAACTACCCTCACTCTCTATGTAATGACCGAAAACCTTGAAATAATTTTTTAATAATTTAGAATCAAATTTTCCCTACTGATGCCGATCACCTTAAGTGTCATCAGTCTCCCCTCTCTACTAGAATCGGTCACCAAACCGATATCGATCACTATGTTTTATGTTAACCTTCACCAAACTAGTTCTAACATCCTTTAAACTCCACCCAATACCTTATTATATACCCTTGTGACATTACCTAACACCCCTGTGACTTGTCCAAACAAGAAACATACCTTTCTTGATGTTATATTATTTTATAATTTAATAATTTTCTTAATCTAGTTTGTTGATAATGTTTTGAGATACCTAAATCAAAGTGTTAGCAATAGGACCTTTATTTCTCGTATGTACTTTCATTGATTTGATAAAAACATAGGATTGAAAGCCATTCGAGTAAACATCATACTTCGTCGATCTATCCTTTCTAAGAAATCCTCTTACTCATGCTATTTAATATAATTTGGTGGTCTTGTTTTGTATCTACAGGTCGTCCTTCCCATAAAAAAGGAGTTCTTTACAATCAGCTTGGATAAATTTATTAACGTGGAAATTCAACCTTCATCCAACATATCATAGGAATTCCTCCTTTTCCTTTTTCCTTATCTATTTTATCACACAACTTATTCGGTGAAACAACTACTACATTTATATGATGTCCTTGTTATCCAAAATGTACCCCTTGCTCATTTTGTGGCTAACTCCTTTCATTCTTCCCTCTCTTGTGCCTCAGTCATAATTTTTTGCTTTTTAGGTACTCAAAACTTTTTGGAAATGGCACCATTGGATAGATATTTTTCTCATCTTTCCATAAAGGTAAATTTTTCCTCCTAACTCCATGTATTTTTGAAGTTATGGCTCAGGCAGAGTTTTTGTGGGAAATTTTCTCCTCAAAGGCCCACAGCCAATGAAGATGGTGCCACGTGTCCCGGGAAGTGGTGGAGGGTCAGAGGAAGACTTAGAATCTTTTACCAAGTATTTGGAAAAGTTTTCACAAAGGAATATTTGGCCTTGTGGGTCCACTGATGAATCAGACTGTGCCACGTGTCCAGCGGGAAAAAATTAAAAAAATTGACCAATTGTTGACGCCATGGAAAAATTTAGGAGGAAAGGCCTACGCCCAATCACGCTTTGCGATGTGTCCCCGGGGGGTCAGAATTTCGGAGTGCGAAGGTGGAGTTAAAATTTTGGAAAAATGTTGGGAAAAAGGGGAAAGGAAAATTGTTGGCCCATATCCCCGCCAACCAGTCAAAGCCTGCCCGTGTCCATGGGCACGCAGACCAGCAGAGCGCGGGAGGAAATTGGAAAATTCCCAAAGGGGTTGTGTAAAACGAAATTTTTTTCCCAAGGCCCAAAATGAATGAGGTGATGCCACATGTCCCAGACCGGTAGAAGGCAGGGAGAATTTGGGAAATTTTCCCAAAGGAAAAGGAAGGAAATTTCAAGGGAAAAAATGCCCCCCCAAATGCACGAGCCAATGGACATCATACCACGTGTCTGGTGGCGGGCAAAAAAACTCAAGAAAATCCTGCATGGAAAATTTGAAGGGGAAAGGACTGCATCAACAAATGGGGTTTTTCCACATGTCCAATGGGAGTCAAGAAATAGGATCAA
Organism: Taxus chinensis; assembly: GCA_019776745.2. Taxonomy (NCBI): domain Eukaryota; kingdom Viridiplantae; phylum Streptophyta; class Pinopsida; order Cupressales; family Taxaceae; genus Taxus; species Taxus chinensis. The sequence goes on along the minus strand of CM034147.1, from coordinate 228,525,774 downwards.
ACAAGTGATGGAAGAATTCAGGAGGATAGGCCCACGCCCAATCATCACGTGTTATGTGTCCTCAGATCATCGGCCCGACGAGGAATTTTTAGAATTTTTTTTGATGGCGAAAAACAAAGGAAAATGAAACATTAGAGGGCCCACACCCAATCAGAACATGCCATGTGGCACCTAAAAATGGCAGAGTGTGGGGAATTTTTGGAAAACTTTCCAAATGACCAAAAAGTGGAAAATTTTAAAAAAAATTGCTTGTGCCAATCCGATTTGGCCCTGTTTTGCCCTAAAATTTCAAATGGCCCATATCTTTCGATCTAGAGCTCGGTTTTTTGCATGTTCTTTATATCAATGGAAATATGGTGAAATTATCTACAATATTTCGGGGCTCATTTGTGCATATTGATGGGATTTTGGAGAGATAAAAATTAAAAAATGCCTCTGGCATGTGGTCATGGATAGAAATGATGTTTCAACCACAATTTTTAATGAAGAATGGCTCGTATTCTCTGCCAACATGGTGGAAAATGTCAGGGGATGGGCCTGTAAGGATGCCCATGTTGTTTTATTTCATTTTTGGTTGGTGGTTGAAGCTCTCCCACCTTTTCCCACGTTTCTCTCTCCTGGGGTCATTTCTGGCATTGTAAAAGCCAGATTTGGCTCTTTTTTGAAGGGTTGAACATTTTTTTTATGTATTGCAAGCTCCCCTCTTTTACCTTGAAAGTGATTTTGTGAAAAAACCAGACCTCTTCTAGGTCTATTAACACATTTTCTACCTCCTAGATGTTGTAATGTATGTATTTTGATATTGGAAATGACAATGCAGGCTCTATGAATGGGTTTCAATCCTTTGCTTATGTTGTTTGTTTTCTTTCTGATATTTCATTACATGTCATCAGTTTGTGCATGATGTTTTTGTTGCATTTCCATGATCTATGTCAATTTTCAGAAGCAAAAAATTTTCACCACTCCTTTGGTGCATCATCTTATTAGCATTATTTTTAGTTTTTTTTGCATTCTCTATCTCTGTCCTCTTTGAAATTTAGTGTAGGATTTAGGAATCCATACCCTCTGCAACTTGTAAGTAATATACCTAAGTCAGAGGATTTGAGAAACCAGCCTCTAATCTAGAGATTCCCCTCCCATTTTTACAAGTCCCACACTTGGGGAGAGGATTCAATTTTGAGTAATCACACTGGATGTCCAAGATGTCAAACAAGAAGTCCTGATCAACATCCAAGGGTGCTGCTGATTTGTAACAATAGTTTTGGCATGCTCGAGTGGGACATTTGAGGTCTTCATCTTCATTACAACAAATTAATGTGCATTTGTTACAAGTATTCTTACTTAAAAGAGCCCTAATTTGCATATCTGGAAACTCCAAGGGAAGAAGAATCAGCTAGTTTTAGTAGTGCAGAGTTGAAAAACTCATGAAAATAGTCACCAAAAGGTCAAGATTTGGAGAAGAAGAGGTGTTGTTTGAGTATCTACAATTATCTCCAAGAATAAGGCAAAGAGGGAGGAGAATTCAAAGGTCTCCATCTCCACCAAACAGAGCTCTCTCAACTCCTCCACTTGGTAGGCCTTTTCATTCAATTAACAAGGGTTCTAAGGCCAATCAGAATGGCACAAAACAATCCCTATGTCAATTTCACTTGCAGCAGCCCCCACTTGCTCTCAATGCACAAAATCCAATCCTAGTTGCAGAACTGAAGAACCCATACTTTACTGGAGAGAATCAGACCACTCCTGGTGATCATGTTAAGGATATTACTAATATTTGTGCAATCCATGAGATAAATGAGATACAAGTTGTTGTCAAACTGTTGGCATCTTCATTCAAAGGGAAAGCCTTACAATGGTTCAGGAGTCTTGTCTCAAGTTCTATTCAAAATTGGAACCAGCTATGTATAGCCCTCCATGAGAAAGTTTGGAGAAAAGGGAGATAACTTTTCCCTTTTGGAGCAGCTGACAACCATCAAGAGAGCTCCAAATGAGCAGCTGACTGACTTCAACTTCAGATTTCCAAATGACTTGGGAGAGAATTCCAGTGGTAGTAAGGCCAACAAGTAGAAGGTGCTTTTCTATATTACCTTAAAGCTTTAAATTTTGATATTTCTATGTTGATTTAATCCATGGGAGGAAAAACTATTCCTGTTACATACAGCATTGGCATTAGAGCTTAAAATTGTTTGATTCAAGTTGGGAAAGCTAGCTCCTAGGCCTCCAATGCCACTGTTTCCAAGTTTAGAGATCCCAAATATTAGTCAAGTGCCTATTTTATCTCATATACCCACTCCTAGGAATCAGAATTCAAGTGAAGCTTCTACTTCATCTTCAAGTGCCTCAAATGAACTTCAAGAAGTCTTGAAGCAATTGTAAAATCTAGGTAATGAGCTAGTTACACTCAAGAGGTAGCAAGCCCAAGGTTGTAGGCCTTCTTTCCAGCCTCAAGCTCAGCCTAACAAGTAGCCATACCAGCCTCAAAGACCACCCAATCCAGCTGCAAATCTAAACCATGCAAGACCTCATGCTAATAAACCATTTCAGCCCTATAATCCTAATTGCTATATTTGCCTCTAAGGCATTAGTGCCAGTACAAAATAACATGGCTCAAGAGTATGATTGGTGTTTTCCATGTAATGAACATCATAACTAATCTATGTGCTTCAACAGTGCCTTAAATCAAGCATTAATGGTGACTACAAATGTGTGTGGAGGGACAAAGTAGTCAAGGAAATAACCAACAACAAGAAACATTCAAGCAGCAATCAGTTCCAAATGAAACCACACTTGTAAACTGGTAGGCAGAAGGATTTTTGTGGCATGAATCAAACAGATTCACCAAAGTGTCGCAGCGAACACAAGGTCAAAAAGGAGGGAATTTAGGTGAAGAATAGCCATTGGCTCCAAATAATCCACAACCTCCTACTATTCCACAAATCATTGGCAAACAAAATGCAATTCCAAACACACAAGGGTTGCCTAAGACAGCTCCTAGGCCAACTCAAATGCCATTTGTTGCTTCCCATATGCAAGGAATGAATGTGCAGACCAAGCAACAAGTAAAGAGATGCTTCATCTCCATTCAACATCATTGATCAGGTGAAGAAGACAAATGTAAACATATCAATGTTGGAATCACTATCCATCCTAGGCCAAAGATATTTTCTACAAGCTACCATGAAGAACTAGTCAACTTTAAACCAGCAAGTCCAAATGCAAGAAAAGGTGCTCACAAATGATGCCCAGCCTGAAGGGAAGCATGGAAGACAATAGTAAGGTAAAAATGTTGAAGCCCCATCCATTCTATGTTTCATTGATCATTGGAAACTAATTAGTACATAATTGCATGATAGATTCTAGGGCAAGTAGTTCAGTAATGCCCAAGCAAATAGCTTATCAGTTGGGAATTTATTATGAAGTCATATAGAAATGGGTAGTGCAATTGGATGGGGACTAACAGTAACAATAGTTGGGAGTTAATAAAAAATCTTGATTCTTACTTTGCATGCCTTCCCCAACATTGTTGTTTTACAAGATGTCTCGGTAATAAATCTTCCACCACTCTTTGCCCTATGTCTGTTAAGGGATTTCATAGCCAAAATTAGAGGTTACTTATCTTCTTATTGGTCACACAAGTTGTTCAGGACAAGATATCGAGCTAAATCCATAATCATATCTGAACCTATTGCAAACTTCCACATTGAGCCTTACACTCCAAGTCAAATCAATAACAATTGTTTAACGCATTTGATCAAGAGGATTATCCTAGCACTAATGAAACTGACACCAAGGTAGGAATCATCCCATATCTAAATCTTGATGAATGGGGAAAACAAGGTGCATGCTTTTGATCCTTATCAAGAAATAGAAAAATCTGAGCTAGGATTCTATTGCATGCATGAAGAAAATCAGCTTATTTCCTAGCATCACCGAGCCAGATCATAAGGATGACAATGAGGTATGGCAGTTTTTTTTTTTATAGATCAAGGAGTAGATAAGGTACAAGAGGTGGAGCTATGCTTGTTTCACCTCAAGGGGTTAAGTATTATTCAGCTTTTAGATTCCAGTTTGCATGTTCTAATAACACTGTTGAATATGAAGCCTTGGTACAATGATTGCATTGGTCAATCAAGAGAGGAATAAAGAACCTACAAGTCTTTGGTGACAGTGATTTGATTGTCAACCAAGTTAAGGGGCAGCATGCTGTCAAGAATGATCTACTCAAGTGCTATAAAAACAGGGTGTGGGACCTCATTGAATATTTTGAGGGCTTTGGCATAAAATCCATTCCTAGAAAAGAGAACCAAGATGATGACAGGATTGCAGCAGTTGGGGCAGCCTTTGACGTTGTTGAAATCTTTCAAAAAGACAAGGTACAGCCAAACATCCATGTGATTGTAAGGCCTTCAGTGTTAGCCAACAATGTAAGTTGCCAAGTGTTTGAAAATGATCAGCAAATCATCCATTTCTTGCAAGAAGAGGCTAAGTTCTCGGCTAAAAATCAGGAAAATTTGGAACAACAGTATGGTGACCAAGTGGTACAGCTGAGAACCAACAAACTACCAAAGGTACTTATTACTTTGGAGTCCATTTTCAATCCTAATGATCAATTTAGGAAGGAGAAGGAAAACATTCAAGTCAAGGGAGAAGATTCAGTGTCCATCTTGGTTGAAGAAGGCAAATCACTCTGATTTGGTAAACTGACAACTGAGAAAGAAAGGTATGAGTTCATACAACTTTTTCAAGAACTCCCTGATGTGTTTGCTTGGAGCTATGAATATTTGAAAGGTTTCAATCCCAAGTTAGCTCAACACACCATTGAATTAGACCCAAGTACTAAACCCATCAGGAAAAAACAAAGGCCAGTCAATCCACACATGGATCCCCTCATGAGAAAGGAATTGAATAAGTTGATAGAATCAAGAATCATATTCCCTATCAAGCATTCTAGTTGGGTAGCCAACTTGGTTCCAGTTAGAAAGAAGAGTGGGAAAATCAGATTGTGTGTTGACTTCATAGATTTAGATAGAGCATCTCTCAAGGATCATTATCCACTTCCTTCTATGGAGTAGATTTTCCAAGTTGTTGCTGGCTCTGAGAGGTTTTCACTACTTGATGGCTATTCGGGGTACAATCAGATTATAGTCAAAGAAGAGGATCAGTTCAAGACAACCTTTACAACCAAATGGGGAACTTATGCATATAGGAAAATACCATTTGGGTTGTCCAACACTGGAGCTACTTTCCAAAGGAAAATGGACCTGGCATTCAAGGATTTGATTAGCAACATGGTGCCGATATATCTTTATGATATCATTTTTTTTTCAAAAAATGCAGTAGACCATCTCTCTCATCTGAGACAAGTGTTCCAAAGGTGTAGAAGATTTGGAGTATCCTTGAATCCTAAAAAGTGTATTTTTCTAGCCCATGAAGGAAAGATCCTTGGCCACATTATCTCCAAAGAGGGATTAGCAATTGATCTAGAAAGAGTTGAATCCATAAAACCAATACCATTGCCAAGCCACAAGAAGGCCCTTCAAAGTTTGTTGGGGAGAATAAATTTTGTTCAGAGGTTTGTCCCAAAATTTGCAACCCTTGTCAAGCCTATCACCAAGATGTTAAAGAAAAGCATGGCTTTCAAATGGATAGCAGAAGGCAAGGAAAGTTTTAAAGCAATAAAAGAAGCCATCTCTCAAGCCCCAACTCTCATCAACCTAGATTTCTCCAAGGATTTCATCCTCTATGCATTTGGGGGTGATGATATTATTTCTGCAATTTTGGTACAGTAGGACAAAGACAATGATGAAAATCCAATTGCTTTCTTTAGCCAAATCCTGGAGGATTATGAGGTGAGATATTCTTTCATTGAGAAGCATGTTCTTGTAGTAATCAGAAGCTTGAAGAAATTCAAGCATCTATTTTCAAACAACAAGGTTCAGTTGTTGGTTTCTCATGTGGGAGTTAAAGATTTCCTCCTCAACAAACACTTGAATGCAAAGAGAGCAGGCTGGATTACTCATGTCATGGAGTATGACATTGAGATCAAATTCACCAAGTTGGTCAGAGGAAAAGGATTGTGTGAGCTGATGGTCTTGAACAAACAAAAGGAAGCATGCAATGAGAAGGAGGTTGTTTTGGTGTTGCAAGACAGCCATGAGCAAGGAAGCACTAAAGAAGAGAATGATGGTTTCCTCACTCCTTGCTGGACCCAGTACATAATGCACTTCCTAATCACAGGTCTATGCCCTCCAGAGATGAACAACACCAAAAGAAGACACTTCATAGTGCAGGCTGTCCCATATGCCCTTGTTGATGGTGTTTTGTTCAAAAAGGATGTGAATGGAGTGCTGCTGAGATGTATTGGTACAAATCAGATTCATAGGATGTTGGAAGAGTTCCATGGTGGATCAGTTGGTGGTCATTTTGCACCAAGAGTAATAGCTCTAAATATCATGAGGACTGGCTATTATTGGCCCAAAATTTTCAGTGATTTTTATGCATGGATTAAGAGGTTCAAGAATTGTGCATTCTTCACAAGTAAAGAGAGGCTAGTTGCCCTTCCATTGCATCCAATTTCAATTTACTAGTCGTTCATACAATGGGGTTTGGACTTCATTGGAGTCATTAATCCCAATTCAAGCCAAGGGCACAAATGGATTTTAACAGCCACAGATTACTTAACCAAGTGGACTGAAGCAGTAGCACTCAAGGAAGTAAATGAATCTAGCATCCTAGACTTTTATGAGGGAATAGCAACAAGATTTGGCATACCTGCTACAATAATATCAGATAATGCATTGGCATTCATTGGGTCCAAGGTGACTGAATGGGCTGTCAAGAATGGGATCTACCTGAGCACTTCATCAAACTATTACCCTCAGGGTAATGGCTAGACTGAATCTACAAATAAGAACTTGTTAAGAATCATTAGGAGGACCCTTGATGAAAATCAGAGATCTTGGCATACTAAGTTGAAATTAGCATGATGGGCCGACAGGATAAAATATCTATAGGTAACTCCCCATTCAAGCTTGTTTATGGAAGAGAGACAATTTTTCCCATGTCACTTGAGTTGCCAACATTGGAACTCATGAAACAGTTGGAGTTGTTGGAGTTTGAGCCCATGGAGGTTAGATATGCAGAATTGATGGATCTCCAAGAAATCTGAAATCAAGCATCCCAAACAATGGAGAAGGATCAAGCTTTGATAAAGAAGACCTTTGATAGAAAGGCCAAGAATAGATCCTTCCAAGTTGGAGATCTAGTGTTAAAATGGGAAGGCATTCAAAATTTGATGCCATTTACAGTTGCCCATATGTGGTCACAAAGTGTAAGGACAACAATGCCTTCTAATTGTCTTCATTAGATGGTGAAGAATTGTAGATTCTAGTCAATGGAATCCATCTAAAGCATTGCTACTAAAGGGAAATTCTCCACCTTGTACATATTAGCTTAGGTTTTCATTCCTCCAAGTGCTTATGTACATTTTTTTCTATAGATTAGTTTCATTTTCCCTAAGTGCTTTGGCACAAGCTGTTGTTCCTGGAAATGTGTCTTGCAGACCTTGCTCCAATCAGGTGATGTTCCACCCTACATCTTCCTCCTTGCAGTGTTCTAGTTAGTTGGGGTACCAAATAGAGAATTTAATGACTCCATGCCCAATGGATTGCTTTAAGAAACTGGTAACTTCATCCAGTAGGCAGATGACCCCTCTGAGTCACCAAAATTGTTATCCTAAATGTACCCCTTGCTCATTTTTTGGCTAACTCCTTTCATTCTTCCCTCTCTTGTGCCTCAGTCATAATTTTTTGATTTGTAGACACTCAAAACTTTCTAGAAATGGTACCATTGGATAGAGCTCTTTCTCAGCTTTCTAGAAAGGTAAAGTTTTCCTCCTAACTCCATGTATTTTTGAAGTTATGGCCCGGCAAAGTTTTTGTGGGAAATTTTTCCATGAAAGGCCCACAACCTATGAAATGGTGCCACGTGTCTAGGGAAGTGGTGGGGGTCGGAGGAAAACTTGGTTTTTTTACCAAGTGTTTAGCAAGTTTTCAAAAGGGATATTTTTCCCTGCAGGCCTGCCAGCGAATCAGATTATGCCATGTGTCCAGGGGGAAAAATTGAAAAATTTGACCAAGTGTTGGTGCCATGGAAAAATTCAGGAGGAAAGGCCCGCACCCAATCACGCTTTGCCATGTGTCCCCTGGGGGTCATAATTTTGAAGCGTGGAGGTGGAGTTAAAATTTTGGGAAAGTGTTGGGGAAAAAAGGAAAACGAAAATTATTAGCCTGTAGTCCCGCTGACCGGTCAGAACCCGCCACATGTCCATGGGCATGCGGGCCGACGGAGCATGGGGGGAGATTGGGATTTTGTCCCAAAAGATAAAATGAAAAGTAAAAAATGTTTGCCCAAGCCCCACGTCTAATAAGACGCTGTCATGTGTCCCGGATCGGCAGAAGGAGGGGAGAATTTGGGAAATTTTCCCAAAGGAAAAAGAAGGAAATTTCAAAGGAAAAATCGCCCCATTCTTGTTGGAAAAGCCGCAGTCTTGGAATCCAAATAATTTACAAGTATATTGGTGGACTGTAAAGAGGTTTCAGATAAATTAATCGATTTAAAAAAATTCAATGTTCTTTGTCAACACAACGGAAAAGAGAAGTCAAAAGATATCAAAAAAAAATTATTATGAAAGAAAATAATTCCCTACCAGGTGTCTTGGTGTGCTTATAGGGAATGAGAAACCCATAAAATATGACTAGATATTGTTGATAGATAGATTTATTAAAAAATTAGAAGGATGGAAAGGTTCTCTTCTTTCCCAAGAAGGAAAGGCTTTTCTTCTAAAATGATCGATACAAAACCTTTTGGTTTACACCATGTCAGTGTTTAGAATTTTTGTTTCTATTGATAACAAATAGTAAAGTATATATAAAATATTTCTATAGAGGGGTATGGAGGATAAATCTATAATCCCTCTCATAGCTTGGGATAATATTTGCATGCCCAAACAGAATTGGGGTCTTGGAATAACAGATTGGGAGAAGATGAATAAAGTATTTCTATCCAAAATGGCTTGGAGAGTGGTTACTGAGGATAGTGTTTAGACTTATATAATAAAAAAATACTAGAGATGGCTAAATGTATCAGAATGGTTTGTCAAAATAACCAATTTTGAGGGATCTAGTTTCTGGAAAGATATAACATGGTCTAAAGAATTAATATGTAAAGGTCGTAAATGGAAAATTGGTGATGGTAAAACTCTAAAGTTCTGGGAAGATAAATGGTTATTAGATAAAACTCTATAAGAATCCGTTCCAAATTTATAGTAGAACATCACTGAAAAGTATGGCTCTAAAGTGATGGACTATTTTAATAAGGAAAATCCTTACAAAATTTGGAAAGTTTTCGAAATAGATGGGAAAAAAAAAACTAATTTAAACTCCTTACCTGACCTATTGTGTGATATGGTTTTGATCAGGAAGCAAGAACAAGATAGTATTTATTGGTCAAAGGAATATAATAAAGCCTTATCGGTTAGAAGTGCCTAAAATATTCATTTTTAAGATATGCCTATCGATGAAAGTTTCAAGTCAAAAAGAGTTTGGGTCAAAGAGGTTTTACCTAGAGTTAAAAAAATTTGGTTGTTTGTTTCTAATGGTGGCTAATCTCAACAAAAGGAATTTCCATATGGTTAAAAAGAGTCTACTTTGTGAGGAGGAATTGGAAAAATGTACACATATTTTTCTCAAATGCCCTTTCTTGGAAAGGTGCAGAACACCATCTTATCCATCTTTGAAATCAATTGAATCTTGCCTTCTTCCTTAAATTTGTGTTTTAGTCAGTGGAATTGTCCCTTCAAAAGTAATGGGATTAAGCATTTTTGGGTTCTGACACTTATGCATCTTTACTGGGAAATATGGAAGGAGAGAAACATGATAATTTTTAAGGGAAATAAAGAAACAAAAACAGAGTCATTGTCATATGTCATAATGTAATAAGTTCTGACTTCTCCATAATCTAGAATGATAAGAAGACATTCATAGAGTTGGAAATAAATTTCTCAAAAAAATGGGCTTTCTCGAATGTTTAAAGTAAACCTCCTAAACCCAACACAAGGCTAGAAGGTTGGAATAAACCTAGTTATGAGTGGATTAAGTTGAGCATCGACGGAGCCTTACAAGGAAGCCTAGGAAAAGCTGGAATAGGGGGGTCTTTAGAGATCATAAGGGAAACTTTTTATTAGGCTACTACTGCAATCCGGGGATCCAAACAAAACACATAGCGGAGGAAACTACTTCTTTTCTAGGATTAACATAGTTATTCAAAAAAAATTTACTAAAATTGAAATTGAAGGAGATTCCTTGAATATTATAAAATTTATTCTCAAAAGTGGAATGACATCCATATCTATACAATATTCCAATGAGAACATAAGATAAATTCAAAAAAATTATTGAAGCTATCAAATTCAAACACATCTATAGAGAAGCTAACAGTGTGGCAGACCAATTTGCTAAAAAAGGTGTTCAGAGTGATCGTATGAAAATGATTACTAGTTATGCAGACCTGGAACTAATGTTGAAGTCCCAAATTACTAAAGATAACTATGAAGGGAAAAAGGATGTTATTTGAATAATGGATAAATGAAGAAAGGACACCTTAGGGTAAACCAAATATGAGTGGAAATAATCACAAGATTCAATGAAAATATTACGTTGTGACCTATAATAAGGATGGACATAGGATTTTGATATCTCTCATGCTCAAACACAGTGTGTCCAAATTCAAGAACAAATGCATTTATAATGTGGCTATGAGAAAGGGCTTAAGTCATGTCATTTGTTGTATCATGTATCACTTTCAAAAAGACTGCAAATTTTTTAGAGTGCCTAGAATTCTAAGAAATAAAATGGGGGGGACCTTATACACACTTAACCCAGTGACATCAAAGGTATTAATCCTAAGGTTTAGATGATCTTTGAAAACAAGGGTATGGATCTTTTCTTTAGGATTTTCGAAGGATTTGATGAACAAATTAGCAAGGAGTTCAGCTTAGAATGGAATTTTTGACTACTTGGATGGAAGGTATGGTAATCCTCCATGGTGTAAATATTTAGATATCCATCAATTCTCTGGCCTCACTCATGGATACGATGGTGGATGGTCGGGAGATCTACAAGTCCAAACAATATTGTTTCGAGGAATTGAAGCTCTTTTTAAGAGGTAAGGGGAAACACTCCAATAATTTTGTTGGGTTTCTAAGGGAGTCTCTTCCTACTCCATTCAATGAATTTTCCCTACATCTTATTCAATTTGTTATACTAGAAGGTCAAAATAAGTTCATTTATGCCTACCATTAGCCCATGTTAAATTTCCTCCATCATGGCCATAGTTATAGTTTTCCTAACTATTTTCTAAGGTCCCTATGTGTAACCATTGATCAGTTCCAAAAGGGTGAAAATGGGGTGATGTTACATAAAGGTCTGATTAAGGATATGTTCAAAAGAGCTAAGCCTGATTTGAAAATAAATGTGATTTATTTGGATTCTCTAGTGCATGCCCTAAGTGGCAATGAAATTGTGGAGGTAGACACAGTGAATGATAAAGAAGTATCTAGTGATAACATGTTTTCAAAAGATTGGAGATACTTAAAGAAGACAAAGGAAGCAGTGAAGGGTTTCTAGGACTTGAATAAAAAAATGAAGTTTTCAATAATGTGCAAGATAAAATTAGTCATCCAGAAAAGGGAGAAAATGAACAAGTGTATGGCACCCACAGTGATAAAGAGCAAGGCATAGAAGCCCTAAAGATGGATGTCTCCAATTTATCCTCAATGAATGGTACTTGATGGGCAACAAAGTTGAATCTTTGGGAACCAAATTAGAATCCATGGTACAGTTGCTTACCAATGGTAGTATTGAGGTTCTTCATGATAAGTGAAAATGTTGGAAAAAGAAAGGGAGCATGATGCATGTGAAGTCTACTATACAACATTTCCATAGTTTTTGCACTCTTTCTATCCCGTTTGATGTTTTTATGTTTCTTTTCGTCAACCTTTTTAGAGTTAATTGCAAAATTAGACCATGAGAACCCTCTAAAAAGAAATTTATGAGACCATAATGAGGGACCTAGCATCATTTACTATTGTCACTCGTCTAGATTTGTGTCCATCTATTGTATTGGATATCACTTGCATCCACATAGTTATGTCATCAAGGAACAAGGCTAGGACATATGCATCTTAGTTCATATGGGGAGTGATTCCATTCTATTCCATGCACACATACTATTACATTATCTACATTTATCTATTTCTCACTACTTCACAAACTGTGACTAATATAAGAGCACTTACGACACGTTATGCAAACTCTCACCATAACTAAATTTGGGTCCAAAATGTAGTGCAACACTCAGTTATAAAGCCCATTTTTTTACAACTAAGGTCATCCCGAAACATTCATTTTCATTTTTCTTTTTTAGGTTTTTATACATATTTTGGTATTTTACAGGTCTTCTTATTATCTTGGATTATTGGTGACATCCATTATGGGACAATGAACTTGATGTGATCTTTTACACAGACCAGGGTGCACAAATTATAGACCAGAGTGCCCGCAGGTGCCCCAGTTCCTCTCCGAGCTCTCTAATCCAGTAAGATTGTCCAGATCCATGATTTTTGGGTAGTCATTCTCACTTCCTGATTTTCCTATCATCACTGTGACACAGTCCCATGAGAATATGTTATTTAACTAATTCCTTTCCTCTTCTCTCTTGCACATTAGAGTTAGAATTTCCTTTTGCATAGTTGTTTAGATAATTTACATGTTTTCTATATTATATTCATATACTTTATTATAGTTGTTCGTAGCTTAGATTAACTATCCCCATAATACATTAGTTAGTTAATTTTAGTTAATCATTTTGGTGAACCTGACATTTTTCATGCTTAGGATCCTAATTTTTCCTCTATCATGGGTCAATTTTCTTTATCTTATTTACTTAGGAGATACCCTAATTGTTAGGCTATTTTGGAAAAATCCTTAGACTCCAAGTATTATGGTGATAATACACAGCCACACGAACTAATTCCTATGCTCTCTTTCCTATTTAACAATCCTAGTGAGTATCCATATACGAAACCACTATCGGACTCAATTCAATTCTTACATACATTATTTTAAGATAAATTTTCAGAAATGGAATCCACAATCACATCTCGTAGATATAAAATTCAATAGCTTAATGATTATTCTCAATCACATGTTTGTGCTCCTTCATCTTATATGTAATCTATGTCGAATACATGTAATATGATTGAACCTCAAGATACACCATTACCTAAGCCTCTCATGTTTGAGCACAATACTATAACACATGACATTTTCCCTCACCTCCTTAATCATCAGTTGATCACTCTACTACATATACAAAATTATTCTCCTTATAAGTTAGAAAATTATCAAGTTCATCCATACTATAATTGTCATCAAATTAATTGAAATAATGACAATTATTTCCATACTTTTCATAAAAAAATCAAAATTCTTAAGCATTAAGGTCTTATTTCATTTAATGCACAACATCCTATTGCAAAGGTTACATCCACATGGGCTCCTAAGGCTACTCCTTCTTTGTTTAGTCATGATCCACATAAGAAATCACCTACGGTATCTACAATTCAACAAAGTCAACCACCTATTGGAATTAGTTCAAAAACCCCTCCTACTAATTCATCTACTGCATTACCAAGTCAACCTAAGTAGTTTCCTTTGAGACTCAACGCAGCTTGGCCTCCTCTCAAGTCTAAGCTTCAAACAATAATTTTTTTCCTTACAACTAACCCTCCTACTAGTAGTCAAGAAACATTACAAACTCTGCCACATCATGATAATACTACACAACATTCCACACATGCTACCAGATTCAATAGGGATATTAGAGGTAGCCAGATCACAAATATATGTCATTTTGTAGTTGGGGAGGAGATCTGACTGTCCCTTTGTTACTTGGATTTATGGAGAGATGGGTAGCACCTTAAAAAGGATATGATCTTATCCTAACTATTTTAGGTTGTGCCTTTCATCCAAGGTAAGAGAACCTATTTTGTAACCTCTATTATTTGAAAGGAGATACAAGTACCTTTCTTTTGCATAAATTTTGCAAAGAAGACCTTGGGGAAAATATGATCAACACACCAGATCTAACTCTCACGAGTTGTCACTTCCAGATCATGGAGATATCTTCACAACAAGGTAAAGGTTACTAAAGACATTTGAGACCCTGATCTGTTCTGCATACTTTAGTAAAAGGATTTTGGTCTTGGGTGGGTATACAGAGCAAAAACAGGGGTAGTATGGGTAGGATTAGTTGTTTGTTAAATGAATTTTGGTGGGAGGGGAGACAGGATGGATTTGATTCACCAGATCCTTGAGAGCTTATGCAAAATGGAAAGATTCAATCAACAAAATGCTACAAAAAGTTAAATTGTTTCCTCAACTAGAATATGTGCTTCAATGGAGGCCCAGATTAGCACTCTTTCACACAACCTGTGGGATTCTGTTATGAAGGCTCGAGTTAGAGGACCCAATAAAGCACCAAGATTTTAAACCAAGTCACACCTGAGGTACACCCGGAGGCTTACAGAGAATCTCTATCAACAAAATGAAAGAAAAGTGATTTTAAACCGTTTATCCCATTCCCAGATGAAGGCTCTTCTGAGAAATGAAATTGTAGATGCCACTAAAATATCACAAGGACTAAGACCTATGTGTGATTGGACTATATTTTGGTACAAGATTGCAATAGAAACAAGAAAAACTACCTGTATGCATTCAAAAATGAAATAAATACACTTTACTCAAGATTGACACAGGATAACTCAAAGTTTGATCAAATTTATCAGCAAGGGAAAGTTTCCAGAACAATCTCAAAGCTTTTCAATGGCTGTACACTTGCAACCACCTTGACATGATCAAATTTGACACAAAGAGAGATATACATAGGATTCTCTAGACGGCTTCTCAAAATGGATGGGCTCTGTCAAGCTTTTTCTGCTGGAGAAAATCAGTCCTGATCTTTCCAAAAACTCCCAACCATTTGCACGATGAATTCATGCCCTTTATAGCATTTCCAATAGAGCCCCTTCCTCTGAAAAAGACAAAAAATTAAATGCACCAGTGCTTGCCATGATTCTTTCATGATTCACAGAATCAGATCTACAAAAGTCTCCAGGTGCTCGAGGGAAAATCTCTTCAATTTCTTCCTGCATTCAACTCTTTTCTTAGGAAAAACATGCCTCCATCCATTCGCCAACCACTTCCACCCCATATCAATCAAATCTGACCCCTTGCATGCTCAGGAGAAGAAAAATGGAAAACCAGATCAAGCTTGAGAGTCAGACCATTTTAATGGTGAAAGACGTCTCCAGATCTCTCCCACCAAACTCTAGATATCAAAATTAACTCACTCCTCTATTTGGCGTGTAGAAAATAGTAAGAAATCATGAAGACTCACACTCCCAAGATTTTTACAGAAAAAATGGGGAAAAATCAGATTTAGATGCTCAGCAGTCATTGATCTTTGATTTTGAATGTGGGTTGTCCACATGGAAGATCCAAAAATAGGCTCGGGGGCTTCCTTTGACCTTTTCTGACCCTTTTGAAAAAATGGAAAAATTTCCCATTTTTCTCCACACCTCCGCTTCTGAAAATGGGCCTGACACGTGTCCTGAGGTGGGCCCCAAAAGAAACATGGAGAAATTCTACCATTTGACTCTCTTTTGGAAAAAAGGAAAATTTTCCAAGTTTTCCCCATAGCTCCGCCCTTGAGAAATACTTTTGACATGTGTCCCAACATGGGTCCCAGTGGAACTATGCTTCCCCTTTTACTTTTAATTCTTTTTTCTCAAAAGGAAAATTTTCCAATTTTTCCTTTGCAGGTCCGCACCTCCGTCGTTGACCGGGGCAAAACATTGACTATTTCCCATCAGGCTCGTGGGCCATTTTTGCTATTTTAACCTTTATGAAGCAAAGAGGTGAAAAGTTTGAATTGCCTCCGATGGTCCACCTCCCCACCCCTATGAATTTTCAAATTGCCACGTGTCACCATGGCGCACCTTGAGGTGGTCCCAAAAATTTGATACCTTGAATGAGCGTGGGCTCACCACGTGTCCTGCTCTAACAAAATTTGTTTGAAGGCTTGAAGCTCAGTGGAAGGTGCCACTTGTCAAGCTCCAAGGTAGTCTCCTTTTGGCCATTGAAAATTCTAAGTAAAATGCAAAGCAAGCGGAGGCCTCCACGTGTCAGCCTGGCACTTCTTCAATTTGAAACTCAAGGGCCGATCCCCAAACATGCGTGGTTCCTCCATGTGTCTCCATGGCACAACTTCAAGATGGCACCCAAAGTAGAGACCCTAAATGAGTGTGAGCTCACCACGTGTCTTGTTCTACCAAACTGTATCCATTTGCATAAAATTTTCTAAGTCTAAGCAGTGGAAGCCTCCACGTGTCCTCCCGTGCTACTCCAAGGCAAAAGCCCAAAAGTAGATCTTCAAATGAGCGTCATTCCTCCACGTGTCCTAGACTTCCCAAAAACCTTTTGAAATTTGTGTAAGTATGGGAAACCCAGCAGAAGCCTCCACATGTCTCTTTCCTACCAGCCCTCCACGTGTCCTCCCAGTGCTACTTCAAAGCCAAACCAAAAAGTTGATTCTCAAACGAGCGTCGTTCCTCCACATGGACACATTTTAAAGTTGAGGATTTTTATAGAATTTCTGAAGTATTAAGTTGACCCACATCCAACCAAGAGGTGCCACATTTCCCTGTCAACTGAATGATGTAAATTTGACCAGGAGAAATGCCCGTCAAACCGTAAAACACAGAGAAACGTCCATTCGAGCCAGAAAATGAGGTTTTCTTCAAGGAAAGAGAATTTAAACTGTTGCAAGGCTCAAACATGATCCTTAGGGACACATCAACTCATTTCTCCTCGAGTATTTAGGGAAAAAATGGCAGGGACAACAGATCTTGACTGTGGAAAATGGAGGAAATGGGAAAACGTGAGTTTTGAAGGAACAGAGCATGGGAGACTCAAAATACAGAGATTTTCTAGAGGAACAAAGGAACCATGAGACAAATACAGACCCACACATGATCTTCGACCCAGGAGCAGATTAAAATGGCAACAAAGACTGGCCAAACACAATACGGGGAAGGATAAAATGACAGAGGCCATGAATCAATAAATCTTCAAGGGCACAAATGGGGTGAGACAATTTTGAGCACCAACATTGGCTCTGACTCGAGGATGGGCACTCCCTGCGAGTGCCACAAGAACAATAGTAGACCAAGTGCCAAAATATCCATTGGGTGATAGAGTTAGCTCATAGAGCAGAGAAACAAAGCCATCTCCAAAAACAAACAAAGAAGCCAGCAAAAATAGGTCACCACGGACCAGGACGAGCAAAAAACACAAAAAACAGGATGCAAACAACAAACTATACACTGTACAAGAGGTGTTTACCTTGATTCAGAGGAATCAATCCAAGAAATGCTTCAGATGCCTACCATTAACAGGAAGTTCAAGCAATTCACCATCTAGATCCTTCAAGAAGAAGGTGTGTTCACCAATTCTGATGTCAATGGAGTAAGGGCCCATCCACAATGAGTCAAACTTGCCATGCTTGCCCTTATCCTCATGCCTGCTATCCCATAATAGCACAAGATCTCCAATATTGAAGGCTCTAGGAGTGACCTTCTTGTCAAACAGTTTCTTTAGCTTTTCTCTAAACCTTATATGCCTCTGGTGAGATGCCCTCCTCTCCTCATCAAGCTCAACAATCTGGTTGATGCGGGCATCATGAGGACTCACTTCTTGATCTTCCAGTTGTTGAATGAACTGATATGAAGATAATTGCATATGCAGGGGCAGCAGGGCCTGAGTCCCATATACCAACTCAAATGGACTCTTTCCAGTGGCTCTTTTGATAGTGATCCTATCAGCCCAGACAACAAACTTTAGCTGTTCACCCCATTTTCTCTTGTTCAACTCCAAGGTTCTTCTGATAATCTTTAGCAAATTCTTATTGCTGGACTCATCTTGTCCATTTCCTTGGGGATTATAATTAGAGGCATATGTCAAATTGATCCCATATCCTTTACACATTTCCACCAGAGGTCTAGCCCTGAAACTCATGGCATTATCAGCTATGATTTTGACTGGTACTCCAAACCTACAAATAATATTGTTTAGCACAAAATCCATGACAACTTGGTGTGTAGCCTTCTTGGTGGGGATTGCTTCCACCCACTTGGTAAAGTAATCAGTGGCTACAAGAATCCACTTATGGCCAACACTTGAAGGGTCTGAAATCTCACCAATGAAGTCCATTCCCCATTGCTTAAATGGGGCTTCAATTGATACAGAATGCAAAGGTAGGGAGCCTGAAGCCTTCATCCTTCCAGAGAAATGCTGACAACTCTCACATCTTCTGACCAACATGGTTGCATCCTTGAAAAGAGTAGGCCACCAATAACCATCCCTTAGGATCTTATGTGTTGTGACTCTTGCAGCAAAATGCCCCCCACAAACTCCTCCATGGAGATCAACAATTATTTTGGGGGCTTCATCTTCAGTGATGCATCTTAAGAGGACTCCCTCTGGGTTCTTCCATGCCAACCCAAAATCAGTAATGACATATTTCTGGGAAGCCAACTTAAGAGCTCTTTTCTGGTTCTTATTCAAATGCTCAGGGTAGTTTAAGTGTCTGAGATAGAACATCACATCCTTGTACCACTCAGAACTCATCAATATTTCAAAAATAGCTTCCCTTTCTTCCTCAATCTCATTTACCTCAATGGTCTGCAAGTTGCTCTCAGCCATGAGCTTAGCTAACCCCAAACCTCTCACCAACTTTGTGGTTTGGATGTCCATATCATACTCTTGCAATTTGTTCACCCATCTACATCTTTTACTTGAGACTTCCATCTCTGACAGGATGTCTTTTACCATGGTATGGGGAACATAAGCAACAACTTTTGAACTTAAAATATAAGGCCTAAAAACCTTTGTTGCTTTGACCAAGGAAAATGCCTGCTTTTCCATGATGGTGTATTTCAGTTCTACTCCTTGCAAAGCCTTACTAAAAAAGGAAATGGGCCTCTCAGCCCCTTCATCATCCTTCTGTAGCAGGACAGAAGCAATAGTGTTTTCTGAAGCGAAAGAAAACAGCTGGAAAGGTTTCTTGTAATCTGGGGCTGCTAAAACAGGGGCATGCTTCAATGCCTCTTTGATTCCATTGAAAGCTTGGATGGCAGCCTCTTCCCATTTGATGATCTGATCCTTCTTTAACATGGAAGTGATTGGGATAGTCAACTCAGCAAAGTTTGATATAAACCTTCTAATGAAGTTTATCTACCCAAAGAAGGACTGAATTCCCTTTTTGGTTCTTGGAATTGGGACTTTGCTGATGGCCTCCACTCTTTTAGGATCAATCATCACTCCTTCTTGTGACACAATGTGACCAAGCAATTTTTCCTTCTACACTCCAAAATGGCATTTCTTTGGATTGAGTGAGATGCCATATTCCCTACATCTGATCAACATCTTCTCTAAGTGCAGCAAATGGTCACTTCTCCTTCTTGAAAACATTGTTACATCATCTTGGTAAACAACAATAAAGTCATTGATGTAACCAGAAAAAGAAACATCCATTTCTCTCTGAAAAGTGGCTCCAGCATTCATCAGACCAAAGGGCATCCTAACATATACATACGTTCCCCATGGAGTAGTGAAGGTTGTCTTGATCCTTTCTGATTCTTTCACCATGACTTGATTATAACCAGAGAAGCCATCTAAAGTAGAAAGCAACTCAGAACCAGTCACCAACTGCAGCATGTGCTCCATGTTAGGTAAAGGATAGTTGTCCTTCATTGAGGCCTTGTTTAGATTCCTGAAGTCCACACACAACCTGATGTCACCATTCTTCTTTCTTACTGGCACTAGGTTGGAAACCCAAGAAGAATACCTTGTGGGCTGGATAATTCCTCCATCCCTTAGCTTCTTCAGCTCCTCTTGCATTTTGAGAGATAACAGAGGATTAATTGGCCTCTACTTCTTCCTGAAGGGTTTTTCACTGGGCTCCAAGGGAATCTCATGCTAGAACAGGTCTTCTCTGTATGCTTTGAGCTCAAAATAGGTCCAAGCCATGCAATCTTGGTATTTCTTTAACAACTAGGATGTATGAATGATTTTCATCTTTGCTGAGACTACTTCCCAACCAAATCTTCCTTGGTTTCTCCTTCGTGCCAAGGTCATGCTCCTCAACATCCCTCGAGGCTTCCATATGCCTATTAATAATGCAGTCAACATTATCAAAATTTGATTCAAGAGCAACCAACCCTCTAGGAATGGTGTTGGTCTTTAGCTGGATGATGCCTTTGCCAAATAAGGTTTCCTTCCCCTCTATTGTATAGACCATTGGCTCCCAATCAATGTTTTGATCAGCAAAATCTCCATCATTTTGTAGGAACCTTCTGACCTGAGCCTCATCATCAAAAACCTGCCAATGTTTTATATTGTCAGGGATAGAGGGTCTTGTCACTACCTCCACCTCATATTCACAATAAGGGGATGTTGCAGAACTGTCAAACCAAGACCCCAACACTGCAAGCTTGTCTACCAAGTCATTGAACCTCCTATCATGATGCACAATGTTGAAGGAGTCAAACATCTCAATGAAGTCCCAAACTGCATGCTTGTACTGTTTCAGTCACTGATTCTTTGTGGCATACAATTTTCTGACTTGCTTGACAACTAACTCTGAGTCTCCTTTGACAATGATGTCCCTGATGCCATACTTCCAAGAAATTCTTAAACCTAACAACAATGCCTCATACTCAGCAATGTTGTTAGTACACTCAAAGTTAAGCTTAAAGGAAAAAACAAACCTTTCCTGGCTTGGAGAAATTAGGACAACACTGGCACCATTTCCAAATTTGGAGCAAGCTCCATCAAACAATAGAGTCCAAGGAGAGCCTGCTTGCTCAAGACACTTACACTCCTCAATCTTGTGCTCTTTTCCCTCAGAAAATCCCACAAAGTTGTCAGCATCAACATTTGTATATAATACTTCATAGGACGCATTGTTGGGATCCTCAATAAGGTGCAACATTTTCTTCTCCCCATATAACCTGACAAGGCTGCCCTCAACTGGGATGGTGGCATAAGACATGTCCATTTGGACACTACCACCAACATTTGCAGCCCACTTTCTTGACAACAACATACCCCACTTGGCTGGGCAATCAACTATGACAACATCAAGTTTTAAATTTTTACCTAGGTAGGCTGCAAGCTGCACCACCAAACCCTTCACACATCCCACTACTGGCACCTCTCTGGAGTCCATGGCAGTGCACTTCCCATATGTTGTTGTTACTTTAATATTCAGCTCATTCATGACCTCCAAAGGCATGACATTGCATGATGCCCCTGAGTCAAACATACAGTTGTGGAGCAGCCTATCCTTGATGATCAGAGTGGTGAAGAATGGATCCACATTCAGCTGAGAGTCTACCAAAGATGTCCCCAAATAAACCTCAGGTGGTTCAGCTAGCTCTTCTGATGCTGATGGTGTCTCAGACTCTTCAATGGCTAGAGGATTCTCCACAATGTTCACATTTCTCCCCAAGGCAGTCCTCTCTTCATTCAATCCCAAGTATTCAAATGCTCTCTTTTTGTGCTCAGGAATCCTAAGCAACTCAACAATTGGGACAGAGACTTTGATTTGACTTAAAACTTGGGCAATGTCATATGGGACATTCTTGGGCAAGGTAGTATTGGAAGGAAAGCTGATACATTCATAGGGTGGCACAGGATTCTTGATAGCTTGAGCATAAGGAGGGGTATGATTTTTGTTTGGAACTGCAGGGCTTTTGGCAGATGGATCTTTCCTAGGAGCCTCCTTAGGAATGTTAGAAAGTAAGGGAGCTTTTGGCTTGGCCTGAGGCCCTACCCCTTTGACAACCTTACTTCTTGTGTTATATTCCTTCTCTTGAGCCACAACAACATTCATTAATAATTTCCTGTCCTCCTTAGATGGGATTCCTCCATCATACTTTTTTATCATTAAAGCCCTTAAATATTCAAAGTCATTATTGGGCAATTCAAAAGCTTGTACATTATCTACTTCTAAAGTATGAGAGGGAGGGAGAATATGTACTCTATGAATGTAGTCCCAAAAAGTGGCAGTAGTTCTGGCACTTATCACCTCAGTTGAGGTTTCCCTTTGTTGTGAGCTAGTGGAGCATCCCATCATGCAAACATCATCATCACTCTTATCATCATCAACTACTTCTTCTTGTTGATCTTCTTCACAAGGAGCATGGGGCATGAAACATCTATCACACCAATCAATGACTTTTGTCTCTTCCACCACAAACTCTGGCAGCCAAAGGATCAGGTACCATTCTACTTTCTCTACCTTGAGGCTACCTATTCCCAAATCCAACAGCTCCTTTGCCTCTGTCATCAATTCTTTGATGATTTGTAAATTTGTCTTGGCCTTGTTGCTTGTGTTGTCCTTGTGAACTCTACCCAACTCCTTTCTCAGCTCAGGCTAATTTGTAGGAGATCTCCTTGACAGCCCCTGCCAAAGTTTTCACAACCTCTTCCAAATCAGCACCCTTGCTTGTCTGAGGCTTTTCTGGGTTAACCAGCTTCACACCATCCCTCTTTGGAGGTTTCCCAATTGCCTTGATATTATTCTCTATTTTTAGGGCCATGGTGAATGCTTTCCTTAAGTTGGTAGGGTTCTTGTCCCTCAAGTAGTAAGCAACCTTTTTATCAAATGCATCAGTATATTTGATTAAGCATGACTCATCACATGGCCTTATCCTGACAGGAAATCTCCTCAAGGTCTTATTGAACCTTGTGTTGAAATCATGTACTGACTCATTGGGATTCTTCTTGATGTTTTCAAACTCTGATAGAAGAAACCTAGGGTCAGTCCTATCACCATATTGCAATCTGAATGCATTGTTCATCTCAGCCCAAGAATCAACAGAATTATCTGGAAATGCTTTATACCAGTCCCTAGCATCCTCCTCTAGAGTGTGAACAAACAATTTGATGTACACATCTTCATGCTCAATCTCAAAATCTTCCATCATATTGAGGAAGAGCTTTAGATGTTGGTCACTAGTAATAGCATTATTTCCTTGGAACTTTGGCATTTTGTTCCTTACATCTTGAGGCACTGCATTTGGGTAACCAACCATTCCCACAAAATTTATAGGTCCAAAGGTGTTTACAACAAATGGAGGTTTGGGTTGAGCCATATTGATTCAAGGAGGTGATCTTGGAGGGGTGAAAAATTGATGAGGGGCAGAGGGTCCTTGGAACACAGGAGTGTGGTTTTCAAAATGGAGATCCCCCAAAGGCCTTGCTTCTTGGAAATCCCTATCAACCTCAGAAAACATAGGTGCAGAGTGTGAAGCAAACCTTTCAAAATCAAATGAAGGTCCCTCTCTAGCTGGAGAGTTCAACTCCACAAAGAGGCTACCTGATTCAGAGTCACTTGAATGGCAGTCTTCAATGATAGGCCATTCACTTTCATCAATGGAGATCCCTCTTCTTGTCTGCTGATCTCCCACAACTCTCCAGGATTTTCTTCCTTCTGACTTTGCTTTTCCTAACTCAGGAAACAATGTCCTAGCAGGATCCCTAGCAAAGAAAGATCTTCTTCCTTCCAGCTTTACAAATATTAGTAACAAATCTTACTTGACAGAGGTTTAAGACACTGGTCCTTATCAGAATCAAATCAACAGGGAGTCGCCACTAAGGATTTTCACCTTAGTTGTGCAAATGCACTAAAAATGTTCTGTCAAGTGTCTGTCAGTACTAGAAACTGAAAATGAAAAAATATGACCTTTCTTTACCAAAATTTATCAATAAATACCATTGCAAAACTTGTGGAAACTGGAGAAGTTGCATACAACACTTTGTGACTTTGAAACCTCTTACAAACCTGAACACAAGATGATTTTTAAAATGGATTTCTGAGTGTGAACTGTAAACTTAATGAACAAATCAGTTCTCAACAACTTTCAAAATGTCCCCGGTAATGGTGCCACAAGTGTTGGTGTTGTTGACTGGCTAAATAGATATGGCTTCAAATATGTATGCACATGGATTAAATTGAACTAAGTCCCTGGAAACGTAAATCAGATCCCCGAAATGACACCATTAGTGTTGGTACCCAAATTTGTTCTCCTTTTCAAACCAAGTAGCAACACAAATTCAACAGGGGGCTTAGAGGCAGCCAGATCACAAATATATGTCATTTTGTAGCAGGGAGAAATCTACTGTCCCTTTGTTACTTGGATTTGTGGAGAGATGGATAGCACCTTAAAAAGGATATGATCTTATCCTAACTATTTTAGGTTGTGCCTTTCAACCAAGGTAAGAGAACCTATTTTGTAACCTCTGTTATTTGAAAGGAGATACAGGTACCTTTCTTTTGCATAAATTTTGCAAAGAAGACCTTGGGGAAAATATGATCAACACACAGATCTGACTCTCACAAGTTGTCACTTCCAGATCATGGAGATATCTTCACAACAAGGCAAAGGTTACTAAAGACATTTGAGACCCTGATCTGTTCTGCATACTTTAGTAAAAGGATTTTGGTCTTGGGTGGGTATACAGAGAAAAAAGGGGTAGTATGGGTAGGATTAGTTGTTTGTTAAATGATTTTTGGTGGGAGGGGAGACATGATGGATTTGATTCACCAGATCCTTGAGAGCTTATGCAAAATGGAAAGATTCAATCAACAAAATGCTACAAAAAGTTAAATTGTTTCCTCAACTAGAATATGTGCTTCAATGGAGGCCCAGATTAGCACTCTTTCACACAACCTGTGGGATTCTGTCATGAAGGCTCAAGTCAGAGGACCCAATAAAGCACCAAGATTTTAAACCAAGTCACACCTGAGGTACACCTAGAGGCTTACAGAGAATCTCTATCAACAAAATGAAAGAAAAGTGATTTTAAACCATTTATCCCATTCCCAGATGAAGGCTCTTCTGAGAAATGAAATTATAGATGCCACTAAACTATCACAAGGACTGAGACCTATGTGATTGGACTATATTTTGGTACAAGATTGCAATAGAAACAAGAAAAACTACCTGTATGCATTCAGAAATGAAATAAATACACTTTACTCAAGATTGACACAGAATAACTCAAAGTTTGATCAAATTTATCAGCAAGGGAAAGTTTCCAGAACAATCTCAAAGCTTTTCAATGGCTGTACACTTGCAACCACCTTGACATGATCAAATTTGACACAAAGAGAGATATACAGGCTTCTCTAGATGGCTTCTCAAAATGGATGGGCTCTGTCAAGCTTTTTCTGCTGGAGAAAATCAGTCCTGATCTTTCCAAAAACTCCCAACCATTTGCACGATGAATTTGTGCCCTTTATAGCATTTCCAACAGATCCCCTTCCTCCTAAAAGACAAAAACTTTAAATGCACCAGTGCTTGCCATGATTCTTTCATGATTCACAGAATCAGATCTGCAAAAGTCTCTAGGTGCTCGAGGGAAAATCTCTTCGATTTCTTCCCACATTCAACTCTTTTCTCAGGAAAAACATGCCTCCATCCATTCACCAACCACTTCCACCCCATATCAATCAAATCTGACCCCTTGCATGCTCAGGAGAAGAAAAATGAAAACCAGATCAGGGCTTGAGAGTTAGACCATTTTAATGGTGAAAGACGTCTCCATATCTCTCCCACCAAACTCTAGATATCAAAATTAACTCACTCCTCTATTTGGCATGTAGAAAATAGAAAGAAATCATGAAGACTCACACTCCCAGGAGTTTTACAGAAAAAATGGGGGGAAAATCAGATTTAGACGCTCAGCAGCTGTTGATCTTTGATTTTGAATGTGGGTCATCCACGTGGAAGATCCAAAAATAGGCTCGGGGGCTTCCTTTGACCTTTTCTGACCCTTTTGAAAAAATGGAAAAATTTCCCATTTTTCTCCACACCTCCACTTCTGAAAATGGGCCTGACACGTGTCCTGAGGTGGGCCCCAAAAGAAATGCAGAGAAATTTTTCCATTTGACTCTCTTTTGGAAAAAGGAAAATTTTCCAAGTTTTCCCCACAGCTCCGCCCTTGAGAAATACTTTTGACACGTGTCCCAACATGGGTCCCAGTGGAACTATGCTTCCCCTTTTACTTTTAATTCTTTTTTCTCAAAAGGAAAATTTTCCAATTTTTCCTCCATGGGTCCGCACCTCCGCCATTGACCGGGGCAAAACATTGACTATTTCCCATCGGGCTCGTGGGCCATTTTTGCTATTTTAACCTTTATGAAGCAAAGAGGTGAAAAGTTTGAATTTCCTCTGATGGTCCACCTCCCCACCCCTATGACTTTTCAAATTGCCACGTGTCACCACGGCGCACCTTGAGGTGGTCCCAAAAATTTGATACCTTGAATGAGCGCGGGCTCGCCATGTGTCCTGCTCCAAAAAAATTTGTTTGAAGGCTTGAAGCTCAGTGGAAGGCACCACTTGTCAAGCTCTGAGGTAGTCTCCTTTTGGCCATTGAAAAGTCTAAGTAAAATGCAAAGCAAGCAGAGGCCTCCACGTGTCAGCCTGGCACTTCTTCAATTTGAAACTCAAGGGCCGATCCCTGAACATGTGTGGTTCCTCCACATGTCTCCATGGCACAACTTCAAGATGGCACCCAAAGTAGAGACCCTGAATGAGTGCAAGCTCACCATGTGTCCTATTCTGCCAAACTGTATCCATTTGCATAAAATTTGTCTAAGTCTGGGCCAAGCAGCAAAAGCCTCCATGTGTCCTCCCGACGCTACTCCAAGGCAAAGCCCAAAAGCAAATCTTCAAATGAGCGTCATTCCTCCACGCGTCCTGGAATTCCCAAAAACCTTTTGAAATTTGTGTAAGTATGGGAAACCCAGTGAAGTCTCCACATGTCTCTTTCCTGCCAGCCCTCCACGTGTCCTCCCAGAGCTACTTCAAAGCCAAACCAAAAAGTTGATTCTCAAACGAGCGTCATTCCTCCACATGGACACATTTTAAAGTTGAGGATTTTTATAGAATTTCTGAAGTATTAAGCTGACCCACATCCAACCAAGAGGTGCCACATTTCCCTGTCGACTGAATGATGCAAATTTGACTGGGAGAAATGCCCGTCAAACCGTAAAACATAGAGAAACATCCATTCGAGCCAGAAAATGAGGTTTTCTTCAAGGACAGAGAATTTAAACTATTGCAAGGCTCAAACACGATCCTTAGGGACACATCAACTCATTTCTCCTTGAGTATTTAGGGAAAAAATGACAGGGACAATAGATCTTGACTGTGGAAAATGGAGGAAACAGGAAAACATGAGTTTTGAAGGAACAAAGCATGGGAGACTCAAAATACAGAGCTTTTCTAGAGGAACAAAGGAACCATGAGACAAATACGGACCCACACATGATCTTCGACCCAGGAGTAGATTAAAATGGCAACAAAGACTGGCCAAACACAATACGGGGAAGGATAAAATGACAGAGGTTGTGAATCAATAAATCTTCAAGGGCACAAATGGGGTCATACTACTCAAAATTATATGTTCACCATTTTCTATGTGTCTTACATAGAATGCTACTTATCCTACATAACATCTATATTACACCACACATCTTCATACATATTCTACTATTCTTCATCATATATGAATCTAGCATTTCATTGTACTACACATTACATTATTATCCCATCTATATACATGTCATTTTACATAGTCTACACTTCTTGCATTTCACCTCTACACATCACATCTTTACACACTCCACTCATCACATGGTCGTATTTCATAATTACATATACTACATTGTATTCTATGTGTTGTATTCACTACCTAATTATGCACTTTAGTTCCTCAGTTCATACTCAACTACTCAGGGTTTACAAATAAAATGGACCCTACCCTCAACACACATTTACTATTTGACCATTCATCATGCGACATTTCAAGCCTAGTGACATACACATTATGATAAATCATCACCTATTCTATTATTTTGTAGTGGTATACACCTTAGGTTGCATCACCACTCCCTCTTTTAATTGCGTAGTGATATATTATTAGGGATAAATCATCACTCATCCATTCATCTCATAGTGATATATGCTTAGGCTAAATCGTCACTTATAAATTCATCTATTTGTGGTATATGCTTTGGCTCCAATGTTCATGCACACATAATTTCTAGGTTTTATATCATCACTACACCTACACATTCATCATAACGCATTAGATAAAACACACACTTCGACCTTTTTTAGATGATGCACTCTTGTTTACAGTTCATTATTGATTGCTAAGGGGGATAACAAAATTAACCTCATTGCATACAATTCCATTCACTTGATGGGAATGCAACCCCTATCACTCCATTTTACATTTCATTCCATCTGTCCAAAATATATTATATATTATGGTTGTTAATACTCTTTCTTCCTTGTGCTTGTTCATGGTCAATTTATTACACATTCTAGTTAGCTTACATGTATGTAATTTATCTATAGTAAGTGTTAAATGTATTGATATAAGGAATATGTCATCATGTAAATCACCCCTTTGTGAAGTTAAAACTACCATAATTGATCCCACCCCACACTAACTTCCATTTGATTCTTTTTTTCTCTATCTATAAATATCATTGAAGGTGCCTTCTATCCTTATATCTACTATTAAGAAAAGGCAAGAGCAACAAAACTTTGTTTTCTATAGTAACCTATTTTTGATATGGTATGCATATATAACATATTTTTTACTACTCATGAGAGTGAAGTTTTGTATTCGTTTCCATGTTTATCTCAGACTAAAAAATAGAAAGGAACAAAGACCCTATCTCACCCTTTGCATTCAGGTTACCCTGTGGGTCCTCTCACCTTGGTTCACGAGAAGACCAAAAGTAGTAGGATGAGGCCATTCCCTTTGTACGTGCCACTCAATCAGCACAAGAGTTGATCTAAAGGAAAGTTTTAGAATCCTCCTCAGTTACAAACAACACATACTACCCAATCTAAACCCATTCAAGTACATTGTCAAGCCACTAGGGGGTGTAGATTTGAGGACCAACACACTTCTCACACCATTTTCAGGGAATTTTTTTACGCGAAGAAAGGCTTATAATACCTACCTTTATAGAGCTTTACCAAAATTAAGGAAAATATAGACCATTCTTAATATATTGTCCAAAATTTTCTCATTATAAAGTTTTTCAATAAAACTCGTACTTATTTGAGTACACTAGAAGTTGACAACAAAAAAATGTGGGAAAATTCATAATGATATTCAAATATTAACCTCTCAGTTTGTGAATATTACATTTTAGGAACTTTTTGAGTTAATATATACATATAAAGTGAAAGGCCTTAGTGGCCGCTCCATCTTTCAAAGAAAATATAGATTATACCAATGCAAATATTTTATATCTTGTTGATTAACTCCCCCCTTTGCAAGTCTAGAAGGAAAAAGATCTTGTTTCAAATCTAATCCCACTAGAAGATTACTCCCAGAGCTAGAGAATACATAGTGAAGAAGGAAATAGATCTTGAAACTAGTGGGTGGTCAAAAGACAGAAGAAAAGATTGTTCAACCCGCTAAATTTGATCCACCTTTGGTGTAGGATTACTCTATCAAATCTGACATCTCTTATCGAAGTATTCCTAAAGCTTATTTAAATTATTTTTTTTAGGAAGGTTCAACATCTAGAAATAAAAAGAGGGATTCCTCATCTTGCTCACTTATTAACTCATAGGAACAAATTATTTTGCGAAATTGAGTCCCCAAGAGATTTCCATTTTGTGGATCATATTCTTCTACCTTAGTTACCTCTAGTTCCCCACAATTTAAACCATCCTTTTGAAAATACTCCACAAAATAATATGGAACAATCTCCACCAACGGTTCCTTTCATAGTTATTACTTATAGACCAATAAGGTTCCATGCAATGGTGGGCTATCTTAATGAAGTACCAAATGAAATTATAAGTAGGTTTCCTACATTTCAAGGAAATAATTGCATAAGTGGGGATCAATATATTATATTTTTTCAGAATTTTATGGATGACTATGATGTTGAGAATGAGGATGTCTATGTTGAGTTATTCATGCATACATTAAAATAATATGTCAGGGAATGGTATAACTCATTACCTAAAAATTTCAATTGATTCTTTGGTATAAATGAGGAATGCATTCAGACTGCAGTATGGTGGTAAGACTAACCCTAGGTTTCTTTTATCATAGTTTGAAATTATCAAAAATAATCCTAATGAGTTTGTACAAGACTTTAACACTAGGTACAATAAAAATTTGACTAGATTGTCTACTAATATAAGGCCTAGTGACAATTCTTACATGATTAAGTACTCAAATAATTTTGATAAGAAAGTAGATTATTATCTTAGGGACAAAAATCTTAGAATTCTAAGGTACAATTTCTCTATGGCTGAAAATTTTGAGAACAATATTAAAGTATTCGGGAAGCCTCCAAAGATGGAAGGTGTCAAGTTTAATAATCTAGTAAAGCCTCAGGAAAACAAGGATGTAGACTTGAAAGAAGTGGTGAAAATTTTTGCTGACACAGTCAAAGAGATTTTGGATAAGATTACTAGAGCAAATAAAATATTGGTTTCAAATCCTCAAGTTGAGCACCAGGACAAAGGAAAAAAAATATTTCAGAATCATCCCAAAGGAGATCACCGAGATTATGACAGAGGAAAAGGACCTATAGGTTATAGAAATAAAATAAACAACAAGATTTCAGAGATAGTAAAATAGTCCTAGATCCATTGACAACAAGGGTATAATTAGTAGAAGAGGAAGAGATCATTGAGTGGTGTGATAAATTTTTTTTTCCACTTTTAGTGTAGGTATTCATCTTAGCTCATGTTCACTTAGGTACTTTATTTATCTTTATTATATTTATACTCACCCACTTATGTAGGTGGATATTTCTTTTATCTTATTCAGATATTAGGAGATATTATCTAGTTATTAGGTATAGTTCTTTCATTGATCTATGGTATTGACTAGATCCTTGATGTGTAGTTATCTCCTAAATCTATGGTATTTACTAGTTCTTTGATGACTTGTCATTTCCTTGATTTACGGCTTGATCTATAACCTTGAATGGTTCTTAGATTTTTATTCCTTTCGTATATGAGAAAGACCCATTCTCATTGTATTTCATTGAGTTCAACAATAATATATGATATTACTTCTCATTTGTTTGCAAAGGTTTATGTAAATTTATTCTGGAAAATTACTTTCATCGTATTGATTGTGGTGTTTGATTAACATATGTGTTCTTGGATTGGTACGATCTTGTTATAATTTCTTTTATGGTATCATAGAGTAGGAGATTGTTGTTGACATCCATTTGTAATTTTTGTTTTGCAATAATTTTTTTGTATATTCATATTTTCAGGATTTGTCTGTATTTTTTTGCTGCATACATTTCTATGCAAAAACAATTCTTCCAATGGATTCAAAAGGTGGGAAAACCCTAAGATTGACTATAGGTCATATGGTATGGTCTAATGAGGGCTTAAAAATTGTGATTCCTACTAGTAGATGCTTAACTCCAGCCCCCTTTCATTTTATTTGTGTGGTGAAGGAAATAACATTTTCTTTTTTTTTAGTGGCAACTAAAATAAATAGAAAAGCATAATATTGAAAAGCTTGTATCTTTTGATCAGTTACTCAGTTTTGATTATTGCTTTTGTAAAATTTCTGATTTTTTCATGCTCTTTCAATTGGAAATATTTATTTTTGAGAATTGCATCATAATTATAAAGTTTCATATTGTAACATGTAGTCATTATAAAGTGCCAAATATGGAGGTGTGTTACAAAAAATTGTGGAGGCAGTTTCAGCTGAGCCCGACGTCCTAAACTTTTGGGAGTTACATTCTTGTATCTATCATGGATTCTAAGAATGCTATGCTTTTCTTTAAAGTGTGTGGAATTAAAGAGGATATTGTAAAATTTGTGGAAGAAAATATATCACTCCAGAAGTGAAATTCTCTTCTACAATTACTCATTCACGATAAGGATACACTAATACACTCCCTATAGCAAAAACTTACTAGCCTACAACATCCCCATCATATTATGGACAACCATATCTATGATCCTAGTCCACTTGTAGTTGTTTCTCTTACACCCACTGACATTGATCTTCCATTATTTGAACTTGTTCCTTCTCTTGGTGCTCCTAAGCCTATGAGGCTTGTTATTACATGCTCTTCCACATTTGTGCCTATTATAGTAACACATGTTGTGTATCCTACTTCTGCTCATATGCATAGTTCTTTTGAAAATTATACCATTGCATTAATTTCTCGCATGCTTCGTTATATGGGTTTCACTGGTGGAGGTATTGATAGACATTCAAAAGGTATTGTTTCCCCTATTCCACATGTTGAGTGGAATTCTCACCCTTAAATTGGTTTTCGAGAAGATACTTCATTGGGATCAGACATTGACATACCTCCTATTTTCATTCTCTCAACTCTTTATGAGGATCATGAGCAACACCTGAGTTATAAACCTTCACGTAAGCTTGAGAAACTTGAGATTTCAACTGTCATACATGATCAACCTAAAACACATTCTGATGTTCCTTTACATGCACCCATTGTGCATTTTGCACCAAGTCATATACACACATATTCTTCTCCTTCCATGTTGATTTGGGGTGGATATCTGATCACTCGTACTGGTGACATAGGAATTTGTTGAGAGGAATCTATAGGCATGGATCCTCCACCATTCAATCTCGTTCTCCACTTTATATACCTTTTATACTATTATGATCCTTGTTTTTAGCATTTTTAGTGTATCTCTCTTATTTGTTGAGATATTTTGTATATGTTATTTTGACACTTTTGGCATGTTGACAGTATCTCTTGTGGGGGATCTATTCTGGTGAAGTTTAGTGTTAGTTTGTCAGTGTTTGAGTAGTTATTTTGAAAACTCATATAGATTTGTATTCAGTAGTATGGGAGGGTGTGGTTTTGATTCTGTTTCTTTGGGTTTTGTGTCCTTGTCTTGTTGCCTTGGCTTTTCTTGGATTGTAACACTCTGGATTTTGTGTCCTTACCTTATTTATTTGGTTATTATTCTTAGATCATGGCACACCTATTTGCATCAATTTATTGAATTATTTTTGGTGTTTTATTTGCAAATCTGACATCACTTCGTTGACAATCTCCTTGTATGGAGCTATTTTGGTAAAGCCTAGTGTAAGTTATTTTTGAGTTTTGTAATAAAGCAGTAGATTCAAACCATAGTGCACACAAAACTTCTTCAGTATTGTACAAATTTTTTTATCCGAGCTTCTTGGGATTCCTTGTGGCGGGTTTTTACTCTCTTTACTTTGTTGTTACTAGTTTTGGGTACCTTACGTTGTCCCTTTTTCCCAATTATTGTACATGAGTACCTCATCAATCCTAGTTGTCAGGACTCATACTATGGACATTCCACTTCTATTTTGGCCCCTAGCTTCACTTAAAGGGGGGTGTTAGAGTAGGTATTCACCTTATCTCATGTTCACCTAGGTACTTTATTTACCTTTATTGTATTTATCCTCACCCACTTATGTGTGTGGATATTTCTTTTATCTTATTTATATATTAGGAGATATTATCTAGTTGTTAGGTATAGTTATTTCTTTGATCTATGGTATTGACTAGATCCTTGATGTCTAGTTCTCTCCTAAATCTATGGTCTTGACTAGTTCTTTGATGACTAGTTATTTCCTTAATTTACCACTTGATCTACGACCTTGACTAGATCTTAGATTGTTATTCCTTTCCTATACAAGCAAGGCCCATTATCATTGTATTTCATTGAGTATCATAATAAGATATGATATTGGTGCTCATTTATTTGCAAAGTTTTATGTAAAGTTATTCTGGTGAATTACTTTCATCTTATTGATCATGGTGTTTTAATAGCATCTATGTTCTTGGCTTGTTACAATTTGGTTATTGTTCCTTTTAGCTACTTCCCTCTTGTGAGAAGCTTGTCCGAGATGATGATCTTACTGATGAAGATTGTTTTGGTGACATATTCATGATGGAATATCTGAAATATTTAATGCAAGGATCGACGTCAACTGATCTATTGTATGTTAAAACTATGGAGAACTTTTGGGCTTGAAAAAATTAGCTATTCTCCCTCCATTTTATAGTCAATTCTAATATAGATATGGCTCAATCACTTGATCTTCCAAATCATGAATTTGAGTATTTAATATATTTAATGATTAAAAATTATGATGGTGGAATCCATTCTGAAGAGAATAATAAACTATTAATTAATGATTTTTTGGCTCAAGAAAAGGAGTATAACCTTCGGAACAAATATTTCAAAGGACATGTCCCCAATCTTAAACCAAAATTGTCTCTTTTGAGCAACATCGCCAAAGATGCCCCAAAAAGAGTTATGTTTAATAAATTTCCTATCAATACATCAATACCAAGTACTTATGCATCTGCCCAAGCATAAGGTTTAGTATCCCATCAGAAAATAATGTCACCCTTGCCTCTAATACAACCCTACCAAAGTATCTTTTATTTAATATGACTCAAAATATAAGTTAGATAAATATTATAGTCCCTATTGTATAATAATTAGAATTTGAGAACACGGAAAAAAATCATTTTAATACTTGGGGATGAAGGATGATATGATTGTCAATGAAATGGGTATAAATAATGTAGTAACTCCTTAAATTGTTGCTGAATTTGAGATACAAGAACACCTAGAGAACATGGAAGAACCCTTAGAAGTATATTTAGGAACATTCTTGGTAGAATCCCAAATTAATGTGGATCCCTTCTTTACCACTCTAATTTTAAAAAAGTGGATTCTTCATAATTGCATGTTTGATTCAGAAGCTTCTTGCAATATCATGCCACTAGAAGTCATGAATGAATTAGACATCAAGATAAAAAAGTACTTTTGAAAAGTGTTATGCTATGAATTCAAGAGAGGTACCTATTTTTGGATATTTCAGAAGTCTAGTAGTGTAGCTTACATCCTATCCTAGAAAATATTTAACTATGAATATGGTTATAGTTGATTTCCCTATTAAATGGGGTATGTTTTTTCTACTCCAATGGCATTTTCTAGTATGGGAGGTAGTGTTGGATGTAAATGTGTTCACATTTGTCTTCTATGAACTATATGCATTTTGCACCTTAATCAAGCTCATTTAAGAGCATAGAGTTATAATTATTTTTTATATTAGATTGTGGATATTATGAATGCTTCTTACTCCCGTAACTTATTGGATTTGTTACAGCTAGTTGGGTCCACTCCTTAGATTTATGGAGATGTTTTAATCTCCTTGCATGGATATTAGTGCACACCTTGAAGATGTCAATGTCTGGGTAAGGATTATGAATCTTGTAATGGAACACTATTCCATATTATGTGTTCTGGAGATGGAGAGAATACAAGCAGTCTCCAAATCCATATTCTTGTAATTTGCTCTTTCTTTGCAGTCTGAATGTACCATAACATTGTTGAATATGAGACATTACTCCTTGGTTTGAGAGTTGGATGAAGGCATGAGATTAAAAAAATTATTGTCAAAGGAGATTTTGAATTAGTTGTAAAGTAAGTCAGGAAATTAGAATCTCAACTAACAATTAGAGGATGTGACAATAGAAGCAACTAGTTGGAATGCCCCAAAGACAACCTCCCAGAAAACTTTAATGCATTCTTTACCATCGAAAGGCCTCTCGAGGGACACGTTCATTCTGGGCAAAAATTAGAATGTCTTATCCTCTTAGATATGGATGGATGCATATAATGGGGACACCAGCCTTATTAGAATTATCAAATCTAAGTGTTATTCAAACACTAAATGGCCAGATCTCCATTCAATATTATGCCTGGTGAATGCCCAGATTGATCCTTGAGCCGCACAACATTGGAGAACATCTTAACATATGAGTTCTCTAACCCTCATCGAGTATCAGCATACCTACATCACAAATTCATAATATTTCAAGGAATGGAGACATATTGTAGAAGGGACTATAGAGTAGTCAGACTTTTGGTACATGTTAGTCCTAGAGTCTATGTCATCCTCAAAAAAAATTCCAATAGTACATAGACCGAGTTGAGTGCAAGCCTATCTAGGCACCTAGAGATGTAAATAATTCAACTTGATAGAGGCTCCGCACAATGTCCATGAAAGATTTAGCTAGGATATAGCATGAGAAAAGAATGCAAACTAAATTTGATTCGAAATGGACTGGGAGGATACAACATGATTATCCTGACATGGTCTTATCAAGATCTAAAATACTTACAGATAATACATTAGTGTTTGCCTAGAACCACCACCTGGCTTGCAAAATAGTTGGAAATATGTTTGCTGGAGTTACCCATCCATGGTAGGACAACTCAAACATTGCTTGGACTAAGATATAACATAAATTCTATCCTCCTACCTGCATATAGACCTTAAAGAACTGTTTAATTATGTTTAGCGCCATACTAAATGTTCATATCAGACATGCCTACATAGAAAGCAATCATAGTTGCAGTGTAGGTACAATGCCCAAAATGGGCCACGCAACCTACTTCTTCCTTAGCACATCGAAAGTGATGGGAAAATTCCTCAATGATGATTCATATCCTTTCGAAAGATGTTTGAGCTCTAACACTCATTCCCATTATATATTTGTAGCCTAGAAATTTGTACTTACCCCTCGCATGCCTTTTCCTAGCTTCTTGCTACATTCTTAGAGTAGTATTGAAAAATATGCTTTGAAAGCCGACTGCAATGATTTAGTGGTGATTTTGTGACTACCACCTAGGAATGCTATCCAGTGGTTTTCCAACCACCGCCCTAGTTAGGGACACAGTTTTGTGAGCACTTATCTGTGATTTCACTAAAATGCTCACATGAAATTCATCTCACTTGAACATGACATTTTTAGATGTGCATAAGAAACATGCCACATGCTGCAGATTATTAAAGTCCCAACTTATTATGTGGCAATCTGTTCTTGCATTTGTATCATTAAATGTTGGTTTTTAAAAGATTATGAGACTGTGTCGTTGAACTTTTTTTAGTGACCTCGATTTCACAACCAAATGGCTTCAACCATTTCCCAGCTAAATTCCTATAAATACCATGCTTTTATGCAAGAAAAAACTTGAGAAAATTTATATTCTTGCTATTGCATAGATGTTTCCTTTCTTGCTGGAAATTGCCAAAGCCAATCTTAATTCAATTGTGCTTACACTCTTCCACTTACATTGTTTCCCAGTATGCGAATTCAAGTTGTTTTTGCTCCTGCATCCTTTTTTATTCTTTTCTGTTGGTTAGAACTCCCATTTTATACAAACCTTTGGACAGAAATATTGCATCTGAATTTGGCTCAACCCCACAATGACATCTTATAGCCACACTTGGGACATGTTCAAACACATATCTAGGTTTGACCGTGTTGCATGATTCATTCATGCAAATTATCAATTTTGCAGTTATCATTTAAGACTTGTTATCAAATAAGTTAGATTCTAATCCTCTGATTGCCTGAATTATCAAGTTATTCAGGACGAACCATTGTAAGAATTAGACATTTTGTTCTTCACATTTTGCCATGGAGGTTCACCTGGGAAATAACAGCGGGTCTCAGATAGTCTTGACATATTCACAATAATTGAGGTACATACATGACATTCCCCTTGAAATAATTAAATTAGTTAATAATTTAGGATTTAGATTTACAACATTTTCATAAGAATTTAGCTACATCCAACTAATTCCTTATTTTAGATTCATTTATTAAATTAGAAGCTTTGTTAAAAGTACCACAAAACAATCAAAAAGATTTCTTTACCTCCACTATTAGATTGATAATTCAAGGAATGAATGGCACATGTTAATTTCATGATATAATAAAATCCAAAATTCATTCACATCATCAATTTACATATCCCTCACCACTACTTGTGCTCACCCCTATCGGTGTATATCAGCATTCAGACAGTCTTCATGCATTCACAATTAAAGGACCACGAGAACCTAGAGATTTTGTATTCTAACTCAAAGAACCTCAAACCAAATTGAAGGTAGTACCATTATCAGGCTTTGACTAAGAGTCGTTAAAACATATAGAATATGTTCTTCTAAGATGAAATAGAGTTTCATCGGCCCAAAGAAACTAACCGAAATCGACAGTAGGCTCCACGAAGCTTTCCCACACTCATAGAAGTGTCTGAATATTGGTTGAATCAACCAATAGTACAAATCCTACCTTGGTGATCTATATGGCCATCATTAGTCTCCGAGTTTGAGACATTCCTTGGTTGTGATGCATTGGTCCCACATTCCTAACGGAGCAGAACTACTCATGGAAATTGAATAGGGATTTCAGGCTTCCATGTACATTGCAAACATACCAGTCTGATACGTCAAGATGATAGAAAAACTTAATGTGATAAACATTGTATTTGATCAGGAATTTACTCCTCCAAATGTGAGAGGGAAATCTTAATGTCATAGACAGACACTACACCTAACTCAGGCTTAGGCTCTTTAGCATTCTTATGACCATAGACGCACCACATTTGTTTACAAAAATTTACAGTTGTGATCCTGATGGACTCCCACAACCTACAGGAATGAATACCAATTGGACATTGACACCGGATTGATCACCCAATTCATCTTTGAAACCTCTCCATAGGTCACTGGGACTAGGAAATTAAAAGGAACAATAACCAGATTGTACCAAGCCAAGAACACAGATGCTAATCAAACACCACGAACAATAAGATGAAAGCAATTCACCATACTAACTTTACATAAAACCTTTACAAACAAATGAGCAGCAATATCATATATTATTATGGAACTTAATGAAATATAATGAGAATGGGCATTGCTTATATAGGCAAGGAATAACAATCTAAGAACCAGTCAATGTCGTAGATCAAGCCATAAATCATGGAAAGAACTAGTCATCAAAGAACTAGTTAAGTCCATAGATTTATGAGAGAACTAGACATCAAGGATCTATTCAATACCATAGATTAAGGAAAGATCTAGTCAATACCATAGATCAACGAAAGAACTATACCTAACAACTAGATAATATCCCCCTAATCTCTAAATAAATAAAAGGAAATATCCACACACATAAGTGGGTGAGGATAAATACAATAAAGGTAAATAAAGTACCTAGATGAACATGAGCTAAGGTAAATACCTACTCTAACACCCCCCCTCAAGTGAAGATAGGGGCAAAAATAGAAGTGTCATGCCCACAGTATGAGTCCTGACAACTAGGCCTGATGAGGTTCTCATGTACAATATATACATGAACAAATCTCGAACCAAAAGAAGGAAAGAATATTGCTATAAGGAAAGATAAAGAAGAAGAAGAAGGAATATCTTCTCACGAACACCCCCCAAGAACAACTTCTGAAACCCCAAGCATTCCACGCAACTCAAGGTAATGAGGTGATGCAAAAATCTTCGTAAATATGTCTCCAACCTGCTACTAAGTCAGAATGTACTCCAAGCAAAGAACTGGATCCTGAATGTGCTGACGAATGAAGTGGATGTGTATCTCAATATGCTTGGTCCGCTGGTGCTCAACTGGGTTGTGAGAAATGTGAATTACACTTTGGTTGTCACACCAAAGTACAGTTGGTGAATCCTGTGGGAATCTGAACTCTGTCAATAACTGGAAAAGCCAAAGAATCTACTAACTAATTGTAACTGTTGCCTTGTAATCTGCCTCTGAAGATGAAAGTGCAATAGCCTGTTGTTTTTTG
Organism: Taxus chinensis; assembly: GCA_019776745.2. Taxonomy (NCBI): domain Eukaryota; kingdom Viridiplantae; phylum Streptophyta; class Pinopsida; order Cupressales; family Taxaceae; genus Taxus; species Taxus chinensis. Next base: position 228,485,861 of record CM034147.1, on the reverse strand, counting down.
CACGCCCAAGAAACTAGAGAAGAACCAAGATAGAAAAGATATCCAGAAGTGGAACGTTTGTCATCAATAGAACCTGCCCAATCTGAATCTGTATACCCAACCAATCGATTAGAACCCCTAGTGTAATGTAGGCCAAAGTGAGAAGTGTCATACAAATAGCGCAAAATCCATTTAGCAGCTTGTCAGTGACTACTATGAGGAGAATGTGCAAACTGAGATTCAAGCCCTATTGCAAATGAAATATCAGGGTGAGTATGGGTCAAGTACATGAGACTCCCAACCAACTGATTATACAACGTATGATCACAAAGTGGTGTGGTACATGCGGAAGTAAGAGTAACCCCAGACTGAAAAGTAGATGGACTTGGCTTGCAATCAGCCATATCAAAGCACCTGAAGAAGATCATGGGTGTACTTTTGCTTACTCAAATGAATCCCTAAATCTATCTGAGAAATCTGCAAACCAAGGAAATAATGCAACAACCCAAGATCTGTCATGTCAAACTCTATAGAAAGATCCCTCTGAATACTCTGAATGTGGTAAGAAAATATGCCAGTAAGTAACAGATCATCAACATACAAGACAAGTATCACAATAGCCTCACCAACATGCTGGAGATACACTATATGATCGGAGTAGCAACAAACAAAACCAATAGATAGAAGAAAAGAATCCATCTTCTCATACCAAGCCTGAGGGAATTTTTTGAGACTGTAGAGAGACCTTCGGAGCCTACAAACAAGAGAAGAATCCTGAACAAATCTAGTCGGCTGCTCCATGTATATTTCCTCTTATAGATCTCCATGTAAAAAGGAACTCTTCATGTCCATCTAGTATATGGGCCACCCCTGTAATGTAGCAAGATAAAGTACAAGGTGGACATAATCCATCTTGGCAATGGGTGTAAAAGTCTTAGAGTAATCAATACCTTCAACTTGTGAAAAACCTTTTGCAACAAGACGAGCCTTATACTTATCAATGGACCCATCAGTTGTGTATTTGGTTCAATATACCCACTTACACCCAACCATATTTCTTACTTTAGGAAGAGATACCAAATCCCAAGTATGATTCTTCATCAAAGAAGAATACTCAGCTGTCATTGCATCATCCCACTCCTGTATCCCTTGAGCCTTTGAAAAGGACTGTGGATCCTCAGAAACTACCTGACACAAAATTCCAGAACCTATAGAATGTGCGTAATGATGCCTAATGGGTGGAAGATCCTCTATGAAATGTGTTGCCTCATAAACTGTAGTACGAGTCCACTTAGGTATAGTGACAACATCAGTGGGAATAGGATCCTCAACGGCATCTATATCCTCCTCATCAATCTCCTCAAAGAAAGGATCCTCAAGATGAGATGAAGAAGAAGAAGGAAGCATGGAAGAAGATGAAGAATCAGGACAAGTGAAGTGGTCATCAAACTAAACATGGGTTTGAAAAATAACATCATGTGTATCAGGATCTAAAAGATGATAAGCTTTCATGTCCTCACAATACCCTACAAAGATCAAGGGTTTACTCTTCTTATCCAAAGCTTATCTTTTCTTCTTTGGCACAAAGGCCCAAGCATGGCTCCCAAAGACTCAAAAACATGAGACATATGGCTTATTGTTAGACCAATCTTCCTCTAGAGTCAAATGCTTAAGCTCTCTATGTGGTGTGTGATTTTGAATGTAGTTAGCCCAATTATTTGCTTCTACCCAATAGATAGGAGGTATATCTCTAGAATGCATCATACAGTTAGCCATTTCCTTCAAAGTTCTATTCTTCCTTTCTGCTAAGCCATTCTGTTGTGGAGTATGAGGAACAAAATGTTGGTGAATAATGCCTTGAGTTGCCAAAAATTCAGAAAACTCATTGTTGAAGTACTCCCTCCCATTATCAATACGAAGGTTCTTTATGCAACTAGAAGATTGTTTCTCAACCAAAGCCTTGAAGACTTTGAAGTGTGAAAAAACATCACTTTTGTACTTGAGAAAATAAACCCAAGTACGACTCAAGAAATTATCAATAAATGTAAGTGCATACTTAGCTCCATTGAAATATGGGGTAGGAAAAAACATCAAGTCACTATGCACAAGCTCAAGTGGTGAAGAAGCTCTCTTAGACAAATTCTTAAGAAAAGGATCTTGATGTTGTTCCCTAATGCACAATCATGACAAACCCTTAAGACAAGAAACTCTAGGAAGACCATCTACCATACCATGAGTGCTCAACTTCTTCAAATATCTATAATTTAGATGTCCAAATCTTTCATGCCAAAGCTTACTCTCTAAATCTGCATGAGAAACCAATCCTGCCCCTATAGAAGAAGTGCCATCAAAACCCTCAAAGTGATATAGTCTATAATTATGATCAACAATACCCTGAACAACCAGTGAATGAGGCTCCAACAAAGTTCGTAATTTTGCTCCATGTGGTGTAAAAGTCACTATTTTTCCTTGACCAAAATGACAAAATTGATGTACATAAAGTAAATTTGTATTGATGTTAGGAACATACATTGCATCTTGGATATTTCCACCATCAAGTTGTATATCACCCTTTCCCTCAATAGAAAGGAAGGAATAATTTCCAACCTCAATTTTTGAAGTAGAACTCAAACCTAGAGAAACAAAAGACTCCTTGGAAGAATTCATGTAATGAGAAGCACCAAAATCAATGACCCAACTATTTGCAAGTGGTGACTGAGATCTCCCAATAGCATTAAGTGTTTTACCATGTTGATTAGAAGGAGGTGGCATGGATATAGAAATTTTTTGTTTCTTGACTACATCCTCTAAGGATTGCATTCATTTATAACACCTATGTTCTTCATGATTACTACCCCCACAAAAAGAGCATGAACAGCTAGACTTATTCTTGGATTTAGAAGACTCCTTGGGTTTTGAGTTGTTTTCTTTGGGTTTAGGAGCATTTTTAGATAGAGAACGTGTGGATTTGGTTTTACTATTTAGTTTTCCCTTTCCCTTAGGATTAGATGCAACTAATGTCTTTTGAGAGTTGGAAGACTCAAGGTGAGACAATTTGGATTATTCCCTAGTAAGTAAGTCTTTCACAAAATGTTTCTAAGTTAGGCATTTTGAATGTGTCACCTAAGGTATCCATACTAGAGAAAAAGGTAGAAGTAAAAATTTGGAATGGTCCTCTTAACTTGGATAGAATCAAGTAAACACACTCTTCATCTTTCTTATCTCTTCCACTCCCCTTCAACTTTGTCAACAAATGCTTCAACTTGGTAAGATAGTCTATAATTGTTGGAAAATCTTCAGGATTAAGAGAGGTGATCTCAATGCCAAGTTGTATGGCTCTCATATGATCCACCTTACCAAATAAATCCTCCAATTTCTCCCATATTTTGAAAGGACAGTCACACTTTTCCAAATGAAACAAAAGACTGTCACTTGCATAAGTTCCTATCAAACCTATACACTCATCAAATTTGCATTGGTACTGAAATTTCTCATATTCTCTAGTGAAAATTGGTTGTTCTGAAGAAGTTAAAGCCCATAATCCTTTCCACTTAATTATTGTTTCCATTCTTGGTTTCCATGTGTGGTAATTATGTGTTGTTAATGGCTCAACATGATCTAATGCAAAAGTAGATGCCATCCTTAAAAAATTACCAAGATAAATGCAAGAACCAAGCAATGCAACAAGACCCCCAAGCAATGCAACAAGAGCCCCCCTAGATTTTGGCACTTTATAATGAGTGCATGTTACAATATGGCACTTTATAACCAAAGACTCGTGGGGGCTCAAAATAAACAGTTGGAATGGAACAACCATGAAATCAATAAGTACTATTTTGTAAGGAACGGAAGTCCAAAAGTCGTAGGCTTACCGATTAGAAACTATGTTCAATGCTATTGACTTTTCCTATTTTCTACTAGTGTATGTTGTAGGTGTGCACTAAGACTGTTAAAGGAAAATGTTCTATACCTGTCAATGTCTAGATATTAGCTCTTGGCCTGTTGGGTATCTGGGACGATAGGGATAATAACTGTAAGTATCCACACACATGTGGACTGGGTGATGGCCATGCAAGATACAATTGATTTGCTTTCAGGTAAATAAAGTACCTAGGTGAACATGAGCAAAGGTAAATACCTACTCTAACAAGTTCTTTGGTCTTTTCTCAATTTTCATTGTAACAAACCAGTTATGTCAAGCCTCATTTATTCTTGGTTTTCTACCACTTTCAAGCTTCCCATTGACCTTCACAACATTTTATATGCATGTCAGCTTCTCCTCCACTAAAAAAATTAAATACAAACAATTAGCCAGATGTCCACTTTCTACATCTTGTGTAGATGTGTTGAATCTCATCTTAGATCATCCACCACAATCCATTGGCATAATGCACTACCTTCTCTTGATCCATTTCACTATATGACCAACTCAAATTTTGACAGTGCACAACTCTTCACTATATTATTTCACACCTACAGCTCATCCCTAGTAATGTTGAAGAGAAAACTTCCGGAACCTGATTTGAAAAAATCTAGATTAGTCAAACTACTAGGTATGAACTATTTCTCTACTATATTTGAGTTTGCAATTAAAATTATTAATTCCCAACAGGTGATCTTGTATTAACCCTTCCATAAACAAAGGAGACTAGTTGAATACGTATTTCCATGACATTTGAAGAGCATGACCTCTTGGAAACCTGATCTACATGATCATCACCTTACACTCGTCCACAACCCCATTGAACTCAATATTCTTCCATTGTTGTGAGGTTCATGTGAGTCTAAGGGATTTGGAATGTCAAGACATCCCTAACAAAAGGATGATTCTTCATTCACATGAAAACTGTCCAAGTAATCTGGACGCAATGCATGTAGAAGAGATATATAAGAAGCCTTTCTGAGCTATGTCGATCTAAATTTCCTAGTGAGATTATGGCAGAAAAATTAATAAAAGATCACCCTCAGTCACTTCTTGTATTTATTCTTCCATATTGCTCACATCATCCCACAGGTCATGGAATCATATAGGAATGGAGGCTAGGAGGATACTTCCACTGCTACAAGGAAATTTGATCTACAGACAGTTCCAACTAATCATTTCTTATTTAATCATAGAAGTTTTGGCCATGATAGCAGCTAACATACATCCTTTCCCTAATATTTTAGCCAGTTCAGGTCATATTATGCTTGCAACATGAAAATCAAAGTGTAAAGTTTCACTTCTTACAAACCTAAATACACACCACTTAGTTCTTTGGTTCTCTACCCACCTCGCAAAGATGGAGAGTTCTTTGGTTCTCTACCCACCTCAAAAAGATGGAGAGATTGTATCTATCCCAGAATTGTGCCTTACTCTAATACCAAATGATTCAGTCATGGTTAAGGGTCCCAGTGAAGGGATGGTTAATCTCATATAGCCTTAACAAATGTATGTAAGGAAAATTCATAGCAACTCAAACATCTTATGAAAGGATGTGAATCATCATTGCAGACTTTTGTAACTATTTTCTAATAATTTAGGACATGTAAATTTTAGTGTGTACAACCACCTTTGGTATTTCCCCCATGCTACATATAGATACCCTCCACAAGAATCATCTGGTAGTGTGTTCTCAAATTCCATGCCATCAAGAAATGCAACGTTCCCTAGCTATGTGCCTTAACATCCATATCAAAGTAATCTTCTCCCTTACATGCACACATATTCTAAATCACCAAAAAGGGACATGTAATCTTATCCAAGCCCATATGGTCAGCCACAGGGGATTTCTTATGCTCCAATGAATGTATATGCTACACCATTCCAACAACAAATTCCACCTATATTTTCCCAACACATACCATCAATGGTTGAGTCTTACAAAGTAAGCACCTATTCAGAATATCTAAACGAACCTCTTAACTTCTATATATGGAATTTCCTGCTCCCAAGACCTCTCCTAAACCTTCCAAAATTTAAAGAACAAGGAAATCATAATGCACACATAAGGGCGCATGCAACTTCCATTCAAGAGCTGCTCTCATGGGATGTGGTTATTGTAAAAATATTCCCTAAGATGCTAAAAGGTATTACTCTCGACTGGTATTATAGAATACTAGAGGCTTCGATACATTATTTCAAGAAGCTTGTGTCTGATTTTATTAAATCTTTTGACATGAACAAGCTTTTGAGAACATGAATCATAGAATTCCTCCATATCAAAAAAGAGCACAATGATTCTGCTACCCATTTCATCCAAAGATGGCAGCATGTCCTTTATTCTTCAGAAAGCACTCATAACATGCAGAAAATAGATCTTTATGATCTATTCCTTCAATCCCTTAATAGGGAAACAAAGGAAGAAATACAAAATTTTCCATTGAGGAACTACGAAGAAGTATTGGAGGGTGCTCTCTAAATTGATCAAGAATCTATAGACAGTGGTCGCAAGAACTATGGAATGAATGAGAGATTGATCACTTCCAACCATGGTAACTTCAGCTACCCTAATAACACAAATAAAAATGAGGGACCAAAGGTCCTTAAAAATAATTGTGGGGTTATAACTGATGGTGTTACTGATCAGGTGAAATAACCAGATGTTATTAGCACCCCCAATAAAAACACTAGTAACAACAACAATGTAAACAATAATAACCAAAGAAATAAAAAAATTTCTCGTATGGTCAATATTTAGGATGTCGACCATCCTCAACAACAACCAAAAAATAAATAAGTTCAATAAGTGCAGGCCCAAGGCCCTAGTCAATACATAGGAGGGTACTAAACCAAGCTCAAAATCAGGGGCAATGGGCTCTAAAATTCAATTATAACAATCAACAATTCAATAACAATCAAAACATTAGACCACAAAAAAATACAAATAAATACTTTGGGATTATAAACCTGATCTATATTGTGGATTTCATAGAGTCTGAGGACACGATGCCAGGAATTTCTGAGATTGTAATAAGTTTTTATCACAACGCTATCTATGAAGAGTGTTATGTAAAATATCAATCATTTCTTAAAACCACCAAGACCAACAATTTCAAAATACTAGGATGGTTCATAATCCTGAGAAGACACCCATGAATAATTTTATAGGTACCATTGAAGTAAATTATGACTAAAGTTATCTCAACTCTCAATATGTTGATGCAGCCATAGTCAAATATCAACAAAAGACTGCACATAAAGACCTCGCCCAATAGCCTAAAGAATCATCTCAAGAAGTGATGTTTATTAAGGATGCCTTTAAATCATCCTCTAGCGATCAACTGAACAAAGATTTGTCCCCACCACTGAAGGCTCAACCTAAGGAGAGATATTCTCAACGTATGAAAAAATTTCCTCAAATCATTAAATCTTCAACCATTTGTCCCATATTCTCAACTTGCAAAAACCATTATAAGAACTTCACTTTCTCATTGAGTCACCTTATTAGAATTCCCTCTACTTCTCTGGACAAATATACTTTTAATCAACAATCGTTGTCCAGAACCATAGATGATAAGCATATAGCATGTATAATGTCTACCCCCCTTTTGCATCCTGAAAGAGATGTTGGATTCCTGCTCGACATCAGCACAGATGCCCACATACATTTAGATAACTCTTCGCGACCACAAGATCTTGTTAGTCCCAAATTTAGCATGCCTTCAACAACAAAGCTAAAGCATGCGATCAATTGTTCGATGGGGAAATGGTCAACATAGTTCCCCTAATCTTGAAGTGACAACAAAGACAATAAACTTTATCTTGAGAAACTCAATTGCACCTTAACACAAAACACACTAAGAGGCTATGACAACCTCAAAATAACGTCAATTATAACTATAGTGTTTTTAGTCACCCTTGGACCTAAGACCTATCTAACTAAATTTAATATTATATATCAGGAAACTAACTACAATATAATCCTCGATCATCCTGATGAACTCATGGCATGATGGTGATTCCTAAGAAACCATTTTTTTAGGAATTCATCATTCCAACATTTGCGGAAGGTTTTTGTGGCTCAGGGAGATCCAAAGCTCTGTGACATACATCTAGAAAACCCAATTGCAGAGGCCATAAATTCATTCATCCAGTATTAGATTCAAAGAAAGAGAAATGGCTTAAAAAAACCTACAAGCTCAAACCTAGAAGAAAAGTTGGTTCCCACAATGGAACATGAAACTACGGGTTTGATTGAAGGAGTTCATGTTGTAAAGGATGAAAATGTAATTATTGAGACAATTTCAAAAGCTACAATAACAAAAATAGTCAAGTTGATGGAAAATAACATACCCTTTCTACCTCCATTTGATCCCATGCGTATAGGAAATGCCTTGGGACTCAGGTCTCTCCTTTCTAATGAAGTATGCATGCTAGAGGTCTTAGAAGCAAAGGAGGAGGATGCTAAATATTATCCAATGTTAGTCTTCCCAAGTTAATGTTGGACTTTAAATTACGACGGAGTAAAGTGTCACTTTGGTTTTGGGGCAGGCATGATTCTTACCTCTCCTTAAAGGAATGTCATGCCTTTTACCTTTAAGTTGAACTTTTAATGTACGAATAATGGTGTAAAATACAAGGCTATCCTTCTTGGTTTCATTATATCCAAAAGGATGGGTGCTCATAACATTAGGGTGTTAGGAAATTCACAACTAATCAAAAATCAAGTATCTGAAGTTTATCAGGCTAGGGCTGAGCACTTACAACTATTTAAAAGAATTGTCTTGGAATTAAGTAAGGACTTTGATTTCATTTCAATTGAAGCTATAACTCGAGAATGAAATATTTTAGCTGATTCTATTGCAACCTCTTCATCTCACTTCACTCCAAGCAAATAGTTAGAAGAAACAAGCTTTACAGATTCGATTTGTGTAAAGCCTTTGGTTTGCAAGATGCCAACAACTTCGATTCTAGCCTAGGTAGAAGCTAAGAATGATCTCTTCACCCTCAACTACACTGAAAATGATGAAGAAATCCTAGGGTACCTAAATTCTTATAGGGATTTACATCCCGCTTAACATAAGATTGTATTTTCTTTTGTTCCTCACTCTTCCTCCAACTTTAGAGATCCCACAATGGAACCTTCCTCCGTGGAGGGTATTGAGGTCTATGAGGTAGAAGTAGATGGGAAATTAGAGGTACCTCTAGCCTCGTCTAAATTTTAAGAGGGTAATGCCTCTTTAGTTGAAGTAACAATTGATATAAACATCAGGATGGAGGAGGAACAAATTTTTTTGAAGTTAGGATCTTTTCTAATTCCGAAGGAAATAGAGATACACACAAAAATTCTTAAGGAAAATTCAAAAGATTTTTTGTTTAGCTACAAGGAAATGACATGAATTTCTCTTCATGTTGTAGTTCATAATCTCATCACTAAACTAGATGCTAAGCCTATTAAGAAGAAGTCAAGGCCCATGAAGCCTAAAGTGGCTCTCATGGTAAAAGAAGAAGTGATGAAACTCCTACAGGTGGGGTTTATCAAACTATTTGACTACTAACGGTGAGTATCCAACATCTTCCTTGTTCTCAAGAAAAATGGAAACATCTCTATTTGCATTGACTTCTGGGATATTAACAAAGCAAATCCCAAGGAGGATTTCTGACTTCCATCTATTTATGTTATTATTGACTCAATTACTGGATATAAATTGTTGTCCTTTATGGATGGGTTTTCTGGATACAACTAAATCAAGATCTCTAAGAAGATCATACCCTAATCACATTTATCACTCCTTGGGGAACCTACTATTATGTAGTCATGTTGTTTAAACTTTAAAAATGTAGGAGAAACTTACCAACGGGCCATGACTTACATATTCCATGATCTTATTCATAAGATGTTGGAATCCTACATTGACGATCTCTAGGCTAAGGCCAAAAATCACTCCAATAACCATAAAGTGCTTCATGTCATCCCTTCTCATTTAATCAAATACAGTGTCACTCTAAATCCAGAAAAATGTGTTTTTAGTGTGACAAGAGGAAAATTACTAGGGTACACTATCTCCTCATGAGGGATTGATGTAGATCCATCCAAAATCTGAGTAGTATTAGAAATTATCCCGCCATCAGACGAGTATAGAATTAGATCTTTTCTCAGGAATATTGGTGCAAACCAAAGGTTCATCCCTGATTTGACCTTTTCTATTCATCTAATAAACGGTTTGTTGAATAATTATTTCTATAGTGATTGGATGGAAGAGTGTAATGAGGAATTTGAGACATGATATACTCAAGAAGAGAAAGCATGCCTTGCTATAGTTTTTGCAACAAAGTGGTTAAGAAACTACATGCTTAACCGAGAAACAAGATTTATCGTTAAGATGGATCATTTGCAGACATTTCTCACCCAAGGGCCTTTATCTAAGAAAGTTGCACATTTTATAACTCTAATGGTCAAGTTTGAGCTAACCTTTATTAATCAAATTTTTTTCAAAGGAAAAATCATTACAGACTATTTAGCTAACAACCCATTAGATGGATGTGATCTAGTTAATTTGGAATTCCATGATGAATGCATCCATTATGTCAAAATCAAACCCCCTATTTCTACATGTGCATGGTACACTGACATTATTAATTTCATAGTGGATCATTCATACCATGAAGGGGAAACATTGCAACAGAGAAGATAGCTACGCATCATAGCCACCAAGTATGTAATCTTGGAGAAACTGCTTTATCGTAGAGCCTTTTATGGAAAGTTGCTAAGAAGTGTTGATAAACAAGGATCTGAAAACATTCTTTATGAATCTTAGTGTGGAGTATGTGGAGGTCACTTCAGAGACCATTCCATTTCTCATAAGATACATTGGATGGGATACTTTTGACCCACATTAGAATAAGACACGATAGAGTTTGTGTGAAAATACAATAAATATCAAGATTTCTCCCACGAGATACACATACCGGCATAGGTTCTACAACCAATTGTAGCACCATGTCCCTTTTCCATGTGGTGCCTAGATTTGATAGGGAAATTGTCTCCTTCATCAATAGATAACCATAACTTCATAATCACGGCCAAAAGATACTTTGATAAGTGGGTGGAGGTCATTCCTCTTACTACCGTACATGGATGTGTAATCGCTAATTTCATTCTGAACCAAATACTTCGTATGTATGGGGTCCCATAAGTCATTATCTATGATAATGGCACGTATTTCCAAAATGTGGAAGTGTATTAACTATGTGAAAAGCTCAAAATTAATCACCATATGGCTTCTCTCTATTATCCTCATGACAATGGACAAGTTGAGGCTAAAAAAAAGACGTTAAACTCCATTCTCCTTAATATTATAAAGGAGAATAAATGAAATTGGCACTAAAATCTCTTTTTGGCCTTGTAGGCCTATCAAACATCGGTAAAAAAGCTAATGGTGGCAACCCCCTTTTCTTTGGTATTTGATGCAGAAGTGGTTTTACCACTTGAAGTTGAAATACCTAGTCTTTGTATCTCACTGCAAGGAATTCTGGGAGAAGAAGGCTATCGAGAGGCATGAATTTGTTAATTAGAAACCCTCGATGAATCTAGGCTCAATGTTGAAGAATGACATAGAGTTTACGCTAACTGAATGGATCGATAGTATAATAATAAATTCTATGAGTATGAAATATGTGAGGGAAATCTGGTATTGAGACTCAATAGTTAAATAAACAAAAATACCGACGAAGGAAGGAAGTTCAATCCCAAGTGTTTGGGTCCATATTGAGTCATCGAGGACTACAAGAATGGGGCATATCATCTGTGTACACTAGAGGGTGACGAATTTGACAAGTCCATCAAATATTTTCACCTAAAGAGATACTACATATGATTCAATCACATTTCTATATTTACATTACTGCATCTGCACTGCATTCTCATTTACCAACTCATTTCATAAAGTTTGTAATCAAGGGATTTATTCTTATAGAAATTCCTAGAAACTTCTAGAAATATTGGAAAAACATTGAAATCGTATCTCCTCAAATTTTCATAGTATCATCAATTGTTTATGAATCATTGTATCAATTAAAACAAGATAAGACAAATCTTCTACAGTAACCATACCAAGGCCTGCATACTTGGTTCTTCTCATAATTTCTTCTAGATTTGGTGTTTCTTCCTATATTATGTTCTAGAAGCTTCATGGTGTCACATCTATCCCTTATACATATCTTTGGAAATAATAAAATTCTAAACATTTTACCTAGATATATGTGTCAAATGCAAATGAATAGAAAAAATGTATTTATACAATTATATGAACCACCAACTTTCGGTGTTGATATCGTGTCTCTTACTAGTAGCATGAGGTTGGGAAAAGAGAGAAGTTCCCTTACTCACCTTTTCCTTGTCCTTGGTGATGAGCCCAAGCTTCCTACAGATAGCATGGGGCAAGGTGTAAGGGGTATTTATAAACAAATTAGAAAGTTAAAAGAAATTTATTCAATATAGGAAGATGTAAAATCATAAAACCAAATAAAATTGAGTTAGATGTTTAAATCCCAAGAGTGTTTAAAACCTTAAACCATATTTTTTAAACCAAGTTTCCATCTACGGATCAAAGTCTAGATAAAATAGAAAGCAATTCACATTTTAAGTTATGTAGAAAAATTGAGTAGAATGAGGTCGTAGGTTCTCAATTTGGTTTTGCCAAATCCTTGTCTTTCTCTCACAATTACCATTCGAAAAATTTGTATAACTTGTGTCCCTTTTGGGTCTTAGTGTTGATCCCTCAAATATTACTGGTTGCATGGGGTTATGAGTGGGGAAAGTTTGTTCTATTATCATATCACATTTTTCCAAAAAAATAAGAAGTATCGAAAATTACGTAAAGAAACTAAATTTCAATATTATATTGTACTTGCATCATCATATATCAGCATTGGGTTTTTTTATAAAAAATCATTCTATTAGCATTCATCATCCATTGCATAGATTCTAAAAAAGTGTCAAAACCAAAAATTCTAAATGTCTAGAGTGCACATGTGAATAAAACCATTGATAGAAGTTAACTCTATGAGATTAATAGCTGACCAAAAAGATGTATCTGTATATATATCATGGAATATGTTTGAGTACAATGCTATCAAGAATTAGACATTCTCAAAACACTCACGGTGAGCCCAAACATAAAAATAAAACATATAAGTGCTTCACAAAATGGAAACAAAGTAAAAATGGCTCAATAGCCTATAAGTCTGTGTGGGGCCCATAAGAATGTACATGCCTAACTTTGGGGCTCCTACTATGGCTCTGATGGCATGAGTGCACTAAGTGGTGTGAGTGACCATGAGAATGACCATTATTCATGGTCTCACTGCAGCTCCTCCTCATCGGTTCTCTCTCCCTCTCATCCACCTTGTAACCTACAACTCTAGTCTTTCTATACATAACCATCTTTGTCACATTCTAGAGAGGCAGAAAAACCTCAGTGGGGCAGCCAGCCTACAAAGGATTCCCACATCCTCCAAGAAAATGTTCTCTCATCTTCCCCATGGGAAGCAAAAAAGTGTCCATGCAGACTCGATGAATAAGGTCTCGGCACTCCTCAGTGTTTACTACAAGACAAAGAAATAGTGGCGAGTTAGAAAATTAAACAAGTAAAAAAGAAATACAAATAATAGCAACTAAAATTTCTAAAACTAAAAAATTCAAGGAAAGAACAAAATCACATCCTCAGTTCATCGGGCACCCATGTAGGGTCTGTTTACACGTCTGTTATGATTGCTACGGGGTCTCATTGTCTCTCCTCTGCTAAAGGTAACCCAATGTCCTATAATGGACTCCTCATCTCCTCCCTCATCTTGAAGGAGGGGACCATCAGAGACTAAGGTCTCCATCTCGATGTCTTCCTCATCCTTCTCAACCACAGATCTCGCTAAGGTACTATGCAACATAAGGTCACTCTCCTCCTCCTCCTCCATGTGAAATACCACACCATTCTCACCACGCAATCCCTCATCATCTAACTCGTCTTCAGTATCCTAATCATCAATCTCCTCACCACCTGATTCCTCTTCAGTATCGTCCCCTATCTCCTCCTTAGAATTGGAGTCTATATCTATAGGTAACTCATCCCTGATGTGATTGGGTGTGGCCTTGATCTGAATTAAAGGTGCATGAGTGGCACCAGCTTCCCGTCGGGCATGAAAAACCTACCTAACTACAATGCACACTCCTAGAGCCACCACTGTTTAACCGATATCTCCACTAAGGCCCTTTCAAGCCTCCATGAGACTCTTGAATATAGGTCTCATGGGGGGAAGCATATCAATGTAAGGAAGACCGAACTGTTGAGGAACTCATTCAAATGGGTGAATCTCAACCTTCGCCATCCTATAAACTAACTGACTAGTAGTCGCAGAAGATACCACTATAGTCTTGTCTTATGCCCAAACTCTTTCCATGTCACGGTAGGGAGTGGAAACTAAGTCATCGCTAGTTAATGAAGCCACTTGTTAATATGGCCCTCTTATCACTGACATCCTGGACCATTTGGAGGCCCTAATGGCCTCCATATCCTGTACTGGACATCCCCTCTTAAAGTGGTAATGTTCTCACACACCCAACTCATTACGAGTGTCGAATGGATGAGAGAATGACCCTGTAAATGAACCACTAGGTATAAGTCATGGTAGGTGGTCCTAAGGATCTTGGGTCATCTATCATAAATGTGGCCATGTGCCTCAATCTATGTGATAATAGGAGCCTAGTAGTAAAGCAATGTATCCCCCCCTTGTCCTCTATCAACCGCGAATCCAAAACACCCATGATAGCTTTGTGGATATTGGGGATATGGGTGGTGGTAATAGATCAAACCTTCATACCCTTCTTAGAACCAAATGACACTATGACGTCACTAATGTAAGTATTCCACAAGGTCATCGTGGATTGAGATCATTCTATCTCAAGATTTTTCATCCTCCCAAGTATCATAACTCCAAGTATCTGATACACATCCTCTAATGTAATCTTTCACTCACCCATGTAACCTAGCAACCAAAAGGCATTCTGGTTGGTGTCCCAATACAAAAACAATTCACAAATAATATGACTGGAAGGAGTAACATGGGGAACCTGATCAATCCTCATTTTCCCTGATCTCAGTAGTCTATTGATCTCATCCTGTGTTAGCTGATCAAGGATCTTAGGGAACCAGTCACATTCTCGCTCACAACTCCATCGGATTTAATCCTCCTTCTTGTACATCCCCTAAAACACAAAAAAAGATCAATTCAGTGAAATATTCAATAGGCAACCTCATCAAAAACATCGTAAAACATAAAAAATCTAAAAAAAAAAATTGGACTTAAAAATAAGTATTTATGCATTCTGTTGAAAACTATCACCCTATGCAGAGTAACAGTTTTTTTTATCATTTGCTTTCTAGGTCGGCAGTATTCTAATTACCACCCTAACAGGGTGACTATCTTGTAACCATCACCATGTTCAGGGAGGCGATCCTAATCAGTAGCACCGTACAATGTTATCACCTTAAAAATATCACAAAAACACAAAAAATTATCATTTTTCATGAAAAAACATACTTCCCTATAGGTACCCCATCTAGAGACTAGTTTAAAACAAGAAATTTCAAAAATAACTGCTCCTAGGAAAATATTTCAACATTTTTATATTTTAGTTTTTAAAATAAAAAAATGATGAAAACCTACCTTAGACCGGGCGTCTTGATCTCTCTCTTGTGGAAGCATGATCATTGTCTCGCAACGATCATTTTCGATGTACTCTCGTGAAAAACGGTCTCTATTGGTCCAAAGCTCAAAAATAGCTAGTCAAATATGCGTAAATGAATTGAAAAATGAACTTGTTATATATATATATATATATATATATATATAGTTTTACACCTCTTCATGGATAAAACACTTCTCTGAGAGGGAAATATGTACACACCCAAAATTTTATGTGCTACATTGTTGGAAAACATCTATAAAAATCCCTAATGATGATTCATATCCTTTCGGAAGATGTTTGAGCTCCAAAACCCATTCATTGTATATATTTGTAACCTAGACATCGCTACTTAACCCTCGCATGGGTTTTCCTAGCTTCCCACTACATTTCAAAGTAGTTTTAACCTTTAGTGTCAAAAAAGCTACCCTAATTGGGTGGCGGTTTTGTGACCACCACCCAGGTAGAGCGGTGGTTTTGAAACCGCCGCCTTAGGTAGGGTGGCGGTCTAGAAACCACTACCCTCCACAGGGCAGTGGTCATATCCATATTTTCTAGAGAGTTCACTCACATTTTGATGTGGAATTATCTCACTTAACTTTCATTTTTAGATGCGTTGTTTATCCGTTTTAGATGATTCCAAGGCCCAAATTCCTTATGGATATCTATTCTTTCACTTCTATTTGTGATTGATTGTTGTTAATATTTAAAATTCCCTCTTCACTTTTGTTATGTCCTCCTTTGGCTGCCAAATGTCTTGAACCATTTCCCATTTAAATTCCTATAAACACCATACTTGTGTGTAATAAAAACTTGGAGAAAATTTGTATTCTTACTATTGCAAAGTACCTTTCTTGCTAGAAATTTCTAAAACCAATCTTTGTTTAATTATGATTACACTCTTCCATTTGCATTTCTTCCCAGACTGCCAATTCAAGATATTGTTTCTCCCACATCCTTCTTCTTCTATTGTTGCTGCATTCCCATCCATTGAACTCACATGGACACAAATATTGAAAGGATAAACTTAGGGGACAATACTCTTACAACCAGATTTGCCACAGTTCTTACAATATCTAGGTTGCAGGTGTTGTTTGATTCATTCATGCAAATTATCAATTCTAAAGTTTTCATTTCAAAATTTATATCAAATATAGTAGATAAATCATTTCATTGTTTCAATTATCAAGTTATTAGTAGATCAGATCAAATTAGAAGTTTGTTCTTCAACATTGCTAGGGAGGTTGCAGGGAATAATAGCTTTTCTAAGGCTTTGATTTATTCTCTATTTCTGAGGTAAGATTAAAGTTTTTTTGAAATATTTCAATTAGTTAATTTTTTAGGATTTATATTTACACCATTTGCTCAAGCATTTAACTACACATGGCTAATTTCTTATTTTAGATTTATTTATTAGATTAGAAGTTTTGTTAAAAATACCAGCAAACAATCAAAAATATTTTATTTTCTAGATTAGTTGTTTTATTTCTCTTGTTCATTCATATATCAAAAAATACCAAAAACATAGTTTTCTTTGTTAGATCAATGTATAAGTTTCATGTATGACAATTATAGGACCTAGAGAACCTAGAGATTTTGTATTCAAAATGTTAGTGCCTCAATCGAATTTAGAGGTACCATTAGCATACATTGACCAAGGTCTTAGGTTGTATGTTTTTAAGACAACTAGAGACATAGAAAGAATCATCAGACAACTAGACACATTAAACATTGAATATGATAAAGCGTTTGAGTATTGGTGAAATCAAGAAAATTACATATTACCATCAAAGGTCCACAGTAAGAGAATTTTTTTGGCTATGATCCATTGGTCCCATAACCAATTAGACCATAACTAATCACATTCATTGATATGGTACTCCTTCTTATCCTCAAAACTGCGACCTGATATGTTAAGAGGATATAACAACTCAATGTGCTAAAGATTGCACCCGATCAAGATTATGAGTAGATTTCCTAACCTCCCTTCAGCTTATGCTCTTGATCATTATTATGACCATAGAGGGACCACAACCAAAAGTAATTTATGGTTGTGATCCTATGGTTCCCCAACTAAATTGAACCAAATACCAAGTGGAAATAGACATCAGATTGAGACCATTTGTCTTTCAAACCTCTCCATTGCCAGCAAAAATCATTATACAATTGAATGTTCTACATGAAGAATCTCATTGAGCCCTCTCAATTTGAATCAAACCCACCAACCATCCATATAGCTTAACAGAATCGTGCCTCTCACTTTTGATTTTTCCATCACCTTGTCTAGACAGATTTACGAGGTCCCATTTAGTTTCCCATGAGTTCCAAAACCAATAGACAAGATATCTCTGGAGCTTGATATTCACTGGAGTCTCTGTGTTTCCATACTTTATAATTTATCTATTTAAGCCACCCAAGTTAGAGAGGATTTCATCATGCTTGATGAGCATATCCCACCATTGTAAGTTAGACGCATTACATTTCCTTAATAACCTATCCACACACTATTTTCCATTAGCATATTCATTACCATCCACATCAGCTACCTCAGCATAACCTCGGGGATTCGAGTATGGTTAAAGTTTGTGTGTCAATTTTCTATTGTATAGTGTGCAAGTTTCATGATATGTCAGTATTCTAGTGTGAAAGTTGTGTATTTTTTTGGAAAGCATTGGGTGTTTTTCCTCTCCAAATCCTTAACCAAAGGATTAGGAATCTGGTCTTTGTTCTTTTGGCACCCAGAAGGGGTACCCATCACTGAGTAGGATCCATTGTTGGTGCTCAATCTAGATCACTATATTAATTTTGTATTTTCCTAGATTATCCATAGATGTAACCATTCTATGTGTTTCATATTTTTCCCCTTTCTTCAAAATTCTAGTTTGAGTAAAGGAGAATTGTAAATTTGTAATAAATTTGGTGCCTTGTAAAAATAAAAAATAAAGGATCCTATAGAAATTTTGAAGGACTAACACGATAATAATTCCTCACAGAGTGGTTAATGTACTGGTTGATTAAAGCATAAAAAATTTAGACTTGCGGGTGATCAAGATATGTTTACATATTTTACAAAGGTAAAAAACATGCAATCAACACTGACTGAAAAATTTAAAATTGACTTAGTCATTTAAAAAAAATATGGGACGTTTAAATAGTCATTAAAGATATGCACCACCAAGCAATTCAAATGCCCGCAAAGGAAAGGATAACTAGCGGGATTTCGGTCCTCTCTAAGCCATTCAAGTTTCATAGACTTCAATTCTGCGGAATGTACCAAATTCATATGATTTCATGTCCATAGAGAGGAAGAAAAAGTGAGGGGAATTAGATTAATGGTTGATGGTGGAGAAGCATCACCATTCTGGTGGATGGCGAGTAGTTTGGCTCCGAAAGATCTCTAGTTTGTAGAGTGAATATAGTTTAATTAGGCTTTAGGTGTAGGTGGTCTATAAGCTAAATGTTGATATTTGGAAACATTTCTATAAATCAAATGGTGAATTATTTGCAGATAGAATTTGCGATGTGAATTACCAACCCTACAACCAATGAAAAGATAACATAAAATAAATATAACTTGACACTACAAAACCACAAAGGTGCATGGAGATTTCTCATTGGTTTATGATTCGCATACTGATAAGACTGACATTTCTAGTAGTGTGGAGATTTCTCACTGGTTTATTCTTCACACTCTAATAATTTTTTTGTAAATGACTATGAATTGCAAAGTAACCATGGAGATTCCTTATTAGCTCACATTTCATGACAGTTAGTCAAGGTTATTAAATATATTGAAAAATGTGAGGAGTGTAGATTATTCTCATTGGCTCACATTTTGCAGAAATTTATCAAGGTTATCAAACACTCTTACACTACAAAGGTGCATGTAGATTTCTCATTAACTCATTCTTCGTGGTGGACAATACAAGTAAAAGCATAGTTTGAAATTGTGAAGGAGCATGGAGATTTCTCATTGGCTCACGTTTGATAGTTTCTACTAAAAATAAGACAAAAGTATGAGAAGGTGAAGGTGCATGACATTTTCTTATTGGATCACATTTCTCAATGGAACATAGATACAAATAAAGCCACATTACAAAGAAAAAGGTTAGGGAAGGATAAATGTAGGCAAAACTTGACTCTGTAGCCAACAAGAGACCAACATATGGCAGTGAAGGCATGCAATCAATCCTAAAATACTAACAAAAAATCAAGTATTTTTAGTTAGACAAAGTACATTCCCTCTTTGATTAAATATCTTTCTTTACAAACAAAGAGAAGATTCACTCGCTATTTGGGGGGGATCGAATTGTAAGAACGTACCAAATTTGTATAAACATGGGGTCTTGTCCTCATATTAGATGATGAGATGTATTAATTTCCTTCATAAAAAATCATACTTTTTATTTTGATAAGACAATTATAGCTATGTCCATGTATTTCCTAAGTACATTGTTGAAAATCATTATTACAACTATGAGCTTTTGGCATAATGACTAATTAATATATTTATACATAGTCATAATGATTTTGACATTATGTGTGCATTTATTCATGTTATTCTAATAAATGTTTTGAATTATTATATGTGTTTATGCCACTTTTGGTTGTGAGAAAATTTCCATATGCAGTGAAGGAACTTGTACACAAAAACTCATCTGCAGTCAAATAACTTGTCTAAAGAAACTCTTATGTAGCATAAAGAAATCATTCACAACAAAGAGCTTGCATTTATGAAAAATGAAGTGATGGCTCTCAAGTCCTTACATGCCATTGAAGAAGTAGTTACAATAATAATGTGGAAACCTGGGAAACAAATTACCCTTTATTCTGTCATTGATAAATAAATAGTGAAGAATTGATTGTTATATTAACACTTGTTGTGTGTTTCGTGAAGAAATTATGGTTATTCAAAAACTTTTTTTGTATTTCATACATGTGTCGAATCTCTCACTTGTTTTGTTTAATTCTCCTTGTTGTATTATTCTTATTCTCATGTGTTGTAAATGATAAAGTATAAAGGAAAGTCCTGGTGCCTTTTAATAATTCATTCAGATAAGATATTAATTTATAGATTTAGATTTGGATTTAGAGAAAGACATTACTCTAACATTTTGTTCTTGGATGTAATGTTTTATGCAATTCAATAGAGAAATCTGAGTTTTCATTTATTTTTTAGTTACAGAGTTAGGAAGGCATTAGCACCCAAGTAAGGGCCAACATGAGGTCTTCTAAATCCCCTCCAGTGTTTCATTTCATGCATATTTACTTAGGAACTATCTAATTTCTGAACCTACAAATTTTATTCAGTAATATCAGTTAGCACTAGTTCATTTTCAAATTTCAATTTTATTTTACTTTCAACATTGTTATGTGAAAGTTATTTCCTTTCCAACCTCCTAGATCAACTATAACTTTGCAAACATCATCTGCAATATTTGAAGTCTACGCTCCCTAGTGTGATAATTAAATGATTTTAACTCAATGTACATCATATTAATTGTTACATGTTGATTTACACCGCCATTTTTTGTTCCATTGTTAGGGATATTGCCAAGTTATAGTAGTTTATGTAGTTTTTCATTTATGAATTTATTTGAGAAAACTAGGTTGTATAAATTCCACCTTCAAACCCCCCCACTAATGAATGTTTATTGAGTTGACTTATGTGATGTATGCACCATCGTAGGGATTCCCATGGTAGATTACTACCCAATAATTAAATAGAACACTCCCTTCCAAGTGAGACTTCAAAGGTAGTCTCTGAACAACCAAAATTGGAAGAGGAGGTGAATAAAAATATGGAAGAAGAAGAAATAAACACATTTTAGTTTGTTATTTCCAATAAGAAACGACTTTCTTAAATGAAGAACATATCTCCGTCATCTCTTCCTAACTTTCATGGATCTATGACTAAGTACACAGACACTTTCTTGTTATATTTTTATATCTTATGCAGGAGTTATGAATACACAAATAGTGCAAAAAATATGAATTTGTTCCTTGCTAAAATCAAGGATATTGCATTGAGATGGTTTATGGGCCTAGGAAAAGAAGTTGTTATTACCTGACAACAGAGGAAGGAGAAGTTTTTGACCAAGTACAAAGAGTATTGCAGGCCAAGTAGAAGAGGAGGAGAAGAACAATTCAAGATGGCATAGAAGGAAGGTGAGCCACTAGACGATTACCTAGAGAGATTACTATTTTGTGTTCAAAAGTAATGACACATAATATTACCTTTCGAGTTTGTAAAGTTACTTTTCTTAAAAGGAATCGGTGAGGAAGATATGGATGATTTTTCCACACTTAATAGGATCTAGATACATCTATAAATCAAATCTTGAAGAAATTTGTGAAGCCTGCAGGAACTATTCTAGAGAAACCATGAAAATAATAAGAAGTGCTAGATAAAAGGGTGGAGTAATTTCCAAAGGAATTAGGGAAATATCCAAATCACAAATTACAAACATGTTTAAGAACATGAAACAAGAAATATTTAATGAAATGGCCATCCATGTTGATGCTTTACATGAAAATAAGAAGAGAGAGGATGTAGAGGTAGCACTTGCACAGTTCTACCAATCTTGTAGAAGAAATAAAGCTGATTGCAAATGGAGGCGACTGGACAACATTACATAAGTAAAGGAGGCTTAACTAGATTTCAAAATGATAGAAATGGAGGATGGGAAAATTTTCTAAGTTTTCTAAAGTAAGACATAGATGACAAGATAAGGAAATATGTTACAATATCCCATGCCATATTTTCAAAAGTCGGCTAGTAGTTTATATAACAATATGCAACCCCACCTTGGGCTAGTACTCAACAAGGTTGGGCTCCTTACCCTAGCTGATATTATTGAACCTTGGTCTTTGGTGTTTTCATTAATGTCAAGTTGAATTGATAAAAAAGGATTTAATGGTGGATTGAAGCTCTATCAAAGGCATTAAGGTTAATTAGTAGTACCTTCTCAGTGGTTCATTAAGCATTCATGATGGTTTAAGAAAGTTTTTATACTTTGCAGGCCTGGTTTGTGAAGCAGGAGTCTATTGGAAGCATGGAAATGGTTAGTATCACTAGATCAGAGGTTTTACAGGCTATATATAATGTTTTAATCATGGGAAATAACTCTTATAGTGTTTTCTAGGTCACTTGGTGGGAGTTGCAGTTGAAATTGGCCCATTTAGGCCTATTTCTAGAGCCTGATGAGGTTTGAGAGGTTATTAAAGGTTATGGAAATATCATTTAAGTATGATAGTATCCTAGGAATTTTCTCTAGGAATTTTTTGAGAAATAACAAGGCTTATTTTAGCTCCTATAGGAAAAAGTCAAAAGTTCACAAAATTGTTCTTGAGAATTGGCAGTTTAAGTTGAGGTAAGTGAGATAGTTTTGTAGGTTACATCAATATTTTGGACAAATAATATCATGTATCATGTATAGGGGTGATTTTTTGTGCTCCATGTTGAATTTCATCAAATTTTGAAGAGGTATGTGAAATTTGTGTAAGCTTTTCTAAAATTGGTTCTTTAAGAAGTAAAAAATGAGCTTTTTGTCTTCTTAGCATGCAAGAAAAAAATGGTATCCCTATCTTGATAATAATAGAAGTAAATATTTTATAAAACTACAAGAATAAAGTGTGGAAACAAATTTTAGGAAAAATGGATAAGTATCAAAGAAGATATGAGAAATTTTCTAACAAGTTATTTCTCTTCCCAAGTCTTGTTCTTGAAGTATTGAGTTGAAATGAGTCATTTTTTGTTTTCTTGTAAATTTTGTGAAGTGGTGCATATTCTCAAAGTGACATGATTTCCTTACCATGTCATAGTGGTTACTAACATGAAATTCAAGTATAATCATTCTAGAAGATCCATCTTAGACTTGTAAGAATAGTCTCTTTAAATCATGTGATCTAAAGGTCCATCAGGGTTCAATACTCAAAATTGTTGTTTGTGATGGAAATTTTTATTACTCTCTTCAAATGGAATTTTTTTAAGTTTATGAAAATCATGGTTGATCTTTTTAGTAAGCTACAAAAAATAAAAAAATTCTTCCACCCTATTTTGGGTTACTTTGCTAAGAACACTTTGCATAGGAGCATGTTTGAAGACTTTTCTCCTTGAATCATCTCTCTCAAGACCTTGAATAGATCAATCTATTTCTTTTTTAAGTATAATTGACATATAAAGTGTCTCAAATGTGAATCTTGAGTCAAATGCAAGAGTATTTGATGAAATAAAAGGGTGTAATTAAGTAGCTAATTCACAAGACTGGTTTATAGTGTCTCCTATATTGTCATGAAATATTTGATCCCTAAAAACATCACTCAAATGGTGAATGCACATATATTAACTCAATTGACTTGGTAAGTGAATCTATGAGGATTTTTCTGTTGTCTGAAGGTCTTGAAGTAGTTTCAGAAGCTTCATTCACACAATGTATAATCCAATTACTATTTGTGCAATGTATTGTGCGATGGCTAGGAGCTATTGGGAGGTTTTGAAAAATGAAATTGGATTGGATGAGATGGAGATCACTCTCAATATTCAAACAATGCCTTCAAAATTTTCAAATTTAATCAGGATTTGTAAAAGAAATTGGTTTTGTGGTGGTCTGAGGATGCTATAGTGGCTAATAACCTGATTCTAGGGTTTGAAAGATAATTTTGATCAAATCACAAGTTCTATCTAGCATAATTTGTTAAAAATTTATAGAAACCTCTATCTATTTTTTACGGTTCTGTTGCAAAATAATTGTTTGATTTCATTAACGGATAATCAATAATTCTTTGACATTTTTTCTTTAAGATCATGTTTTACTGTACAGAGGTAGAAATGAGGTTTATGTTGCATCTTCTTTGTTGTCAATGATGTAACTCCTTATGAAGAGGATTGAGATGACTAGGAAAGGGTATGTAAACATAGATATGATATTGATTTGGTTTGAAATTGAAAATTCTTTTTGATTTTTTTTTTAAGTTCATTATAAATACTTTACATAATCAGTGGTCCACTTCGACTGAAAAGTTGTTGTGAAGAATGATTCAAATATTTCTACCAAGATCCTAAAGAATGAAAAATGATTCAAGGAACATGGAGATGTGGTTTATGTTTCTTCAAGGCATGAATAGATATGATTATAATGAAAATTACATAGAATTTTTGTATAATTGGCTGATAAAAGCAAAATCTTCATTCAAAGAATGTATGGACAAGGTACTGCATCATAAAATTGGTTATTGTGTTGTTATGTTCTATTGCATCAAGTTCACTACAAAAAATTTTGGTGCTAAATATATTGTACAAGTTCATGAGGTTGGTTAGTTTGTATTGACTATTGGAATGGTTGAGAAGGTGTACAGTCATAATGCATCCTCCTTTGAATTAAGTGAACTCTTGGAGAAGGGTAATAGTCATGAATAGTTTCAAAAACTATTTTTTCCACATTTAGTATTATTTTGGTCATAGAAATAGTAAGTCCAAGAGTCATGAAAGAAAATAAAATAGAATTTAAAGAGTTTTATTCAAGAATGGGTAGCTTATGCAAACAAAGGAGTTATTGAATGTTGTAATTTTTGAAGTGTGATTATTGTGTGTGATAGTGCAGATGTGTATGAGAAGAAAACCAGGGATACATAAAGAGTCAATAAGAATTTGAAGAGTTTGTATTGAAAGGTGTCATTCGAAGGTATGAAGTAAGATTGAATTTTTTTTGAAGTGATATTAAATTATACTACGTGTGATGTGACACTACTAGACAAATTTGACATAGAAAAATAGTGATGTATGTTGAGAAAGCTATGTTGAATGTATGATACAAGAAATTTAGAAAAATTAGGAGACATAGAATATGATTTTAGACTAAGACCATTATTTTGAATGATGGGTAGGCTGAAACAAAGGTTTTAAACAATTTTAAATACTAATCAAGTGTGATAGTGGAACTTATCAACATACTTGATTATTAAATTTTGAAGAATTCATAGGTACTATTGCTTATAGTCCAAGAAGGGTAATGTAGTGCTTCAAAGAGTAAGACAATTGGTGAACAAGATTTTACATTTTGATGTAATAGCGGGTAATTTGAGAAGGTTATTTTGTAAATTTGGAGTCACATTTAGGGTGCATGTAGCAGATTGAAAGAAAGGGGAATTAGGATCAAAAATAGAAGTGACAAAATTTAGAGGCCATCATCAATTGTGAGATACAACAAGAAACGTGTGACCAAAACACAAGAACAAGAATAAGTTTCAACTTAGCACATAGGGGGTTATAACCTACTTATAAGTAGGAGCTTATAGAAGATCAATTTTAGCTGATTAAATTATAGGGAATTGTAGCTTCTTTACAAGATATAGCTTGCAAAAGGTCTGTAGTTGATGACTGAGTTAATTTTGGAGTTACACCATAAAAAAATTGAGTTGCATCTCAAATTGAAATCACTGTAACACACAAGAAAAATTATACAAATATAGTTATCTGATTTCAGTGGATTTTCTCCCATTCTAGGTTTTCCAAATAAAACATTGTGTTCTATCTCTCTTACATTTTCTTTTATATTCTTTTCTTAACAAGTTTTGTGAAGTATAAATATCAGAAAAGTTTTTAAAAACCCTTATTCACCCCCCTTATTAGTTTCCAAGTTTCCAACAAATACCGACATCCATAGAAACCTCAATTATTATGACAATGGTGGTGTCGCACCCATTATTCATGGAAACAACCTTGGAGAGGAGGTAAGCAATGGAGAAATCAACCTCCTACCTACCAACAACCCTACTAGAAACCTCCCTATCCTAAATAGAAAGATTTGATGTCAAACCCCCAATCTAGATCTCAACCAAAAGATACTAAATTTCTAGATCAACCAATAACTAACCCCAATAATAAAGCTTTTCCTCCCTTATAACATTGATTTAACCCAATACACTGCTTATTCATTTGATATCTATGATATCCATCTCAACTCAAGAAGAACACTTGTGCAACCAAGTAAACCTACAATCACTGAGATAATAAATGAACCATAGTTGTTGCAAGATGAGCTACAACAAATTGAGAAGGCATTGTAAGGTGATCCACATCAACATGAATAGAATTAAAGAAAAAGTAAGATAGAAGTAAATGGACCCCCATTTCTAGAAATATTGAAAGAGTGAGAGTATAACCCTACATCAGATTCAAATTCTAATTTTATCAATCAGTTAAAGGAAATTTGTGTAAAAATTCCACTCAGTCAAGCCATCAAGGATGTGTCTATTTATAACATGTTGATCAAGGATCTGTCGACACTAAAATTTTCCTCCAAAATTTCCATTTCATTAATATATGTATTAGGAATAGGATGTTGTTAAGTGTAATTAGTAGTAGCATCCGATAGAAGATAACGGTGCCGTCAGTACGGTGCCGCCAATAATGTGGAGTACGGTAACAGTCAAAGTACAATAGGAATGTTGTAAAAAGTAAATATTTGTCGTAAGTGGTCCGTAATGTTAAGATGTAAAAGTTTGGGTAATTAGAGAAGTAGGGTCTACATGATTAGGAATTAGAAATATTATATTGGTAATAAGGACAAGGAGTGAGGTCATAAATATTTTGTGTATTTTATTTGTAAAAATTCTAAAAATGTGGAACCCATGTAAAATGATAAGGTTTATCTTATCTTAACAGATAAGCTTACATGTACAGATAAGAGTTAAGGTATGGAATATGATTCGTCAGAGTGGATTTCTTATCCTATCTTAGAGATAGGATGGATAAGCCTGGAAGTTCTATAAATAGAGAGGCCACCCCCCTCATTTTGACAATTCACTGACATCATGCTTGGAAATTTTTTTTTACCTAAGTACATATATCTAGGAAGTATTTTGGTGAATGATGCATAAATAAGCTACGGCAAAAAAGGAAAGATCCATCCACTATACAAGTCATTTGACAATTGGCTGACATCATGCTTGGAATTTTTTTTTTACCTAAGTACATATATCTAAGAAGTCTTTTGGTGAATGTTACTATTAATGGAATTGTAATTATAAATACCATGATTAACCAAGGGGAATCAATAAATGTTATGAAGAATCAAATCATGGATGACCTAAAGTTGGAAGGACTGAGGCCAACAACTACTGTATTAAAACTAGCAGATAGATCAACGGTAAATCCTGAAGGATTCCTTAAGGAAATTTTTATGGTAGTAGACTCCTAGGAGTATGCTGTTGATTTCATTTTCCTATAACCAAAGGAAATTATACGAGGTTACCCTCTCCTAATAGGAAGTCCATTTATGGCTAGTGTTGATGCATTTATAGGGTGCAAGTCTGGCAACATGATCATCTCAAATGGAAATGGTACCAAGAAACTTATACACTATCCTCCTTCCCAACCATTAAATGATGAGGATCAAACAGTTTGGGTTGAAGAACTTGAAATTCATCAATGCTCTATCTAATAGATGATGATGTTGGAAAATTCTTGCACTATTAAATATCAGAAGGAGGATGTTGTTCTTCATACTATTATGCAGAAAAAATATGGAAGACATGAAGAATTTGATGATAGATTGAGGTGCTTGAGCTGTCATTTGAACAAATTCTTACCACATCAGAGCACCATGAGTATTCTAGGTAAGAATCATATTTTTCACCAACTTCTTCCTCATGACTACATATTAAATTTTTTTAGTAGAAAAAATTGTTCAATAATGGACCTCTTTAAGAAAGTAGAAACTACAACTAAGAGGCAACTAAATGTAAGCAAGATGCTTAATATAAAACAAGAGAAACTATTGATTTCTCTTCTTCAACAACATAGAAATGAATTTTCTTGGAAATATATTCATATGTGTGGGATTCATCCTATGATTTATACTCATAGAATTTATATATTAAAGAATAATGTACACCAATTAGATAGACTTTGAGGTGGATGAACCCAACAGTAAGAGAAATTGTGAAGGGTGAACTACCAAATTTTCTAGATGTTGGATTTATATAACCCGTATTAGACAGCCAGTTGGTATCACCTATGATAATTTTACCAAAGAATAATGGGAAATAGATAATTTGTGTGGATTACAAAGAACTGAATTCAACTGCAAAGAAAAACCACTTCCCATTGTCCTTTCATTGATCAAGTGCTTGATACGAAATATGGTAAAAAGTACTTCTCTTTTCTTGATGGATACAATGGTTACAATCAAATCCATATTTCACCAGAGGACCAAGATAATAATACATTCACATGTTAATGGGGGACATTTTCCTATTCAGTTCTTCCATTTTGCCTATGCAATGCACCTACCACATTCATGAGGGAAGTCCTTAGTATCTTCTTTGGTTTGACAAATGAATGCATGCAAGTCTATATGGATGATTTCACTATTCATGGCAGTAATTTTAAGGATTATATCCAAAATTTAGATAAGGTATTAAGAAGATGCAAGGATCACAATTTTCCCCTGAGTATTGAAAATTGTTATATGACGATGTCAGAGGGTATAGTGCTTGGGAACTACATTTCCTCAACATGAACTCAAGCATATCTAGATAAATTTTTTGTAGTCGTTAACCTTCCCACACCAAGGGAAAAAAATATCAGAATATTTTTAGGACATTTCTGATATTACAAAAATTTTATATAAGACTTCAGCAAAACTGCAGCGCCACTTTTTTCATTGCTAGGAAAGGATGTTGAGTTTGTATGGAATGGATGTTGTGAAAGTGATTTTCAATCATTAAAGGTGATGTTAACTACTTCTCCTGTGTTGAGATGACCTGAATAGAATATTCCTATCCACATCCATAAAGACGCATCAGATCATGTTATTGGAGTTGTGTTAGGAAAAAAATATGGTATTCCGAATTATGTAATATACTATGTCAACAAGAAATTCTATCATGTAAAATTGATTTGTACAATAACAAGAAAAGAGTTCCTAGAAATAATATATTTTTAAAATAAATTTAGACATTATATCACAAGATATCGAGTGTTTATTCACACGAATCTTGTTGAAATCAAGTATCTGGTAAACAAACCAATAGTAAGTAGCATAATCATAAGGTGGTTTTTCCTCTTACAATAATTTGATGTCACCATAGTGGAAAAGCCTAGAAAACATAATGTGGTCAGATATTTCCTCTCAAGGATGGAGACCAATAGTGAAGAGAAATTAGTTGATGATTCATTTTTAGATGGGCACTTTTTTTCTTTTTATACAAGAATACCTTGGTACGCTTACATAGCCAACTACTTTGTCTCATGTCAAGATCAGGTAATGAGAAAATTTATAGATGATGAGGAGATATTTGATGTCCTTAGAGCCTACCAAAATGAACCTTGCTGAGAAAATTTTTCTAAAAAGAGAACAACATAGAAGGTGTTGACTATTAGATACTATTGGTCAACTTTATAGAAGGATGTATCACCATACACTAAGTGATGCAAAAAATGCCAGAGAATGGGAAATCCCACTAACTTTGATGAAATACCATTACAACATTTTGATAAATGGGGCTTAAATTTTTTTGGCCCTATAGACCCTCCATCTAAGAAAAAAAAGTATATCCTAGTCTGTACATATTACCTAATGAAGTGGATAGAGGTAAAAGCATTGACAAACGAGAAAAGTGAGAAGGTGGCTAAATTCTTGTATGAGAACATATTTACCAAATATGGAGTCCTAAGGGAGAATGAAATAGACAAGGGTACACATTTTAATGTTGATGTGATTGTTGATTTGGTCATTGAATATGAAATCATACATAAAAATTCTACACCATACCATCCCAAGTAAAATGGCCAAGAAGAGGTCATACTGACAAAGACTATATCACTCCACAAAATATATTGGGAAGACAAGATTCTAGAAGAATTATAGGAATTCAGTACAACATGGAAGACCACAACTGACTTCACACCATTTGAACTACTATATAGCAAGACTATTGTTTTTCTAATATAATTTTAGCATAAAACATTGAGGAATGCACTTGAAGTGGGAATATACTTATTAGAATCGCATATAGATAATTCTCCAACTCAATGAGTTAGATGAATTAAGGAAGTGAGAAATTTATAACCTAGGGGTAGTGAAAAAACAAAGAATCAAATGGCATGAAGGGTATATTAACATAAGACAGTTCAAGGAAGGTGATTGGGCACTTTTGTTTGACTCAAAATACATGGATCCCATAAGGAAGATTGGAACAAGGTGGATAGTACCCTATAAAATTGAGAATATCTTCCCTAATGGAGATGTGAATCATACTACTATTGATCGTATGAGATTCAAGTTGTTGGTGAACGGCCACAATTTAATATTGTATAAAAAATCCAGTTGATAAATGCTCATTTATGGAATTGTTCAGAGGAGATCATAGAAGAATGGAGAAAGAAACATTATAATTAACCTTAGAGATTGATCCTATTGGCTCACCTTCTAGGCTTGTAGATGATTGATGATATTTTGTAGCCTTGGATCATTCATCTTGCTCAGTATTTTAAGGCCAAATAAAAGTTTTAAGATCTACCTTTCTAGATGATCATCAACACTCTAATAACCCATATTTTTATAAGTTTTTATTTTGAATGTTTTATTGACAAGTGATTGCAGGATGGCATGATATCCATAACAAGGAGAGAGTGAAATAACCAATAGTTCTTTACTGAATTGACATAAAATAATACCCTATTTTTTTGAAGCATCTGACAGAACACGTGGTTGCATAATAGACATAAAAGAATCATGTGCACATGGATGATATACAATGAATGATTGACACCCCAACCAATTAGAGTTCTCACTGTAGGAATGATTTTTTCATTAAGGAGAATTCAACACAAGGTAAATCCACATCTGTAGACTCCATTTCAATAAGGCAAGCACATCAATCATTAATATAAACACCGAGATAAGTGAAAACATTTATTACTTTAATCAAGACTGATTAGATTAACTATATCTTATTATTAATTATGCCAAGTCATTATATATTTTCCAGATTAAAATACCATCACCTTTAATTTATGATGTTTCCACCTAATCCGTTCACATAAGACAACATGTCAAATCATTTTTCTTCATGACCTCAATGTTGTCACATCAACCTAACGATTGATCACCCCTAAACGAATTACATTTCCCCTTGGTAATAAAGTTATAAGTAATCAAAATCCATCAACACAATTCATTTGTGTAAAGATCTTCCAAGGAAACATTTTTTGATTTTATATTTCTCTTGGGAGAAATTGTGTATCTGTTATGGGAGGTGTCTTGATCATATATGATCCCTCTACACATTTTTAACTTATGATTCATCCTGAGATTGTGTAGTACTTTGATAATCATGGCTAGATGGAATTCATCATCAAGTTTCAAGGTTATGGTGAGGCAATTGTGGAAGAATTTTCAAATACCATGAATGATGGAGACGAAAAGGTAAAAGGGTTAATAATCAAGGTAAGTGATAAAATTTTAGCAGAGGTCACTAGTTCTTCAGCTCAAGGAGAAATGTTTTTAGACAAAGCCAACCTAGAAGCATCAAAAAGGGAATTTGTAAACAATGATGATGAGTTCATCTTAGACCACTAAGATAATTGTAGAACAACTCTCAAAACCTTATGGGCACATGTTTCCAATTTTGTAATTAAATATTCTATTTGTGAAGGGAGATGTTCAAGGTTAGATAAAGCACATTTCAAATTGTTAAATCATTTTAAGAACAATCATCAAGTAAATGTTCCAAATTTCTTACATAAGATGCTTAAGAAAATGAGAAAAGATGTTTAGATGGGTAGGGTAGAACTATCTAGTAACCCTATTGGTTAAGCACAACTTAGAGAGGGAGTATCCTCAGATAGCATGGGATGAATTTGAGAGGGTGGAAAATATTGATACCTTATTGGGAAACAACAGAAAAAGGAGAATCAACATTGGAAGGTCTTCTATACATATTGCACCATCCTCTTCCCAACCTCAAAAACCCACAAATCCTAAAAATTTTCCTTCCATTGAAGAACCTATTTCACCAAAGAGAATCTTTATTGCTGAAACCTTATTGGAATTCTTCTCCTTCGAAACATCAACTTCCAAAACTAAAAGTAAATCTACTCATTCTTCTCCAAGATAACCTAGGCTCTCCCATAGGCTTTAGAAAAAGAGGGAAAACCCCTCTAGTTCAAGAAAATCTCAAACCATCTCAGTGGAGAGTGATTTGGAATCCATAGAAGAAAATTCTGGGCATGAACTATTAGAAACAAAGAATAGAGATATTATTCCCATAGTTACTCAAGAACCAAAATACTATGAACAACCAATGGAAGGGAAAGAAGAATTAATTTAGAATGAGGAAACATTTCATGAATTAGAAATCCATGAACTGAGAGAAGTGGAAGAGGTGGTGGAAGGAGGAAGTGAACAAGAGAATTTGACTACAAATGATGTTAATGAACAATTAATTGTGAATATTGTTCAACTATCACAAAATTCTAGTCATCAAGAATTAAATCTAGAACCAATGCAACCTTAAATTATAATTGATGAAATCATAAGTGAAATTGAAAAATAATCTTGTAGTGAGATGGAAACATAGACTATGGGGCCCAATTTTTAAAATTTGATGTTGTAATTGGACACATACATTAACATGATTAAGAAGAAATTGGACAAGAAGAAGCAATTCATAATAACTAAACATAAGAAGAAAATGGCAGACAAAGAAAAAAAATATTAAGAGGATGAAACAAAAACAAAAGGAAAAAATTTAGGTAGTATTCAAAATTTCCAGTTACAGACCCCTGTCAAGTTTCTATGTTATATACCTAAAGGAAAAGATGTTGTAACAAAAGTTTACTTGCATCAATTTTGATGTGATATATGAGATTAGTTCAGCAATGAAATTCCTTACTCTGTATCAGCATAATACACATGAACTCCATAACTTATTATTTGAGCTATATTTTCACAATTATTCCCTTCCATATGAAAGAGATTAGATCCCAATTATATATAATGCAAATATGCAAGTTAAGGGATTATGTTCTTATTTTTCAAATGAATTTGAAACACCTAAGAAAATGTAGGAATATATACATTTGGATAAGGTTACACAATTGTATATCAAAGTTGTTGAAACAACAACAAATGAAATTGCGAAACAATATGAAAAATATATATAAGTCGATCAAATCAAAGAAAAACTATTTCAAATGAGGGTGGAAGCCCACACAGAAGTTAGGAAAATTGTTAAGGAATATAGAGTTTTGGTTATGACGGAATGTAGACTCATATGGATAGAGTTATCTCCTACACTCAAAAGGAAATAAATAAACTCCTATCCAAATATACCTCCAACGTTACGAAGGGTGAAAAATAAAAATGAAATAGAAAATGAATGTAAGGATGAGTGGTTTCCTCTGGATAATCATGCTATGATATTTCATTTCCAAATTGTACCCTAGACATGAAATTTACCAATCAATCAGAGGGTGTAAGAAAGAGTCTCAAAAAAATTCATGAGGAGTGGTGGGTATTTCTTACCAAAAGAAGGAACATACACACTCATAGATTTTAAGAGAGAATGTAGTTTCCAACAGAAATGATATGGAGATTTTTAATGAGGGAATTCAAACATTTAAGCTTAAGGGTGTGATGAGATGTATTAATTGTCTTCACAAAAAATCATATTTTGTATTTTTATCATACCATTGTAGCCATGTCCATGTATTTCCTAGGTACACTATTGAACATCATTATTAAAACTAGGAACTTTTGGCCTAATGCCTAATTAATATAGTTATATCTAATTGTCTTTGTGATTGTGATATTATGTTTGCATTTATTCTTTTTATTTAAATAAGTTATTTGGATAATTATATGTGTTGATGCCACTCGTGGTTGTAATAAATTTTCCATATGCAATAAAGGAACTTATTTGCAGCAACTCATTTACAGAAAAAAAAAACCTTGTCCATAGCAACTTATCCCAAGCATAAGGAAATAATTCACATCTAAGAACCCACATTTATGAAGATATAATGAAACATGAAATGATGACACTTAAGCCCTTACGTCCCATTGGAGAAGTAGCTACAATAAGAACGTGGAAATTTAGGACACAAATAAATCTTTGATTTGGTCATTGATAAAGAACTATTGAAGAATTGATTGTCAGATTAACACTTGTTGAGTGTTTCGTGAAGAACTGATTATTAGTCGAACACTTATCATGTATTTCAAACATGTGTCAAATCTCTAACTTTTTCTGTTGAATACTCCTTGTTGTATTATTCTTCTTCTCACGTGTTGTAAATGATAAGGTATAAAGGAAAGGGTTTGTTTATTATAACAACTCAGTCAGTTAAGAGATTAAGTTATAGAGTTAGATTTGGAATTAGAGAAAGAGATTACTTTGATATTTTGTTCCTATGTGTAATTTTTTATGAAATTAAATAAAGAAATATGAGCTTTTTTATATATTTTTCAGTTACAATGTTAGGAAGGGATTAACACCCAAGTTAGGGCCCATTTGAGGTCAGCTAAATCCCCTCAATTGTTTCATTTCATTCATATTTACTTAGGTACAATCTAATTTACAAACTTGTAACTTTGTTTCAGTAATAGCATTTAGAAGTAGTTCATTTTCAAGTTCGAGATTTGTTTTAATTTCAGCATTGTTGTGTGACAGTTATTCCCTTTTCAACCTCTTATATCAATTATAAATATTAATACAACACTAGAACTATTTCAATTCTACGCTCCCTGGTTTGATAAATAAATGATTGTAACTAAAATTACAACATATTAATTGTTGTAAGTTTATTTGCACCACCATCATGGGACTTCAAATTTTCTATATCTGAAAAGGTCGAGAGATACAATTGTAATACTGCATGTTTCTTATGTAAAATGCATATGGATTTTGTTTTCCAAAACTTCTGTTTCAAGGTGGTTATAATGTAAAACCATTGACAAACATTGAGAGCATTTTATTTATGTTCCCTTGTTAATAAATTCAAGATCTAAATGAAATATAGCTTCTTATGAGCTTTAATTTTTGTGTTCTAGGTTTTCTATGTTGAATTGTTGATTGATGAGTTATATTTTCTACTCCAATTTTGTGGATATTTCTTCTAAGTGTTGTACACTAGATCAATGTTTATTGGTTATGATTTGGTTATTAATTCAATATTGTGGTGTGAGAATTTACTCTCCAATATTGGACATAATTCTAAAATTTTTACTTTAGCCATTTTTTTGAAGTGATTTTTGTTAGCCTTTGAGTGTATCTTGGGCGCACTAGAGTAGAAGCCGTAGATACTTTATTATAATAATTACACAAGATTTTGTGTGGAGTATTTTAGACATTGTGTTGGAACTTTACATCTGGTGAGTATAAATGAATGCAAATATTTCTTTGGAGAAATTGTCACTACTTAATCACATGTTCTTTAATTTCCAGGATAGTAGGATGCTTTAATAAGTGTTAAATGCTTTGATACAAGGAATTTTCCATCATATAAAGCCCCCATTTGTGAAATTGAAACTATGATAATTGATCCCACCTTATACTAAATTTCATTTGTGGATTTTTTGATATATCTCTAAATAACATAGAAGGTGCCTTCTAACCTTAAATCTACTTTTAAGAGAATGCAGGAGCAACACAAATTTGTTGTCTATACTAACCTATGTCTGGTGTGGTAAGCATATACAACATTTTTTTGTGACACCTCGTGAGAGTGTAGAGATGTATTCATGGCCATGTTTATCTTAGATTGATCCATCATTTGAAAAATCGAGGGGAACAAAGAACCTATCTCACCCTCTTCATTTAGGTTACCCCATGGGTCCTCTCACTCTAGTTCAAGGCATGACAAAAAGTAGAAGGATGAGTCCATCTACTTTGTATGTGCACCTAAATCCCCTCAAGGCTTGATCATAAGGAAAATGTTAGACCCCTCACCAATTACGAATGACACATATTTCCTGGTCTACCACCATCTAAGAATTCCCCTTCCTAAGTGAACATTTTCAGGCCACCAGGGAGTGTAGAATTGAGGACCGACATGTTTAACATTCATATAGGTATGTGTTCATTACCTAGTAGATTATTAGTATTGTTTTCCCATCATTCACTACTGGTATGAAATTGTCTTGAGGTTTATCATAAATACGCCCAAGATATATATCCTTATTTGAATGGACAATTTTTGTATAGTATATATTCATGTTAAGACATGGTGCACCTAGCATCTAATCATACATTTTCCTATTGTTATTCAGTTTTGCTCACATGGAAAAATTGGACAAAGGGGTCCTATTATGTTCAAAACAAAGCGTTAAGTCCTGACGGGCCCATTTCTATTCACTGTGGGAATAAATTAATTAAAATTGATAAATTAATCTTGAAGGGGTTCTATTTTGTTTCCATCATCCACTGATTCTGGGGAAACTCCGGAAGTTAAAATCAAGGAAAAATAAACTAGTTTAAGGTGACAGGAGTGTTATGAGCTGAAAAACACTCACCGAGTAGCTTGATGAGCTACTTGGAGAGCTCACACAATGTATAAGGGTTAATATTCAATTCAACTTGGTCAAGATAAATTTATTTGTTCAAGTGAGATAAGATAAAAAATGAAGGGGCTAGGTTACATAAAATTTAGACCATCTTTCAGAATAAATGGGAACTAAGGTGATTACTGATCAATTCTAGTTGTACAAAGGAAACATCATGAATGACTTGGGCTCAGCATAATAGAGGAAAAATGTCAAAAGTTACATTTAAATCAAGATCCCCAAGCTCGCAAGGGTATTATGGAGGCATCAAGTTGAAGATACGTGTAAATCTCATTGAAAATGCAGTTGTAGAGCTCGGTTGTGATGCATGGAAGGAAA
This sequence comes from Taxus chinensis, assembly GCA_019776745.2. Lineage (NCBI taxonomy): Eukaryota > Viridiplantae > Streptophyta > Pinopsida > Cupressales > Taxaceae > Taxus > Taxus chinensis. Next base: position 228,448,330 of record CM034147.1, on the reverse strand, counting down.
CATCAGGGGAGTTTCTCAGAGAATGAGGAGGTTTGAGCTCGTGGAGATCAGCGACCAAATGGCCAAGTAGAATTTCAATGATGGTAATGCAGTGCCCACTTCCCTTTGACACCTTTTGATACTTATTCTAATACAGTTGATCACAGTATGGACATTATTATGTTTTGACTTAGTGTGATGTTAGACATTTGATCATGGATTATTATTGATCTTGATTTGATTATGATGCATGATGGGCATTAGAGACAATTATATGCGGATGACGATACACTATTTTACATGGATGTTTTATGGATGTTGATTCAGACATGTGATTTTGGATATTATGAGTAGATCTAGAAAATGGATATTTTATGATGATGATATAGTTGATTAAAAATGACAATGATGTAGTCGTTACTTCGATGTTCTTGTAATTCATTTATTATAACACCCTGAACTGTTGTTACCTTCTCCTAAGCAATCAAGTGTTGATATATGATTTCTTCTGTATAAGGACACGTTCCTTTGGTTTTTGGAAGTCATGCTTGATATGGATTCTATCCTCTCTGCTCTTGAAGATATTTGATTGAGCCGAAATATGCTTGGACTCTTTTGTTTCTTTCATTCTTCGCACTTGAGTTCAATTTGATTTCTGGATGAATTGTGGATTTATCCATCTTTATGACTCAGCCTTGGATCAGTTGCATTGATCCAAGGAATGTTTTAAGCTTATTCAGGATGAACAAAATTTATTGACCTTACGAAAGTTACAAGGTCTGAATGAGTTTGAATGATCAATCCTGGAGTTTAACTCAGGCTGATCATAATAAATGGAATTTGGTTTTAGATATCTTAACATTAGGAAGGCCTAGACCTTAAGTCAGATAAGATGTTCATGTTTATACCGTAAGCTTAATTTAGTGATGCCAGATAGAATCCTTTACAAGAATGTTTTACCCTGTATGGACTCTAACACTGACTGGTCCTATTTTGGAGACCTAGACTAGATTCGTTAAGGTTAATAATCTTAACCTAAACTATAACCTATTGGTTAAAATAATTGCTAATCTAACCTAGCCCTAAACTATAAGCTTAATAATCCTAAGAGTTAACTACACCTAGTGTTATGGAAGTAAGACTAATGTCTTACCCTATGATCTAACCTATGTTTCTAACCTATCTTAACTAATGATAAGAATGGAGGGGGACCTATGAAGGGTCGCGAGTCATGGGCGGTGGCTTCCATGGCATTTATGAGGGGGATAAGGTTGAGGGACTTGGAATGCTGTCAGGTTTGGCGGAGGTTGCAAATGGCTAATGTAACCTGACGTGGTAGTATCACCAAGTATGGGAATGGTTGTTTGTTTTCTTTTGGTGATCACCAATTTTGGCGGTCGGTGGCAATGGAAAATAGGCGGGAGGATGGAAGTTAATGCAATTAATGAACCTTGGTTACTGAGCACAGATTGCTTGGGAAGGCATGTAAATGGAATATTGTTTGGTTATTTGGTTTTCCATGCATTCCATTTTTCACTCTGCTTGAGCACTGGTTCTTCGAACCAGTCGTCTACTCTGTGTTGCATGGTAACTTTGAGAGTTTCTAGCTTCCTTCTTTGTCGGGGAAAGTATATAAGGCATGGAGGTAACAATTTATTGTTGTTTAATCTATCGTGGAAGAAGAAGAGAAGGTGCGAGCACATTCAGAGGTCTTCTTCGAATTTTTAAGTGACACTATCAGGCATGATAGGCCCTAACTTTTAAAAATCTTTCTTTCCTTTAAATGCTTTCATTAGAACAACTCTGTTCAGATGATTTTTGTACAGTTGGCTTGGCTGGTAGTAATGCATTGGTTTTCTCCTTTTCTTGTTGATATGGGAATCCCTGGTTATATATAGACCCTGTTGAAGTCCTTGCTGTGTTTTCATTATGGAATCAACTTCTGTTGAAGTCCTTGTTGTGTTTACATTATGGATTCGACTTCTGTTGAAGTCCTTGTTGTGTTTTCATTATGGAATCGACTTCTGTTGGAGTCCTTGTTGTGTTTACATTATGGATTCAACTTCTGTTGAAGTGTTTTTTGTGATTTCATTATGGATTCGACTTCTGTTGAAGTGTTTGCTATGATTTCATTATGGATTCGACTTCTGTTGAAGTGTTTGCTGTGATTTCATTATGGATTCGACTTCTGTTGAAGTGTTTGCTGTGATTACATATGGGTTTGACTTTGGTATATGTTGTTTCCTCGTCTTTTGTTCGACTGAGGTAATGAGTTCCTAACTGTACCATGTTAGACATTGTGTTGGATGATTTCATGTTTGAAGAATGACATGGAAAGAATTTTTGTGTCTAATTTGGTTGGTTTATTGATTATTGCTTGGTCGCATGAGCTCTTTTATTACTTGACAGCTTCAGGTGAATATATAGTTGGATTGTGATGAAACTGTAGTTCCTGCTATTGAGCTCGACTGGTTTAGTCGCATGCGTAAGAAATATGTTGAATTCAAGCCTGTACCTTTTTGAAAAGGGTCTGGATGGTCAATGATTATGGGTTCTGTATGTGATGAAATATTAGTGTAGCTGTTGTTTTCTTTACGACTTTACTTGGTTAATGGGAACACAGCCTGACCGAGAGAAATCTTGCTTTGAGGAACTCTGATTCTTAATAACGTGTGGGTAATCCTAGATCTGCATGGATGGAAATCAGGTTTTTTACTTGGAAGGGATGGGATTGTGTTGATTTCTCCTATAGTGACCTTGAAATCTATCATTAGAAATCATCTAGTAATACTGGAAGTGCTATTTGTTTGGTATCCTTGAAACACAATATCAAATTATCCATTGTAATGACTGGAAATAGTTTGTGTTACCTATCAGTAAGTAATGTTAGCAGTTACCCTAACTCGTAGTCTAAAATGATTCGAGTCCTGGGTGAAGGGAAGACTGTTTTAATTGGGTCATTTGTGGACTGATATTGAACGTATATGTATTTCGTTTATAACAATTTGTGCCTTTTGTTAATGTGTAATTGTAAGACCCTTGGAATCTTAGGGTGACCTTTTTAAATAGTTCTATCAAATTGGAGCTAATGGTAAACTTGGGTGTTGATTTTCTTGCTTTCTCTTCTTCTCTAATTGAATTTCCAGATTGATTGTATATGCATTACTCCTGGAAAGATTGGTACAGTCCTGAACTTGTTTGGAATGGAGATCTGGATGCCTCTGTTTCTTTCTCTTAGATTGTAAAGTATATGTTGATATAGGAATTTTGGAATACGAAAGTATTCTCTCCCTTTCTGGAAATTATGAGTGCTCCCTTCTTTTGTATTTCCATAAGAACTCTGCGAGAGGGGTATAAGATGATTAGACTATTAAATTTATGAGGAAAGAATGGTAAGTGCTTAGTCTTGACCGAAGTTTCCTTTCCTTATCTACAGTTATATTAATACCCTGTTTGAGTTATTCAGTTATCTACTTTAATAAAAGTAGTATTGTAATAGAAGTTGGTATACTTATCAATGTCATTGAAATAATGCAATGAGTATAAAGGAATTCCATCAGTTAACCTTGCTAGAGGCTATAATCTGTCTTTGCTAAATTGTTAAGTGCACATCTGTTGGATACACGTACTGGTAAGAATTCATTCTTGAATGGAGTAATTTTATTGGATTGTTACTGTCCTTGGTTTTCAGATGGATGGATATTTTAGATTCATTTTGTTTCTTCTTAGTCTCTAACATAAGGTGAATCATCCGAAAAGAGTTGATATGGTAGTTATATTATGAAATTATGTTATAAAGTCATGTATGGAAGAAAGATAATTAGTGTGATTCATGTTTATAGGTTGATGAAATGATTTCATTTAAACAGGTTGTTTAATGGAAACAATTGGTGGAATGCAATTGTTTTAAGAATTAGTGCTTATCATGCTCAGTTCACTGAACTGACCCATGCTAGCAATTTTTGCAGATGGCCATCGTAAGTGGTAAAGGCACGCAGATTTGATATGATGCTCAGATTGTTAAATCTGGTTTTTATGATGAATTCCAACTTGATTTCTCTAATTGTACTATAGGAAGAAAGTTATTCTTTTGTTGTTGAGTATTGTATCAAATATGCCGAAGTGCATAAGTTGTAATTGTATGGCTTGGAAATAAATGAAAAGGGGAAATTGTTACTTATGTGGCTGCATTTTTATTTGTTGAATTGAACTTCTTACTTCAGAATGAATGTGAGTGCATTTTTATTATTGTATACCATGGGAGCTAGTTGGATTCCCTAAGTAGGCCTTGTAAAAATTATGTGACCGAATACTTCATGAATGAATAGTAAATTCTTTTATATTATGAATAAGGCTAAATTGGAAATTAGTCCACTGCCTTTTGGGAAGTTAAGGTTAAACTACGCCCTAATATGTAGCTGTAACAGGAAGAGTAATCTATTACTCCCTATCCATGATCTAAGTCAAGACAACGTAATTGATGGTTTTAAATCACCATGTCTTAATAACAATAAGTAAGATATATTTCAGTCTTCGGAGTTGATATAAACCCTTACGGGTTTAGTTAGCTTCCTTATGAGAGGACTTAGGGCTATTGCCCAATTATGAGGAATAAGATTATTAGGAACCGATGGACACCTTGACGAGGTCTCAAATCTCTTTAAACTTCTCTCAGTGAAATTGAACTTAATTACGTAAGGCAACTCAAAGGTGTGGAACCCAGGGTTGGGAAAAGACTACCCAGTTAGGAGGGTCTTTAATTCAATTTCAACTCAACTTAAGTAACTTCTTGAAGTTATGTAAATCTTTCTGAGGTAGTTTTGTAGGATGTTGACACATGTCAACTGCAGGGTTGTACCTTCGAGAAGATTAGGATCTTCTCGAGGATACAACAATGCAGGTGACATATGGCAACACCCTTTTGCATTGATCGTTAAGATTTACACCTGAAACTCGAACAAGTTTTTCCTCTGGGACTGGTTAGGACCATAGTCATGTTATGAGGCTGCCCTTTTAGACTCGGGGTACCTTGACACACGGGGTTAACAGTGGTTGACCCAGTATGTCAGCTTACCCCTAGTCTTCAAGAGCATCCTTATAACGTGTGTCATGTTATTAACCCGTTCCTGAGTGAATGACTTGGGACAGGGGAGGCTGACAGAAGTCAGTATAAGACATTCTATATAACATCGGAGTGGGGTGAAGGACGTATTCCAGATTGACGAGTATGCCATCAAGGAATATGAGACATGAACAGTATGTTTCAAATCTTTGGCCAAAGTATCGCAAGCTGCTGATTTTGTTGTCCTATGTCACCTAGTCTAAGGGACGTGATGCCGATGAATAATGGTAACAATTATTCAGATAGGTTCCTTGGACAGAGCATTCTGAAATCCTAGATTAGGGAAGAGAACCGCAAGAGTGAAGTGTTAAGATAAAAATGCCAACTCTATGATACTCATGAATAGATCGGTAGATCACCGAGTCATGGAATGAATAGATCGGTGGTACACCGAGTCATTACAGCTGCATATGGTTATCTATTATAAGAATGATTGTTATGATCTGTGAGTTCTAAATTATGTATTTAGAACTAGGAAGCACTTATCAAAAAAAAAATTCTTGTTCTAATGTACTAAAATGGGAATGTTACATCTTGGTATCAGAGCTGAAGGTTGCAGCTCTTGGACCTATTGTGTCCATAATATGATAAAAACCTAAATTTTCTTGTAACAGAAAATGGTTAGAACAAGGGGAAACGTTGCGAATAATGCTCCACCAGAGGAAGGGGCAACAACAACCCAAAAACTTGATGAGATCCTTGCTGCCCTATTGGACACAAGAGATCATTTGGCTGTACTTGAACAGCAAGTAATGGGAAATGAGGAGGATGATGAAGCTGGTAACAACAATTAGCTACCTCCTAAGGAAAACCCCGATATGGATGTTGGTAATAACATTGAAAATGTACTTGTCCAACCAGAAAACAAAAAGGCCAGGTTGGCAGCGAAACTCACTAATGATATAAAAAGGATAAGTCCACCTAAATATGATGGCACCACATTAGGAGATGGAGCTGAGAACTGGCTCAGTGAGATGGAGAAGTAATTTTCCATAAGAAACTTCTCGGAGGAAACCAAAGCTATTTGGGGAGCCTATCAACTTTCCCATGAAGCATCTTCATGGTGGGACAACCGTAAAGCTGAGCTAAATATTGATGAGACCAATATCACTTGGGATCAATTTAAAGGCTATTTTAGGCAACGTTGGCTGCCACAACTTTTCTATGATCAAAAAATGACAGAATTCTAGAACTTAATTCAAGGAAAGCTAACGGTGACTAAATAGTGGGAGCGGTTTACAAAACTCCTCAAGTATGTACCACAGTATCAAACTGACGAGAAGTTCAGAATACGGAAATTCATCATGGGACTAAATCCCATGATAGGAGGAGAGGTCAATGTTCACAGCCCAACCACTATGGAAGGGGTTGTTGAAAAATCCATAAGGCAAGAACATAAATTAAAGGCTATTTATGCTCATAAAGAGGAAGTGCGGAAGAAGATTGTAAACCCTTCTTCAACTTCACTTACACCCAAGAAGGGGCCATGGAAAAAGTTTGGAAACAGAAGTAAGTTTCCAGTGGATAATAATAAGAAAATGACAGCGAATAAGCCTACTGGAAATGTAAGGGATAGTTTTGCCAAGAATTATAACAATGGGCAGAAGCCCTATGGAGGACAACGTGATAATTTTAAGGCTGGAAGTAATTTTGAGCCTAAAAAGGGACCTGTAGGAGGCTACTATAATTGTGGCAAAGACCACTACGCAAATCAGTGCCCTTTGAAGAAGGATGATCATAATCAGCAGCATAAGATACATGCTTCAGTAGCAGACAAGCAAGCTGAAAAGCAAGTGACACCTATAGAAGTTTCGGGTAAGTTATTTGGCATACCTGTCACTATTCTTTTTGATACCGGAGCTACTGAATGTTTTATTTCTAGTAAACTCACTTCTAAACTTAAAAGAAAAGCTGGAAAAATGGATAAATCTTGGACTGTACAGTATGGTAATAACTCTGTTCATACAGTGAGTATGTGTCTTTTTGGGGCAGTCCTTGACTTACCTAACTTTTCCATGGAAGTTGACCTCTATGTTGCACCTTTGGGATCCTATGACGTTATCATCGGTGTCAATTGGTTAGCTGACCATAAAGCAAAAGTAGACTACTTTGAAAAGAATATAAGATGTTTAGATGATCGGTTGAAAACAACAGAGATTCAAGGTGTGAAATGGGAAATTTCAGTTAGGAAACTGTCAGCTATGCAACTTAAAAAGGCTAAAAAAAAGGATGTACCTTATATGCAGTAAAGATATCTAAATTTTAAAAGAAGATGGTGATTCCATGAAATGATTACCCACTGTTGCAAAGTTTCAAGGATGTATTTTCAGAGGAATTACCAGGTTTACCACCCAAAAGGGAATTTGACTTCACCATTGAAATCAAACCAGGGACGGAACCTATTTCTAAGGCACCTTATCGGATGACTACTACAGAGTTAGTCGAGCTTAAGGCACAATTGCAAGAACTTTTGTCTAAGGGTTTGATTAGACCAAGTGTTTCACCTTGGGGAGCGCCAGTAATATTTGTAAAAAAGAAAGATGGAACACTTAGACTGTGTATTGATTATCAGATGTTAAACAAAGCAACAATTAAGAACAGATACCCACTTCCAAGAATTGATGATCTATTTGATCAGATGCATGGAGTAGCGGTTTATTCCAAGATAGATCTTTGATCTGGTTATCATCAATTAAGGATTAAAGAAGAATATATTCATAAAATAGCTTCCTGAACCAGGTACGGACATTATGAGTTCACGGTTCTACCCTTTGGATTAACTAATGCACCCACAACTTTTATGAACTTAATGAATAATATCTTTCAAGAATATTTGGACAAGTTTGTGCTTGTATTCTTGGATGATATTCTCATATATTCTAAAAGCGTTGAAAGAGCACAATGAGCATTTGAAGATAGTTTTGGAAATTTTGAGAAAAATAAAGTTATACGGTAAGTTATCCAAATGTTCTTTCTTTGATACTGAAGTTCACTATTTGGGTCATGTCATTAGTAAAGAAGGAATTGCAGTAGATCCTTCAAAAATAGTGGCAATAACCGAGTGGCCTGCACCAAAGAATGTACATGAAGTAAGAAGCTTCATGGGCCTTGCTGGTTATTATAGAAAATTTGTTAAGGATTTTTCTAAAGTGGCTGCACCGATAACTTCATTGCAGAAGAAGGATAAGAAATTTATTTGGAATGATAAGTGTGAAACTGCTTTTAAAAGTTTGAAAAGCCGGTTGACTTCAGCACCTATATTAGCTGTACCGGACCCTAATGGGAACTTTACTGTTGTAACGGATGCTTCTGGGGAAGGCCTTGGAGGTGTTTTGTTACAAAATGATCAATTCATAGCATATGAAAGTAGAAAAATTAAGTTACATGAGCTGAATTATGCCCCTCATGATTTAGAGCTTGCTGCAATTGTTCATGCGCTTCAAGTATGGAGACACTATTTACTTGGGAAACCTTTTGAGTTGAAAACTGATCATTTAGGGCTGAAATATATTTTCACTCAGCCTAACCTAAATGCAAGACAGCGAAGGTGGTTAGAGTTTTTATCTCAATATGATTTTGATATTAGTTACATCAAAGGAAAAGAGAATAGAGTAGCAGATGCTCTAAGTCGTAGGAAGCACATTTCTGCTCTTATAACATTAAGAACTCAGTTTAAAGATGAGGTAAAAAGTGCCTCAGAATCTGATATATACTTTCAGCAAGTAAAAGCAGCACTTGCTGCAGAACCAAAAGATGAAAGGTATAAAGGTTTTCATTTTGATAATGAAGGAATCTTACGTTATGAAAACAGGGTATATGTACCTTTGCTAAATGATTTGAGAAAGAAATTGTTAGTTGAATTTCATAATTCGCCCTTTTCTAGACACCCAGGTATTACTAAAATGCTCGCTGATCTAAAACAACAATACTTCTGGAAAGGAATGAAAAAGGATGTTATTGATTTTGTGACTCATTGTCTGGAATGTCAGCGGGTTAAGGCAGAACACATGCACCCTGCTGGTCTATTATATCCCCATAGCATACCGTAGTATAAATGGCAAGTAATAAGCATGGACTTTGTACAAGGGTTGCCTATGTTGAGAAATAAACATGATGTTATCTTGGTAGTTGTAGACAAACTAACAAAGGTAGCTCATTTCATCGCTAGAAATCTGAAGGATGATTCTCCAGTGTTAGCAAAAAGATTCGTGCATGAAATTTTTAGGTTACATGGAGTACCAGAATTGATTATATCTGACAGGGATCCTAGAATGACATCAAGATTTTGGCAAATGCTTAATACAGCTCTTGGAACGAAACTAAACTTCAGTTCTGCATATCATCCAGAAACGGATGGACAAACTGAGAGAGTAAATCAGGTGTTGGAAGATATGTTACGAATGTATTGCATGGATCAACAGTATAAATGGGAAGAGTATCTCCCATTAGTTGAGTTTGCATACAACAACACATATCACTCTTCTCTTAAAATGACACCTTTTGAGGCACTTTATGGAAGAAAGTGCAGAACCCTTGTTAGTTGGGATAGTATTGACGATAGAGTGGTAATTGGACCAGAAATCCTCACTGAAATGGAACAACAAGTTAAGATGATTCATGAACGATTGAAAGAAGCAGCAGATAGGCAAAAGAGCTATGCTGACCTAAAGTGGGTTGATCGAAAGTTTGAACTTGGTGAAAAGGTTTTTCTTCGTGTTAAACCCAGAAAGAGTTCTATAACTTTTGGCAAGGCTTCCAAGTTGTCACCTCGTTATGTGGGACCTTTCGAAATTGTCGAAATAATCAATCCTTTAGCTTACCGATTAGCATTACCACCTGCTTTGTCTCGCATGCATGATGTTTTCCATATTTCTTTGCTTAAGAAATACATTTCAGACTTGTCACATGTTTTAAATTGGAATTCCTTGCAGGTCCAAGACCCAAGAATAATTGTGGTTAAACCCACATGAGTGCTGGAAACTCACCAATTTCATTTGAGAAATCGTGAAATACAGCAATGTAAGGTCTAGTGGGACAAGTTTAACGAAGAAAGTCCAACTTGGGAAAATCTGGAAGAGATGAAAATTGCTTTTCCCTTTCCTTTTGAATAGAATGGAATCTTTTGACCAGGAAAAAAAAATTATTTATTATGATTTTATCTTTTTCATATCTTTATGTAAGCCAGCTTGGAGGCAAACATTATTCAGGTTGAATAAATTGTATCATGACATTGATTTATGGAATTATTCAAGTTGGAAATAGTCTTTTGTATTGTGAACTAATAAATTAATTGACCTGAAGGTAAATCAAAGGATGTAATCATCAGGACGATGAATCTTTTAGGAGGGAAGCATGTAACACCCTGAACTATTGTTACTTTCTCCTGAGCATTCAAGTGTTGATATATGATTTCTTCTATATAAGGACACGTTCCTTCAGTTGTGAAGTCATGCTTGATATGGATTATATCTTCTTTTCTCTTGAAGATCTTTGATTGAGCCAGGATATGCTTGGACTCTTTTGTTCTTTCATTCTTTGCACTTGAGTTGAATTTGATTTCTAGATGAATTGTGGATTTATCCATCTTTATAACTTAGCCTTGAATCAGTTGCATTGATCTAAGGAATGTTTTAAGCTTATTCAGGATGAACAAAATTTATTGACCTTACGAAAGTTACAAGGTCTAAATGATTTGAATGATCAATCCCGGAGTTTGACTCAGGCTGATCATGATAAATGGACTTTGGTTACAGATATCGTAACATCAGGAAGGCCTAGACCTTAAGCTAGGTAAGATGTTCATGTGTATACCGTAAGCTTAATTTAGTGATGCCAAATAGAATCCCTTACAGGAATGTTTAACCCTGTATGGACTCTAACTTTGAGTGGTCCTATTTTGGAGACCTAGATTTGATTCCTTAAGGTTAATAACCTTAACCTAAAGTATAACCTATTGGTTAAAATAATTGCTAATCCAACCTAGCCCTAAACTATAAGCTTAATGCTCCTAAGAGTTAACTACACCTAGCACTATAGAAGGGAGACTAATGTCTTAACCCTATGATCTAACCTATGTTTCTAACCTATCTTAACTAATGATAAGAATGGAGGGGGACCTATGAAGGGTTGCATGAGTCATGGGCTGTGGTTTCCATGAAATTTATGGGGGGGGATAAGGTTGAAGGACTTAGGAATGCTGTCAGGTTTGGCGGAGGTTGCAAATGGCTAATGTGACCTGACGTGGTAGTATCACCAAGTATGGCAGTGTTTGTTTGTTTTCTTTTGGAGATCACTAATTTTGGCAGTTGGTGGCAATGGAGAATAGGTGGGAGGATGGCAATTAATGCAATTAATGAACTTTGGTTACCTGAGTGCGGATTGCTTGGGAAGGCATGCAAATGGAATATTGTTTGGTTGTTTGGTTTTCCATGCATTCGATTTTTCACTATGCATGAGCACTGGTTCTTTGAACCAGTCATCTACTTTGTGTTGCATGGAAAATTTGAGAAATTATAGCTCCCTTCTATGTCGGGGAAAGTTTATAAAGCATGAAGGTAACAATTTATTGTTGTTTAATCTATTGTGGAAGAAGAAGAGAAGGTGCGAGCACATTCAGAGGTCTTCTTCAAATTTTAAGCGACACTATCAGGCATGATAGGCCCTAACTTTTAAAAATATTCCTTTCCTTTAAAAGCTTTCATTAGAACAACTCTGTTTAGATGATTTTTGTACAGTTGGCTTGGCTAGTAGCAATGCATTGGTTTTCTCCTTTTCTTGTTGATATGGGAATCAGGTGAATATATAGTTGGATTGTGATGAAACTGTAGTTCCTGCTATTGAGCTCGACTGGTTTAGTCGCATGCGTAAGAAATATGTTGAATTCAAGCCTATACCTTTGTGAAAAGGGTCTGGATGGTCAATGATTATGGGTTCTGTATGTGATGAAATATTAGTGTAGCTGTTGTTTTCTTTACGACTTTACTTGGTTAATGGGAACACAGCCTGACCGAGAGAACTCTTGCTTTGAGGAACTCTAATTCTTAATAACGTGTGGGTAATCCTAGATCTGCATGGATGGAAATCAGGTTTTGTACTTGGAAGGGATGGGATTGTGTTGATTTCTCCTATAGTGACTTTGAAATCTATCATTAGAAATCATCTAGTAATACTGGAAGTGCTATTTGTTTGGTATCCTTGAAACACAATAAAAAATTATCCATTATAATGACTGGAAATAGTTTTTGTTACCTATCAGTAAGTAATGTTAGCGGTTATCCTAACTCGTAGTCTAAAATGATTCGAGTCTTGGGTGAAGGGAAGACTGTTTTAATTGGGTCATGATTGTGGACTGATATTAAACGTATATGTATTTCCATTTATAGCAATCTGTGTCTTTTGTTAATGTGTAATTGTAAGACCCTTGGAATCTCACGGATGACCTTTTTAAACAGTTCTATCAGATTGGAGCTAATGGTAAACTTGGGTGTTGATTTTCTGGCTTTCTCTTCTTCTCTTAATTGAATTTCAAGATTGAATGTATATGCATTACTCCTGGGAAGATTGGTACAGTCCTGAACCTGTTGGGAATGGAAATATGAATGCCTCTGTTTCTTTCTCCTTGAGCTGTAAAGTATATGTTGATATATGACTTTTGGAGTAAGAAAGTATTCTCTCCCTTGTCTGGAAGCTATGAGTGCTCTCTTCATTTGTATCTTCCACAAGAACTATACGGTACGGGCATAAGAAGAATAGATTTTTAAATTTGTAAGGAGAGACTGGTAAGTACTGACTCTTGACCGGAGTCTTCCTTTCTTTATCGACAGTTATATTATTATCCTGTTTGAGTTGTTCGGTTATCCGCTTTTATAAAACTAGTATTGTAGTAGAAGTTGGTATACTTATCAATGTCATTGAAATAATGCTATGAATATAAAGGAATCCCGTCAGTTGAACCTTGCTAGAGGTTATAATCTGTCTTTGCTTGAATTTTTAAATGCACATCTATTGGATACATGAACTGATAGGAATTCATTCTTGAATGGAGTAATTTTGTTGGATTATTATTGTCCTTGGTTTTCAGATGGATGGATGTTGTGGATTCATTTTGTTCTTCTTAGTCTTTAATATATATGATGAATCATCTGAAAAATATTTAGGTTTAACTGGCAGCTATAATATGAGTTATGTTTAAAGTCATATTATAATTGTAGAAAGATGATTAGCTTGATTCATGTTTAAGGGTTTGAAGAAATGATTTCATTTAAACAGGTTGTTTAATGAGAACAATTGGTGGAATGCAATTGTGTTAAGAATTAGTGTTTATCATGCTCAGTTCATTGAACTGACTTGTGCTAGCAATTTTTACAGATGGACATCGTAAGTGGTAAAGGCACGCAGATCTGATATGATGCTCAGAATGTTTAATCTAGTTTTTATGATGAATTTCAACTTGATTTCTCAAATATTACTATAGGAAGAAAGATATTCTTTGATGTTGATTATTGTATCGAATGTGTCGAAGTGCATAAGTTGTAAATGTATGGTCTGGAAATGAATGAAATGGGGAGATTGTTACTTATGTGGCTGCATTTATGTTTGTTGTATTGAACTTCTTAGGTCTGATTGAATGTAAGTGCATTTTTATTATTGTATACCATGGGAGTTAGTTGGATTCTCTAAGTAGGCCTTGTAAAAATTATGTGACCGAATACTTCATGAATGAATAGTAATTCTTTTATGTTATGAATAAGGCTAAATTTGAAATTAGTCCACTGCCTTTCGAGAAGTTAAGTATAAACTACACCCTAATAGATAGCTGTAACAGGAAGAGTAATCTATTACTCCCTATCCATGATCTAAGTCAAGACAACGTAATTGATGGTTTTAAATCGCTATATCTTAATAACAATAAGTAAGATATATTTCAGTCTTCAGAGTTGATATAAACCCTTATGGGTTTAGTTAGCTTCCTTATGAGAGGACTTAGGGCTATTGCCCAATTATGAGGAATAAGATTATTGGGAACCGATGACACCTTGACAACGTCTCAAATCTTATTAAACTTCTCTCTGTGAAATTGAACTTAATTGCGTAAGGCAACTCAGGGGTGTGGAACCCAGGGTTGGGAAAAGACTACCTAGTTGGGAGAGTCTTAAATTAATTTTCAACTCAACTTAGGTAACTCCTTGAAGTTATGTAAATCTTCTTGAGGCAGTTTTATAGGATTTCGACACATTTCAACTGCAGTGTCGTACCTTCAAGAAGATTAGGATCTTCTCGAGGATATAACAATGCAGGTGACATACGGCGACACCCTTTACATTGATCGTTAAAATTTACACCTGAAACTCGAACAAGTTTTTACTCTGGGACTGGTTAGGACCATGGTCATGTTATGAGGTTACGCTTAGAGACTCAGGGTACCTTGACACACGGGGTTAACAGTGGTTGACTGAGTATGTCAGCTTACCCTAGTCTTCAAGAGCATCCTTATAACATGTGTCATGTTATTAACCCATTCCTGAGTGAATGACTTGGGACAGGGGAGGCTGACAGAAGTCAGTATAAGACATTCTATTTAACATCAGAGTGGGGTGAAGGACATATTCTAGATTGATGAGTATGCCGTCAAGGCATATGAGACATGAACAATATGTTTCAAATCTTTGGCCAAAGTATCGCAAGTTGCTGATTGTGTTGTCCTATGTCACCTAGTCTAAGGGACGCGATGCCGATGAATTATGGTAACAATTATTCAGATAGGTTCCTTGGACAGAGCATTCTGAAATCCCAGATTAGGGAAGAGAACCGCAAGAGCGAAGTGTTAAGATAAAAACGCCAACTCTATGATACTCATGAATAGATTGGTAGATTACCGAGTCATGAAATGAATAGATCGGTGGTACACCGAGTCATTACAGCTGCATATGGTTATCTGTTATAAGAATGATTGTTATGATCTATGAGTTCTAAATTATGTATTTAGAACTAGGAAGCACTTATCAAAAAAATAAAAAAATTCTTGTTCTAATGTACTAAAATGGGAATGTTACATTTATATAGTTGGTTTTTTTATTTCATTTATATCAAGTTGGATGTTCTAATATGGCCATGAGGCCAAATGAGGTATTTGTATTTTGCAGGTTAAAAATATCACAACAAAACATTAGGGGATCAGAAACCAACCACAATGGAATTCTAGGTGAATTCGACAAGGTCACCATGGAAACATGTCTTGAGTGTGTGTGTGTATTATTTTGTTAGGGATTCCCATGGGGGGATTTCCTTTATATGTGACCATGGGTATTGTGTATTTTATTAATGTGGTTGAATTTTATTTATTGTATGTATGTATTTTATTACTAATGTGTTCCCTTTTCTTTTGATTAATTAAAATATGGTAGATTAATGTGAGAAATCATATGGTTAAAATATAAAATAAATAAGAATGGGATATGGGAAAGTATTATGGAAGTTTTTGGGTGTTTGCATTTAATATGTAAGGGTTGTGTAAGAGTTTTTGTAAGTCAGTTTTGGAGTATGAAATACTCCACCTCCATGACAAATTCGAATTTGTCCTTGGGGGCTATTTTTGGAGGCTTTGGGGACAAGTAACACTTGTCCCATGCCTCTAAATTTAATTTACCAACCATACTTATGGTTGGAGAAGTGATTTGTGACTTATATAATGAATTTTATTAATCATGTTGCCTTGTTTTGATTGCACACTCTTTCATGTTATTTAATTTGCTGTCCCTTGAGGTATGGGTTTTTTTTGGGAGTATGCAAGTAACTTGTCATATTTTCACACACCTCTGTATTATGCTTGGAAGAATGAATTTTATCTTCTATTTTTGATTGTGAGGATGTGTGATGTGACATCCTACATGGATCCACATCATCCTCTTCTCTCCCTCTTCTATATAATTCAAACTCTTTACTTTTTTTGGGTTGTTGAATCATTTTGCAACTTCCTTGGGGCGCATTTGTCTTGTGTTGAATCTCTTGATTTTGGAAGGAGCTTGGAGAAATCTTTGTATACTTGGAAGATTGTTGTTTAGAACTATGTTTTTGAATTTGAAAGCTTGTTGTTTGGAAGAAAAATATACCATGGAGAGGTAGGAGTCTTATCCATCATTTATGTTGTTATTTTTCTTGTTGTGTTTGTGAATGGTGCATGTTTTGTTTTACTTATTGGATAGTTGGGTAGACTTCCATAGGGATGGTGTAGGAGAATGCTATGGGGAATTCATGTGGGGGACATAAGGAAGGCCATTGGAATTAGAATTTTTTGGAGGTAGTTTGGGTTTGGGATCCACCACGGAAAAGAAATAGCTTTCATTTCTTACTTTGGGGGGGGCATAAAGAAATTTGTGGGGGGGCTTAAGAAGGGATTTGTGGGGGGGCATAAGGATGTGTGTGGGATGAATTATTTTGGTGGGTTATTCTAGTGGATGCCCAATTCCCAATTAGGAGGCATAATTAGCTTCCCCCACAGTCCTTGCTCCTTTGGCTTGCATGATCAAGCATGAGTTCTATTTTGGAATATCTTCAAATGCAATTATGAACTCCTATTTTTTGTTGAATTGTGTTCTAATTTGTGATGTGTATGTTGAAAGAATGTTGTGTGTTGTGGAAGCCATTTGTTTCCATGGGTTGAATTACACCTCTTATTACATTTTAGTTGGGGCTCGAGGGCCAATGATGAAGGAAGGATTCTCCTTCCATTGGATGTCTTAGTTAGCTGGAGAGCATTGCCTTTCCCCCACTTTTGTTGTGATTAACTTGGAAGAAAAAGGAAACTTGCATGTTGTTGTTCTGGAGTAAAGAAAATGCAGTTTTAACAGCCCTTTGAGAAACAAATTTATTTCATTGTAACCTTTCCCACTATGTTTTGGATGAAATTGTAATGTATACTTGTGAATAAATGATGTTGTAATTGATTATAAAGGTTTTACATTTGAATATGAAGGCAATTATGCTCTATTTTGGTTATTGGAAAGAAAAGATTAGAAAAGTGTTATTTGCATTTAAAACATGGAAAGATATATTCTCTTTTGAACTAATAAAGAATTGTAAGATCTTCTCTCGTTTGCATTGTTGTGTGAATTGTAATGCTAAATTATGATTGGAATCTCTGATTAGAAAATTGGAAGAAGAAGAAATACGTATGTAGGAATTATATTGCATTATTTGTTTTTGAAATATATTAAAGTGGAAATCAGATTTTTAGTTTAGATTTGAAATGGTTTTGTTTCGCTCAGAATGTTTCAGCTTCTGGGAATAGAGTTGCTTTTATCCTTTCATTCCTTTTAGAAACAGATAAGGGTTAGGGCTAGGAGGAATACCTGTTGAATGTTGAGATGGTGTGCGCGTACCGTAGAGAAAGATCAGGTTGACTGCGAAGAACTCCTTTTTGTCTTGGAAGGACTACTAGTTATTGACGAAGATGCAGGTCCAAGAACTCTGATGACAAAGGAAGAACTGAGGTAGGATGGCCTGACACACAGAAGATGAGATATCTCCCTCTTGATGATCAACTGAGTATCACAGGGCTCTGGTATCCAGTTGCAGCCTTGGGCTTGATCTCCTTTGCTGCAAACTCTTCTTGTCTCTTCACTTGTCTCTGCTCAGCCAAGTAAAGATCCGGATTCTCTTGATCGCTCCTGATGCTCTCTCTCGATCCAAAAATCCTTTGACCTCTGTTTTTGGTTTGGGGAGCCCATTTACAGGGAACCGATGGCGGTTACGTAACCAACGGCGGTCGAGTAGGAACCGGTATCGGTAAGGAAAAAGCAGGCTATTTTTAGTAAAATAGCCCACTTTCCCTGCTTTTCTCCCCAGAGATTAGTTGCGGGCTTGGTCAAGTGACTAGAAGGTCGGTTTTGGGTGCGAGAAAGGGGTCATTAGTCATGGGTGTAGGTGTGGACCAAGTTATAGGTCTTAATTAGGTTAGTTTAGGGTTAGGACTAGGTCATGATGAGGTGGCAAAATAAGGTGGCAGGTAAGGTGATGTGGATTTATCAATTACAAGGTAATTAATAAATAATTGTGTAAGGTTTAGGTGATGAGGTTAGGTTGTGAAATGAGATGCGGGTCACAAGGGGTCGTAAGACACAAATTTGGTGTCTACATTAGCCCCTTATTGTCGTGTAGCTTGTTTTGTAAAGCTACACGGACAATAATATGAAGTGGTTTCTCCTGTTAAGGGTGTAGGTAATCCCCCTCAAATCTATCACAAATTGAGAGAACTTGAAATCAGGGATAGGGTTGATAAAGGGTACATGGTGTAGAGATGATGGGGAGAAGGTGGGGTAAGTCCAAGGAAGTAGACGCACGTTGAAATGTAATAGTGCGACTAGGGTACATGATTTGACGAGCAAACCAGCAATGCATAAGCAAAGGTTGATAGTTTATCCAAACAAGGGTGATATAATCCTGGTATCCAAGGCATAGGAAGTAGCTCCAGGGTATATAACAGGTAAGGTACAGGAATGTTTAGGCCTGTTTGGCAGTACCAAATGGTTGGTTTGGTTGAGATAAATGTCACGGTCTAGGTCTAGGCAAAGTTGGTCGACAGATCAAGTCAGGGACCCTAATCATGCTAAAACACGAACAGGTGAGCTTGATGGAACAAAAAGCTACATGATGGGTGGATAAAAGTGTATGTTGTTGATGTTGGGTAAGGTATTGAAGTGATACGGCCATGGGTTGGGCCAAGTTGTTGGGTTACGGCCTTGGGTCGGGCCGGATGGGTAGGGTGAGGCTTTGGGTCGGGCCGGATAGGTAGGTTGAGGCCTTGGGTCGGGCCGGATAGGTAGGTTGAGGCCTTGGGTCGGGCCAAGTTGTTGGGTTGCGGCCTTGGGTCGGGCCAAATGGTTAGGGTGAGGCCTTGGGTCGGGCCGGATAGGTAGGTTGAGGCCTTGGTCGGGCCAAGTTGTTGGGTTGCGGCCTTGGGTCGGGCTGGATAGGTAGGTTGAGGCCTTGGGTCGGGCCAAGTTGTTGGGTGGCGGCCTTGGGTCGGGCCAAATGGTTAGGGTGAGGCCTTGGGTCGGGCCAGATAGGTGAACAAATGGTGTTCAGCAAAGGTGGATATAGGCGATGTTGGGAGAAAGGGCGATTAGTAAATAGAGGCAGAAAGTTGGGTGAATAAAGACAAAACCGATATCGGTTAGCTATGACTGGTACCGGTTAGGTAACCGATGCCGGTTCCTTAGGGCATGATTTGACCGGTGTCGATTCTATGTTAAAAACCTATAAAAAGAAAAATATGGCCTGTCATTGTCACATTTCTAATTTGAAAACTGATTTGGGGTGTCTAAGGTGGAATAGTGATATCGGTGCATTTGTTGGCTGAGGTGGCACTAGTTGAGTGCAGAAGTGAGGTGATTGGTGGGCCCGAGTGAGTAGCAGGAAGTAGTTGATTGGTAGAGGACCCAGCAAAGCAGAGTTTGAGCCATGGCACAGCCAAGAGGAGCAGGAGGTGCTGGACCAGCTGGACCACCACCACCTATCCCACCACGATGACGTGTCATCGTACCGGTAGGTTCGAAACCCTTCATTATGTGAATTTAATGGTATTATGTTGTATTTGGGATTCGGGTAGGAATCTTAGATTTGGAGAAAATAATGAATAAATGGAAGTTATATGAAAAGAGGAAAGGGTAGATAGGCTAAATAGGCCAAGGCAGTTGGGTGGGTAAGTTTTTAGGGTGTTTGGGTGGGTATGTAGGGAGAAATAGGAAAAAAAATGAATTGGGTAGCCACGCAGGTTCGGCTCGGTAATTTTACAGCGACCAATGTCGGTCACTAAGCGACCGGCATCGGTCCAGAAAATCTAGGGGCAGGGTTGATCAGTGGTGACCGGTGTCGGTCGGTAGTTGACCAGCGTCGGTGGAGAGGAGACCGAGGTCAGTTATGGGTGACCGGTACTGGTTCGTAGTGATTTGTAGTTATTTTGGTTGGTTTGGGTTATGTTTTGGTGTTGAATTGTTGGTTGTGGTTTAGGTGTTGTGAGTATGGTTTTGGGATGAGGTAGGGGTGTTTTGGTATGATTTAAGTTGTGTCGATTGTTGGATTTGGTTGTTTGGGTATCGTTTCAGTTTCGTGGTAGTATGATGTGGGTTGTTTGTTTGGGTGTGAAAAGGGAGGGGGATATTGTAGAAGATAGGTGGGTAGAGGGGTGTGTTAGAGATTCGGGGTGTGGTCGGGGGGATAAAAGGGGGTATAGAGGGTAAAGTAGATGTTGTGATAAAGAGTAGGGCTAATATAGTGGGTTGGTTTTACAGGCACGTCAGTAGCTGACGATGCGGGACAGGATGCCCCCACTGTTGAGCCAGATGTGACCACATGTGTCCGCAGCACACTGGGCTATCATGCGTGAGGTGGGACTCGGCGGAGTCCAGTGATACAGAGCGATCGACAGAGATCATAGTTTGATGGTTGCCCTCATCGAGAGATGAGATCCAGCGACCAATGTGTTCCATCTCCCGACTGGAGAGATGACCATCACATTAGAGGATGTGTATCACATCCTTCGATTACCTATCGATGGAGAGGCAGTCTTTTAGGTGGATGCAGAGACAGCCATGGACAGCATCCTACAGGTTTTTGGGGATGCAGCCACACTATTGACATATCACAGCGCGAGTATCAGGAATGGGGATATGTACCGTGCATACCGACATGAGACACGGCTTGCCGTGTTGATGATGATCGGGATCACCTGCTTTGCCCTCCCAGACTCAGAGGGAGGCCGCTTTCGATGGGTGTTGATGGGGGTGCTACATGAGATGGTGGAGGAGCACACATGTTATGCTTGGGCACCAGTATACCTGGTGTAGTTATATAGAGAGCTGTGGGGCTATCGCCGGATGAGGCGATTTGGGATTTGTTCGACATTTTTGCTTCACTGTTGGGCATATGAGCACATCATATGCATTAGACTAGTAGGATTACCCCAGCAGCCAAGGCCATAGGTCATATATAGATACGGCTTTCAGAGGTGGTTGGGGGTCGTGGGCCAGCCATGAGCAGTGCTTGCAGGGCGGGACGTCGCTTACTACAGGCATTTATTAGAGGGCTTGACAGCGGCAGATATTGTATGGAGACTATATAGAGGTCATCACCCCCGTGGAGGAGCCTGAGGACAGTTGCAGTGGATCCAGTACACATTCTGGATAGCGGGACGGAGGCCGGGAGAGTATGAGAGGATACCCCTGGAGAGGGTACGCAGGCAGATGGGGCTACGACAGGATGAGCCCCCTCGCTTCGCTCAGTACCGGAGGGATGATGTAGAGGCCCCACTGCCTGCACCATAGCCCATGGATCTAAATTGGGTTGCTGAGAGGCCGGCAGATGACACTGTAGATGATGCTGGCTATACAGGAGCATATATGTTTTGGTGGGCTGGTCAGAGAGCAGCGAGGGTAGCACAGCCGACACAGCCAGACTTGGCAGTGGTGATAACAGAGTGAGATCAGCTCAGGGGTTAGGTGCAGCTATTACAGGGGCAGCTAGCTGCTGCACAGGCACAGATAGGTGTCTTACAGGGGTAGGTAGCCCAGGCTCAGGTACATGCATAGGCAGCACCACCAGCAACGGCACAGCCACACCCCCAGGCATAGGTACAGGTACAGGCAGCACCACCAGCAGTGGCACAGGTACCACCCCAGCCACAGGCACCACCAGCGGCACTAGCACAGGCACAGGGGGCACTGGTAGTAGGAGCTAGGGGACCAGCCCCAGCAGTAATGGTGGCGCAGGACAGGTATATGGAGGTGAGAGCGGAGGCCCGGTACTATCAGGATGTTCTTGATGGTAACGGAGCTGAGTATCAGCCATATGCAGCCTATAGAGCAGAGACCTCTCATAGTCAGAGATCGCAGGGAGGTGCAGCCACAGCTGGTGTATCTGTTACAGGCAGGAGGCGAGAGGCACCACAGGGACCAGCAAGGAGAGGTGCTGAGGGCGGTGGGGAGAGCTGAGGGATCCCGGCATTATATTTATATATTGGATATGGGCACCGGTCTGTGAACCGGTTATGTTTATAGAGGCCTGCGTGCCTACATATTATGTATTCATTGATTCATTCATTCATTTATTGTATACCGGCCTGCGAGCCGAGTATGAGTTGTATAGTTGATACCGGTCTGCGAGCCGAGTATTTTTTTGATATGAGAGACCAGCCTGCGAGCCGTGTTGAGGTTTTTTACGGTTATTGTGGCCTGCGTGCTGGCTTTGTTGGATTATGAGATCACAGAGGCCCTGATGCAGGGCACATTGTATAGTTGAAACCTAGTATATATATATAGATATGATGTTTTGATCCACATGTTTTGTTTAAAAATGTGTTAAATGTTTTGTCGATGGTTTGTGATATTTGATGTATGATGAGTTGGATTTACATGGTGTTATATATTAATGATGTTGATGTCTTTTGTTGATGGGATGTATGTAGACATAAATGATGAGTTTAATTGACATGTTATATTATGAAATGTTGTATGTTTTGTCGCTGATTTTATGAAAATGTATGTATGTAGCTGTTAAGTTGGATCCAAATGGTATATAGATTAATGGTTTTTGATATTGTTTGTTGATGATTTGTTTGTTTTGGTAATGTAGATAGATGATATGGATGAAATCATAATGAGATGTGGATTTTATGAAAAGATTATAGCTATCGGTGTTGGTATGCAGGAAAAAGAGGCGGGCGCCTCCAAAAATTAGATAAAAAATAAAGAAAAGGATTATGTTTTGAAAAAGGTGGGTATGTGACCGACGTCAGTTAGCTAACCAATGTCGGTATAGTATAGACCGATATTGGTTAGGTAACCAATACCGGTTATTCCAAAATGAGATTTTTCTAAAAATAGAAAAGCGTAGGTGGCAACTGAAGTTCTTATTTTTAGAGCCATGCAAGAGGTTAAATACACGAACGCGACGCTTTTTGGCGACTAAGATAGGGAATTGCATGAGAGATTTGAGTGGTAAGGAGAAAAGAGACAGGGAAAGTGAATGTGATCTGAGATTTAGATGGCAGAAAGGCAAATTTGAAAAGGGTGGTGATCGTGGCAGAACGAGGAGAAGCATCCAGCAGGCAGGGACAAGAGGAAAGACAAGTGCCACCTCAAGCTGCTGCAACCCAAGAGGTAAACGTTTTGGTTGTGAGTTGATTTTTGCATGTTTTGTGAATAGGATGGGGTTGATTAAGTGGGTAGATATGAGAAATAAAACATGATAGCAAGGGTTATAGATGAGGTGAGTGTGACAGGGTAGGTAATCAGGGGTTTCGGGTATGTCTGTATGTACAAAGAGGGATAAATGCTCAAATTATTGTCGTAGGTGGTGTGTGTAGGCAGGCTGTATGAAGGTAACAGTGACCGATAGCGGTTAGAGATAACCAGTATCGGTTACTCAACCGGTACCGGTTAGCTATAAACAATACCGGTTGCTGCAGGAATTTCCAGAATGTGAGAAAAAACCCTTGATGGATTGAATGGTTGTTTGTTGTTTTGACGTATGCAGGCAGAGGAAGAGTTGAGGATGAATGATAGTGTGCCAGCGCTGTTGTCACGAATCCGAGTGGATGTAACACCAGCTGAATGGACATTGATAAATCGTTTGGGGTTAAGTGGAATCCGCTATTATTCACGAATTACACGTAACCATGCTATGTTGCAGGTGTTGATTGAGAGATGGAATCTTGAGAAAAATACCTTCTATCTGCCAACAGGGGAGATGATAGTAACATTGGAAGATGTGTTCCGTATTTTGAGACTCCCTATTACAGGAAAACCAGTATATCAGGCATTACCTAGCGCGGCGCGGGGAGCGATGACAGCAGTATTTAATCCATACGCACGAGATTTGACACAGCGAGGTTTGACATTCACATATGGGATAATGTATGCAGCACACCCTGAGGAGACAAGGTTAGGAGTGATATTAATGATAGCGGTAGGGTATTATGCATTACCGAGGGCAGATGGGGGAAGATTTCCAAAGGCATTGATGTGTGTTATTTGTGAGATGATAGAAAGGAACATGACTTTTGCATGGGCACCTACATATTTGGCGGAGCTATATAGGGGTTTATGGGCTTGTAGGTGAAATCATAGGATGACACTGGATTGTTCATACTTATTACACTGTTGGGCCTATGAGCACATTGTTTGTGTGCGACCAATAGGCCGACCCATCTAGTCAGGAGAGACCTGAGTACAGAGGTTGGGATTTAGACGATGGGTCCAGTCAGAACAAGAGGCAAGATCCCATGTCGTGATGGGTGACATTGAGTATTACAAGCAGGTATGGGAGAGGGTGACGATTGCGGATATCTGTTGGAGGCCTTACGGGAACTATATGGTAACAGAGAACATAGCTGAGGAGTTGAGGGGTGTAGAGTGATTGAGGTGGATCGCATGGCACAGGCCAGGTGAGTATGAGAGGATTCCTCTAGATCACGTGCGGCGACAATTTGGATTTGTGCAGGATATTCCCCTGGCTTATAGACCATATATGAGGATCGATGCCGAGGCAGAATTCTCACCTCCCTGGCCAACACCTCCAGAAGGGCCAGAGGAGATAGCAGCCGATCGCAGGGTAATGGATGTAGGAACGACAGAGGCCTATAGGTTATGGTGGGTAGCAGAGCTGCGAGGTGTACATGATTGCACTGACATAGCTGTGATTACAGCGGAGAGAGATCGTCTGTAGAGTTTAGTTCATGAGCTCCAAACGCAGATGAATGAGACAAGAGGATTGTTAGCGAGTGTGGAGTCACAGGCGGAGAGACTAGAGGCTAGATTCCTCCATGCGAGAGGGTGTATTCATATGTTACAGGAGAGATTGGCAGATCAGTGGGCGGTACCAACAGCCGTGGTACCATTGAGGACAGAGAGGCCTGGCGAAAGGCGTCGACGATCACGATCATCACCTAGTTCGAGATGAGGCATGAGGGTCTAAATAAATGTTAGCAAGGTATAAGAATAAATAAGGATGTCGACCTGTGTGTCGATGATAGAGAAGATGTATTTGTTTAACATCTAAATAAGAATGAATATGTATGTTGATTTGAGTTATGATAATAATAATAATGTTTGCGTTTTGACTTTGGTGTTTTGAAAAAGGATAAAGAGGAATGTGATTAAATAGAAATACACAAAAATATTTATATTTACCACACATGATAGGTTATGGTAGGGGATGGTCGAGCTAACCTTGGGAGACCCCATGTCTCTGAAGTGCTGCCTACATAGCCCATTGCACAAAGCAAGGAGGGTCCTCAGACCGATGTAGTTCTCCCTTAGGACTAGGGAGAGGTGAATTTAGGCAATTTGGTATGGTTTAGGCAATTGGTTGGTTGGTAAAAATATTGATATTAATATTGGTGAGATAAGGTTGTTGGTGTTGGTAATGAATTGGTGATGTTGTAAAAGGTATAAGGGAAGCGAAAGTTAGCCTACCAAAGTAGAAGGGAACCATGTCCTGATTAAGATCAACACACAATCCTAGATGCGAGGCAAAGAGGAAAGAGTGCTCTGTAGGTGAAAAGAGCTAAACAAACCACACAACGCAGAACGAGCTTGAAGCCCTAGGTACCGTGCATAGACGAGAAGTCAATAGGTGAAAAGAGTTGTATGATCACAATATATCGAGTGTACGTTATATCCCTTGAGTTGAAACAAATGGTGAGGTGAGGTGGATGATATAACTGAGGTACAGAGAACTTGTTACAAAGCGAGTGTTCTGATGAAAGAGAACCTACCCTAAATACACAAGTCCATGACTCAAAAGTTCTTTTGAATGAGGCTTTTATTTTACTGAATATAGATTGATCGATGGGGGAAGTCTACAAGGGATATTGATTGTACTATTGTTGAGGTCTTCACAAAGCTGACCAATGTGAGAAGCTTCTGATAAAGGCTGACTGTGTATAGCTGTCCTTCAAGGGAGCAGTCTATTTATAGTAGCAGATATGATTTTAGTGCATAGCTGTCCTTCGGGGGAGTAGTCTATATATAATAGCAACAATAGTTTGACATATAGCTATCCTTCGAGGGAGCAGTCAATATATAAGGTAGAGAGCTAGATGTCCTTTCGATGTGAAGCATCTAGTTTTTGTAGGAATTTTGACTCAAGAAAATCCCATAAGAATACGGCTTATTTTAATACTTTGAAGTCATGGACTAGACTAAAAAGGGGAGGCATTGCTGAGGTGAAGTGAGAATCAAACTATGTGAGCTTGATTTTTATTATGAGGTGTAGGAAACAAAGTGTATGTGGTGGTAAGTGAGCTCAAGGGACGAGCGGCAGGTAGATAAGAAGTGATATAACACTAAATTCAACAGTAGAATGGTCGAAGATGCAAGGCATTAAGGGGTTCAGGCTCAGGTTTACCATTAAGCGAAGCTAAACGATAAGTGCCTGATCCATAAGTGTGAGTGATTATATAAGGCCCAATCCAATTGGGAGAAAATTTTCCACGTTTGCTCTTTTCTAGTTTGGTTACATGTTGATTCTTTTTTAGGACAAGATCACCAACCTTAAAGGTATGCTCATGAAGTCACTTATCATAAGCACACTTGATACGTTTTTGATAGATTTGGAGGTGATCAAGAGCTGTAAGACGACGCTCGTCAAGAAGCTCCAATTGGCCTAACCGCTCTTGGCGGAAATCATCGTTGGTGAGAATATCTTGAAGAGATATTCTAAGGGAGGGTATTTGTACTTCGAGAGGCAGGACAGCCTCGGTACCATATACCAAAGAAAAAGGTGTGGCATTAGTGGAGGTACGAATGCTAGTACGATAAGCCCAAAGGGCAAAGGGGATGTGATCGTGCCAATTTCTTCCGGATTCATTGACAACTTTCATGAGGATTTTGGTTAGGGTTTTATTAGAGGATTCAACTTTTCTATTTGCTTATGGATAGTAGGGTGATGAGAAGCTGAGTTTGATACCAAAGTTGTCGCAAAGGTCCTGCAACAACTTGTTTTTGAAAGACTTTCCATTATCTGTTATCAGGCGATGAGGAACACCAAAACGACAGATAATGTGGTGGTTAATGAACTCTACAGTTTTTTCTTTTCTAGTTGAAATGAGTGGAATAGCCTCCACCCATTTTGTGTAATATTCGGTTGCTGTGATAATCCATCGGTGACGTTGCGAAGAGGATGGATGAATCTCACCAATAAGGTCTAAAATCCATTGTGAGAAAGGCCAAAGATCTCGGGCAACCTGTAGCGGGTGGCTAAGAGTATGTTGAAGGTTGGCATGTTGTTGACACATAACACAATGCTTAACATATTCGTAGCAATCGTTATTGAGAGTAGGCCAATAATAACCTAGGCGAAGGATTCATTTAGCCACGGCAAGGCCGCTAAAATTTCCGCCACAAATACCATCATGGACTTGTTGGATGGTATGGGTGACCTCTACATCGATGAGACATCGAAGGAGGATGCCATCAAAGCCACGTTTATAAAGGAGTCCCCCCATAACGACATAACGAGAAACACATTTAAGAAACGCACGTTTACCGGTACTAGTAAGGTCAAATGGGAGAATAGAGGTTGTAAGGTAGTCGTGAAATTGGTGATACCAGGTATCCTGCAAATTAACAGACACATTATTTATCGTACAAACAACCGAGGCTGAATAATATGGGGCAAAGAGTTGTTGGACCAAGACGAAAATGTCAAAGTCAGTTGATGAAGCTGGAATTTGTGAGGCCAAGCAAGCCATAGTATACGTAAATTTGTTAGTGGAGCGGGGAATGGTTTGGATAGAATAGCGAGTAAATAAGGCTAGAAGTGAATCCACGTAGTGTTTGTACTTTTGAAGTTCCTCATTTTTACATTGGTAGATGCCCATAACTTGATTGACTACCAATTGAGAGTCGCCAAAAATATTGATAGATTTGATACCTAAGTGTAACGCAACTTGGAGACCCAGAACAAGGGCCTCGTATTCCACTGTATTATTAGTGCAAGGGAAATCGAGTCAGAATGAAAGAGGCATAGGTTTAGCGTCGAGAGGAATGAGAACAACGCCAGCTCCTTCGCCGCACTGGCATTTGGATCCATCGAAGAAGAGGGTCATTGGATACGACTCCTCCTTGAGTGAAAGAGTGGGGATGAGTTCATCGGGGAATGTAAAATTGGTAAATTGTTCCCCTCGTAAAGGGGCTTCCGCAAGTTGGTCTGCGATGGTTTGTCCTTTGATTTATTTCTGGTGGACAAACTCAAGGTCGAGGTCGGCGAGGAGCATGAGCCATCTGGCGATGCGTTGGTTTAGATGAGGTTTGGCATACATGTAATGGATGGGGTCCGTGTTGGTGATGAAGAAAGTTTTGTGATTCAGAAGGTAGTGTCGGAGTTTGGTAGCCACGAATGATAGGGCTAGGCATAACTTTTCTACATGTGTATACCTAGTCTCATAGTCCACCAAAGTATGAATTATATAATAAACGGCTTGTTCTCGATTCTCAGAGTCACGATGTGCAAGCATGGCCCCTACAACGTGGTCGGTGGCGGAAAGATAAAGGTAGAAAGGGCGGTCATCCTGGGGTGGGATAAGCACGGGTGGCTGCAAGAGATAAGCTTTGAGAGCCTCAAAGGCTTGGTGGCACTCTTCACTCCATTGAAAGTTAATGTCTTTTTTAAGGAGGTGATGGAAAGGTTGACATTGATCTGAGAGTTGGGAGATGAAACGTCGGATAGATTGGAGCTTACCTTGTAAACTACGCAATTGTTTAAGATTGGTAGGTGGGGGCATTTCTAGAATAGCTTTGACTTTAGATGGGTCAACCTCAATTCCACGTAGAGAGACAATAAAGCCGAGAAGTTTTCTCGAAGGAACACCAAAGACACATTTATTTGGTTGAAGACGGACAGAATATTGTAACAGGTGGTCAAAAATAATGGTTAAAACATCGAGATGTTCACTACGATGTTTAGATTTGCCAAGAAGATCATCGACGTAATCTTCAAGGATAGTGTGCATAATGTCATGAAAAATGTAGGTCATAGCCCGCTGATAGTTTGTACCAGCATTCTTAAGGCCAAATGGCATTACACGGTAACAAAAGGTTCCCCAAGGAGTTATGAAGGTAGTTTTATGTTGATTGGTGGGTGCAACCAAAATTTGGTTGTATCCTGAAAATCCATCCATGAGAGAGAGCATCTCATGGCCTGCAGTGAGATCAACAAGTTGGTCAATACTAGGTAGGGGGAAGTTATCCTTAGGGCAAGCGAGGTTGAGATCTCGGAAATCCATGCATATCTGAAGTCCCCCCGTCACTTTAGTGACAGGTACGATGTTAGAAATCCATTGAGGATAGTCAATAGGTAGAATGAAGGAAACAGAAAGAAGTCGTTGAAGCTCCTCTTTGACCAAGAGGGCAATGCGTGGATGCATTTTTCTCAATTTCTGTTTAATTGGTTTGGAATCGGGTTTCAATGTAATGTTATGGATGGCAATGTCAGGATCAATTCCTGGCATGTCAGCATAAGACCAAGCGAAAGCTTGGTTACGAGCACGGAGAAAGGTAGTAAAGGTGACTTGTTCTGATGTGTTAAGGGATTGTCTGATCTTCACAATGTCAGGATCCTCCTCCGTGTGGATGTTGATTTCAATAGTAGATTCGTTCAGCATGGTTTGAGTTTCATATGGTAAGGCGCGTTGAATATAAGAGTCATCCGTGCCAAGGTAAGTGAGGATGGAGTCATCATCCTGGCATTCAACAACTTTAATTAAAGGTGAGTCCTCTTCAATCATGTCTGGATACAAAAGGGGGATAGAAGAGGTGTCCTCATTATCGCGTTGATAAGTGAGAGGACCTAAGAAGATAGCATTTATGAAAAAAAAAAGTTAGGAGGGATAGATTCAGGATCTACGGACTCTGTGGGTGACAAAGGCAAAATGGGCGATGATGGTTCGATAGGGGTGGCGTCGTTGTCTTCTAGAAGAAAACTGACACGATGTTCCTTCGGTGTAAGTGTTCCCGGAAATCTGAGACCACTACGATCATTGTGCTTGCGTGTAGTTACGGGGATGATTGTATGTCAGCCTTGTTCATAAAGACCAAAACCAAAGCCTTTCCTAGCACAGCGAGTTAAGAAGGTGAGGGAGAAACGACGATTTGTCAGGTATTGAAAATCGGATTGGAAAGGAACCACACCAAGAGGGGGCTCAGGGGCAACGGAAGATGCGTCGACACCCCCATATGTTAGGTTAGTGCGGCAGTGAGGTGGTCCGTAGGGGATTACTTCCCCTACACGACGGTCATAGGTAGGATGTGCATGTACCTGTCCGTACTCCTGTGGGGTATGGAAAGAACTAACATTATATAGGCGATACTCCCCTAGCGTAAGGCATTGAAAAACATCTACTAAGGGGTCTGCGGTTGGGATATTAGCTACAGGAATGGAAGTGGTTTTTGCAACAGTGGTTTCATTTGAAGGTGTAGGTGCGGTTGAGGTGGATGGTTGAGGCACATTTGAAGAGGATGGTTGGGTTGAATGAATGGGTGTCTTGATTGGTACAAGCACATCATTAGGGCGGTATATCATATTACAGGTTTTAAAGGGGGGAGGATCAGCTTTTACGGTGTAGGACTTCCCCTCGTATTCAAATTTTATGCATCTATGTAAGGTTAAGGGAACGCATCCCATAGCCCGGATCTAAGGGCGACCTAGCAATATATTGTATTGGAACTCTCCCTCAAGGACATAGAAGAGATCGAGTAAAGTACGTGGTCCTACACGAATGTTAAGGATCACGGTGCCTAAGGTAGAGGTAATAGCATCATTGAATGACCGCAACATGATGGGATTGGCACACATGTAGCTAGAAGGGATATTCATTTGTTGGAATGATTTTGAAGAGATTATGTTTAGGCTAGCACCCCCGTCAATCATAACACGACGTACCCGAATGTCCCGGACGTAAGCTGAGATGAAAAGAGTAGGGTCAGGATCTTCTGTACCAAAGTCAAAATTTTCATCTTCGGAGAAACTGACTGCAGCAGCTTGTTGTACAGAGACAGAAGAAGTTGGGGCAGTGAATTGTTTAGTGAGAGAAGAAACGTGATTGGGTGTAAGAATGGAGGTAACAGGAAGGGTTTCATTAGGTAAGACCTCGATCCCTTGAAGAATTTCAATGAGAGCTTGTCGATGAGATTCAGAAGTCTGAATTAGATCATAAAGTGTCATTTTTATGGGTGATTGGTGAAGCTGTTTGATCATGGCTCGATGGGAAAATCCATTAGAGACGGGGTAAGCGGGTCCACGAATAACCACTTTGGGTGGTGGTGCAATCAGGATGGTGGAAGGAGAAAGAGAGGACGCAGGTGTGCTTTCTTTTGCTTTCTCGTTATTTTTCTGCGCTCGAGTAGCAACACTAATCATATTAATCTCGTAGACCTGAGATAAGGAAGATGGTTGGGATAAATCATGGTCTTCAAGAGGTGGGGTTGTAATAATGATAGATCTTGGTGAGCGGGGACAGATGGTATAGGAGAGGGAATTGAAGCTAAAGGTCTCTCCCTTCGTAAGTTGTCTTTCTTAACCTTTCTATCTAAGAGAGGTGACTGACGAAGGATGGTTTTTAAAGCTTTGCATCCCTCCACATCATGTCCTGGTGTGCGGTGATAAGCGCAGATTTTAGACTCATCATAACCTATAGGTCGAGGTTTAGATGGGTCATAAGGTCTAAGTGGGGGTAGGGAAATGGTCGCATTCTCCACCAACATAGCAAGGATTTTGGCGTAAGATCCTTTGAGTGGGTCAAAATCGGAGGAGGATGAGGGCATTGGTTGTGCGGGTTTTGGTAATGTTTGGGCATGGTTGGTTCGTACGGGTGGTGGTTTAGCCAAGGGGTGTTGAGACATGGTTTTCACTAAACGTGGTTTCTTTGGTGCAGGAGCTACGTTCAGCTGGTTAGATGATGAGGCTAAAGATGACGTGGTAGCGGGGAATAACCACGGAGAAAGGGGAGTGACAGAAAATAAATCCTTTGATGATGGAGTTTGTTTAGGGTTGATGGGTGGACAAGATACGTGGGGTGACAACGTTGATATATCCTTTGATCTCTGTATGGGTGTAGGAGGCGTAGGTTGTTTTGAAGAAAACGCAGGAGGTATGATATATTGATGCAAGGTGGAGGGATGAGGTCCCAATATGGAAGGTAGGTGTGACGATGATGGTTTTGATCGTGATAGAGGCACGGATGGAGTTTTTCTCCTAAGTGGCGGGGCGGCTTTATTTTTGGATAAATCTAGTCGCTTAGGCGGGTGTGTTAGGCTGGGTATTGGTGAGGTCCCAAGTGTAGGGGAAGATTTGGTTAGGTTAATAGAGGTGGATGAGATACTTGGCAGAGATTTGGGGGATGAAGATGAGGACATAAGCATTTTGAGTTTCTGTAAACACTTCGAGTATATGGTAGAGGTATTTGGATCAGTCATCTGCATTTGAGTAGAATAGGGGGTACTCAAACGTTCCCATAGGACTCGTCTATCTTCTGGAGAATAACAGTCTTCAGGTGTGAATTGTAAATTTTGTACGGAAGAAAGACGGGTTGTGATTCCAGTCCACTGTAGGTGTGATACAGGGGCTAGATGAGGTACTGTATCAATAGATGTTAAGAGGTCGACTGGTCGTTGAAAATATTTAGGCGATGAAGAACTAATAGGCAGGAGGGCATGTTTGAGATGGTCTATTATGGTTAAAGAATTCGGTGATGTCGGTGCAAGAGATTTCTCATCTAAGGATGACAAAAGGAGTGGTGAGCCTTCCTCTTGTGCAGCAAGAGCAGTAAGAGGAGACGTTTAGGAAATAGATAAGTTAGATAACATCCGTTCGCACTCTTGTAGGGATGTGGTATAAGAAGACTCATCGATGAGAAGAAAAGTCTGGGAAATTAACTCCTTTATGGGTAAAGGAATGATTTCACCTTGGTTTGATGGTGGTGAAGGAGGTTCGGGCCCCTGCGTTAGTGAAGAGGCTTGATTCAAAATTTTCTTGATAGAGGCTTTTGGCTGGGAGTCGAAGACTGCATGGATCTCATGAACACTTTCCTCGGCTAAGATATCCTGGTTTACATTACTGTTAGAAGAGTGATTTGGGAATGGTTTGTTGAATATTTTCAGATTTCGGTTGGCAGGGGCATTAGGGTTATCGAGGGTTATATCACCTGCATCAACCATTTCTTGCACTATGTTTTTCAACATCTTGTAGTTTTCATGACTATGTCCTTTTACGCGGTGAAAGTTACAGAAGTCATTTTCTTTGTACCAGGAAGGTATAGCGCGGGTGGAATCAAACCCGGAGTGGGGTTTAACAGGAGGCAAGGTGATAGCTCCGGCTTTGAGCAATTTTTCCAAGATGACACCATAAGTTTCTCCCAAGGGAGTGTAATTGATGGGCTCGGCTTTGTACTTATAGGTGGTTTTTGGTGGGGTATTAGACGGTGTTTGAGATTTGACCATCACCGCGTGGACAGCTCCTTTTGATTTCGAAGAAGTGGATGCATGAGGAGGGGTGGTGTTTGGCTTATTGGTAGAGTCTGGAGTTCGGAAATTGGGGTTTTTGTTGCGCAACCGCAATTTCTCTTCTTCTAAGGCTCGAATTTCTAATTTCCGAGCCATGGTAAAGGCCTCATCAAATGTACGGAAAGTTTGAATTTGGAGGGTAGGAGAGATGTTCTTAGCGCAGGCCCGCGTAAAAAGTTTGATAAGTTCAGCCTAAGGTAAGGCATATGTAAGCTAGTTGATAAGGCCACGCCATCGTCCAACGAAATCTGTGATAGATTCGTCTTCGAATTGTCGGATGGCATAAAGGTCGGTGATAGATACTTTCTTGGCAATGTTAATGGAGAAATGATCCAAGAAAGATTGGGCTAGTTGGTTAAAAGAGAAGATTGAGTGTTGGGTTAAAGCACTGTACCACTCCAAGGCGGGTCCTGATAAGGACATGGGAAAGGTACAGAGTAACAAGGCATCATCATGAGCAATCAAATAACAAGCATGTCTAAATGATCGCAAGTGTTGTTGAGGATCCTCTTTACTATTAAAACGAGTAAATTTCGGCAACTCCCATTGAGGAGGATATGAATGAAGGGGGACAGAAGGGTGAATATGCTGCCAACAAACTTTCTCGTATGTCAAGGTGCTACGACTTCTTGAAACAGAAGCCTCCAGATTATGCATTTTGTCCATCATTTGTTTGATGAAATCTGTCGTTGGATGAGATGAGGGTGCGGTTGTGGTAAACGGAGGCAAATTGGGCCAAGGGCCTCCGCTAGACAATGGTGGGGTTAAGTGTCGATAAGGTATGGAGGATGAATATGTTGAGGCGACCGAATAGGGATGTCCCATATAGGATGTTGAGGTCACTGGATACGTGTATGGGAATGAAAAGGTAGGCGGAGCTTGAGAAGGAAAGCTCGTGTGGATAGGTGGCAGAGAGCAAGTCATGAACAGAGCGGTCTGCAAGAGAGATGAGGTAGGGGCAGTCGGTGGTAGTGATATGTGGGGTCCAAGATTAACCAAAGGAAAGCTAATCTGTGTCGTATGAACCTCTGAAGCCATCGGATTGGGAGACGGGGCTAAAGATGCAGGAAGCAAGGTGGTGTCATCAGGCGGAGTGGGAGCTAAATGAGTAGCTATACTAATAGGCATACCAACAAGGAGCTGACCATCGGGCGTATGGTCAGGGGCATGAGACAAATAGTATTGTACAACACTAGGATTAGCATCCAGAAACTTGGCAAATTCTTTATCTCCCACAGGAATTTTAGGAACCTTGCTGGTATCCGTAGGATTCCCCACAGAATGTGAAGGGGGTGATTCAGGCAAAGAAACAGAGAAAGCATGTGAAACCATGGCGGTGGCTTGCTTTTGAGTGATAACAACCATGGACAGGAGTTCACAGTAGGGTTTCAATCTGTCAGGAACAGAAACAAACTCAGACTGGTAAAATTGGTAGGTTGCTGGTTTGTCAGGAACTGGAAAAGACAGTAACTGATATCGGTCTAATAACCGATGTCGGTCAGACGTTAGCCGACGTCGGTCAGTTAACCGATGCTGGTGTAAGAAGTCTAGGATAACAATATATAAAAGGATGCTAATTTGATTTTTAACAACGTTTAGTATACTTGTCAAATTATTGATCACAGAAGATAGAGTATGACAAAGAAAACAGAACTAAAAACAAGTAAGATGCACATGCAAATCCAGAGACTAACCCTAGGGTCAATTTTAATTATCGTGGGCTTATTCCTTTAGACGTAGAATGATGTCAGAATCCTAAACAAAAGACTTAGGGGAAATGTCAAGTTTGTTTTAGCTCATAAGGTTACCTCAATCGGGCGGAGGAATACCACGGAAAAGGGGGGATGTTTGAGCTGTTGAGTTAATTGTGAAGTGATTCGGTATGTGTTGTGCAGTGAAAGTAAGATTAATTTCTTGTCAATACCGTGGATATCACCCCCACATGTATGACCTGTTACTTAATCTACGTTCACTAGAATTGAAAACAGCAAGCAGGAATGCAATGCACATGTTTTAAACCCAAATCAAAAATGATGTTCGATGAAGCAAAAGAGATGACTTTCCTTAATGCAAGATGTAAAAGCAAAGCAAGTTCTTTTACCGGAATAATACAAAACCTTGTGAATATCTTTAGAAGAATAAAACAACAAGTATGCTCCCTATATGAAAGCAAGCAAGAAAGAAAGAAACCCAAAATGGGTCCCACTGGGCGTGCCAAAATGTTTCGCTCGGAATGTTTCAGCTTCTGGGAATAGAGTTGCTTCTATCCTTTCATTCCTTTTAGAAACAGATAAGGGTTAGGGCTAGGAGGAATACCTGTTGAATGTCGAGATGGTGTGCACGTACTGTAGAGAAAGATCAGGCTAACTGCGAAGAACTCCTTTTTGTCTTAGAAGGACTACTAGTTATTGACGAAGATGCAGGTCCAAGAACTTTGATGACAAAGGCAGAACTGAGGTAGGATGGCCTGACACACAGAAGATGAGATATCTCCCTCCCAATGATCAGCTGAGTATCACAGGGCTCTGGTATCTAGTTGCAGGCTTGGGCTTGATCTCCTTTGCTGCAAACTCTTCTTGTCTCTTCACTTGTCTCTGCTCAGCCAAGTAAAGATCCGGATTCTCTTGATCGCTCCTGATGCTCTCTCTCGATCCAAAAATCCTTCGACCTCTGTTTTTGGTTTGGGGAGCCCATTTACAGGGAACTGATGGCGGTTACATAACCGACGGCGATCGAGTAGGAACCGGTATCGGTAAGGAAAAAGTAGGCTATTTTTAGTAAAATAGCCCACTTTCCCTGCTTTTCTCCCGAGAGATTAGTTGCGGGCTTGGTCAAGTGACTAGAAGGTCAGTTTTGGGTGCGAGAAAGGGGTCATTAGTCATGGGTGTAGGTGTGGACCAAGTTATAGGTCTTAATTAGGTTAGTTTAGGGTTAGGACTAGGTCATGATGAGGTGGCAAAATGAGGTGGCAGGTAAGGTGATGTGGATTTATCAATTACAAGGTAATTAATAAATAATTGTGTAAGGTTTAGGTGATGAGGTTAGGCTGCGAAATGAGATGCGGGTCACAAGGGGTCGTAAGACACAAATTTGGTGTCTACAGGTTTATTTATAAACAACTGAATGGATTGGATAAAATGTACAATTCAGGCTTGCACACTGTAATCAAATAGAAAATTATATAATCTAGCATATTAATACATCAAGGAACTCAAATTGACAAAGAACACTTAAGAAGACAAGTTAACATATTGCAAAATCGAATCCAATCCCTTTAATAGTCATTTTTTTGTCAATTGTTGGAAAAATACAAATTGAAATCAATTGAACAAATATACCTTCCTAAAACACTTTAAACCTTGCCTATAAAAATCTTCCATGTCTGTTTGGCATGTTAAGTGAAGCAGGAGATCCAATTTAATCAAAATTGAAAGTTGGAAATTACCTATTGGATTTTTAAAAATCCTGTAGATCTTTTTTGTAAAATTGACCCCTTAAACTTTATTAAAGGGTAAAACTTATGTTTCTTGTGAAAAGAGAGCATCGAGATATTTCTAGAAATTCCTCGTTTTCCCAAAACTAAGATTTCTAATAAAAATTATGGCACTTTGAAGGTTTTTTGCCTTGGCGGGAAAATTTGAGAAAATTTTCCCTGGAGAGCCCACGGCCCGAAAAATTCCCGTTAAAATCCTTAGGAAAATTTTAAATTTTGGTTCAGGAAAATGTTTGAATTTTCCTCCACCAACCTATAGCCAATCATAGGCTGTCACATGTTCTCACGAGGTAGCCGCGGAGGTGCGACATCATTTTTTCCCTTAGACCTTTTGAAAACTTTGGAAATAATTTCCATTTCTCCCCATCGGCCCATGGCCTATCATAGACTACCACATGGAAGCTTCAAGTCCTAGCGAAGGGGATGGAACCCTGACTACCCCTTTTCCCTTTGAAAATTTTGATTTGGAAAAAAAATTTGTTTCCTCCCGCAGCTCCGCTCTCCTACCCTCGCCATGGGAAATTCCATCCGTGGGCGCGTGGACCTGCGCGTCCAACCTTCCCCTTATCTCCTCTTTGGTGAAATTCACCAAATCTTCCTACCACTTCACCTTTCTCCCTCTCCCTTCTCCCCATGGTGAATTTTGGAGTGCCACGTGTCCCTGGCAGACCCACGGGCATGTGGGCGCTAGATTGGCTTTTCTTCCCCTTTGGCGAAATTGCCACAAATCTCTCGTTGCTCCGCCCTTCCCTTATTTTCCTGGCAATGAATCTGAGGCCGCCACATGTCCTTGGAGGACCCATGAAGGTATGGGCACAAATGGTCATTTTCTCCCATGCAAATAAAAATTCCAAACACCGCCTTGCGACCCGCCAACCCGAAATTTTCTCTTCACCCCTACTTGACAAGTGTCACCTTGGGGAAAATTTGATCCCTAAAGTCCGCATGTCCATAACTTGAGTTTCGAAAGGAGTTAGGAGGACTTATTTATATCATCGGAGAGGTGAGAAAATTTCCTATCCAATGGGAATGATTTAGGGAAATTTTGGAAGATTTAAGTGTCAAAAAAATAAAGTTGAAACTCTGAGCCTTTTAGAGAGTAGGTATGGGGGTAAATTACTCCCTGAACCTATCTGAAACTTCTAACCCTAAAATTTGGACCTTGTGACCTTTGATAATTGTTAATGAAGGAAAATTATGATTTATTAATTTTAGACTTATTTTCGAACTTGTATGTGTCAACTGTTTCCTTACTACTTGGTTGTGGATACTTCTAATCAAAGATAATTATTCCATAATTTTCCAACCAACCCTAGGTTGTTTCTTAGGTATCAAGTGAGTTGTTTTAGCAGAAATCACACTTGGTATCAGAGCAGTGGTTCAAAATCTTGGACCATTGGGCACACTAGAAAACTTGGGACATGAAACTTAAACCTAACACACTTTTAAACCTAGAAAACAACTTAGCTAGAATTTGTATATTTTAGTAAACATGGAAGTTTTATAAAACTTAGCAAAATAAACTAACTCTTGCTTTGGTCTATGCAAGAGGCTTAGACGGAGTGAGAGGAACCTTCAAAGAGACTCAAAGCTACCACCAGCACCACCACCAGATCAGGGTGTAGCAGCTATTCTACTCCAGATCTTATAGACTCTTCAGGATGTCAATGTTGCTTTACGTAGAGGATTCGGAGGAGGACATACAACAAGTCATGAGAGAGCCCTCTCCTCAACCCAGCAAGGAAAATAGAGGAGAGAACACCCATGCAGAGTCAGCCAAAGTAGATTCACCACCTAGGAGACAGGGTGACAGAGTTCTAGAGCATAGAGAGAGGTCTCAGAGCCCTATGCTTAGGGATGAGCGTGCAAAGAGACCTAGAGGCCGCCAGACCATAGCTGCAGATCACATTAGGGAGATCATAAAGATTCGGCCCTCAAACTACTCATATGACATGAGTGGATTTTAGGAAGAGGCTTGGCTAGTGAGCTTGAGTGGTTTCTTCAAGATTTTTCCTTGTTCTAGCAACACAAAAGCTCATGTTGCGATCCATCTATTGAGGGATGGAATAGGAGTATGGTGGAGGATAGAGGAGTAGAAGCTCCATGTAGATTTTGAGATAGTGACCTAGGAGCTATTTTAGGAGAGATTTAGGAGCAGGAACTTTTCACGGAGGTTCATACAATAGAGGATCGATGAGTTTCATGACCTCTGATAAGAATATCTTTTTATAGTAGAGTATGAGAGTAGATTTCTGGATCTACTCTAGTATGTTGAGTATATGCAGGATGAGTAGGTGTGGATTCAGAGGTTCATTCAGCGCTTAAATTTAGGTATTGGAGGTGCAGTGTGGATCCACTACCCACAGACATTATTTGAGGCCATCAAGAAGGCCTATATTACAAAGGAGACTTGTAGAAAGACCCAGCAGGCTAGAGACCGAGTCCGGACCTGCATACAACAAATGCAGGATGGTAGATCAAGGGGGTTAGTACCTCTTCCTCATGGTGGCTAGGGTATAGAAAATTCATCCTTTAGGCCACAGTAGTAGCAACAGCAGCCCCGCCCACCTCATAGACCTCCACAGAGAGTTGATTCACAGAGAGGTCAAAGTATGGGGCCTCCTCCTAGGGGTCCCATCAGGACATAGGGTGGACCTAGAGCTCAGTCAGCGGGAGCTCACTAGCAGAAACCTCAGTAGCTTGTAGCCGGATCATCAGGATCCACACCATAGACTTCTATGGCACCTACTGGAGGTGCTACTCATTACGGAGGATTTTTTGGTTGTGGAGTTACTAGACAATTTTGGAGAGATTACCCATAGAACCCTAACAACAAGGGTAAGACACAAATCTACGAGCCTACGGTTGGTGATATGGGACATAGCCATAGGATTTATGCAGTAGTTGAGAACTATCAGGTAGAGTATTGGAGCACAGTCATTGAGATCATAGGTAGCATTGGTGGTATCCCTACCTCTCTATTGTTTGACTCTAGTTCTTATGATTCTTTCATTACACCATCTTTAGTAGAGAGATGTAGGCTAGTGGCAGTTAGGTAGGGTCTTAGTTGGGATGTCGAGATGGCTTCTGGAGCCAAGATATTTGTGGACTCCTTAGTTAAGGAGTGTGTAGTGGATTTGGGACCTTTCACCACTACCTCAGATCTCTGTATCCTTCCTTTGGGCTCCTATGGAGTCATTTTGGGTATGGATTGGTTATCTACACACAGGGCTATGATGGATTGTTGCTACAAGACTATATCTTGTGTAGATAATTTTGGAGTTGATTTGGTGATTTCAAGGGTCAGGAGACCCATTTCCATTTGCACCATCTGCACTATGCAGCTTAAGTGGTGTGTGTGACGGGGTTGTCAGATGCATGCTGTTATAGTTAGTGATAGATCAGAGGATGGGTCTAGTGGACCATCACTAGATGATCATCCCATTTTGAGATAGTTTGTATATGTCTTTCTGGGGGAGCTACCGGGGTTACCACCCCCACGTGAGATTGATTTTTATATAGATCTAGTTCTTGGGGCAAAGCCTATCTCACAAGAACGTTCTCGGATGACCACCCCAAAGCTCTGTGAGCTCAAGTTACAGTTTGAGGTGATTTTAGAGAAAGGCCTTATCCATCCTAGTGTATCCCCTTGGGGTGCACCAGTGATCTTTGTGAAGAAGAAGGATGGATATTGGTGGTTTTGTATTGATTACCACCAACTGAACAAGATAACGATAAAGAATCGTTATCGTCTTTCTCACATTGATGAATTGTTTGATCAGATGAAGGGAGACATAATTTTCTCTAAGATTGATCTTAATTCTAGGTACCATCAGCTAAGGATTTTAGAGGTGGACATTCATAATACCACCTTTTGTATGAGATATGGGCACTATGAGTTCACAGTGGTGCCTTTTGGTTTGACTAATTCCCCCACAGGGTTCATGAGTTTGATGAAAGGGGTATTCAGGACCTTCTTAGATCGCTTCATGCTCATCTTCCTAGATGAAGTTTTGATATACTCATGTACAAGTGAGGAGTTTGAGGGGAACCTTTGCTGGGTTCTTCAATGTCTTTGGGAGCATCAACTTTACAGTGACGTTGATCTTTGATTTCGAATGTGGATCATCCACGTGTAAGATCCAAAACCAAGCTCGGGGGCTTCCTTTGACATTTTCTAACTCTTTTGGAAAAATGGAAAAATTTCCTATTTTGCTCTGTGCCTCTGCTTCTTAAAATGGGCCTGACAGGTGTCATGAGGTGGGCCCTAAAAGAAACGTGGAGAAATTCTACCATTTGACTCTCTTTTGGAAAAAGGAAAATTTTTCAAGTTTTCTCCATAGTTTAACCCTTGAGAAATACTTTTGACATGTGTCCCAACATGGGTCCTAGCAGAACTATGCTTCCCCTTTTAATTTTAATTCTTTTTTCTCAAAAGGCAAATTTTCCAATTTTTACTCTGCGGGTCCGCACCTCTGTCGTTGACTGGTGCAAAACATTGACTATTTCCCTTCGAGCTCGCGGGCCATTTTTGCTATTTTAACCTTTATGAAGAAAAGAGGTGAAAAGTTTGAATTTCCTTTGATGGTCCACCTCCACGCCTCCTATGACTTTTCAAAGTTCCATGTGTCACCAAGACGCACCTTGAGGTGGTCCAAAAAATTTGATACCTTGAATAAGCATAGGCTCACCACGTGTCCTGCTCTGGAAAAATTTGTTTGAAGGATTGAAGCTCAACAGAAGGCGTCACTTTTTAATCTCTGAGGTAGTCTCCTTTTGGCAGTTGAAAAGTCTAAGTAAAATGCAAAGCAAGCAGAGGCCTTCACGTGTCAGCCTGGAACTTCTTCAATTTGAAACTCAAGGACCAATCTCCAAACATGTGTGGTTCCTCCACGTGTCTCCATGGCACAACTTCAAGATGGCACCCAAAGCAG
Organism: Taxus chinensis; assembly: GCA_019776745.2. Lineage (NCBI taxonomy): Eukaryota > Viridiplantae > Streptophyta > Pinopsida > Cupressales > Taxaceae > Taxus > Taxus chinensis. The sequence continues at coordinate 228,406,249 of CM034147.1, read as the reverse complement.
AGACCTTGAATGAGCATGAGCTCACGAAATGTCCTGTTCTACCAAACTATATCCATTTTCATTAAATTTGTCTAAGTCTAGGCTAAGCAGTGGAAACCTCCACGTGTCCTCCCAGTGCTACTCCAAGGCAAATCCCAAAAGCATGTCTTCAAATGAGTGTCATTCCTCCACATGTCTTGGACTTCCTGAAAACCTTTTGAAATTTGTGTATGGAAAACCCAGCTGAATTCTCCATGTGTCTCTTTCCTGCTAGCCCTCCACATGTCCTCCTGGCGCTACTCTAAGGAAAAGCCCAAAAGAAAATCTTCAAATGAGCATCATTCCTCCACACATCATAGAATTCCCAACACCCTTTTGAAATTTTTGTAAGTATGGGAAACCCAACAGAAGTCTCCATGTGTCTCTTTCCTACCAGCCCTACATGTGTCCTCCCGGCACTACTTCAAAGCCAAACCAAAAAGTTGATTCTCAAACGAGTGTGGTTCCTCCACGTGGACACATTTTAAAGTTAAGGCTTTTTATAGAATTTCTGAAGTATTAAGCTGACCCACATCTAACCAAGAGGTGCCACATTTCCTTGTCAACTGAGTGATGCAAATTTGACCAGAAGAAATGCCCATCAAATCGTAAAACATAGAGAAACATTCATTTGAGACAGAAAATGAGGTTTTTGTCAAGGATAGGGAATTTAAACTATTGCAAGGCTCAAACGTGATCCTTAGGAACACATCAACTCATTTCTCCTTGATTATTTAGGGAAAAAATAGTAGGGATAACAGATCTTGATTATGGAAAATGGAGGAATGTGAAATTGTGAGTTTTGAAGGAATGGAGCACGAGAGACTCAAAATATAGAGAGCTTTTCAAGAGGAACAAAGGAACCATCTGAAAAATATGGACCCACACATGACATTTGACCCAGGGGCAAATTAAAATGGCAACAAAGATTGGTCAAACACAATACAAGGAAGGATAAAATGACAGAGGACGTGAACCAATAAATCTTCAAGGGCACAAATGGGGTGAGACAATTTTGTGCACCAACACCACATGCTTCCACTGTTAAACACAAATTTGGTGTTTGGTAGGTGATGACCTTATTGATGACTTTACATGCTCTTCTTACACACACTTGGGGTAATAGCATCTAACACATCCCCCCACCCTCATATTAACATGGCTGTATTTCTCATTTTCACATTACCATACACTCATATCCTAGCATAGGTATATTCATCGCACATCTTAGAATCAACATTACCTGATGACACACTCTTGTGTTTTTCTTCACACTTGACTATTGAGGGCTTACTATGCATGAACCCCATACACTACACTATAAGGCTTACACATCACATATATTCATACACTAATTTTCACACACCATAAATTTTACATTTAGTCTATAACAGTTTGACATTGTGACATTTATACATCTTACATCATACTACTCACAATTATATGTACACCATTGTCTATGTGTCTTACATAGAACACTACTTATCCTACATAATGTATCATTCGTTTATCTACATAACATCTATATTACACCACATGTCTTCATACATATTCTACTATTCTTCATCATATACGAATCTAGCATTACATTGTACTACACATTACATTATTATCCCATCTATATACATGTCATTTTACATAGTCTACAATTCTTGCATTTCACCTCTACACATCACATCTTTACACACTCCACTCATCACATGGTCATATTTCATCATTACATATACTACATTGTATTCTATGTGTTGTATTCACTACCTGATGAGGCACTTTAGTTCCTTAGTTCCTACTCAACTACCGAGGGTTTACAAATAAAATGGACCTTACCCTCGACACACATGTGTTATTTGACCATTCATCATGCTACATTTCAAGCCTAGTGACATACACATTAGGACAAATCATCACCTATTCTATTCTTTTGTAGTGGTATACACCTTAGGTTACATCACCACTCCCTCTTTTCATCGTGTAGTGATATATTATTAGGGATAAATCATCACTCATCCATTCATCTCATAGTGATATATTCTTAGGCTAAATCATCACTTATAAATTCATCTAGTTGTGGTATATGATTTGTCTACAACGTTCATACACACATAATTTCTAGGTTTCATATCATCACTACACCTACACATTCATCATAACGCATTAGTCAAAACACACACTTCGACCTTTTTTAGATGATGCACTCTTGTTTACAGTTCATTATTGATTGTTAAGGGGGAAAACAAAATTAACCTCATTACATGCACTTCCATTCACTTGATGGGAATGCGGCCCCTATCACTCCATTTTACATTTCATTTCATCTGTCCAAAATATATTACATATTATGGTTGTTAATACTCTTGCTTCCTTGTGCTTGTTCATGGTCATTTTATTACACATTCTAGTTAGCTTACATGTATGTAATTTATCTATAGTAAGTGTTAAATGTATTGATATAAGGAATATGTCATCATGTAAATCACCCCTTTGTGAAGTTACAACTACCATAATTGATCCCACCCCACACTAACTTCCATTTGATTCTTTTTTTCTCTATCTCTAAATACCATTGAAGGTTCCATCTATCCTTATATCTACTATCAAGAAAAAGGAAGAGCAACAAAACTTTGTTTTCTATAGTAACCTATTTTTGATATGGTATGCATATATAACATTTTTTTTACTACTCATGAGAGTGAAGTGTTGTATTCATGACCATGTTTATCTTAGACTAAAAAATAGAGGTGAACAAAGACCCTATCTCCCCCTTTGCATTCAGGTTACCTCATGGGTCCTCTCACCCTGGTTCACGAGAAGACCAAAAGTAGTAGGATGAGGCCATCCCCTTTGTACGTGCCTCTCAATCAACACAAGACTTAATCCAAAGGAAAGTGTTAGACTCCTCCTCAGCTACAAACAACACATACTACCCAGTCTACAACCATTCAAGCATTCCCCCTTCCTAAAAGAACATTGTTAGGCCACTACGGGGTGTAGATTTGAGGACCAACACACTTCTCACACCATTTTCAGGGAATTTTTTTACGCCAAGAAAGGTTTATAATACCTACCTTTATAGAGTTTTACCAAAATTAAGGTAAATACAGATCATTCTTATTTTCTTGTCCAAAATTTTCTCATTATAAAGTATTTAAATAAAACCCATACTTTTTTTAGTACACTAGAAGTTGACAACAAAAAAATATGGGAAAATTCATAATGATTTTAAAATATTAACCTCTCATTTTGTGAAGATTACATTTTAGGAACTTTTTGAGTTAATATATACATATAAGGTGAAAGGCCTTAGTGGCCTCTCCATCTTTCAAAGAAAATATAGATTATACCAGTGTAAATATTTTATATCTTGTTGATTAACTTCCCCCTTTGCAAGTCTAGAAGGAAATAGATCCTTTTTCAAATGTAATCCCACTAGAAGATTACTCCCAGAGCTGGAGAATACATAGTGAAGAAGGAAATAGATCTTGAAACTAGTGGGTGGTCAAAAGACAGAAGAAAATATTGTTCAACCCACTAAATTTGATCCACCTTTGGTGTAGGATTACTCTATCAAATCTGACATCTCTTATCCAAGTATTCCTAAAGCTTATTTAAATTTTTTTTTAGGAAGGTTCAACATCTGGAAATAAAAAAGGGATTCCTCATCTTGCTTACTTATTAACTTATAGGAACAAATTATTTTGTGAAATTGAGTCCCCAAGAGATTTCCATTTTGTGGATCATATTCCTCTACCTTAGTTACCTCCAGTTCCCCACAATTTTAACCATCCTTTTGAAAATACTCCACAAAACAATATGGAACAATTCCACCAAGGGTTCCTTTGGTATTTATTACTTATAGACCAATAAGGTTCCATGAAATGGTGGGCTATCTTAATGAAGTACCAAATGAAATTATAAGCAGGTTTCCTACATTTCAAGGAAATAATTGCATAAGTGGGGATCCATATATTAAATTTTTTCAGAATTTTATGGATGAATATGAAGTTGAGAATGAGGATGTCTATGTTGAGTTATTCATGCATACATTAAAATAATATGTTAGGGAATGGTATAACTCGTTACCTAAAAAATTCAATTGATTCTTTGGTATAAATGAGGAATGCATTCAGACTGCAGTATGGTGGTAAGACTAACCCTAGGTTTCTTTTATCATAGTTTGAAATTATCAAAAATGATCCTAATGAGTTTGTACAAGACTTTAACACTAGGTACAATAACAATTTGACTATATTGTCTACTAATATAAGGCCTAGTGACAATTCTTACATGATTAAGTACTCAAATAATTTTGATAAGAAAGTAGATTATTATCTTCGGGACAAAAATCCTAGAATTCTAAGGTACAATTTCTCTATGGCTGAAAAAATTGAGAAAAATATTAAAGTAGTCGGGAAGCCTCCAAAGATGGAAGGTGTCAAGTTTAATAATCTAGTAAAGCCTCAGGAAAAAAAGGATGTAGACTTGGAAGAAGTGGTGAAAATTTTGGCTGACACAGTCAAAAGAGATTTTGGATAAGATTGCTAAAGCAAAGAAAATATTGGTTTCAAATCCTCAAGCTTAGCACCAGGCCCAAGGAAAAATATATTTCGAAATCATTCCAAAGGAGATCACCGAGATTATGACAGAGAAAAAGGACCTATAGGTTATAGAAATAAACAACAAGATTTCAGAGATAGTAAAATAGTCCTAGATCCATTAACAATAAGGGTATAATTAGTAGAAGAGGAAGAGATCGTTGAGTGGTGTGATAATTATTTTTTGCCACTTTTAGTGTAGGTATTCATCTTAGCTCATGTTCACTTAGGTACTTTATTTATCTTTATTATATTTATACTCACCCACTTATGTAGGTGGATATTTCTTTTATCTTATTCAGATATTAGGAGATATTATCTAGTTATTAGGTATAGTTCTTTCATTGATCCATGGTATTGACTAGATCCTTGATGTCTAGTTATCTCCTAAATCTATGGTATTTACTAGTTCTTTGATGACTTGTCATTTCCTTGATTTATGGTTTGATCTATAACCTTGAATGGTTCTTAGATTTTTATTCCTTTCCTATATAAGAAAGACCCATTCTCATTGTATTACATTGAGTTCAACAATAATATATGATATTACTTCTCATTTGTTTACAAAGGTTTATGTAAAGTTATTCTGGAAAATTACTTTCATCTTATTGATTGTGGTGTTTGATTAACAGATGTGTTCTTGGATTAGTATGATCTTGTTATCATTGATTTTATGGTATCACAGAGAAGGAGATTGTTGTTGACATCCATTTGTAATTTATGTTTTGCAAGAATTTTTTTGTATATTCATATTTTTAAAAATTTGTCTGTATCTTTTTACTACATACATTTCTATGCAAAAACAATTCTTCCAATGGATCCGAAAGGTGGGAAAACCCTAAGATAAATTGTAGGTCATATGGTATGGTCTCATGAGGGCTTAAAAATTGTGATTCCTACTAGTAAGTGCTTAACTCCAGCCTCCTTTCATTTTATTTGTGTGTTGAAGGAAATAGCATTTTCTTTTTTTTTAGTGGAAACTAAAATAAATAGAAGAGCATAATATTGAAAAGTTTGTATCTTTTGATCGGTTACTCAGTTTTGATTGTTGCTTTTACAAAATTTCTAGTTTTTTCGTGCTCTTTCGATTGGAAATATTTATTTTTGAAAATTGCATTATAATTATAAAGTTTCATATTGTAACATGCACTCATTATAAAGTGCCAAATATGGAGGTGTGTTGCAAAAAAATGTGGCGGCAGTTTCAGCTGAGCCCGACGTCCTAAACTTTTGGGAGTTACATTCTTGTATCTATCATGGATTCTAAGAATGCTATGATTTTATTTGAAGTGTGTGGAATTAAAGAGGATATTGTAAAATTTGTGGAAGAAAATATATCACTCCAGAAGTGAAATTCTCTTCTATAATTACTCATTCATGATAAGGATACACTAATACACTCCCTACAGCAAAAACTTGCTAGCCTACAACATCCCCATCATATTATGGACAGCCATATCCATGATCCTAGTCCACTTGCAATTGTTTGTCTTGCACCCACTGACATTGATCTTCCAGTATTTGAACTTGTTCCTTCTCTTGATGCTCCTAAGCCTATGAGGCTCGTTATTACATGCTCTTCCACATTTGTGCCTATTATAGTAACACATGTTGTGTATCCTACTTTTGCTCATATGCATAGTTCTTTTGAAAATTATACCATTGCATTCATTTCTCGCATGCTTCATTAAATGGGATTCACTCGTGGAGGTATTGATAGACATTCAAAAGGTATTGTTTCCCCTATTCCACATGTTAAGTGGAATTCTCACCCTTAAATTGGTTTTTGAGAAGATACTTCATTGGGATCAGAAATTGACATACCTCCTATTTTCGTTCTCTCAACTCTTTATGAGGATCATGAGCAACACATGAGTTCTAAACCTTCACTTAAGTTTGATAAAAATGAGATTTCAACTGTAATACATGATCAACCTAAAACACATTCTGATGTTCCTTTGCATGCACCCATTGTGCATTTCACACCAAGTCATATACACACATCTTCTCCATCCATCCTGTTGATTTGGGGTGGATATCTGATCACTCGTAGTGGTGACATAGGAATTTGTTGAGAGGACTCTACAGGAATGGATTCTCCACCATTTGGCCTCTTTCTCCACTTTATATACATTCTACACTATTATGATCCTGGGTTTTAGCATTTTTCCTTAGCATTTGTAGTGTATCTCTCTTATTTGTTGAGATATTTTGTATATATTATTTTGACACTTTTGGAATGTTGACAGTATCTCTTGTGGGGGATCTATTCTGGTGAATTTTAGTGTTAGTTTGTCATTGTATGAGTAGTTATTTTGAAAAATCATACAGATTTGTATCATCACTCCACCCAGTCAGCAGTATGGGAGGGTGTGGTGTTGATTCTGCTTCTTTGTGTTTTGTGTCCTTACCTTGTTACCTTGCCTTTTCTTAGATCGTGGCACTCTAGATTTTATGTCCTTGCCTTATTGCTTTGGTTATTATTCTTGGATCGTGGCACACCTATTTGCATCAATTTATTGAATTATGTTTGGTGTTTTATTTGCACTTTTGCCATCACTTCATTGACAATCTCCTTGTATGGAGCTATTCTAGTAAAGCCTAGTGTAAGTTATTTTTGAGTTTTGTAATAAAACAGTGGATTCAGACCACAGTGCACACAAAAATTCTTCATTATTGTATAAGTTTTTTTATCTAATCTTCTTGGGATTCCTTGCAGCGGGTTTTTACTCTCTTTACTTTGTTGTTATTGGTTTTGGGTACCTTATGTTGTCCCTTTTTCCCAGTTATTGTACATGAGTACCTCATCAATCCTAGTTGTCAGGACTCATACTATGGACATGCCACTTCAATTTTGGCCCCTAGCTTCACTTAAAGGTGAGGGGGTGTTAGAGTAGGTATTCACCTTATCTCATGTTCACCTAGGTACTTTATTTACCTTTATTGTATTTATCCTCACCCACTTATGTGTGTGGATATTTCTTTTATCTTATTTATATATTAGGAGATATTATCTAGTTGTTAGGTATAGGTCTTTCCTTGAACTATGGTATTGACTAGATCCTTGACATCTAGTTCTCTCCTAAATCTATGGTCTTGACTAGTTCTTTGATGACTAGTTATTTCCTTAATTTACCACTTGATCTACGACCTTGACTAGTTCTTAGATTGTTATTCCTTTCCTATATAAGCAAGGCCCATTCTCATTGTATTTCATTGAGTATCATAATAAGATATGATATTGGTGCTCATTTATTTCCAAAGTTTTATGTAAAGTTATTCTGGTGAATTACTTTCATCTTATTCATAATGGTGTTTTATTAGCATCTATGTTCTTGGCTTGTTACAATTTGGTTATTGTTACTTTTAGCTACTTTCCTCTTATGAGAAGCTTGTCTGAGATGATAATATTACTGATGAAGATTGTTTTGGTGACATATTCATGATGTAATATATGAAATATTTAATGCAAGGATCCATGTCAATTGATCTATTGTATGTTAAAATTGTGGAGGACTTTTGGGCTTGAAAAAATTAGCTATTCTCCCTCCATTTTATAGTCAATTCTAATATAGATATGGCTCAATCACTTGAGCTTCAAAATCATGAATTTGAGTATTTAATATATTTAATGATTAAAAATTATGATGGTGGAATACATTCTAAAGAGAATAATAAACTATTAATGAATGATTTTTTTGCTCAAGAAAATGAGTATAACCTTCGGAAAAAATATTTCAAAGAACATGTCCCTGATCTTAAACCAAAACTGTCTCTTTTGAGCAATATCTCCAAAGATGCCCCAAAAAGAAGTATGTTCAATAAAGTTCCTATCAATACATCAATGCCAAGTACTTATGCATATGCCCAAGCAGTAAGGTTTAGTATCCCATCAGAAAATAATGTCACCCTTGCCTCTAATACAACCCTACCAAAGTATCTTTTATTTAATATGACTCGAAATATAAGTTAGATAAATATTATCGTCCCTATTGTATAATTACTTAGAATTTGAGAACACGGAAAAAAATCATTTTAATACTTGGGGATGAATGATGATATGGTTGTCAATGAAATGGGTACAAATAATGTAGTAACTCCATGAAGTGTTATTTAAGTTGAGATACAAGAACACCTAGAGAACATGGAAGAACCCCTAGAAGTATATTTTGGAACATTCTTGGTAGAATCCCAAATTAATGTGGATCCCTTCTTTACCACTCTAATTTTCAAAAGGTGGATTCTTCATAATTGCATGTTTGATTTAGAAGCATCTTGCAATATCATGCCACTAGAAGTCATGAATGAATTAGACATCAAGATAAAAAGTACTTTTGAAAAGTTTTATGCTATGAATTCAAGAAAGGTACCTATTTTTGGATATTTCAGAAGTCTAGTAGTGTAGCTTACATCCTCTCCTAGAAAATATTTAACTATGAATATGGTTATAGTTGATTTCCCTACTAAATGGGGTCTATTTTTATCAAGAAAATGGGTTACTAGTATGGGATGTAGTGTTCAGATGAACATGTCCTTTTCTTCTATACCATTGCAAGGGAAATTAATCAAGTTACATAGAGAAGAGAAAATGCTCCATATTATTGAGGATATTATGAATGCTTCTTATGAGGTATTATTTGTTGATACAGAGTTGGGGTTACTTCATAGGTTGTGAAAATTTTGAAGATCATTGCATGGATATTAATGCACACCTTGAAGATGTCAATGTCTCGTGGACCATGAATTTTAATGGAACATATTCCAATTTTGAAATGGAGATGGAGTGGATCAAACTTCTCCAAATTCATATTCTTGTAATTTCTCTTTCAAATTTCAGTTTGAATGTACCAATAACATTGTTGAATATGAGACATTACTCCTTGGTTTGAGAGTTGGATGAAGGCATGAGATTAAAAAAATTATTGTCAAAGGAGATTTTGAATTAGTTGTAAAGTAAGTCAGGAAATTATATGCAACTAAAAACAAGAGGATGAGACAATATAAGCATGTATTTTGGTATCTCATAGAATTGTTTGATTATTTTAATATCCTTTACCATGGAAAATTTAATGTCTTATCCTCTTAGTAGGATAATGATACAGTTTCCCCTTACTGGAATTATGAAATATAAGTGTTATTTAGACCTTTATTCCTTGATAACATTCAACATTAGAAGGTTTTTGGAGATGATGCTCAGATTCATAGATTTGAAAATCGTAAATATGAGTTCACAAATCAGCTCATTGAATTATAACTCATGACAGTGTTATGTGAAGGAATGGAGACGCTCTTTGAAAAATATATAATTCAACTAAAGGTAAATATTATTCCTACAGTATATGTCATCTTGGAATCAAATTATTATAGTATAGACCGAGTTTAGTGCAAGCCTATCTAGGCACCTTGAGATGTTAAATAATGCAACTTGATAACTTCTCAAAATTCCTGAAAGAATTAGTTGGGATATAGCATGAGAAAAGAAGAAAATTAATTTTATTCCAAATTTCCTAAAAAATAACAGGATGTCCTGACATGGTCTTATCAAGATCTAAAAGCTTACAAATAATACATCAGGATTGGTGAACATACTTTATTTAAAAAATACTTGTAAATAAATTTACTGGAGTTACCCATCCATGGTAGGAAACTCAAATATTTCTTTATGATCATTGTAGAGTGTACAGTTTTGTTGTGTTTTTTTTTTTCCTTATTTTTTGTTGTTTTTTCTCTTTTTTTCTCTGGTCTTTACTGAATGTATGCACCAAAAATTAAATCTACTACATTTTCAGCAAATGGTTATAAAATTCCCCAATGATGATTCATATCCTTTTGAAAGATGTTTGAGCTCTAAAACTCATTCCCAGTATATATTTGTAGCCTAGAAATTTGTACTCAACCCTCGCATGCCTTTACCTAGCTTCCTGCTACATTTCAGAGTAGTTTTTACCTTTAGTGTCAAAACCACTACCCTAATTTGGTGGTGATTTTGTGACTACCACCTAGGAAGGGAAGTGGTTTTCCAACCACCGCCCTAGGTAGGGTAGCAGTCCTGTGAAAATTTTCTAGTGATTTCACTCACATTTTGACATGAAATTCTCTCACTTAACATCCATTTTTAGATGTGTTGGTTTTCTATTTTAGATTATTCTAAGTCCCAACTACCTTGTGGTAATCTATTCTTGCACTTCTATTTGTGATTGATGGTTTTTAAAAGTTTGAACTCCCTCTTAACTTTTTTTATGTCCTCCTTTTCCTACCAAATGGCTTCAACCATTTCCCAACTAAATTCCTATAAATACCATGATTTTATGCAAGAAAAAAATTGAGAAAATTTATATTCTTGTTATTGCATAGATGTTTCCTTTCTTGCTATAAATTTCCAAAGCCAATCTTAATTCAATTGTGCTTGCACTCTTCCACGTACATTGTTTCCTAGCATGCCAATTCAAGTTTTTTTTTCTCCTGCATCCTTTTTTATTCTTTTGTTGTTGCATTCCCATCTGTTGGACTCATGTGGACACAAATATTGAAAGGATAAGTTGAGGGGAGAATACTCTTATAGCCATATTTTCCACAGTTCTTGCAATATCTAGGTTTGAGGTGTTGTTTGATTCATTCATGAAAATTATCAATTCTGAACTTATCATTTAAAAATTCATATCAAATAAGGTAGATAAATCCTTTCATTGTTTCAATTATCAAGTTATCAGTAGATCATTTAAAATTAGAATTTTGTTCTTCAAATTTTGCCATGGAGGTTACATGGAATAATAGCTTCTCTGAGGCTGTGATTTATTCTCTATTTCTGAGGTAAGATTGAATTTTTTTTAAAGATTTAAATTAGTTAATAATTTAGGATTTAGATTTACAACATTTTCATAAGAATTTAGCTACATCCAACTAATTCCTTATTTTAGATTCATTTATTAAATTAGAAGTTTTGTTAAAAGTACCACAAAACAATAAAAAATATTTGCTTTACTATATTAGTTGTTTTATTACTCTTGTTCATTCATATATAAGAAATTACAAAAGCATAGTTTAAATTTACTTTGCTTACATAGTTTTCTTTGTTATATCAATTTAGAAGTTTCATGCATGACAATTAAAGGACCAAGAGAACCTAGAGATTTTGTATTCGAACTAATAGTACCTCAACCAAATTTAGGAGTACCATTAGAAGGAATTGACTAAGGTCTTAGGTTAAGATTTTTTAAGCTAACTAGAGACATACAAAGAATCAACCAAAAATTAGACACATTAAACATTGAAGACGATAAAGCGTTTGAGTATTGGTTGAATCAACCAAATTACAAATTACCTTGAGCATCTATATGACCATCAAAAGTCTACAGCAAGAGAAATTTGTTGGTTGTGATCCACTGGTCCCACAACCAAACAGACCAGAACTACTCATGGAAATTGATACGAGACTCCATCTTCTTGTCCTCAAAACCCCAGTCTGATATGTCAAGATGATAGAAAAATTTAACGTGATAAACATTGTATTTTATCGGGATTATGATTATTGGATCGCTCCTAAGCGTAGATTGCCTAACCTCCCTTGGGCTTAGGATCTTTATCATTCTTATGACCATAGAGGGACCACATCCAAAAATAAGTTATAGTTGTGATCCTACGGTTCCCCAACCTAATGGAATCGAATACCAATTGGACATAGAAACCAGATTGAAACCATTTTTCTTTCAAACCTCTCCATTGTCATGGGATATCATTAGACAATTTAACATTCTAAATGAATAATCTCATCAAGCCATCTCATGTTGGACCGAACCCACCAACCATCCATAGAGCTTAATGGAATTGCACCTCTCACTTTTCGTTGTTCCATGACCTTGTTTGGAAAAATTTACGAGGCCCCATTTAGTTTCCCATGAGTTCCACAACCAATATATAGGATATATCCAAAGTTTTATATTGACTTGAGTCTCTGTGTTACTATCCTTTCCGATTTCTCCATTCGAGCTACCTAGGTTAAAGAGGCTTTCATCGCGCGTGACTAGAAGATCCCACCATTTTAAGTTATAGGTGTTACATTGCCTTGACAACATATCCACACACTATTTTCCATTACTATATTAATTACCATCCACATTTCCAAATCATATGCCTAATCTAACAAAAGTAAATGTTTTTGATCTTTTCTATTTTTTAAGAAATGTGTTTTAATCTAATAAACAAACTAAATATAAGTAATCAGCCAAAAGTGGCTAGTTACTTATGTGAATATGTGAGTCTGAACCTAAAATAAATAACCTAATTCAATCAAAACCCTTCAAACCCTACCTCATAGGTGAATAAAAAGTCATAACCCTGAAAGAGCTATTATTCCCCATAGCTTTTATGGTAATGTAAAAGAGAAAACTTTCTAATTATTTGATATACTTGTAATTTCCTAATCAATTGAAATGAATAATTTTACTACTCTATTTGATATGCAATTGAAACTAATGATTCAAAATTTATAATTTGGAAAATGAAGCAAACAAACAAGTAATTCCAACCTGGATAAGCAAGAGCTTTGGCAAATTTTGTTATATCTGTGTCTGTCCCCTCAGTTTGTTCCTTTTTTTCTTTTTATGTTAATATGAGTCCAAAGGATTGGGAATGTAAGAACAAAACTAAAAGAAGATGCTTGAGAAATGGTAGCTTGAAGGTAGGTTGGTTACAATGCAAGTAAAAGAGAGATATCACAAGAGATCTGAGCTTGGATATGTAATTCCTAGTAGGATTGTGGCAACAATATTATGCTAGATACACAAATATTCTCTGAAATTTTTCTTGAACAAAGCCATGGAATATATAAGAATTGGGTTTGGGATGTGCCTTCATACACAAGGCAAGAAGAGGTGGTTCCAACTAACTAAAGTAAAAGTAAAAATAGAAGAGGGAAGGAGAACCAAGAAATATTTTTTTTATACCAATCGGTTCACAAACGCATCCTAAAAGTGAAGTTAAGTGAAATGTCGCATGTTAAAAACATGCATGATAGAATCTGGGAAAATCACTCAGGACCATCGCCTTGCCTAGGCGACACTTTCAAAATCACCACCCAGGAAGGGAAGCCCTCCTAGCACTAAAGGCCAAAACATGCACAGAATGAAGAGGGAAACTGGAAAAAGTGTGGAAAAGCTATGTAAAGATGTCTAGGCTACAAATATACACTGCATATGGATTTAGGATCTCAAACATCTTATGAAAGGATGTGAATCATCATTGGGGACTTTTGTAACTATTTTCTGATAATTTAGGACATGTAAATTTTAGTGTGTACAAGCACCTTTGGTATTTCCCCCATGCTACATATAGATACCCTCCACAGGAACCATCCGGTAGTGTGTTCTCAAATTCCATGCCATCAAAAAATGAAACGTTCCCTAGCTATGTGCCTTAACATCCATATCAAATTAATCTTCTCCCTTACATGCACACGTATTCTAAATCACCAAAAAGGGACATGTAATATTATCCAAGCCCATATGGTCAGCCACAGGGGATTTCTTATGCTCCAACGAATGTATATGCTACACCATTCCAACAACAAATTCCACCTATATTTTCCCAACACATACCATCAATGGTTGAGTCTTACAAAGTAGGCACCTATTTAGAATATCTAAACGAACCTCTTAACTTCTCTATATGGAATTTCCTACTCCCAAAACCTCTCCTAAACCTTCCAAAATTTAAAGATCAAGGAGATCCTAATGCACACATAAGGGCGTATGCAACTTCCATTCAAGAGCTACTCTCGTGGGATGTGGTTATTGTAAAAATATTCCCTAAGATGCTAGAAGGTATTACTATCGACTGGTATTATAGAATACTAGAGGCTTCGATACATTCTTTCAAGAAACTTGTGTATGATTTTATTAAATATTTTGACATGAACAAGCTTTTGAGAACACGAATCATATAATTCCTCCATATCAAAAAAGAGCACAATGATTCTGCTACCCATTTCATCCAAATATGGTAGCAGGTCCTTTATTCTTCAGCAAGCACTCCTAACATGGAGAAAATAGAGCTTTATGATCTATTCCTTCACTCCATTATTAGGGAAATAAAGGAAGAAATACAAAAGTTTCCATTGACGAACTATGAAGAAGTATTGGGGGGTGCTCTCTGAATTGATCAAGAATCTATAGACAGTGGTCGCAAGACCTATGGAATGAATGAGAGATTGATCACTTCCAACCAAGGTAACTTCGGTTACCCTGATAAGACAAACAACAATGAGGGACCAAAGGTCCTCAAAAAGAATTGTAGGGTTATAACTGATGGTGTTACCGATCAGGTGAAATAACCAAATGTTGTTAGCACCCCCAATAAAAACACTTGTAACAACAACAATATAAATGGCAATAACCAAAGAAATAACAATTTTTCTCCTACAGTCAATATTTTGGATGTCAACCATCCTCAATAGAATCCAAAAAATAAATAAGTTCAACAAGTGCAAGCCCAAGGCCCTAGTCAATACACAGGAGGGTACCAAACCAAGTTCAAAATTAGGGGTAATGGGCTCTAAAAATAAATTATAACAATCAACAATTCAATAACAACCAAAACATTAAACCACAACAAAATACAAATAGGGACTTTGGGATTATGAACCTGATCTATATTGTTGTTTTCATATAGTCTTAGGGAACAATGCCAGGAATTTTTGAGATTGTAATAAGTTTTTACAATATCTACCTGAAGACCAAATTAAACTTTTCATTGATATGTTTTTGGAAAATCCCATTGTGCCTAATCAAAATGGTAGCATGAGACCAATTTCCCCTAAAAATATTTCCCTTAGGATCTTTAATGATCCTCTCCCAAATCAATCCAATAATGGTAAGATAGACCCTAAGGGATCAAACAAGGGTATTATGGTGGGAACCAACGATCAAGAAGATTCTACTTCATCAAACCCATCAGTTGCACTCTCGTTGGATGGGTGTCAACAAAGTAAGTTAGTGGGTCTTATAGAGATGGATACTAAGCCTCAAATAAACGTGGCCACTAGAACCAAGGACTATTATTCTCAGCCTATCCCAATCTACTTGACTATATCAGATGACATTCATGAAACATTGGGAAAACTAGTAGAATCTTATGACTTGATCAATTACCTAACCAAGACCTTCTCTCATATTTTCTTCTTGCATCTATTAAAGAATTCACTTTCTCACTGAGTCACTTTATTAGAAGCACTAGGTCTTGGGTAGTTTATTAAAATCACCCCTCCAAAAGCGAAGATAAACCATATAGGATTTGATGTCTATCCTCTAGTGCATCTAGAAAGAGATGTTGGATTCATATTCGACATCAGAAAGATGCCCACATACACTTAAATAACTCTTAGAGGTGATGTAGCCTTGTTTTTTAAGTTTGGATCTACAATAACTATGTAAAGCGTGTGATGATTGATGATGGGTAAATGGTCAACATAGTCCCATTATCTTTCCATCAGAAATTAAGTTATGGAGAAACCAATTGCTCCTCAACACAAAACACACTGAGAGGCTATGACAACCTCAAAGTGACGTCAATTAGAACTATAGTGTTTTCAGTCACCCTTGGACCTAAGACGTATCTAACTATATTTAATATTATATATCGGGAAACCAACTACAATATAATCCTTGGTCATCCTTGGATTCATCGCATGAAGGAGATTCCCTCCACATTTTTTTAGGAAGTAATATTCCCACATTTTTGGAAGGTTTTTGTGGCTCAGGGTGACCCAAAACCATTTGACATACATCTAGCTAATCTAAAGAAGAGGCCATGGGTTCATTCTGAGTTTGAGCTTCCTACAAAAAAGTTAAAAAAAACCTACAAGCTCAAACCTAGAAGAAAAGTTGGTTCCCACAACGGAACATGAAAATGTAATTATTGAGACAATGTCAAAAGCTATGATAACAAAAATAGTCAAGTTGATGGAAAAAATAACACACCTTTTCTCCCTCCATTTGATCCCATGCGTATAGGAAATGCCTTGGGACTCAGGTCTCTCCTTTCTAATGAAGTATGCATGCTAGAGCTCTTAGAAGCAAAGGAGGAGGATTGCTAAAATATTATCAAATGTTAGTCTTCCCAAGTTAATGTTGGACTTTAAATTGTGACGGAGTAAAGTGTCACTTTGGTGCTAGGGCTGGCATGATTCTTACCTCTCCTTAAAGGAATGTCATGCCTTTTACCTTTAATTTGAACTTTTAATGTACGAATAATGGTGTAAAATACAAGGCTATCCTTCTTGGTTTCATTATATCCAAAAAGGATGGGTGCTCATAACATTAGGGTGTTAGGCAATTCACAACTAATCAAAAATCTAGTATCTAAAGTTTATCAGGCTAGGGATGAACACTTACAACTATTTAAAAGAATTGTCTTGGAATTAAGTAAGGACTTTGATTTCATTTCAATTGAAGCTATAACTCGATAATGAAATATTTTAGCTGATTCTATTGCAACCTCTTCATCTCGCTTCACTCCAAGAAAATAGATAGAAGACAAAAGCTTTACAGATTTGATTTGTGTCGAGCCTTTGGTTTGTAAGATGCCAACAACTTCGATTCTAGCCTAGGTAGAAGCTAAGAATGATCTCTTCACCCTTAACTACACTGAAAATGATGAAGAAATCCTAGGGTACCTAAATTCTTATAGGGATTTACATCCCGCTCAACATAAGATTGTATTTTCTTTTGTTCCTCACTCTTCCTCCTACTTTGGATATCCCACAATGGAACCTTCCTCCGTGCAGGGTATTGAGGTCTATGAGGTAGAAGTAGATGGGAAATTAGAGGTACCTCTAGCGTCACCTAAATTTTAAGAGGGTAATGCCTCTTTAGTTAAAGTAACAATTGATATAAACATCAGGATGGAGGAGGAACAATTTTTTTTGAAGTTAGGATCTTTTCTAATTCCGAAGGAAATAGAGATACACACAAAAATTCTTAAGGAAAATTCAAAATATTTTTTGTTTAGCTACAAGGAAATGACATGAATTTCTCTTCATGTTGCAGTTCATAATCTCATCACTAAACCAGATGCTAAACCTATTAAGAAGAAGTTAAGGCCCATGAAGCCTAAAGTGGCTCTCATGGTAAAAGAAGAAGTGATGAAACTCCTACAGGTGGGGTTTATCAAACTATTTGACTACTAACGGTGAGTATGCAACATCTTCCTTGTTCTCAAGAAGAATGGAAACATCTCTATTTGCATTGACTTCTGGGATATTAACAAAGCATATCCCAAGGATGATTTCCGACTTCCATCTATTTATGTTATTATTGACTCAATTACTGGATATAAATTGTTGTCCTTTATGGATGGGTTTTCTGGATACAACTAAATCAAGATCTCTAAGAAGATCATACCCTAATCACATTTATCACTCCTTGGGGAACCTACTATTATGTAGTCATGTTGTTTAAACTTTAAAATGTAGGAGAAACTTACCAACGGGCCATGACTTACATATTCCATGATCTTATTCATAAGATGTTGGAATCCTACATTGATGATCTCTAGGCTAAAGTGAAAAATCACTCTGATAACCCTAAAGTGCTTCATGTCATCCCCTCTCATTTATTCAAATACATTGTCACTCTAAATCCAGAAAAATATGTTTTTGGTGTGACGAGAGGAAAATTACTAGGGTACACTATCTCCTCATGAGGGATTGATGTAGATCCATCCAAAATCCGAGAAGTATTAGAAATTATCCCACCATCAGACGAGTATGGAATTAGATCTTTTCTCTGGAATATTGGTGCAATCTAAAGGTTCATCCCTGATTTGACCTTTTCTATTCATCTAATAAATAGTTTGTTGAAGAATGATTTTTGCAGTGATTGGATGGAAGAGTGTAATGAGGCATTTGAGTCAATTAAATGATTCTTATTATCCCCTCCCACACTCATGCCTCCTAATTCAAATTACCCCTTAATATTGTATTCACGAGATGTAGATGTTTTATTGGCTTGCATGCTAGCTAAAGAGGATGATGATAAATGAGAGCATGTAGTATACTTTATCAATAAAATATTTCTTGACTATGAGACACGATATACTCAGGAAGAGAAAGCATGCCTTGCTATAGTTTTTTCAAAAAAGTTGTTAAGAAACTATATACTTAACCAATAAACAAGATTCATCATTAAGATGGATCATTTGAAGACATTTCTCACCCAAGGGCCTTTATCTAAGAAAGTTGGATGTTTTATAACTCTAATAGTCAAGTTCGAGCTAACCTTTATTAATTAGAATTTTTTCAAAGGAAAAATCATTATAAACTAGTTAGTTGATAACCCATTAGATGGATGTGGTCTAGTTAATTTATACTTCCATGATGAATGCATCCATTATGTCAAAATCATACCCTCTATTTCTACGTTCCCATGGTAGACTAACATTATTAATTTCATAGTGGATCATTCATACCCTGAAGGGGAAACATTACAACAGAGAAGATAGCTACGCATCATAGCCACTAAGTATGTGATCTTGGAGAAAGTGCTTTATCATAGAGCCTTTGATGGAATGTTGCTAAGATGTGTTGACAAAGAAGAATCTAAAAACATTCTTTATGAATCTCAGAGTGGAGTATGTAGAGGTCACTTCAGATACCACGCCATTTCTTGAAAGATACATTGGATGGGATACTTCTGACCCACATTAGAATAAGACATGATAGAGTTTGTGTGTAAATACAATAAATGTCAAGATTTCTCCCATGAGATACACATGCGGACATAGGTTCTACAACCAATCACAGCACCATGGCCCTTTTCCATGTGGTGCCTAGATTTGATAGGGAAATTGTCTCCTTCATCAATAGACAGGCATAACTTCATAATCATGGCCAAAAAATACTTTAATAAGTGGGTGGAGGTCATTCCTCTTACTACCGTACGTGGATGTGTAATCACTAATTTCATTTTGAACCAAATAATTTATATGTATGGGGTCCCATAAGTCATTATCTATGATAATGGCACATCTTTCAAAAATGAGGAAGTGCATGAACTATGTGAAAAGTTCAAAATTAATCACCATATGGCTTCTCTCTATTATCCTCATGACAATGGACAAGTTGAGGCTAAAAAAAAGACGTTAAACTCCATTCTCCTTAATATTATCAAGGAGAATAAATGAAATTGGCTCTAAAAGATCTTTTCGGCATTGTAGGCCTATCAAACATTGGTAAAAACGCTGATGGTGGCAGCCCCCTTTTCTTTGGTATTTAATGCAGAAGTGGTTTTACCACTTGAAGTCAAAATTCCTAGTCTTTGTATCTCACTGCAAGGAATTCTGGGAGAAGAAGGCTATCGAGAGGCATGACTCTCTTAATTGGAAACCCTCAATGAATTTAGGCTCAATGTTGAACAATGACATAGAGTTTACGTTGACCGATGTGCTCGGTAGTATAATAATAAAGTCTATGAGTATGAAATATGCGAGGGAAATCTAGTATTGAGACTTGATAGTCAAATAAACAAAAAGACCAATGAAGGAAGGAAGTTCAAGCCCAAGTGGTTGGGTCCATATTGAGTCATAGAGGACTACAAGAATGGGGAATATCACCTGTGTACACTAGAGGGTGAGGAATTTGACAAGTCCATCAAATATTTTCACCTAAAGAGATACTACATATGATTTAATCATGTTTCTATATGTACATTACTGCATCTGCACTGCATTCTCATCTACCAACTCATTTCATAACGTTTGTAATCGAGGGACTTATTCTTATATAAATTCCCAAAAAATTATAGAAATATTGGCAAAACATTCAAATCGTATCTCATCAAATTTTCATAGTATCATCAATTGTTTATGAATCATTGTATCAATTCAAACAAGATAAGACAAATCTTCTACAGTAACCATACCAAGGCCTGCATACTTGATTCTACTCATAGCTTCTTCTAGATTTGGTTTTTCTTCCTATATTATGTTATAGAAGCTTCATGGTGTCACATCCATCCCATATACATCTCTTTGGAAATAATAAAATTGTAAACATTTTACCTAGATATATGTGTCAAATGCAAATGAATAGAAATATTTTATTTATACAATTATATGCCCTACCAACCTTCGGTGTTGAGCTCGTGTCTCTTAATAGTAGCATGAGCTTGGGAAAGGAGATAATTTCCCTTACTCGCCTTTTCCTTGTCCTTGGTGATGAGCCCAAGCTTCCTACAGATAGCATGGGGCAAGGTGTAAGGGGTATTTATAAACAAATTAGAAAGTTAAAAGAAATTTATTCAATATAGGAAGATGTAAAATCATAAAACCAAATAAAATTGAGTTAGATGTTCAAATCCCAAGAGTGTTTAAAACCTTAAACCATATTTTTTTAACCAAGTTTCCATCTACGGATCTAAGTCTAGATAAAATAGAAAGCAATTAACATTTTAAGTTATGTAGCAAAATTGAGTAGAATGAGGTTGTAGGTTCTCAATTTGGTTTTGCCAAATGCTTGTCTTTCTCTCATAATTACCATTCAAAAAATTTGTATAACTTGTGTCCCTTTTGGGTCTTATTGTTGATCCCTCAAATCTTAATGGTTGTATGGGGTTATGAGTGGGGAAAGTTTTTTCTATTATCATATCACATTTTTCCAAATAAATAAGAAGTATAGAAAATTACATAAAGAAACTAAATTTCAATATTATATTGTACTTGCATCATCATATATCAGCATTGAGTTAAAAAAAAACATTCTGTTAGCATTCATCATCCATTGCATAGATTCTAAAAAAGTGTCAAAACAAGAAATTCTAAATGTCTAGAGTGCACATGTGAATAAAATCATCGATAGAATTCAACTCTATGAGATGAATAGCTGACCAAAAAGATGTATCTGTATATATATCATGGAATATGTTTGAGTACAATGCTATTAGGAATTACGCATTCTCAAAACACTCACAGTGAGCCCAAAAATACAAAAAAAATATAAGTGCTTCACAAAAAGGAAACAAAGTAATAATGGCTCAATAACCTATAAGTCTGTGTGGGGCCCCTAAGAATGTACATGCCTAACTTTGGGGCTCCTGTGAGTGCACTGAGTGGTGTGAGTGACCATGAGAATGACCATTAGTCATGGTCTCACTGCAGCTCCTCCTCATCGGTTCTCTCTCCCTCTCATCCACCTTGTAACCTACAACTCTGGTCTTTCTATACATAACCATCTTTGTCGCATTCCAGAGAGGTGGAAAAACCTTAGTGGGGCGGCTATCCTGTAAAGGCTTCCCACATCCTCTAAGAAATGTTCTCTCATCTTCCCCATGGGAAGTAAAAAAGTGTCCCCGTAGACCCGACGAATAAGGTCTTGCCACTCCTCAATGTTTGCTACAAGACAAAGAAATAGTGGCAAGTTAGAAAATAAAAAAAGTAAAAAAGAAATATAAATAATAGCAACTAAAATTTCTAAAACTAATAAATTCAAGGAAAGAGTAAAATCACATACTCAGATCATCGGGCACCCATGTAGGGTCTGTTGGCATGTCTGTTATGACTGCTACAGGGTCTCGTTGTCTCTCCTCTACCTAAGGTAACCCAATGTCCTATAATGGACTCCTCATCTCCTCCCTCATCTTGAAGGAGGGGACCATCAGATACTAAGGTCTCCATCTCCATGTCTTCCTCGTCCTTCTTGGCCACAGATCTTGCTAAGGTGCTATGAAACATCAAGTCACTCTCCTCCTCCTCCTTCTCCATGTGAACTACCACACCATTCTCACCACCCAATCCCTTGTCATCTAAGTCATCTTTGGTATCCTAATCATCAGTCTCCTCACCACCTGATTCATCTTCACTATCGTCTCCAATCTCCTCCTCAGAATTAGATTCTATCTCTATAGGTACCTCATTCCTGATGTGAGTGGGTGCGGCCTTGATCTGAATTGAAGGTGTATGAGTGGCACCAACTTCCCATCGGGCATGAAAAACCTACCTAGCTACAATGCACACTCCTAGAGTCACCACTGTCTAACCCATATCTTCACTAAGGCCCTTTCAGGCCTCCATGAGACTCTTGAATATAGGTCTCATGGGGGGAAGCATATCAATGTAAGGAATACCAGACTACTAAAGAAATCATTCAAATGGGTGAATCTCAACCTTTGCCATCCTATAAACTAACTGAATAGTAGTGGCACAAGCTACCACTATAGTCTTGTCTTATGCCCAAACTCTTGCCATGTCATGGTAGGGAGTGGAAACTAAGTCATCGCTAGTTAGTGAAGCCACTTGCTAATATGGCCCTCTTATCATTGAGATCCTAGACCATCTGGAGGCCTTAATGGCCTCTTGATCCTGTACTAGACCTCCCCTCTTAAAGTGGTAATGTGCTCATACACCCAACTCATTACGAGTGTCAAATGGATGAGAGAATGACCCTGTAAATGAACCACTCGGTATAAGTCATGGTAGGCAGTCCTAAGGATCTCGAGTCATCTATCATAAATGTGGCCATGTGCCTCAATCTATGTGATAGTAGGATCCTAGCAGTAAAACAATGTATCACCCCCCTTGTCCCCTATCAACCGTGAATCCAAAATACCCATGATATCTTTGTGGATATTGGGGATATGAGTGGTGGTAATAGATCAAACCTTCATACCCTTCTTAGAACAAAATGACACTACGATGTCACTAATGTAAGTATTCCACAAGGTCATCATGGATCGAGATCATTCTATCTCAAGATTTTTCATCCTCCCAAGTATCAAAACTCTAAGTATCTAATACACATCCTCTAATGTAATATTTCACTCACCCATGTAACTTGACAACCGAAAGGTATTCTGGTTGGTGTCCTAATACAAAAACAATTCAAAAAGAATACGAATAGAAGGAGTAACATAGGGAACCTGATCAATCCTCATTTTCCCTGATCTCAGTAGTCTATTGATCTCAGCCCATGTTAGTTGATCAAGGATCTCAGGGAACCAGTCACATTCCTACTCACAACTCCATTGGATGTACTCCTCCTTCTTCTACATCCCCCAAAACACAAAAAAAGAGAAAGTCATTGAAATATTCAATAGGCAAGCTCATCAAAAACATCATAAAACATCAAAAATCCAAAAAAAAGATTGGACTTAAAAATAAGTATTTATGCATTCTATTGAAAACAGTTACCCTATGCAGAGTGACAATATTTTTATCATTGCCTTTCTAGGTCAGCAGTCTTCTACTTGCCACCCTAATAGGGTGATGATCCTATAACCATCACCCTGCTCAGGGAGGTGATCCTAATCAGTATCACCATATGACGTTATTACCTTAAAAATATCACAAAAACTCAAAAAATTATCATTTTTCATGAAATAAAATACTTCCCTATAGGTACCCCCTCTAGAGACTAGTTTAAAACAAGAAATTTCAATAATAACTCCTCCTAGCCAAATATTTTAACATTTTTATATTTTAGTTTTTAAAATAAACAAATGATGACAACCTACCTTAGACCGTGCGGCTCGATCTCTCTCTTGTGGAAGCAACTATCTCATAACGATCGTTTTCGATGTACTCTCATGAAAAATGGTCAAAGCTCAAAAATAGTTAATAAAATATGCGTAAATGAATTGAAATATGAACTCGTTATATATATATATATATAGTTTTACAGTGCTTCATGGATAAAACGCTTCTCCGAGAGGGAAATATGTACACACCCAAAATTTTATGTGCTACATTGTTGGAAAACATTTATAAAAATCCCTAATGATGATTCATATCCTTTCGGAAGATGTTTGAGCTCCAAAATCCATTCATTGTATATATTTGTACCCTAGACATCACTACTTAACCCTCGCATGGGTTTTCCTAGCTTCCCACTACATTTCAGAGTAGTTTTAACCTTTAGTGTCAAAAAAGCCACCCTAATTGGATGGCGGTTTTGTGACCGCCACCCAAGTAGAGCGGTGGTTTTGCAACCGCCACCTTAGGTAGGGTGACGGTCCTAAAACCACTACCCTCCACAGGGCAGTGGTCATATCCATATTTTCTAGAGATTTCACTCATGTTTTGATGTGGAATTCTCTCACTTAACTTCCATTTTTAGATGCATTGTTTTTCTATTTTAGATGATTCCAAGGCCCAAATGTCTTATGGATATCTATTCTTGCACTTCTATTTGTTATTGATGATTGTTAATAGTTTAAATTCCCTCTTCACTTTTGTTATGTCCTCCTTTGGCTGTCAAATGTCTTGAACCATTTCCCATCTAAATTCCTATAAACACCATGCTTGTGTGCAAGAAAAACTTGGAGAAAATTTGTATTCTTACTATTGCAAAGTACCTTTCTTGCTGGAAAATTCTAAAGCCAATCTTTGTTTAATTGTGCTTACATTCTTCCATTTGCATTTCTTCCCAGACTGCTAATTCAATATATTGTTTCTCCCATGTCCTTATTCTTATGTTGTTTCTACATTCCCATCCATTGAACTCACATGGACACAAATATTGAAAGGATAAACTGAGGGGACAATACTCTTACAACCAAATTTTCCACAGTTCTTACAATATCTAGGTTAAAGGTGTTTTTCGATTCATTCATGTAAATTATCAATTCTAAAGTTTTCATTTAAAATTCATATCAAATATAGTAGATAAATCCTTTCATTGTTTCAATTATCAAGTTATTAGTAGATCAGATCAAATTAGTAGTTTGTTCTTCAACATTGCTGGGGAGGTTGCAGGGAATAATAGCTTCTCTGAGGCTGTGATTTATTCTCTATTTCTGAGGTAAGATTAAAGTTTTTTTGAAAGATTTCAATTAGTTAATTTTTTAGGATTTATATTTACACCATTTTCTCAAGCATTTAACTACACATGGCTAATTTCTTATTTTAGATTTATTTAT
The DNA here is from genome assembly GCA_019776745.2 of Taxus chinensis. NCBI lineage: Eukaryota > Viridiplantae > Streptophyta > Pinopsida > Cupressales > Taxaceae > Taxus > Taxus chinensis. The sequence goes on along the minus strand of CM034147.1, from coordinate 228,380,739 downwards.
TAGATTAAATGTTTTGTTAAAAATACCAACAAATAATAAAAAATATATTCGTTACTAGATTAGTTGTTTTATTTCTCTTATTCATTCATATATCAGAAAATACCAAAAACTGAGTTTAAATTTACTTTACTTACATAGTTTTCTTTGTTAGATCAATGTAGAAGGTTCATGTATGACACTTATAGGACCTAAAGAACCTAGAGATTTTGTATTCAAAATGTTAGTGCCTCAACTGAATTTAGAGGTACCATTAGCAGACATTGACCAAGGTCTTAGGTTGTAAATTTTTATGACAGCTAGAGACATACAAAGAATCATCAGACAACTAGACACATTAAACATTGAAGACAATAAAGCGTTTGAGTATTGGTCGAATCAAGAAAATTACATATTACCTTGAACATCTATATGACCGTCAAAGGTCCGTAGTAAGATAAATTGTTTGGTTGTGATCCATTGGTGCCATAACAAATTAGACCATAACTAATCACATACATTGATACGGGACTCCTTCTTATCCTCAAAATCGTGACCTGATATGTTAAGAGGATACAACAACTCAACTTGCTAAAGATTGCACCCAATTAGGATTACGAGTAGATTGCCTAACCTCCCTTCAGCTTATGCTCTTGATCATTATTATGACCATAGAGGGACCACAACCAAAAGTAATTTATGGTTGTGATCCTACGGTTCCCCAACCAAATCGAACCAAATACCAAGTGGACGTAGACATCAGATTGAGACCATTTGTCTTTCAAACCTCTCCATTGCCAGCGAAAATCATTATACAATTGAACGTTCTACATGAAGAATCTCATTGAGCCCTCTCATTTTGAACCAAACCTACCAACCATCCATAGAGATTTTAACGAAATCGTGCCTCTCACTTTTGATTTTTCCATCACCTTGTCTAGATAGATTTACGAGGTCCCATTTAGTTTCCCATGAGTTCCACAACCAATAGACAAGATATCTCTGGAGCTTGATATTCACTGGAGTCTTTGTGTTTCCATACTTTCTGATTTCTCTATTCAAGCCACCCAAGTTAGAGAGGCTTTCATCATGCTTGATGAGCATATCCCACCATTGTAAGTTAGAAGGATTGAATTTCCTTAATAACCTATCCAAACACTATTTCCCATTAGCATATTCATTACCATCCACATCAGCTGCCTCAGCATGACCTCGGGGATTCGAGTATGGTTAAAGTTTGTGTGTCAATTTTCTATTGTATAGTGTATAGGTTTCATGATATGTCAGTATTCTAGTGTGAAAGTTGTGTATTTTTTTGGAAAGCATTGTGTGTTTTTTCTCTCCAACTCCTTAACCAAAGGATTAGGCATCTGGTCTTTGTTCTTTTGGCACCCAGAAGGGGTACCCATCCTTGGGTAGGATCCATTGTTGGTGCTCATTCTAGATCACTGTATTAAGTTGGTCTTTTCCTAGATTATCCATAGATGTAACCATTCTATGTGTTTCATATTTTTCCCCTTTCTTCAAAATTCTAGGTTGAGTAAAGGAGAATTGTAAATTTGTAATAAATTTGGTGCCTTTTCAAAATAAAAAATAAAGGATCCTATATAAATTTTGAAATACTGACATGATAAGAATTCCTCACAGAGTGGTTAATGTACTGGTTGATTAAAGCATAAAAAATTTAGACTTGCGGGTGATCAAGATATGTTTACATATTTTACAATTGTAAAAAACATGCAATCAACATTGACTAAAAAATTTAAAATTTACTTAGTCATTTAAAAAAAATATGGGACATTCAAATGGTCATTAAATATATGCACAACCAAGAAATTCAAATGCCTGCAAAGGAAAGGATAACTAGCAGGATTCCGGTCCTCTCTAAGCCATTCAAGTTTCATGGACTTCAAGTCTGCAAAATGTACCAAATTCATATGATTTCATGTCTGAAGAGAGGAAGAAAAAGTGAGTGGAATCAGATTAATGGTTGATGGTGGAGAAGCATCACCATTCTAGTGGAGGGTGAGTAGTTTGGCTCCGACAGATCTCTAGTTTGCAAAGTGAATATAGTTTAATTAGGCTTTAGGTGTAGGTGGTTTATAAGCTAAAGGTGGATATTTGGAGACATTTCTATAAATCAAATACTGAATTATGCCCAAATAGAAGTCATGATGTGAATGCCCAACCCTACAACCAATGAAATGATAAAATAAAATAAATATAACTTGACACTACAAAACCACAAAGGTGCATGGAGATTTCTTATTGGTTTATGCTTCGCATACTGATAAGACTGACATTTCTAGTAGTGTGGAGATTTCTCACTAGTTTATTCTTCACACTCTAAATTTTTTTTGTAAATGAATATGAATTGCAAAGTAAGTGTGGAGATTCCTTATTAGCTCACATTTCATAACGGTTATTCAAATTTATTAAATATATTGAAAAATGTGAGGAGCGTAGAGTATTCTCATTAGCTCACATTTTGTGGAAATTTATCAAGGTTATCAAACACTCTTACACTGTAAAGGTGCATGTAGATTTCTCATTAACTCATACTTTGTGGAGGAAAATACAAGTAAAAGCATAGTTTGACATTGTGAAGGAGCATGGAGCTTTCTCATTGGCTCACGGTTGACAGTTTCTACAAAAAGTAAGACAAAAGTATGAGAAGGTGAAGGTGCATGACATTTTCTTATTGGCTCACATTTCATAATGGAACATAGATACGGATAAATCCACATTACATAGAAAAAGGTTAGGGAAGGATAAATGTAGGCAAAAATCGACTCCGCAGTCAACAAGAGACCAACATATGGCAGTGAAGGCATGTAATCAATCCTAAAATACTAACAAAAACTCAACTATTTTTAGTTAGACAAAGTACATTCCCTCTTTGATTAAATATCTTTCTTTACAAACAAAGAGAAGATTCACTCGCTATTTGGGGGGGATTGAATTGTAAGAACGTACCAAATTTGTATAAACATGGGTTCTTGTCCTCATATCAGATGATGAGATGTATTAATTTCCTTCATAAAAAAACATACTTTTTATTTTGATAAGACAATTATAGCTATGTCCATGTATTTCCTAAGTACATTGTTAAAAATCATTATTACAACTATGAAATTTTGGCATGATGACTAATTAATATAGTTATACATAGTCATAATGATTGTGACATTATGTGTGCATTTAGTCATGTTATTCTAATAAATGTTTTGAAGTATTAAATGTGTTGATGCCACTTTTGGTTGTGAGAAAATTTCCATATGCAATGAAGGAACTTGTCCACAGCAAATCGTCTGCAGTCAAATAACTTGTCTAAAGAAACTCTTATGTAGCATAAAGAAATCATTCACAACAAAGAGCTTGCATTTATGAAAATATTTTGAAACATGAAATGATGGCACTCAAGTCCTTACATGCCATTGAAGACGTAGTTACAATAATAATGTGGAAACCTGGGAAACAAATTACCTTTTGTTTTGTCATTGATAAATAAATAGTGAATAATTGATTGTTATATTAACACTTGTGTGTTTTGTGAAGAAATTATGGTTATTCAAAAACTTTTTTTGTATTTCATACATGTGTTGAATCTCTCACTTGTTTTTTTTAATACTCTTTGCTGTATTATTCTTATTCTCATGTGTTGTAAATCATAAGGTATAAAGGAAAGTCTTGGTGCCTTTTAATAATTCATTCAGATGAGATATTAATTTATAGATTCAGATTTGGATTTAGAGAAAGACATTACTCTAACATTTTGTTCCTGGATGTAATGTTTTATGCAATTCAATAAAGAAATATGAGTTTTCATTTATTTTTTACTTACAGAGTTAGGAAGGGATTAGCACCCAAGTAAGGGCCAACATGAGGTCTTCTAAATCCTCTAGATTGTTTCATTTCATGCATATTTACGTAGGAACTATCTACTTTCTGAACCTACAAATTTTATTCAGTGATATCAGTTAGCACTATTTCATTTTCAAATTTCAATTTTATTTTACTTTCAACATTGTTATGTGAAAGCTATTTCCTTTCCAACCTCCTACATCAACTATAACTTTGCAAACATCATCTGTAGTATTTCAAGTCTACGCTCCCTAGTGTGATAATTAAATGAATGTAAATCAATGTACATCATATTAATTGTTACATGTTGATTTAGGGTAAGTGCACCAAGTTGGGGGACAATTAAGTGGACATCAAATCCTAAATTTTACATTAAAACCAACAAAACATCAAATTTAGTCTTCCGCGGACTTGAACCATGCCGAAAAGTAAAAAATATGTCATAAAAATGGTACCATTGCGTAGGGGAGACTATTAGCTTTGTAGAAATACTGATTTTAAAGTGAATAGAAAAGGATAAATATCATTTTATAATTTTTTACTAATAGTAGGTCTTGAAGACACTTTTTCCTGTGAATGTATATGTCTACGTTTAAGACTGAAAATATTTTTTCACTCATCAGAATGTGATAAAACTTATACCATCCCAACTGTGGTGAAATTATATACATGTTCAAAAAAAAATTTATTTGATTTCAATATTTTTTTATGAAGTTATGGCGGGCAAACGGAAAGTGCTCTGTTTTCTTTATGTTTTCATACCACTTTCACGGAAAAAATCATAAAAAATAAAATATTACTCAAAAAAATACAAAATAAAATCCATCCCAAGATAGATAGTGGCATATAACTTCTCACCAAAGGAAAAAAATATATATCAATTTTTGGTCATCCAAATTATGGGCAAACGGAGTATAATCTTATCGGCGTTTTTAAAAAAAAAATACCAAGTCATTGAATTTTGAGTGTTTAATATAGCTAATCTTGTCCATTTTTTTACAAAAATTAGTATTTTAGAAACTAGATTCTAGATGATACGATTCATATTAATATAATTTTGTCTAATTTTGAGTGTATGTATTGCTAATAATCCCTACAAGTTGATATTATGTTGTTATTTGCAATATGATGTCCACGGATGACCCTATATTTGTCCATCAACTTCCTGCACTTACCCTTTAGACCACAATTTTTTGTTCCATTGTCAGGGATATTGCCAAGTTATAGTAGTTTATGAAGTTTTTCATTTATGAATTTATTTGAATAGACTAGGTTGTACAAATTCCACCTTCAAACCCCCCCCGACTAATGAATGTTTATTGAGTTGACTTATGTGATGTATGCACCATCGTAGGGATTCCCATGGTAGATTACTACCCAATAATTAAATAGAAAACTCCCTTCCAAGTGAGACTTCAAAGGTAGTCTCTAAACAACAAAATTTGGAAGAGGAGGTGAATAAAAATATTGAAGAAGAAGAACTAAACACATTTTATTTTGTTATTTCCAATAAGAAATGACTTTCTCAAATGAAGAGAATATCTCCGTCATATCTTCCTAACTTTCATGGATCTATGACTAAGTACACAGACACTTTCTTGTTATATCTTTATGTCTTATGCAAGAGTTATGACTACACAAATAGTGCAAAAAATATGAATTTTTTCCTTGCTAAAACCAAGGATATTGCCTTGAGATGGTTAATGGTCCTAGGAAAAAAAGTTGTTACTACCTAACAACAGATGAAGGAGAAGTTTCTGATCAAGTACAAAGAGTATTGCAGGCCAAGTAGAAGAGGAGGAGATGAACAATTCAAGATGGCATAGAAGGAAGGTGAGCCACTAGAAGATTACCTAGAGAGATTACTATTTTGTGTTCAAAAGTAATGACACACAATATTACCTTTAGAGTTCGTAAAGTTACTTTTCTTAAAAGGAATCGGTGAGGAAGATAAGGAGATATGTTACAATATCCCATGCCATATTTTCAAAAGTCGGCTAGTAGTTTATATAACAATATGCAACCCCACCTTGGGCTAGTACTCAACAAGATTGGGCTCCTTACCCTAGCCAATATTATTGAACCTTGGTCTTTGGTGTTTTCATTAATGTCAAGTTGAATTGATAACAAAGGATTTAATGGTGGATTGAAGCTCTGTCAAAGGCATTAAGGTTGATTGCTAGTACCTTCTTAGTGGTTCATTAAGCATTCATGATGGTTTAAGAAAGTTTTTATACTTTGCAGGCTTGGTTTGTGAAGAAGGAGTCTATTGGAAGCATGGAAATGGTTAGTATCACTATATCAGAGGTTTTATAGGCTATATATGATGTTTTAATCATGGGAAAGAACTCTTATAGTGTTTTCTAGGTCACTTGGTGGGAGTTGCAGTTGAAATTGGCCCATTTAGGCCTATTTCTAGAGCCTGATGAGGTTTGAGAGGTTAGTAAAGGTTATGGAAATATAATTTAAGTATGGTAGTATCCTAGGAATGTTCTCTAGGAAATTTTTGAGAAAACAAGGCTTATTTTAGCTCTTAGAGGAAAAAGTCAAAAGTTCACAAAATTGTTCTTGAGAATTCGTAGTTTAGGTTGAGGTAAGTGAGATAGTTTTGTAGGTTACATCAATATTTTAGAAAAATAATCTCATGTATCATGTATAGGGGTGATTTTTTGTGCTCCATGTTGAATTTCATCAAACTCTAAAGAGGTATGTGAAATTTGTGTAAGCTTTTCTAAAATTGGTTCTTTAAGAAGTAAAAAATGAGCTTTTTGTCTTCTTAGCACGCAAGAAAAAAATTGTATCCCTATCTTGATAAATAATAGAAGTAAATATTTTATAAAACTACAAGAATGAAGTGTGGAAACAAATTTCAAGAAAAATGGATAAGTATCAAAGAAGATATGAGAAATTTTCTAACAAGTTATTTCTCTTCCCAGGTCTTATTCTTGAAGTATTGAGTTGAAATGAGTTATTTTTTGTTTTCTTGTAAATTTTTTGAAGTGGTGCATATGCTCAAAGTGAAATGATTTCTTTACCATGTCATAGTGGTTACTAACATGAAATTAAAGTATAATCATTCTAGAAGATCCATCTTAGACTTGTAAGAACAGTCTCTTTAAATCATGTGATCTAAAGGTCCATTAGGGTTCAATACTCAAAATTGTTGTTTGTGATGGAAATTTTTATTACTCTCTTCAAATGGAAATTTTTTAAGTTTATGAAACTCATGGTTGATCTTTTTAGTAAGCTGTAAAAAATAAAAAAATTCTTCCACCCTATTTTTGGGTTACTTTGCTAAGAACACTTTGCATAGGAGCATGTTTAAAGACTTTTCTCCTTAAATCATCTCTCTCAAGACCTTGAATAGATCCATCTATTTCTTTTTGAAGTATAATTGGCATATAAAGTGTCTCAAATGTGAATCTTGAGTCAAATGCAAGAGTATTTGATAAAATAAAAGGGTGTAATTAAGTAGCTAATTCACAAGACTGGTTTATAGTGTCTCCTATATTGTCATGAAATATTTGATCCCTAAGAACATCACTCAAATGGTGAATGCACATATATTAACTCAATTGACTAGGTAAGTGAAGCTCTGAGGATTTTTCTATTGTCTGAAGGTCTTGAAGCAGTTTTGGAAGCTTCATTCAGATAATGTATAATCCAATTACTATTTGTGCAATGTATTGTTTGATGGCTGGGAGCTATTGGGAGGTTTTGAAAAATGAAATTGGATTGGATGAGATGGAGATCACTCTCAATAGTCAAACAATGCCTTCAAAATTTTCAAATTTAATCAATATTTGTAAAATAAACTGGTTTTTTGGTGGTCTCAGGATGCTATAGTGGGCAATACCCTGATTCTAGGGTTTGAAAGATGATTTTGATCAAATAATAGGTTCTATCCAGTATAATTTGTTGAAAATTTATAGAAACCTCTATCTATTTTTTACGGTTCTGTTGCAAAATAATTGTTTGATTTCATTAAGAAATAATCAATAATTCTTTGACATTTTTTCTCCAAGATCATGTTTTACTGTACAGAGGTAGAAATGAGGTTTATGTTGCATCTTCTTTGTTGTCAATGATGTAACTCCTTATGAAGAGGATTGAGATGACTAGGAAAGGGTATGTAAACATAGATATGATATTGATTTGGTTTGAAATTGAAAATTCTTTTTGATTTTTTTTTTAAGTTCATTATAAATACTTTACATAATCAGTGGTCCACTTCGACTGAAAAGTTGTTGTGAAGAATGATTCAAATATTTCTACCAAGATCCTAAAGAATGAAAAATGATTCAAGGAACATGGAGATGTGGTTTATGTTTCTTAAAGGCATGAATAGATATGATTATAATGAAAATTACATAGAATTTTTGTATAATTGGCTGATAAAAGCAAAATCTTCATTCAAAGAATGTATGGACAAGGTACTACATCATAAAATTGGTTATTGTGTTGTTATGTTCTATTGCATCAAGTTCACTACAAAAAAATTTGGTGCTAAATATATTGTACAAGTTCATGAGGTTGGTTAGTTTATATTGACTATTGGAATGGTTGAGAAGGTGTACAATCATAACGCATCCTCCTTTGAATTGAGTGAACTCTTGGAGAAGGGTAATAGTCATGAATAGTTTCAAAAACTATTTTTTCCACATTTGGTATTATTTTGGTCATAGAAATAATAAGTCCAAGAGTCATGAAAGAAAATAAAATAGAATTTAAAGAGTTGAATTCAAGAATGGGTAGCTTATGCAAACAAAGGAGTTATTGAATGTTGTAATTTTTGAAGTGTGATTATTGTGTGTGATAGTGCAGATGTGTATGAGAAGAAAACCAGGGATACAGAAAGAGTCAATAAGAATTTGAAGAGTTTGTATTGAAAGGTGTCATTTAAAGATATGAAGTAAGAGTGAAATTTGTTTAAAGTGATATTGAATTATACTATGTGTGATGTGACACTACTAGACAAATTTGACATAGAAAAACAATGATATATGTTGAGAAAGCTGCATTGAATGTATGATACAAGAAATTTAGAAAAATTGGTAGATATCGAATATGATTTTAGACTGAGACCATTATTTTGAATGACGGGTAGGCTGAAACAAAGGTTTTAAACAATTTTGAATACTAATCAAGTGTGATAGTGGAACTCATCAACATACTTGATGATTAAATTTTGAATAATTCATAGGTACTATTGCTTATAGTCTAAGAAGGGTAATGTAGTGCTTCAAAGAGTAAGACAATTGGTGAAAAATATTTTACATTTTGATGTAATAGCGGGTAATTTGAGAAGGCTATTTTGTAAATTTAGAGTCACATTTAGGGTGCATGTAGCAGATTGAAAGAAAAGGGAATTAGGATCAAAAATAGAAGTGAAAAAAATTAGAGGCCATCATCGATTGTGAGATACAACAAGAAACATGTGACCAAAACACAAGAACAAGACTAAGTTTCAACTTAACACATAGGGGGTTATAACCTCCTTATAAGTAGGATCTTATAGATGATCAATTTTAGCTAATTAAATTATAGGGAATTGTAGCTTCCTTACAAGATATAGCTTGTAAAAGGTCTGTAGTTGATGACTACGTTAATTTTGGAGTTACACCATAAAAAAATTGAGTTGCATCACAACTTGAAATCATTGTAACACATAGGAAAATTGTGCAAATATAGTTATCTGATTTCAGTGTATTTTCTCCCATTCTAGGTTTTTGAAATAAAACATTGTGTTCTATCTCTCTTCCATTTTCTTTTATATTCTTTTCTTAACAAGTTTTGTAAAACCCTGATTCACCCCCCTTATTAGTGTTCAAGTTTCCAAAAAATACTGACATCCATAGAAACCTCAATTCTTAGGACAATGGTGGTAGCGCACCCATTATTCATGGAAAAAACCTTAGAGAGGAGGTAAGCAATGGATAAATCAACCTCCTAACTACCAAAAACCCCACTAGAAACCTCCCTATCCTAAAAAGAAAGATTTGATGTCAAACCCCCAATCTAGATCTCAACCAAAAGATACTAAATTTCCATATCAACCAATAAATAACCCCAATAATAAAAATTTTCATCCCTTATAACATTGATTTAACCCAATACACTGCTTATTCATTTGATATCTATGATATCCATCTCTGCTCAAGAAGAGAACTTGTCCAACCAAGTAAACCAACAATCACTGAGATAATAAATGAACCATAGTTGTTGCAAGATGAGTTACAACAAATTGAGAAGGCATTATAAGGTGATCCACATCAACATGAATAGAATTAAAGAAAAAGTAAGATACAAGTAAATGGACCCCCATTTCCATAAAGATTGCGAGAATGAAAGTATAACCCTACATCAGATTCTAATTCTAATTTCATCAATCAGTTAAAGAAAATTTGTGTAAAAATTCCACTCTGTCAAGCCATCAAGGATGTGTCTATTTACAACATGTTGATGAAGGATCGATGCATAAAGAAGCTAGGGAAAAAAAGGAAGGATCCATCCACTATACAAGTCATTGGACAATTGGCTGCAATCATGCTTGGAATAAACTTTCTACCTAAGTACATATATCTAGGAAGTCTTTTGGTGAATGTTACTATTAATGGAATTGTAATTAAAAAGACCATGATTTACCAAGGGGAATCAATCAATGTTATGACAAATCAAATCATGGATGACCTGAAGTTGGAAGGACTAAGGCTAACAACTACTATATTAAAACTAGCAGATAGATCAATGGTAAATTTTGAAGGAGTTCGTAAGGAAATTTTTATGCTAGTAGACACCTGGGAGTACCCTGTTGATTTCATTTTCCTACAACCAAAGGAAATTATACAAGGTTACCCTCTCCTAATAGGAAGGCCATTTATGGCTAGTGTTGATGCATTTATAGGGTGTAAGTCTAGCAACATGATCATCTCAAATGGAAATGGTACCAAGAAACTTATACACTATCCTCCTTCCCAACCATTAAATGATGATGATCAAACAATTTGGGTTGAAGAACTTGAAATTCATCAAGGCTCTATCTAATAGATGATGATGTTGGAAAATTCTTGCACTATTAAATATCAAAAGGAGGATGTTGTTCTCTATAGTATTATGTAGAAAAAATATGGAAGAAATGGAGAATTTGATGACAGATTGAGATGCTTGAGCTGTCATTTGAACCAATTCTTACCACAACAGAGCACCATGAGTATTCCAGATAAGAATCATATTTTTCACCAACTTCTTCCTCATGACTACATATTAAAATTTTTTTGTAGAAATAAGTTTTCAATGATGGACCTCTTTAAGAAAGTAGAAACTACAACTAAGAGGCAACTAAATGTAAGCCAGATGCTCAATATAAAACAAGAGAAATTATTGATTTCTCTTCTTCAAGAACATAGTAAAGAATTTTCTTGGAAATATATTCATATGTGTGGGATTCATCCTATGATTTATAATCATAGAATTTATATATTAAACAATAATGTACACCAATTAGATAGAATTTGAGGTGGATGAACCCAGTAGTAAGAGAAATTGTGAAGGGTGAACTACAAAATTTTCTAGATGTTGGATTTATATACCCTGTATCAGACAGCCAGCGGGTCTCACCTATGGTAATTTTACCAAAGAATAATGGGAAATAGATAATTTGTGTGGATTACAAAGAACTAAATTCAGCTGCAAAGAAAGACCACTTCCCATTGTCCTTTCATTGATCAAGTGCTTGATACGAAATATGGTAAAAAAGTACTTCTCTTTTCTTGATGGATACAATGGTTACAATCAAATCCATATTTCACCAGAGGAACAAGATAATAATACATTCACATGTTAATGGGGGACATTTTCCTATTCATTTCTTCCATTTGGCCTATGTACTGCACCTACCACATTCGTGAGGGAAGTCCTTAGTATCTTCTTTGGTTTGACAAATGAATGCATGCAGGTCTATATGAATGATTTCACTATTCATGGTAGTAATTTTAAGGAGTATATCAAAAATTTAGATAAGGTATTAAGAAGATGAAAGGATCACAATTTTCCCCTGAGTATTGAAAATTTTTATTGTTGTTGCAAATTAGCAGCACCCCTGGATGTTGATCAGATTTCTAGTTTGACATCTTGGACATCCAGTGTGATTGAACAACATTGAATCCTCTCCCCAAGTGTGTGACTTATAGAAATAGAAGAGGAATCTCCAGATTATAGGTTGGTTCCTCAACTCCTCTGATCAGATATATCACTTATAAGTTACAGAGGTTTAAATTCCTAGTTCCTATTCTAAATTCCAAGGGGACAGGGATAGGGAATGCAAAAAAAAAAACTGAAACTAATGCTAATGAGGTGATGCACCAGAGGAATGGTGACCATTTTACTTCTACATATTGACACAAATCATGGAAATGCAACAAAACATCATGCACAAATTGATGACATGTAATTAAATATTAGAAAGAAAACAAACAACATAAAGTAGAGGATTGAAACCCATTCACAGAGCCTGCATTGTCATTTCCAATATCAAAATACATACATTACAGCATCTGGGAGGCAGAAAACATGTTACAGTCCTAGAAGAGGTCTGATTTTTCCACAAAATCACTTTCAAGGTGAAAGAGGGAGTCTGCAATACATATAAAATGTTCAACACTTCAAAAATGAGCCAAATCTAGCTTTTACAATGCTAGAAACGACCCCAGGAGAGAGAAACATGGGAAAACATGGGAGAGCTTCAACCACCAGCAAAAAATGTAGTAAAACAACATGGGAATCCTTACAGGCCCATCCCCTGACATTTTTTGCCATGCTGGGAGAGAATGCGAGCCATTCTTCATTAAAAATGGTGGTTGAAATGTCATTTCTATCCATGACCACATGACCAGATGTGCTTTTCAAATTTTATCTCTCCAAACTCCATTAAAATTAAAAATTGACCCTAGAATACGTGTAGATAATTTCACCATATTTCCATTGATATAAAGAACGTGAAAAACTGAGCTCTGGATCAAAAGATATGGCCGTTTGAAATTTTAGGGCAAAACAGGGCCAAATCGGATTGGCGGGCAATTTTTTTTAAATTTTTCACTTTTTGGTCATTTGGAAAATTTTCTAAAAATTTCCTACGCTTCACCATTTTGGGTGCCATGTGGTAGGTTTTGATTGGGTGTGCGCCTTTAATGCTTCATTTTCCATTGTTTTTCCCTTTGGAAAATTTTCCAAAAATTCCCCGCCGGGCTGATGATCTGAGGACACGTGGCACATGCTTATTGGGCGCGGGCCTATCTTCCTAAATTTCCCATCACTATTTGATCCTATTTCTTGACTCGGACACATGGAAAAACCTCATTCATTACGGGCCTTTCCTTTCTAATTTTCCATGCGGGCTTGTCTTGAGTTTTTTTCCGCCACCTAACATGTGGCACAATTCCATTGGCTCGTGCTTGGGGGGCAATTTTTCCTTTGAAATTTCCTTCCTTTTCCTTTGGGAAAATTTCCTAAATTCTTCCCACCTTCCACCAGTCTGGGACATGTGGCATCACCTCATTCGTCCATGGGCCCTAGGCAAACATTTTTCCTTTTGCGCAATCCCTTTTGGGAAAAATTTCCAATCTCCTCCCGCGCTTTGCTTTCCCGCGTGCCCATGGACACGTGGCGGGCTTTGACTGGTCAGTGGGACTATGGGCCAATAATTTTCCTTTTCCTTTTTCCCCAACACTTTTCCAAAATTTTAACTCCACCTCCATGCTCTGAAATTCTGACCCCCCGGGGACACGTGGCAAAGCGTGATTGGGCGCGGGCCTTTCCTCCTGAATTTTTCCATGGCGCCAACACTTGGTCAAATTTTTCAATTTTTTTCCCCTGGACACGTGGCACAATCTGATTCACCGGTGGGCCTGTGGGGCCAAATATTCCTTGTGAAAACTTTTCCAAATACTTGGTAAAATTAAACTAAGTCTTCCTTCGCCCTCCGCCGGTTCCGGGACACGTGGCACCATCTTATTGGCTGCAGGCCTTACAGGGGAAAATTTCCCACAAAAACTCTGCCAAGCCATAACTTCAAAAATACATGGAGTTAGGAGGAAAGCTTTACCTTTCTGGAAAGATGAGAAAGATCTCTATCCAATGGTGTCATTTCTAGAAAGTTTTGAGTTCCTAAAAAGCAAAAAATTATGACTGAGGCACAAGAGAGGGAAGAATGAAAGGAGTTAGCCACAAAATGAGCAAGGGGTACATTTTGGATAACAATTTTGGCAACTCAGAGGGGTCATCTGCTTGCTGGATGAAGTTAACAGTTTCCTAAAGCAATCCATTGGGCATGGAGTCATCAAATTCTCTATTTGGTACCCTAACTGACTAGAACACTGCAAGGAGGAAGATGGAGGGTGGAACATCACCTGATTGGAGCAAGGCCTGCAAGACACATTTCTAGGAACATCAAGCTTGTGCCAAAGCATTTAGGGAAAATGAAACTAATCTAGAGCAAAACAATGTGCATAAGCACTTGGAGGAATGAAAACCTAAGCTAATATGTACAAGGTGGAGAATTTCCCTTCAGTAGCAATGCTTTAGATGGATTCCATTGACTGTAATCTACAATTCTTCATCATCTAATGAAAACAATTAGAAGGCATTGCTGTCCTTACACTTTGTGACCACGTATGGGCCACTCCAAATGGCATCCAAATTTTGAATGCCTTCCCAGTTTTGTTTCTCTTTCTGCATCCCATTTTAAAACTAGATCTCCAACTTGGAAAGATCTATTCTTGGTCTTCCTATCAAAGGTCTTCTTGATCAAGGCTTGATCCTTCTCCATTGCTTGGGATGCCTGATTTCTGATCTCTTGGAGCTCCATCAATTTTACATATTTAACCTCCATGGGCTCAAACTCCAACAACTCCAATTGTTTCACGAGTTCCAATGTTGGCAACTCAAGTGATATGGGAAAAATTGCCTCTCTTCCATAAACAAGCTTGAATGGGGAGTTACCTGTAGATATTTAAGGAGTTATCCTATCAGCCCATAAGGCTGATTTCAACTTAGTATGCCAAGATCTCTGATTTTCATCAAGGGTCCTCCTAATGATTCTTAACAAGTTCTTATTTGTAGATTCAGCCTGGCCATTACCTTGAGGGTAATAGTTTGATGAAGTGCTTAGGTAGATCCCATTCTTGACAGCCCATTCAGTCACCTTGGACGCAATGAATGCCAATGCATTATCTGATATTATTGTAGCAGGTATGCCAAATCTGGTTGCTATTCCCTCATAGAAATATAGGATGCTAGATTCATTTACTTCCTTGAGTGCTACTGCTTCAGTCCACTTGGTGAAGTAATCTGTGGCTATTAGAATCCATTTTTGCCCTTGGCTTGAATTGGGATTAATGACTCCAATGAAGTCCAAACCCCATTGGTATGAATGGCTGGTCAACTGAAATTGGATGCAATGGAAGGGCAGCTAGCCTCTCTTTACCTGTGAAGAATGTGCAATTCTTGCACCTCTTGATCCATGCATAACAATCACTAAAATTTTTGGGCCAATAATAGCCAGCCCTCATGATCTTTAGAGCTGTTACTCTTGGTGCAAAATGACCACCAGCTGATCCACCATGGAACTCTTCCAACATCCTATGAATCTGATTTGTACCAATGCATCTCAGCAGCACTCCATTCACATCCTTTTTGAACAAAACACCATCAACAAGGGCATATGGGACAGCCTGCAATCTGAAGTGTCTTCTTTTGGTCTTGTTCATCTCTAGAGGGCATAGACCTGTGCTTAGGAAGTGCATTATGTCTTGGGTCTAGCAAGGAGTGAGGACACCATCATTCTCTTCTTGAGTGCTTCCTTGCTCATGGCTGTCTTACAATGCCAAAACAACCTCCTTCTCATTGCATGCTTCCTTTTGTTTGTTCAAGACCAGCTGCTCACACAATCCTTTTCCTCTAACCAAATTGGTGACTTTGATCTCAATGTCATACTCCATGACATGAGTAATCTAGCCTAATATCTTCTCATTCAAGTCTTTGTTGAGGAGGAAATCTTTAACTCCCACATGAGAAACCAACAATTGAACCTTGTTGTTTGAAACTAGATGCTTGAATTTCTTCAAGCTTCTGATTACTGCAAGAACATGCTTCTCAATGAAAGAATATCTCACCTCATAATCCTCCAGGATTTGGCTAAAGAAAGCAATTGGCTACTCATCATTGTCTTTGTTCTGTTGTACCAAAATTGCAGAAATAGTATCATCACCCCCAAATGCATAGAGGATGAAATCCTTGGAGAAATCCAGGTTGATGAGAGTTGGGGCTTGAGAGATGGCTTCTTTGATTGCTTCAAAAATTTCCTTTCCTTCTACTGTTCATTTGAAAGCCATGCTTTTATTTAACATCTTGGTGATAGGCTTGACAAGGGCTACAAAATTTGGGACAAACCTCTGAACAAAATTTATTCTCCCCAAGAAACTTTGAAGGGCCTTCTTGTGGCTTGGCAATGGTAGTGCTTTTATGGATTCAAATCTTTTTGGATCAATTGTTAATCCCTATTTGGAGACAATGTGGCCAAGGAGCTTTCCTTCATGGGCTAGAAAAATACACTTTTTAGGATTCAAGGATACTCCAAATCTTCTGCACCTTTGGAACACTTGTCTCAAATGAAAGAGATGGTCTGCTGCATTTTTTAAGAAAATAGTGATATCATCAATATATATCAGCACCATGTTGTTAATCAAATCCTTGAATGCCATGTCCATTTCCCTTCGGAAATTAGCTCTAGCGTTGGACAACCTAAATGGAATTTTCCTGTATGCATAAGTTCCCCATTTGGTTGTAAAGGTTGTCTTGAACTGATCCTCTTCTTTCACCATAATCTGATTGTACCCTGAATAGCCATCAAGTAGTGAAAACCTCTCAGAGCCAGCAACAACTCGCAAAATCTGCTCCATGGAAGGAAGTGGATAATGATCCTTGAGAGATGCTCTATTCAAATCTCTGAAGTCAACACACAATCTGATTTCCCCACTCTTCTTTCTAACTAGAACCAAGTTGGCTACCCAACTAGAATGCTTGATAGGGAATATGATTCTTGATTCTATCAACTTATTCAATTCCTTTCTCATGAGAGGCTCCATGTGTGGATTGACTGGCCTTTGTTTTTGCCTGATGGGTTTAGTACTTGGATCCAATTCAATGGTGTGTTGAGCTAACTTGGGATTGAAACCTTTCAAATCTTCATAGCTCCAAGCAAAACACATCAGGGAATTCTTGACAAAGTTGTATGAACTCATACCTTTCTTGCTCAGTTGTCACTTTACCAACTTGGAGTGATTTGCCTTCTTCCACCAAGATGGACACTGAATCTTCTCCCTTGACTTGAATGTTTTCTTTCTCCTTCCTAAACTGATCATTAGGATTGAAAATGGACTCCAAAGTAATAAGTCCCTTTGGTAGTTTGTTGGTTCTCAGCTGTACCACTTGGTCACCATACTGCTGCTCCAACTTTTCCTGATTTTTAGCTGAGAACTCAGCCTCTTCTTGCAAGAAATGGATGATTTGCTGGTCATTTTCAAACACTTGCCAACTTACATTGTTGTCTGGCACTGAAGGCCTTACAATCACATGGATGTTTGGCTATACCTTGTCTTTTTGAATGACTTTCAACAATGTCAAAGGCTGCCCCAACTGCTGCAAGCCTGTCAGCAGCTTGGTTCTCTTTTCTAGGAATGGATTTTATGCCAAAACCCTCAAAATCTTCAATGAGGTCCCACACCCTATTTTTATAGCACTTGAGTAGATCATTCTTGACAGCATGCTGCCCCTTAACTTGGTTGACAATCAACTCACTGTCACCAAAGACTTGCAAGTTCTTTATTCCTCTCTTGATTGACCAATGCAATCCTTGTACCAAGGCTTCATATTCAGCAGTGTTATTAGAGCATGCAAACTGGAATCTAAAAGCTGAATAATACTTAACTCCTTGAGGTGAAACAAGCATAGCTCCCCCTCCTGCACCTTGTCTACTCCTTGATCCATCAAAAAACAACTGCCATACCTCATTGTCATCCTTGTGGTTTGGCTTGGTGATGCTAGGAATAGGCTGATTTTCTTCATGCATGCAATAGACTCCTAGCTCAAATTCTTCTATTTCTTGATAAGGATCAAAAGCATGCACCTTGTTTTCCCATTCATCAAGAGTTAGATCTGGGATGCTTCCTACCTTGGTGTCAGCTTCATCAGTGCTTGGATAATCCTCTTGATCAAATGCTGAACAATTGGTATTGATCTGACTTGGAGTGTAAGGCTCAATGTGAAAGTTTGCAATAGGTTCAGATCTGATTGTGGCCTTGGTTCCATATCTTGTTCTGAACAACATGTGTGACAAATCAGTAGATAAGTAGCCTCCAATATTGGCTGTGAAATCCCTTGACAGACATAGGGAAAGAGTGGTGGAAGATCTATTACTGAGACATCTTGCAAAACAACAACGTTGGGGCATGCATGCAAAGTAAGACTCAAGTTTTTTATCACTCCAACTGTTGTTACTGCTGTCCCATCCAATTGCACTACCCCTTTGGATATGACTTCATACTGAATTCCCAACTGATCAACTATTTTCTTGGGCATTACTGAACTACTTGCCCCGGAATCAATCATGCAATTGTGTACTAATTGGTTTCCAATGATCAATGAAACATAGAATGGAGGGGGATTCAACATTTTACCTTGCTGTCCTCCATGATTCCCTTCAGGCTGGGCAGCATTTGTGAGCACCTTCTCTTGCATTTGGACTTGCTGATTTGAAGTTGACCAGTCCTTCATGGCAGCTTGTAGCAAATCTCTTTGGCCTGGGATAGATAGTGATTCCCACATTGATATGTTTACATTTGTCTTCTTCATCTGATCAATGATGTTGAATGGAGATGAAGCATCTCTTTGCTGTCCCTTGGCCTACACATTCATTCCTTGCATATGGGCAGCAACAACTGGCATTTGAGTTGGCCTAAGAGCTGTTTTAGGCAGCCCTT
Source organism: Taxus chinensis (assembly GCA_019776745.2). Classification (NCBI taxonomy): domain Eukaryota; kingdom Viridiplantae; phylum Streptophyta; class Pinopsida; order Cupressales; family Taxaceae; genus Taxus; species Taxus chinensis. The sequence goes on along the minus strand of CM034147.1, from coordinate 228,361,867 downwards.
GTGTGTTTGGAACTGAATTTTGTTTGCCAATAATTGGTGGGGTGATAGAAGGTTGTGGATTATTTGGAGCCAATGGCTGTTCTTCACCCAAATTCCTCCTTTTTGACCTTGTGTTGGCTGCAACACTTTGGGAAACTGTTTGATTCATGCCACAAAAATCTTCTGCCTACCAGTTTACAAGTGTAGTATCATTTGGAGCTGATTGCTGCTGGAATGTTTCTTGTTGTTGGTTATTTCCTTGACTACTTTCACCCTCCACACCAGTTGTAGTCACCATTAATGCTTGATTTAAGGCACCGTTGAAGCACATAGACTGGTTGTGAGGTTCATTGCATCGGAAACACCAATCATACTCTTGAGCTATGTTGTTTTGCACTAGCACTAATGCCTTAGAGGCAGATATAACATTGGGATTAAAGGGCTGAAATGGTCTGTTGGCAGGAGGTCTTGCTTGATTTAAATTTGCAGCTAGATTGGGTGGTCTTTGAGGCTGGTATGGCTGCCTGTTAGGCTGAGCTTGAGGCTGGAAAGGAGGTCTAAAACCTTGGGCTTGCTACCTCTTGAGTGTAACCAGCTCATTACCTAGATTTTGCAATTGCTTCATGACTTCTTGAAGTTCATTTGAGGCACTAGAAGATGAAGTAGAAGCTTCACTTGAATTCTGATTCCTAGGAGTGGGAATAGGAGCTAAATTAGGCACTTGGCTAGTACTTGGGCTCTCTAAACTTGGAAACAATGGCATTGGAGGCCTAGGAGCTAGCTTGCCAGCTTGAATCAAACAATTTTCAGCTCTAATGGCAATGCTATAAGCAACAGGGATAGTTGTGCCTCCCATGGATTGAATTAACATAGAAATATCAGAATTTAAAGCTTTAAGGTAATATAGAAAAACACCTTCTGCTGCTGGCCTTACTGCCACTGGAATTCTCTCCCAAGTCATTTGAAATCTGAAGTTGAAGTCAGTCAGCTGCTCATTTGGAGCTCTCTTGATGGTTGTCAGCTGTTCCAAAAGGGACAAGTTATCTCCCTTTTCTCCAAACTGCTCATGGAGGGCTATACATAGCTGGTTCCAATTTTGGATAGAACCTGAGGCAAGACTCCTGAACCATTGCAAAGCTTTCCCTTTGAATGAAGATGCCAGCAGTTTGACAGCAACTTGCATCTCATTGATCTCATGGATTACACAAATATTAGCAATATCCTTAACATGATCACCAGGAGTGGTCTGATTTTCTCCAGTAAAGTATGGGATGTTCTTCAATGCTGCAACTGGGATTGGATTTTGTGCATTGAGAGCAAGTGGGCTGCTGCCAGTGAAATTGACATAGGGGTTGTTTTGTGCCATTCTGATTGGCCTTAGAACCCTTGTTGATTGAATGAAAGGCCTACCAGGTGGAGGAGTTGATAGAGTTCTGTTTGGTGGAGATGGAGACCTTTGAATTCTCCTCCCTCTTTTCCTTCTTCTTGGAGATAACTGCAGATACTCAAACAACACCTCTTCTTCTCCAACTCTTGACCTTGTGGTGATTCTTCTCATGAGTTTTCAGGTCTGCACTGCTAAAACCAGCTGATTCTTCTTCCTTGGAGTCACCAGATGTGTAATTTAGGGCTCTTTAAACTTGGAAACTTGCAACAAATGCACATCAATTTGTTGCAATGAAGATGAAGACCTCTAAGGTCCCACCGGGCATGCCAAAACTATTGTTGCAAATCAGCAGCACCCCTGGATGTTGATCAGACTTCTAGTTTGACATCTTGGACATCCAGTGTGATTGCACAACATTGAATCCTCTCCCCAAGTGTGGGACTTGTAGAAATGGGAGAGGAATCTCCAGATTAGAGGTTGGTTCCTCAACTCCTCTGATCAGATATATCACTTACAAGTTGCAGAGGTTTAAATTCCTAGTTCCTATTCTAAATTCCAAGGGGACAGAGATAGGGAATGCAAAAAAAAAACTGAAACTAATGCTAATGAGGTGATGCACCAGAGGAATGGTGAACATTTTTTGCTTCTGCAGATTGACACAGATCATGGAAATGCAACAAAACATCATGCACAAACTGATGACATGTAATGAAAGATCAGAAAGAAAACAAACAACATAAGCAGAGGATTGAAACCCATTCACAGAGCCTGCATTGTCATTTCCAATATCAAAATACATACATTACAACATCTGGGAGGCAGAAAACATGTTACAGTCCTGGAAGAGGTATGATTTTTCCACAAAATCACTTTCAAGGTGAAAGAGGGAGCCTGCAATACATAAAAAATGTTCAACCCTTCAAAAATGAGCCAAATCTGGCTTTTACAATGCCAGAAACGACCCCAGGAGAGAGAAACATGGAAAAACATGGGAGAGCTTCAACCACCAACCAAAAACATAGTAAAACAACATGGGCATCCTTACAGGCCCATCCCCTGACATTTTCCACCATGCTGGGAGAGAATGCGAGCCATTCTTCATTAAAAATGGTGGTTGAAACGTCATTTCTGTCCATGACCACGTGCCAGAGGAATTTTTCAATTTTCTCTCTCCAAAATCCATCAAAATGAAAAAATTACCCCGGAATATTGTAGATAATTTCACCAGCTTTCCATTGATATAAAGAACGTGAAAAAACTGAGCTCTGGATCAAAAGATATGGCCGTTTGAAATTTTAGGGCAAAACAGGGCCAAATCAGATTGGCGGGAATTTTTTTTAAAATTTTCAAATTTGTGGTCATTTGGAAAATTTTCCAAAAAATCCCCATGCTCCACCATTCTGGGTGCCATGTGGCATGTTTTGATTGGGTGTGGGCCTTTAATGCTTCATTTTCCATTGTTTTTCCCTTTGGAAAATTTTCCAAAAATTCCCCGCCGGGCCGATGATCTGAGGACACGTGGCACGTGCTGATTGGGCGCGGGCCTGTCTTCCTAAATTTTCCATCACTGTTTGATCCTATTTCTTGACTTGGACACGTGGAAAAACCTCATTCATTGTGGGCCTTTCCCTTCAAATTTTCCATGTGGGCTTGTCTTGAGTTTTTTGCCGCCACCTGACACGTGGCACAATTCCATTGGCTCCGCACTTGGGGGGTGATTTTTCCTTTGAAATTTCCTTCCTTTTCCTTTGGGAAAATTTCCCAAATTCTTCCCACCTTCCACCGATCTAGGACACATGGCATCATCTCATTCATTTCAGGCCCTGGGCAAACATTTTTCCTTTTGCGCAATCCCTTTTGGGAAAAATTTCCAATCTCCTCCCGCGATTCCTTGCTCCGCGTGCCCATGGACACATGGCGGGTTCTGACTGGTCAGCGGTACTATGGGCCAATAATTTTCCTTTTCCTTTTTTCCCCAACACTTTGCCAAAATTTTAACTCCACCTCCACGCTCCGAAATTCTGACCCATTAGGGACACATGGCAAAGCGTGATTGGGCATGGGCCTTTCCTCCTAAATTTTTCCATGGCATCAACACTTGGTCAAATTTTTCAATTTTTCCCCCTAGACATGTGGCATAATATGATTCACTGGCGGGCCTGCGGGGAAAAATATCCCTTTTGAAAACTTTTCAAACACTTGGTAAAAAAAAAACCAAGTTTTCCTCCACCCCCGCCACTTCCTTGGACATGTGGCACCATCTTCATTGGCTGTGGGCCTTTCAGGGGAAAATTTCCCACAAAAACTCCGCCGAGCCATAACTTCAAAAATACATGGAGTTAGGAGGAAAACTTTACCTTTTTGGAAAGCTGAGAAAGAGCTCTATCCAATGGTGCCATTTCCAAAAAGTTTTGAGTGCCTGAAAAGCAAAAAAATTATGACTGAGGCACAAGAGAGGGAAGAATGAAAGGAGTTAGCCACAAAATGAGCAAGGGGTACATTTTGGATAACAGTTATATGCCGATGTCAGAGGGTATAGTGCTTGGGCACTACATTTCCTCAGCATGAACTCAAACATATCTAGATAAATATTTTGTAGTCGTTAACCTTCCCACACCAAGGGAAAAAATATATCAGAATATTTTTAGGACATTTCTGATATTACAAAAAATTTATATAAGACTTCAGCAAAACTGCAGTGCCACTTTTTTCATTGCTAGGAAAGGATGTTGAGTTTGTATGGAATGGATGTTGTGAAAGTGATTTTTAATCATTAATGGTGATGTTAACTAATTCTCCTTTGTTAAGATGACCTGACTAGAATATTCCTATCCACATCCATAAAGATGCACCAGATCATGTTATTGGAGTTGTGTTAGGAAAAAAATATGGTATTTGAAATTATGTAATATACTATGTCAACAAGAACTTCTATCATGTAAAATTAATTTATACAATAACAAGAAAAGAGTTCCTAGAAATAGTATATTCTGTAAATAAATTTAGAAATTATATCACAAGATATCAAGTGTTTATTCACACTGATCTTGTTGAAATCAAGTATCTGGTAAACAAACCAATAGTAAGTAGCATAATCATAAGGGGGTTTTTTCCTCTTACAATAATTTGATGTCACCATAGTGGAAAAGCCTAGAAAACATAATGTGGTTATAGATTTCTGTTATCCAAATTTCACCCCCCAGAGTTAATTTGATAACATGCATTAGAGTTTTAGTTCCAAGCAAGTAGATTGATTTAGGAGAAAATCGTAAAATTGGCTAAGTCCTGCTCAAGGCCACCTTTGGGACAGTTGGAACAATTATACGTGGAAGGCGTGGATCGGCTGAAAAGCCTCCAGGTGGCCAAAATAGCATTGGGACATTTGGAACAAATGGACGCGACGGACGCAAACTGGCCGGTTCAGCCGAAACAGGAAACTTCAGCATAAGGGCAAGTGGGGCAAAAAGACGCGGTGGACGCAAAAATTTGGTAGGCCCGTGGACAAATCACAGCATGACACGTGTCGCCAAGGAAAAAGGTCCAAAAGGTCAAAGGGGCGAGTTTTCAAGCACTGATCCAAACCAATGAAATAGTGCCACATGTCCAAGTTTAAGGGGCCCAAAAGAAAAGCCCCATGAAAAGGTTGAGAGAGAAAATTGCTTAGTGAACCAGAGCCTGCCACGTGTCGTCCAGATGGCAGAGCGCAGGAAAAGAAATTTAAAAATCCGTTTTCACCTGTTTTGTGCCCTAAATCTTGAGATCATCATATCTTTCGATCCAGAGCTCAGATTTGCACGTTCTTTATATCAACAGAAAGTTGTTGAAGTTCTCTACATGATTTTGGGGTCAATCTTGCTTTTTGGTGTATTTTGTAAGGAGAAAATTAAGGAAATGTCTCTGACGTGTGGTGATAGACAGGAGTAACACTTCAACAACCAAATTTAATGCAGCAGACAGCTCGTCGCTCCTGTTAGACAGCCCGCCATTTTGCTAGGATCCGCCACTTCTGTCATAATGAGATGATTTTAAATGCTACCAAGAAGTGGTTGGGGCAGATTCTGGATTTCCTCTATTTTCCCTCTCTCATTTCTTGATATATATTGTAAAGAGAAGCTCCTTTAAGGGGTCGGACATTTTTGTTTTGTATCCTCCCTTATTCCCTTGCTTGCCAGAGAATTTGTGGAGCTTTCAAACCTCCCATATGGGTTGTAATGCCAGTCATTTTGCCTCTTGGCCACTGTAATGTACTGTATCAACTCTTGAGCAATAATATATGTGTTGTGGATGATTCTCAACCCTCTCATGTATTCATTACTATCATTTTGATCTCTTATTGTAGTTTGGTTACCTGTGCATGGTGTTTGTATTGCATCTATGTTGTCTGTGTTAAATTTGCAAAATGAATGTCTAACATTCCTTGGTGCATCACCTTTGTAGTTTAGGTTTTATTCTATGAATTTTCTTACCCTGTCTCCTTGGCAAGTTAGATTAGGTTTTAGCAAACCCTCTACATTTTTTGTGTGCATCTGAATAGAGGAATAGGAACCAGCCTTCTCTGGAGAATATTTTCTCATCTTTACAAGTCCCACGCTTGGAGAAAGGATTCCATGTTGTGCAATCACACTGGATGCCTGAACATCAACCTAGAAGCCTGATCTGCATCCAGGGGTACTGTGAGCCTACAACAACAGTTTTGGTATGCCCGGTGGGACACTAGAGGTCTCATTTTTATTGTAGCAGAGTTGATATGCATCTGCTGTAGTTTTCTTGCTTATAAGAGCTATTATTTACATATCTGGAGACTCCAAGGGGAAGAATCAACTGGTTTCAGTAGTGCAGGCCTGAAAACTCATTGGAAGAATCACCACAAGGTCAAGAGTTGTAGAAGAAGAAGTGCTATTTGAATACCTGCAGTTATCTCCAAGAAGAAGGCAAAGAGGAAGAAGGATTCAAAGGTCTCCATCTCCACCAAACAGAAATCTCTCAACTCCTCCACCTGACAGGCCTTTCATTCAATATACAAGGGTTTTAAGACTGATTAGAATGGCTCAGAACAATCCCTACGTCAACTTCATAGGCAGCAGCCCACTTGCTCTCAATGCACAGCATCCAGTTCCTATTGCAGCCTTGAAGAACATTCCCTACTTCACCGAAGAAAATCAGACTACTCCAGGTGATCATGTTAAAGATATTGCTAACCTTTGTGCAATCCATGAAATCAATGAAATACAAGTGGCTATCAAGTTACTGACATCTTCCTTCAAGGGTAAAGCATTACAATGGTTTAGGAGCCTTGGAGCTGGTTCTATCACAAACTGGAATCATCTGTGTATTGCACTTCACGAGCAATTTGGAGAGAAGGGAGACAACTTGTCTATTTTCAAGCAGCTGACAACTATCAAGAGAGCCTCCAACGAGCAGCTGACTGACTTCAACTTCAGATTTCAAAGGTCTTAGGATAGAATTCTAGTGGCAGTCAGGCCAACAGCAGAAGGTGCTTTTCTATATTAGCTTAAAGCTTTGAATTTTGATATTTCTATGTTAATTCAGTCCATGGGAGGCACAACAATCCCTATGGCTTATAGCATTGCCATTAGAGCTGAAAACTGTCTTATTCAAGCTGGTAAACTGGCTCCTAGGCCTCCCATGCCCTTGTATCCAAACTTAGAAAATCTAAGCACTAGTCAAGCACCCACTTTGGCTCTTGTTCCCACTCCTAGAAATCAGAGTTCAAATGAAGCTTCCACTTCATCTCCAAGTGCTTCAAATGAACTTCAAGAGGTCATGAAACAGTTGCAAAATTTGGGAAATGAGCTGGTTACTATTAATAGGCAACAAGCCCAAGGTTTCAGACCTTCCTATCAACCTCAAGCTCAGCCTAATAGGCAGCCATACCAACCACAAAGACCACCTAATCCAGTTGCAAATGTGAATCAAACAAGGCCTCCCGCTAATAGACCATTCCAGCCCTATAATCCAAATGCCATATCTGCCTCTAAGGCATTAGTGCCAACACAGAACAACGTTGCTCAGGAATATGACTGGTGCTTTCCATGCAACGAGCCTCATAACCAATCCATGTGTTTCAATGGTGCTCTCAATCAAGCACTGATGGTGACAACTACTGGTGTGGAGGGCAAGGGCAGTCAAGGAAACAGTCAACAACAAGAAACATTCCAACAGCAATCAGCCCCAAATGACACCACGTTGGTGAATTGGCAAGCAGAAGATTTCTGTGGTATGAATCAAGCAGTTTCTCAAGGTGTCGCAGCCAACACAAGGTCAAAGAGGAGAAATTTGGGTGAAGAATAGCCATTAGCCCCAGCCAATCCACAACCTTCCACGGCTCCACAAATGATTGGCAAGTAGAGTCCAGTTTCAAATACACAAGGGCAGCCAAGAACAGCCCCTAGGCCAACTCAAATGCCAGCTGTTGCTGCCCACGTACAAGGAGTAAGTGTACAAACCAAGGGACAAGAAAAGGATACTTCATCCCCATTTAGTATCATTGAACAGATGAAGAAGACTAATGTCAATATATCAATGTGGGAATCCCTATCCATCCTAGGACAAAGAGATCTACTGCAAGCTGCCATGAAGGATTGGACAACTTCGAATCAGCAGGTTCAGATGCAAGACAAAGTGCTTACAAATGCTGCCCAGCCTAAAGGAAGCCATGGAGGGAAACAAGGTAAAATGTTGAAGCCCCTCCTTTCTACGTTTCATTAATCATTGGAGATAAACTAGTACACAATTGCATGATTGATTCCGGGGCAAGTAGCTCAGTAATGCCCAAGCAAATAGCTGATCAGCTGGGTCTCCAATACGAAGTAATATCTAAAGGGGTAGTGCAATTGGATGGGACAGCAATAGCAACAGTTGGAGTGATTAAAAACTTGAGTCTTACCTTGCATGCATGTCCAAATGTTGTTGTGTTACAAGATATATCAATCATAGACCTTCCACCACTCTTTGCCCTTTGCTTGTCAAGGGACTTCACAACCAAGATTGGGGGGTATTTGTCTGCTGATTGGTCTCACATGCTGTTTAGAACAAGGTATGGAACTAAGGCTATAATTAGGTCTGAACCTATTGCAAACTTCCATATTGATCCTTACACTCCAAGTCATATTAATGCCAATTTCTCAGCATTTGATCAAGAAGATCACCCTAGTACTGATGAGGCTGACACCAAGGTTGGAAGTATCCCAGACCTAACTCTTGATGAATGGGAAAATAAGATACATGCTTTTGATTCCTATCAAGAAGTAGAAGAATTTGAGCTGGGATTCTATTGTATACATGAAGAAAATCAACCTGTTCCTAGCATCACCAAGCCAAGCCATAATGATGACAATGATGTATGGCAGCTGTTTTTTGATGGATCAAGGAGTAGGTAAGGTGCAGGAGGTGGAGCCATGCTTGTTTCACCTCAAGGCATCAAATATTATTCAGCTTTTTGTTTCCATTTTTCTTTTTCAAACAACACAGCTGAATATGAGGCCTTGATTCATGGACTTCATTGGGCTAGGAAAAAAGGGATAAGTAACTTGCAGGTGTCCAGGGATAGCGAGCTAATCGTCAACCAAGTTAGAGGACAACATGCTACAAAGAACGAATTGATGAGGAGCTACAAGAATAGGGTATGGGACCTCATTGAGGATTTTGAATCTTTCAACATTGTTTCCATACCCAGGAAGAAAAATGAAGCTGCGGATAGGCTCACAGCAGTTGGAGCAACGTTTGATGTGGTTGACAACATCAAAAGGAAAAAAACACAGCCACATATCCATGTGATTGTGAGGCCAGCAGTTCCAGATAATAACACCAGCTGGCAGCTATTTGAAAACGATCAACAGATCGTCAATTTTTTACAAGAAGAGGCTGAATTCTCAGCTAGGAATTAGGACAGACTAGAGCAGCAGTATGGGGATCAAGTAGTGTAGCTACAGACAAACAAGCTTCCCAAGGGTTTAGTAACGTTGGAGTCTATCTTCAACCCTAACGACCAGTTCCGTAAAGAAAAGGCTAACATACAGGTCAAGAGGGAAGATTCGGAGCCAATTCCGGTTGGGGAAGGCAAAACACTTCAAATTGGTAAAGTGGCCACTGAACAAGAGAAATTAGATTTCATATAGCTTTGTCAATAATTTCCAGATGTCTTCGCTTGGAGCTATGAAAACTTGAGAGGATTCAATCCGAATTTGGCACAACATACCATAGAATTGGATCCAGATGCTAAGCCCATCAGGCAGAAGCAGAGACCTGTTAACCCTCACATTGAGCCTCTAATGAAGAAAGTGCTAAATAAGCTAATAGAGGCAAGCATTATATTCCCAATCAAGCACTCAAGCTGGGTTGCTAACTTGGTTCCGGTCAGGAAGAAAAGCGGAGAAATCAGGTTGTGTGTGGACTTCCGAGACCTCAATAGAGCATCTCTCAAAGATCATTACCCGCTTCCTTCAATGGAACAAATATTGCAAGTAGTATCAGGTTCAGAGAGATTCTCTCTCCTAGATGGCTACTCAGGGTATAATCAGGTGATGGTGAAAGAAGAAAACCAATTCAAGACAGCCTTCACAACTAAATGGGGCACATATGCTTACAAGAAGATTCCATTTGGGTTGTCCAACACTGGTGCTACCTTTCAAAAGGCAATGGACATGGCATTCAAAGGCTTGATCAACAAGATAGTGCTGATATATCTAGATGATATCACTGTCTTCTCAAAGAATGCAGCAGACCATCTCTTTCACCTCAGGCAAGTGTTTTAGAGGTGTAGAAAGTTTAGAGTATCTTTGAACCCCAAGAAGTGCATCTTTCTTGCACATGAAGGAAAGCTCCTTGGCCATGTTGTCTCGAAAGAGGGATTGGCAATTGATCCAGAGAGGGTTGAAGCCATAAGAGCACTGCCATTGCCAAGTCACAAGAAGGCTCTTCAAAGTTTCTTGGGAAGGATCAATTTTGTCTGCAGGTTTATCCCAGATTTTACAGCCCTTGTCAAGCCCATCACCAAAATTTTAAAGAAGAGCATGGCTTTTAAGTGGATAGCAGAAGGCAAGGAGAGTTTTGAAGCAATCAAAGAAGCTATCTCTCAAGCACCAACTCTCATCAACCCAGACTTCTCCAAGGATTTCATCCTCTATGCATTTGGAGGTGATGACACTATTTCTGCCATTCTGGTACAACAGAACAAAGATAATGATGAGCAGCCGATTGCCTTTTTTAGCCAGAGCCTAGATGACTGCGAGGTGAGGTACTCTTTTATTGAAAAGCATGTACTTGCAGTAATCAGAAGCTTGAAGAAATTCAAGCATTTAGTCTCAAATAACAAGGTCCAGTTGCTGGTCTCACATGCTAGAGTTAAGGACTTCCTCCTCAACAAGGATTTGAATGAGAAAAGGGCAGGATGGATCACCCATGTCATGGAGTATGACATTGAGATCAAGATCACCAAGCTGGTAAGAGGGAAAGGACTATGTGAGCAGCTGGTTTTAGGGAAGCAAAAGGAAGTATGTAATGAAGAAGAGGTTGTTTTGATAGTCCAGGACAGCCATGAACCAAGCGGAAATCATGAAGAAGACAATGCTTCCCCCATTCCTTGCTGGACCCAAGGTATTATGCACTTCCTAGGTACAGGCTAGTGCCCCCCAGAGATGAACAAGACCCAAAGGAGACACTTCAGATTACAGGCTATCCCATATGCCATTGTTGATGGAGTTTTGTTCAAGAAATATATAAATGGAGTGCTGCTGAGATGCATTAGCACAGGTTAGATTCAAAGGGTATTGGAAGAGTTTCATGGTGGACCAGCTGGTGGCCATTTTGCGCCAAGAGTGATAGATATAAAAATTATGAAGGCTGGTTATTATTGGCCTAAAATCTTCAGCGATTGCTACGCATGGATCAAGAGGTGTAAGAATTGTGCATTCTTCATAGGAAAAGAGAAGTTTTCTGCCCTTCCATTGCATCCAATCTCAGTTGACCAGCCATTCATGCAATGGGGTTTGGACTTCATTGGAGTCATTAATCCCAATTCAAGCCAAGGGCATAAATGGATTTTGACAGCCACAGACTACTTCACCAAATGGACAGAAGCAGTAGCACTCAAAGAGGTAAATGAGTCTAGCATCTTAGACTTTTATGAGGGAATAACAACCAAATTTGGTGTACCTGCTACAATAATCTCTGATAATGCATTGGCATTCATTGGATTTAAGGTGACTGAGTGGGCTGTCAAGAATGGTATTTACCTAAGCACTTCATCGAACTATTACCCTCAGGGTAATGGCCAGGCCGAGTCTATAAACAAGAACTTGTTGAGGATCATTACGAGAACTCTTGATGAGAATCAGAGGTCTTGGCATACCAAGTTGAAATCAGCCTTATGGGCTGATAGGATCACTCCCAAAAGATCCACAGGTAACTCTCCATTCAGGCTTGTCTATGGAAGAGAGGCAATCTTGCCCATGTCACTTGAGTTGCCAACATTGGAACTCATGAAGCAACTGGAGTTACTTGAATTTGAGCCCATGGAGGTGAGGTATGCAAAGTTGATGGAGCTGCAAGAGATCAGAAATCAGGTATCCCAAATAATGGAAAAGGATCAAGCTTTGATCAAGAAGACCTTTGATAGGAAGGCCAAAGATAGATCTTTTCAAGTTGGAGATCTAGTGTTGAAATGGGATGTCGACAGAGTAAAACTGGGAAGGCATTCAAAATTTGATGCCATTTGGAGTGGCCCATACATGGTCACAAAGTGCAAGAGCAGAAATGCTTTCCAACTGGCCTCATTAGACGGTGAAGAACTGCAGATTCTAGTAAATGAAATCTATCTCAAACATTGCTACTGAAAATAAAAGGTTCACCCTTGTAAATATTAGCCTAGATTTCAATTCCTCTAAGTGCGTATGCACATTGTCTTGTTGTAGTTAGGTTTCAGTTTCCCTAAGTGCTTTGGCGTAGGTTTTGTCGCTCCTATATTGAGCTTTTTACAGTTCAGCGTGCTCTCGTGGAGGGAGTTGCAGCATCAGGCTCATTTTAGGTTATCGCTTATGACTCCATGCCCAATGGATCACTAAAAGGTCACTGATCTTCTACCTAGTAGGCAGGTGACCCCGAAAAGTCGCTAAATTGTTATCCAAATTTCACCCCCCAGAGTTAATTTGATAACATGCATCAGAGTTTTAGTTCCAAGCAAGTAGATTGATTCAGGAGAAAATCATAAAATTGGCTAAGTCCTGCTCAAGGCCACCTTTGGGATAGTTGGAACAATTATACGCGGAAGGCGCAAATCGGCCGAAAAGCCTCCAGGCAGCCCAAACAGCACTGGGACATTTGGGACAAATGGACGTGAAGAATGCGAACCAGCCGGTTCGGCCGAAATAGGAAACTTCAGCACAAGGACAAGTGGGGAAAAAAGACGTGGTGGACATGAAAATCCGGCAAGCCCGTGGACAAATCACAGCATGACACGTGTCACCAAGGAAAAAGGTCCAAAAGGTCAAAGGGGCAAGTTTTCGAGCACTGATCCGAACCAATGAAATAGTGCCACATGTCCAAGTTTAAGGGGCCCATAAAAAAAGCCCCATGAAAAGGTGGAGAGAGAAAATTTCTTAGTGAACCAGAGCCTGCCACGTGTCTTCCAGATGGCAAAGCGCAAGAAAAGAAATTTAAAAATCTGTTTTCACCTATTTTGTGCCCTAAATCTTGAGATCATCATATCTTTCAATCCAGAGCTCGGATTTGCACGTTCTTTATATCAACGGAAAGCTGTTGAAGTTCTCTACATGATTCTAGGGTAAATCTTGCTTTCTGGTGTAGTTTAGAAGGATAAAATTAAGAAAATGTCTCTGATGCGTGGTGATAGACAGGAGTAACGCTTGAACAACCAACTTTAATGCAGTAGACAGCTCGCTGCTCCTGTTAGACAGCTCGCCGTTTTGCTAGGATCCACCGCTTTTGTCATAATGAGATGATTTTAAATGCTACCAAGAAGTGGTTGGGGTAGATTCTAGATTTCCTCTCTTTTCCCTCTCTTATTTCTTTATATATATTGTAAAGAGGAGCTCCTTTAAGGGGTTGGACATTTTTGTTTTGCATCCTCCCTTATTCCCTCACTTGCCAGAGAATTTTTGGAGCTTTCAAACCTCCCATATGGGTTTTAATGCCAGTATTTTTTCCTCTTGGCCACTGTAATGTATTGTATCGACTCTTGAGCAATAATATATGTGTTGTGGATGATTCTCAACCCTCTCATGTATTCATTACTGTCATTTTGATCTCTTATTGCAGTTTGGTTACCTGTGTATGGTGTTTGTATTACATCTATGTGGTCTGTGTTAAATTTGCAAAACAAATGTCTAACATTCTTGGTGCATCACCTTTGTAGTTTAGGTTTTATTCTATGCATTTTCTTACCCTGTCTCCTTGGCAAGTTAGATTAGATTTTAGCAAACCCTCTGCATTTTTTGTGTGCATCTGAATAGAGGAATAGGAAACCAGCCTTCTCTGGAGAATATTTTCTCATCTTTACAAGTCCCACGCTTGGAGAAAGGATTCCATGTTGTGCAATCACACTGGATGCTGAACATCAACCTAGAAGCCTGATCTGCATCCAGGGGTGCTGTGAGCCTGCAACAACAATTTCCTCTCAAGGATGGAGACCAATAGTGAAGAGAAAGTAGTTGATGATTCATTTTTATATGGGCACTTTTTTTCTATTTATACAAGAATACCTTCGTACGCTTACATAGACAACTACTTTGTCTTATGTCAAGATGTGGTAATGAGAAAATTTATAGATGATGAGGAGATATTTGATGTCCTTAGAGCCTACCAAAATGAACCTTGATGAGGGCATTCTACTAAAAAGAGAACAACATAGAAGGTGTTGACTATTGGATAGTATTGGACAACTTTAGAGAAGGATGTATCACTATACACTAAGTGATGTGAAAAATGCCAGAGAATGGGAAATCCCACTAACTTTGATGAAATAACATTGCAGCATTTTGATAAGTGGGGCTTAAATTTTTTTGGCCCTATAGACCCTCCATCTTAGCAAAAAGAGTATATCCTAGTCTGTACTTATTACCTAATGAAGTGGACAGAGGTAAAAGCATTGACAAACGAGAAAAGTGAGAAGGTGGCTAAATTCTTGTATGAGAACATATTTATGAGATATGGAGTCCTAAGGGAGATTGAAATAGATAAGGGTACAGATTTTAATGTTGATGTGATTGTTGATTCGGTCATGGAATATGAAATCATACATAGAAAGTCTACACCATACCATCCCAAGTAAAATGGCCAAGAAGAGGTTACAAACAAATAAATAAAGGTCATACTGACAAAGACTATATCACTCCACAGAACATATTGGGAAGACAAGATTCTAGAAGAATTATAGGAATTCAATACAACATGGAAGACCACAACTGGCTTCACACCATTTGAACTACTATATGGCAAGACTATTATTTTTCTAATATAATTTTAGCATAAAACATTGAGGAATGCACTTGAAGTGGGAATAGACTTATTAGAATCTCAAAGATAGATAATTCTCCAACTCAATGATTCAGATGAACTAAGGAAGTAAGAAATTTATAACACAGATGTAGTGTAAAAACAAAGAATCAAATTTCATGAAGGGATTATTAAAATAAGATAGTTCAAGGAAGTTGATTGGGAACTTTTGTTTGACTCAAAATACAAGGATCCCATAAGGAAGATCAAAACAAGGTGGATAGGCCCCTATAAAATTGAGAATATCTTTCCTAATGGATATGTGAATCATACTACTATTGATCCTATGAGATTCAAGTTGTTGGTGAATGGCCACAAGTTAAGATTGTATAAAAAATCCAGTTGATAAATGCTCATTTATGGAATTGTTCAGAGGAGATCATAGAAGAATGGAGAAAGAAACATTATAATTAACCTTAGAGATTGATCCTATTGGCTCACCTTCTGGGATTGTAGACGATTGATGATATTTCGTAGCCTTGGATCATTCATCTTGCTCAGTATTTTATGGCCAATTAAAAGTGTTAAGATCTACCTTTCTAGATGATCATCAACACTCTAATAACCCATATTTTTATAATTTTTTATTTTGAATGTTTTATTGACAAGTGATTGTAGGATGGCATGATATCCATAACAAGGAGAGAGTGAGATAACCAATATTTCTACCTAAAGCCACGTAAAATAAGACCCTATTTTTTGAAGCATCTGACAGAACACATGGATCCATAACATACATCAAAGAATCATATGCACATGGATGATATACAAGGAATGATTGGCACTCCAACCAATTAGAGTTCTCACTCTAGGAATAAATTTTTTCATTAACGAGAATTTAACACAAGGTAAATCCACATCTGTAGACTCCATTTCAATAAGACAAGCACATCAATCATTAATATAAACACCAAGATAAGTGAAAACATTTATTACTTGAATAAAGACTGATTAGATTAACTGTATCTTATTATTAATTATGCCAAGTCATTATATATTTGCCACATTAAAATACCATTACCTTTAATTTATGATGTTTCCACCTAATCCGTTCACATAAGACAACATGTCACATCATTTTTCTTCATGACCTCAATGTTGTCACATCAACCTAATGATTGATCACCCCTAAATGAATTATGTTTCCCCTTGGTAATAAAGTTATAAGTAATCAAAATCCATCAACACAATTCATTTGTGTAAAGTTCTTCCAAGGAAACATTTTGTGATTTTATATTTTTCTTGGGAGAAACTGTGTATCTGTTATGGGAGGTGTCTTGATCATATATGAGCCCTCTACACATTTTTAACTTATGATTCATCCTGATATTGTGTAGTACTTTGATAATCATGGATAGATGCAATACATCATCAAGTTTCAAGGTTATGGTGAGGCAATTATGGGAGAATCTTCAAATACCTTGAACGATGGAGAAAAAAAGGTAAAAGGGTTAATAATCAAGGTAAGTGATAAAATTTTAGTAGAGGTCACTAGTTCTCTAGCTCAGGGAGAATTTTTTGTAGACAAATCCAACCTAGAAGCATCAAGAAGGTAATTTGTAAACAATGATAATGAGTTCATCTTAGATTACTAAGATAATTTTAGAACAAATCTCAAAACCTTATGGGCACATGTTTCCAATTTTGTAATTAAATATTCTATTTGTGAAGGGAGATGTTCAAGGTTAGATAAAGCACATTTCAAATTGTTAAATCATTTTAAGAAAAATCATCAAGTAAATGTTCCAAATTTCTTACATAAGATGCTTAAGAAAATGAGAAAAGATGTTCAGATGGGTAGGGTAGAACTATCTAGTAACCCTATTGGTTAAGCACAACTTAGAGAGGGAGTATCCTTAGATAGCATGGGATGAATTTGAGAGGGTGGAAAATATTGAGACCTTATTGGGAAACAACAAAAAATGGAGAATCAACACTGGAAGGTCTTCTATACATATTGCACCATCCTCTTCCCAACCTCAAAAACCCACAAATCCTTAATTTTTTCCTTCCACTGAAGAATCTATTTCACCAAAGAGAATCTTTATTGCTGAAACCTTATTGGAATTCTTCTCCTTCAAAACATAAAATTCCAAAACTAAAAGTAAATCTACTTATTCTTCTCCAAGACAACCTAGGCTCTCCCATAGGCTTTAGAAAAAGAGGGAAAACCCCTCTAGTTCAAGAAAATCTCAACCCATCTCAGTGGAGAGTGATTTGGAATCCATAGAAGAAAATTCTGGGCATGAACTATTAGAAACAAAGAATAGAGATATTATTCCCATAGTTACTCAAGAACCAAAATACTATGAACAACCAATGGAAGGGAAATAAGAATTAATTTAGAATGAGGAAATATTTCATGAACTAGAAATTAATGAAGTGAGAGAAGTGGAAGAGGTGGTGGAAGGAGGAAGTGAACAAAAGAATTTGACTACAAATGATGTTAATGAACAATTAATTGTGAATATTGTTCAACTATCACAAAATTCTAGTCGTCAAGAATTAAATCTAGAACCAATGTAACCTCAAATTATAATTGATGAAATCATAAGTGAACTTGAAAAATAATCTTTTAGTGAGATGGAAACACAGACTATGGGGCCCCATATTGAAAATTTGATGTTGTAACTAGACACATACATTAACATTATTAAGAAGAAATTGGACAAGAAGAAGCAATTCATAATAACTAAACATAAGAAGGAAATGCAAGACAGAAAAAAAATATTAAGAGGATGAAACAAAAACAAAAGGAAACAATTTAGGTAGCATTTGAAATTTTGAGTTATAGACCCTTGTGAAGTTTCTATGTTATATACCTAAAAGAAAAGATGTTGTAACAAAAGTTTACTTGCATCAATTCTGATGTGATATATGAGATTAGTTCAGTAATGAAATTCCTTACTCTGTATCAGCATAGTACACATGAACTCCATAATTTATTATATGAGCTATATTTTCACAATTATTCTCTTCCATATGAAAGAGATTAGATGCCAATTATATATAATGCAAATATGCAAGTTAAGGGATTATGTTCTTATTTTTCAAATGAATTTGAAAGACCTAAGAAAATGTAGGAATATATACATTTGGATAAGGTTACACAATCGTATATCAGATTTGTTGAAACAACAACAAATGAAATTGTAGAACAATATGAAAAATATATAGAATTCGATCAAATCAAAGACAAACTATTGCAAATGAGAGTGGAAGCCCACACAAAAGTTAGGAAAATTGTTAAGGAATATAGAGTTTGGGTTGTGGTGGAATGTAGACTCATATGGATAGAGTTATCTCCTAAACTCAAAAGGAAATAAATAAACTCCTATCCAAATATACCTCCAATGTTACGAAGGGTGAAAATTAATAATGAAATAGAAAATGAATGTAAGGATGATTGGTTTCCTATGGCTAATCATGCTTTGATATTTCATTTCCAAATTGTACCATTGACATGAAATTTACCAATCAATCAAAGGGTGTAAGAAAGAGTCTCAAAAAAATTCATGAGGAATGGTGGGTATTTCTTATCAAAAGAAGGAACATAGACACTCATAGATTTCAAGAGAGAATATAGTTTCCAATAGAAATGATATGGATATTTTTAATGAGGGAATTCAAATGTTTAAGCTTAAGGGTGTGGTGAAATGTATTAATTGCATTCACAAAAAATCATATTTTCTATTTTTATCATACCATTGTAGCCATGTCCACGTATTTCCTAGGTACACTATTGAACATCATTATTAAAACCATGAACTTTTGGCCTAATGCCTAATTAATATAGTTATATCTAATTGTCTTTGTGATTGTGATATTATGTTTGCATTTATTCTTTTTATTTAAATAAGTTATTTAGATGATTATATGTGTTGATGCCTCTCGTGGTTGTAATAAATTTTCCATATGCAATAAAGGAACTTGTTTGCAGCAACTCATTTGTAGAAAAAACACCTTGTGCATAGCAACTTATCCCAAGCATAAGGAAATAATTCACATCTAAGAGCCCACATTTATGAAGATATAATGAAACATGAAATGATGGCACTTAATTCCTTACGTCCCATTGGAGAAGTAGCTACAATAAGAACGTGGAAATATGGGAAACAAATAAATATTTGATTTGGTAATTGATAAAGAACTATTGAAGAATTGATTTGCTAGATTAACACTTGTTGAGTGTTTCGTGAAGAACTGATTGTTAGTCGAACACTTATCATGTATTTCAAACATGTGTCAAATCTCTCACTTGTTTTGTTGAAGATCTCTCACTTGTTCTTTTGAATACTCCTTGTTGTATTATTCTTCTTCTCACATGTTGTAAATGATAAGGTATAAAGGAAAGGGTTTGTTAATTATAACAACTCAGTCAGTTAAGATATTAAGTTATACAGTTAGATTTTGAATTAGAGAAAGAGATTACTTCGATATTTTGTTCCTATGTGTAATTTTTTATGAAATTCAATAAAGAAATATGGGCTTTTTCATATATTTTTCAGTTACAATGTTAGGAAGGGATTAGAACCCAAGTTAGGGCCTACTTGAGGTCAGCTAAATCCCCTCAATTGTTTCATTTCATGCATATTTACTTAGGGACAATCTAATTTACAAACTTGTAACTTTTTTTCAGTAATAACATTTAGAACTAGTTCATTTTCAAGTTCGAGATTTGTTTTAATTTCAGCATTGTTGTGTGACAGTTATTCCCTTTTCAACCTCCTATATCAACTATAAATATTCATACAACAGTAGAACTATTTCAATTCTACGCTCCCTAGTTTGATAAATAAATGATTGTAACTAAATGTACAACATAGTAATTGTTGTAAGTTTATTTGCACCACCATCATGGGACTTCAACTTTTCTATATCTGAAAAGTTCAAGAGATACAATTGTAATACTACATGTTTCTTATGTAAAAATGCATATGGATTTTGTTTTCCAAAACTTTTGTTTCAAGGTGGTTATAATGTAAAACCATTGACAAAAATTGAGAGAATTTTATTTATGTTCCCTTGTTAAGAAATTCGAGATCTAAATGAAGTATGGCTGCTTATGAGCTTTAATTTTTGTGTTCTAGGTTTTATATGTTGAATTGTTGATTGATGAGTTATATTTTCTGCTCCAATTTTGTGCTTATTTCTTCTAAGTGTTGTACACTAGATCAATGTTTATTGGTTATGATTTGGTTATTAATTCAATATTGTGGTGTGATAATTTACTCTCCAATATTGGACATAATTCTAAAATTTTTACTTTAGCCATTTTTTCGAAGTGATTTTCATTAGCCTTTGAGTGTATCTTGGGCGCACTAGATTAGAAGCAGTAGATACTTTATTATAATAATTACACAAGATTTTGTGTGGAGTATTTTAGACATTGTGTTGGAACTTTGCATCTAGTGAGTATAAATGAATGCAAATCTTTCTTTGGAGAAGCTGTCACTACTTAATCACGTGTTCTTTAATTTACAAGATAGCAAGATGCTTTAATAAGTGTTAAATGCTTTGATACAAGGAATTTTCCATCATATAAATCCCCCCTTTGTGAAATTGAAAATACGATAATTGATCCCACCTTATACTAAATTTCATTTGTGGATTTTCCAATATATCTCTAAATAACGTAGAAGGTGCCTTCTAAGCTTGAATCTACTTTTAAGAGAATGCAGAAGCAACAAAAAATTGTTATCTATACTAACCTATGTCTGGTGTGGTAAGCATATAGAACCTTTTTTTTTGACACCTTGTGAGAGTGTAGAGATGTATTCATGGCCATGTTTATCTTAAATTGATCCATCATTTGAAAAATCGAGGGAAACAAAGAACCTATCTTTCCCTCTTCATTTAGGTTACCCCATGGATCCTCTCACTCTAGTTCAAGGCACGACATAAAGTAGAAGGATGAGTCCATCTACATTGTATGTTCCCCTAAATCCCCTCAAGGCTTGATCATAAGGAAAATGTTAGACCCCTCACCAGTTACAAATGACACATATTTCTCGGTCTACCACCATCTAATAATTCCCCTTCCTAAGTGAACATTTTAAGGCCACCAGGGAGTGTAGAATTGAGGATCAACATGTTTAACATTCATATAGGTATGTGGTCATTACATAGTAGATTATTAGTATCATTTTCCCATCATTCACTACTGGTATGAATTTGTCTTGAGGTTTATCATAAATAGGCCCAAGATATATATCATTATTTGAATGCACAATTTTTGTATAGTATATATTCATGTTAAGACATGGTGCACCTAGCATCTGATCATACATTGTCCTATTGTTATTCAATTTTGCTCACATGGAAAAATTGGACAACGGGGTCCTATTATGTTCAAAACAAAATGTTAAGTCCCGACGGGCCCATTTCTATTCACTGTGTGAATAAATTAATTAAAATCGATAAATTAAGCTTGAAGGGGTTCTATTTTGTTTCCATCATCCAATGATTCTGGGGGAAACTCCGGAAGTTAAAATCAAGGAAAAAGAAACTAGTTTAAGGTGACATGAGTGTTATGAGTTGAAAAACGCTCGCCGAGTAGCTCGATGAGCTACTTGGAGAGCTCACACAATGTATAAGGGTTAACATTCAATTCAACTTGGTCAAGATAAATTGATTTGTTCAGGTGAGATAAGATAAAAAATGAAGGGGCAAGGTTGCATAAAATTTAGACCATCTTTCAGAATAAATGGGAACTAAAGTAATTACTGATCAATTCTACTTGTACAAAGGTAGCATTATGAATGACTTGGGCTTGGCATAACAGAGGAAACACGTCAAAATTTGCATTTAAATCAAGATCCCCAAGCTCGCAAGGGTATCATGGAGGCATCAAGTTGGAGATACGTGTAAATCACATTGAAAATGCAGTTGTAGAGCTCGGTTGTGATGCATGGAAGGAAATATCAGGGGAGTTTCTCAGAACATGAGGAGGTTTGAGCTTGTGGAGCTTAGCGACCAAATGGCCAAGTAGACTTTCAATGATGGTAATGTAGTGCCCACTTCCCTTTGACACCTATTGATACTTATTCTGATACAGTTGATCACAGTATGGACATTATTATGTTTTGACTTAGTGTGATGTTAGACATTTGATCATGGATTATTGTTGATCTTGATTTGATTATGATGCATGATAGGTATTAGAGACGCTTGTATGTGGATGATGATACACTATTTGACATGGATGTTTTTTGGATGTTGACTCAAACATGTGATTTTGGATATTATGAGTAGATCTAGAAAATGGATATTTTATGATGATGATATAGTTGTTGATTAAAAATGAAAATGATGTAGTTGTTACTTCTATGTTGTTGTAATTCATTTATATATTTGGTTTTGTGATTTAATGTATATCATATTGGATGTTCTGATATGGCCATGAGGCTGAAGGAGGTATTTGTATTTTGTAGGTTAAAAATATCATAAAAAAACATTAGGGGATCAGAGACCAACCACAATGGAGTTCTAGGTGAATTCGACAAGGTCACCATGGCAACATGTCTTGAGTGTGTGTGTATTATTTTGTTAGGGATTCCTATGGGGGGATTTCCTTTATATGTGACCATGGGTATTGCGTATTTTATTAATGTGGTTGAATTTTATTTATTGTATGTATGTATTTTATTAGTAATGTGTTCCCTTTTATTTTAATTAATTAAAATATGATAGATTAATGTGAGAAATCATATTGTTAAAATATAAAATAAATAAGACTGGGATATGGAAAGTATTATGGAAGTTTTTGGGTGTTTGCATTTAATATGTAAGGGTTTTGTAAGAGTTTGTGTAAGTCAGTTTTGGAGTATGAAATACTCCACCTCCATGAAAAAATCGAATTTGTCCTTGGGGGCTGTTTTTGGAGGCTTGTGGGACAAGTAAAACTTGTCCCATGCCTCTAAATTTAATTTACCAACCATACTTATGGTTGGTAAAGTGATTTGTGACTTTTATAATAAATTTTATTAATCATGTTGCCTTGTTTTGATTTCACTTTCTTTCATGTTATTTAATTTTTTGTCCCTTGAGGTGTGGGATTTTTTTGGGAGTATGCAAGTAACTTGTTATATTTTCTCTCCCTCCTCTATATAATTCAAACTCTTTACTTTTTTTGGGTTGTTGAATCATTTTGCAACTTCCTTGGGGTGGATTTTTCTTATGTTGAAGCTCTTAATTTTGGAAGGAGCTTGGAGAAAGATTTGTATACTTGGGAGATTGTTGTTTAGAACTATGTTTTTGAATTTGAAAGCTTGCTATTTGGAAGCAAAAGATACCATGGAGAGGTAGGAGTATTACCCATCTTTTATGTTGTTATTTTTCTTGTTGTGTTTGTGAATGGTGCATGTTTTGTTTTATTTATTGGATAGTTGGGTAGACTACCATAGGGATGGTGTAGGAGAAGGCTATGGGGAATTTATGTTGGGGGGCATAAGGAAGGCCATTGGCATCAGAAGGAAATATGTTGGGGGGCTTAATAAGGGATTTGTGGGGGGGGGCATAAGGATGTGTGTGCGATGAATTATTTTGGTGGGTTGTTTTGGTGGATGCCCAATTCCCAATTGGGAGGCATAAGTAGCTTCCCCCACACTCCTTTCTCATTTGGCTTGTATGATCAAGCATGAGTTCTATTTTGGAATATCTTCAAATGCAGTTTTGAAATACTATTTTGTGTTGAATTGTGTTTTAATTTGTGATGTGTATGTTGAATGAATGTTGTGTGTTGTGGAAGCTAGTTGTTGCCATGGGTTGAATTACACCTCTTATTACATTTTTGTTGGGAATCAGGGGCTAATGATGAAGCAAGGCTTCTCCTTCCATTGGATGTCTTAGTTAGGTGGAGAGCATTGCCTTTCCCCCAATTTTGTTGTGATTAACTTGGAAGAAAAAGGAAACTTGCATGTTGTTGTTCTGGGGCAAAGAAAATGTAGTTTTAACAGCCCTTTGAGAAACAAATTTTTTTCATTGTAACCTTTCCCACTATGTTTTGGATGAAATTGTAATGTATACTTGTGACGAAATAATGTTGTAACTAATTATGAAGGTTTTACATTTGAATATGAAGGAAATTATGCTCTATTTTGGTTATTAGAAAGAAAGATTAGAAATGTGTTATTTGCATTAAAAACATGGAAAGATATATTCTCTTTTGAACTAATAAAGAATTGTAAGATCTTCTCTCGTTTGCATTGTTGTGTGAATTGTAATGCTAAATTGTGATTGGAATCTCTGTTTAGAAAATTGGAAGAAGAAGAAATACGTATGAAGGAATTATATTGCCTTATTTGTTTTTGAAATATATTAAAGTGGAAATCAGATTTTCAATTTAGATTTGAAATGTTTTATTTATAAACAACTAAATGTATTGGATAAAATGTAAAGTTCGGGCTTGCACACTATAATCAACTAGAAAATGATATAATCTAGCATGCTAGGACATCAAGGAACTCAAATTGACAAAGAACACTTAAGAAGACAAGTTAAAATATTTCAAAATCAAATCCAATCCATTTAACATCTGTTTTTCTGTCAATTGCTTGAAAAATACAAATTGATATCAATTGAACAAATTTACCTTCCTAAAACACTTTAAACCCTCCCTATAGTGATCCTCCATGTTTGTTTGGCATGTTAAGTGAAGGAGGAGATCCAATTTAATCAAAATTGAAAGTTGGAAATTGCCTGTTGGCTTTTTAAAAATCCTGTAGATCTTTTTTGCAAAATGGACCCCTTAAACTTTATTAAAGGGTAAAAATTATGTTTCTTGTGAAAACAGAGCATCGAGATATTTCCAGAAAGTCTTCATTTTCCCAAAAATAAGATTTCTAACAAAAATTATGGCACTTTGAAGTTTTTTTGCCTTGGTGGTAAAATTTGGGAAAATTTTCCCTGGAATGCCCGCGGCCCGAAAAATTCCTGTTAAAATCCTTAGGAAAATTTTAAATTTTGGTTCGGGAAAATTTTTGAATTTTCCTCCACCAGCCCATAGCCAATAACAGGCTGCCATGTGTTCTCATGAGGCAGCCATGGAGGCACGGCATCATTTTTTCCCTTAGACCTTTTGAAAACTTTGGAAAAAAATTCCATTTCTCCCCATTGGCCTGCTACCTATCACAGACTGCCACGTTGAAGCTTTAGGTGCTAGCGAAGGGGATGGAACCCTAGCGACCCCTTTTCAATTTGAAAATTTTGATTTGGAAAATTTTTGTGTTTCCTCCCACAGCTCCGCTCTCCCGCCCTCGCCATGGAAATTCCATTCGCGGGTGCACGGACCCGCGCATCCAACCTTCCCCTTATCTCCCCTTTGGTGAAATTCACCAAATCTCCCCGCCACTTCACCTATCTCCCTATCCCTTATCCTCGTGGTGAATTTTGGAGTGCCATGTGTCCATGGTGGACCCGTGGGTGCATGGGCATTAGATTGGCTTTTCTTCCCCTTTGGCGAAATTGCCACAAATCTCCTGTTGCTCTGCCCTTCCCTTATTTTCCTGGCGATGACTCTGAGGCTGCCACATGTCCTTAGAAGACTCATGAAGGTATGGGCACAAATGGTAATTTTCTCCCATGCAAGGAAAAATTCCAAATGCCACCTCATGACCCACCAACCTGAAATTTGCTCTTCACCCCTGCTTGACAGGTGTTGCCTTGGGACAAATTTGATCCCTAAATTTTGCATGTCCATATCTTGAGTTTCTGAAAGAGTTAGGAGGACTTCTTTATATAACCATAAAGGTGAGAAAATTTCCTATCCAATGGGAATGATCTTGGGAAATTTTGGAAGTTTTAAGTGTCAAAACAAAAAAGGTTGAAACTTTGAGCCTATTAGAGAGTGGGTATGAGGGTAAATTACTCCCTGAACCTATCTGAAACTTCTAACCCTAAAATTTGGACCTTGTGACCTTTGATAATTTTTAATGAAGGAAAAGTATGATTTATTAATTTTAGACTTGTTCTGGAACCTATATGTGTCAACTATTTCCTTACTACCTAGTTGTGGATACTTCTAATCAAAGATAATTATTCCAAAATTTTGTAACCCACCCTAGGTTGTTTCTTAGGTCTCAAGTGGGTTGTTTTAGTGGGCATCACACTTGGTATCAGAGAAGTGGTTCAAAATCTTGGACCATTGGGCACACTAGAAAACTTGGGACATGAAACTTAAACCTAGCACACTTTTAAACCTAGAAAACAACTTAGCTAGAATTTGTATATTTTAGTAAACATGGAAGTTTTGTAAAACTTAGAAAAATAAACTAACTCTCACTTTTGTCTATGCAAGAGGCTCAGATGGAGTGAGAGGAACCTTCATAGAGACTCAAACTTACCACCACCACTGGATCAAGGTGTAGTAGCTATTCTACTCTAGATCTTGCAGACTCTTCAGGATGTCAATGCTGCTTTACATGGAGGATTATGAGGAGGACATGCAACAAGTCATGACAGAGCACTTTCCTCGAACCAACAAGGAGTATAGAGGAGAGAACACCCATGCAGAGTCAGCTAGAGTAGAGTCACCACCTAGGAGACAGGTTGATAGAGTTCCAGAGCATAGAGAGAGGTCTCAGATACCTATGCTTAGGGATGAGCATGCAAAGAGACCTAGAGGCCGCTAGACCATAGCTGTAGATCAAATTAGGGAGATCCTAAAGCTTCAGCCCTCAAACTACTCAGGTGACATGGATGGATTTCAGGCAGAGGCCTGGCTAGTGAGCTTGAGTTGTTTCTTCAATCTTTGTCCTTGTTCTAGCAACAAAAAAGCTCATGTTGTGATCCATCTACTGAGGGATGGAGCAGGATTATGGTGGAGGATAGAGGAGTAGAAGCTCCATGTAGATTCTAAGACAGTGACCTAGGAGCTATTTGAGGAGAGATTTAGGAGCAGGTACTTGTCACAGAGGTTCATACAAAAAAGGATCGATGAGTTCCATAAACTCTAACAGGCATCTCTTTTTATAGCAGAGTATGAGAGCAGATGTCTGGATCTACTCTAGTATGTTAAGTATATGTAGGATGAGCAGGTGCAGATTCACAAGTTCATCCGGGGCCTAAATTTAGATATTGGAGGTGCAGTGCGGATCCACTACCCATAGACATTAGTTGAGGCCATTGAGAAGGCCTATATTATAAAGGAAACTCATGGAAAAACCCAGTAGGCTAGAGACTGAGTCTAGACCTGCATACAATAGATGCAGGATGGTAGATCAAGGGGTTTAGTACCTCTTCCTTGTGGTGGCCAAGGTACAGAAAATTCATCCTTTAGGCCACAGTAGTAGCAACAGCAGCCTAACCCACCTTATAGACCTCCACAGAGAGCTGATGCACAGAGAAGTCTGAGTATGGGGCCTCCTCCTAGTGGTCCCATCAGGACATAGGGTTGACCTAGAGCTCAATCAATGGGAGCCTAGCAGTAGAGACCTCAGTAGACCATATCTAGATCATCAGGATCCATGCCATAGAATTCTAGGGCACCTACTAGAGGTGCTACTCATTGATGAGGATTTTTTGGTTGTGGAGTTACTAGACAATTTTGGAGATATTACCAACAAAACCCTAACAACAAGGGTAAGACACAGATCTCTGAGCCTATGGTTGGTGATATGGGACGTAGCCATATGATTTATGCAGTAGTTGAGAACCATCAGGTAGAGTATCAGAGCACAGTCATTGAGATCATAGGTAGCATTGGTGGTATCCCTACCTCTGTATTCTTTGACTCTAGTTCTTCTGATTCTTTCATTACACAATATTTAGTAGAGAGATGTAGGCTGGTGGCAGTTAGGTAGGTTCTTAGTTGGGATGTCAATATGGCTTCTGGAGCCAAGATCTCTATGGAATCCTTAGTTAAGGAGTGTGTAGTGGATTTGGGACCTTTCATCACTACCTCATATCTCTGTATCCTTCCTTTAGGCTCGAATGGAGTCATTTTGGGTATGGATTGGTTATCTACACACATGGCTAGGATGGATTGTTACTATAAGACTTTATCTTGTGTAGATGATTTGGGAGTTAAGTTGGTGATTTGAAGAGGTAGTAGACCTGTTTCCATTCACATCATCTCCGGTATGCAGCTTAAGCGGTGTGTGCAAAGGTATTGCTAGATGGATGTTGTTACAGTTAGTGACAGATTAGAGGATGGGTCTAGTGGACCATCACTAGATGATCATCCCATTTTGAGAGAGTTTGTATATGTCTTTCGGGGGGAGCTACCAGGGTTACCACCCCCACGTGAGATTGAATTTGATATAGATCTAGTTCTTGGGGCAGAGCCTATCTCACCAACACCTTATCAAATGACCACCCCAGAACTCTATGAGCTCAAGTTGCAACTTGAGGGTCTTTTAGAGAAATGCATTATCCATCCTAGTGTATCCCCTTGGGGTGCATCGGTGATCTTTGTGAAGAAGAAGGATGGATACTTCTATATTGATTACCACTAGCTAAACAAGGTATTGATCAAGAATCATTATTCTATTCCTCACATTGATGACTTGTTTGATCAAATGAAGGGAGCCACAATTTTCTCTAAGATTGATCTTAATTCTATGTACCATCAGCTCAGGATTTCAGAGGTGGACATTCATAAGACCACCTTCCGTATGAGATATGGGTACTATGAGTTCATAGTGGTGCCTTTTGGTTTGACTAATGCCCCTGCAGTGTTCATGAGTTTGATGAATGGGGTATTCAGTACCTTCTTAGATAGCTTCATCCTCATCTTCCTAGATGAAATTTTTATATACTCACATACACGTGAGGAGCACAAGGGGAACCTTCGCCAGGTTCTTCAATGTCTTTGGGAGCAGCAGCTTTACGAGAACTTGGAGAAGTGTGATTTCCTTTAGACAGAGGTACATTATTTGGGTCATATCATTTATGGGGAAGGTATCGTAGTCGATCCTTCCAAGATTAGAGCCATTATGGATTGGACAACACCTAATACAGTGACCAAGGTGTGTAACTTCATAGGATTAGCAGGTTACTACTAGAGATTTGTTCAGGACTTCTCTCAGATTGCGCACCCTATCACTTCCCTTCAGTAGAAAGGGAAGAAGTTTATTTGGTCAGATAGATGTGAGTAGGCATTCAAGACACTGAAGGAGTGCCTCATTATGACACCTATTCTTGCAGTGATGGATTGATAGGGTGATTTCTTTGTTTGCATGGATGCATCATTGGCAGGATTTGGAGGCATGTTGATACACAATGGTAGAGTGGTGGCTTGTGAGTCTCACAAACTCAAGGATCATGAGCTTAATTATCTAACCCATGATTTTGAGCTTACAGTAGTTGTGCATGCTTTGGTTAGATGGAGACATTTTCTTCTTGGCAAGAGATTCACACTCAACATAGATCATTTGAGTCTTCTTGGTAGCCCAATCTCAATGCTCATCAGCAGTGTTGGATGGAGTTTCTTTGTGAGTATGACATAGAGATAGAGCATGTGAAGGGGAAGGAGAATGTGGTAGCAGACACTCTCAGTAGACAGAGACATGTGGCTATGGCCACATCAGTGAGCATAGATTTTTGGAGTGGGATTCATCAGCAGCTTCCTCTTGACAACTTCTACATTGCAGTACGAGCAGAGATCGAGTCACAGAGACCCCTTGAGGGAAATTTTGATGGATTTTCCTTAGAGATGGATGGTCTTCTCAGAAATAGAGGCTGGATATATGTTCCCAAAGATGGAGGCTTGAGGCAGGACATCTTGGTAGAGGCACATCGTGCATCCTATTCAGCCCATCCCAGGGTGAAGAAGATGCACGCCACCTTGAGATAGTTGTATCATTAGAGAGGACTTCGTTCAAACGTGGCCCAGTTTGTGTCACAATGTTTAGAGTGCTAGAGAGTTAAGGCCAAGTATCAGCATCCAGTAGGCCTTCTATATCCTCATGCTATACCAGAATGGAAGTGGGACACCATTTCCATGGATTTCATTATTGGGCTACCGATGTCAAGATATCACCACGACGCTATTATGGTCACGGTTGATAAATTTTAAAAAAGTGGCTCACTCTTATCTGGTAAAGACCACTTACACAGCTAGAGCACTGGCACGAGTATATTTGGATGAGATTTTTAGGCTGCACGGGATTCCACGGAAGATCATTTGTGACCATGATCCTTTGTACACTTCACATTTCTAGACTACCATACAATATGTCATCGGGACGAGGATCAACTTCAGCACAACATATCACCCTGAGATAGATGCACAAACTGAGTGGGTGAATTAGATTTTAGTGGAGATGCTTAGGATGTATGTGATGGATCAACATTCTAAATGGGAGGAGTACCTGTACTTAGTGGATTTTTCCTACAATAATAGTTTCCAGAGTTCCATAGGCATGACTCCTTTTCAGGATTTGTATGATAGAGAGTGCAATACACCTCTTAGCTAGGACAGGTTAGAGGATAGAGTATCTCTTGGACCAGCTCTTTTACAAGACATGGAGCAGCAGGTGGTATTGATTAGGCAAAGATTACAAGAGGCACGGGATAGATAGAATAAGTATGCAGATCAACATAGGATCGATCATAGTTTCGATGTGGGTATGAAGGTGTTCCTTTGTGTCAGGCCACACAAGAGCCCTATCTGTTATGGAAAAGGTTCTAAGTTAGCTCCTAGATTTTTTGGTCCTATTGAGATCTTAGAGCATATCAACCCTTTAGCCTACCATCTAGCATTGTCACCCAGCTTGTCTCGTATACATGATGTTTTTCATGTTTCAGTTCTCAGGAGATATATCACAGATCCTTCTCATGTGTTATATTGGACATCATTATAGGTGCAGGATCAGGGGCAGGTGATGGTGGAGCCCATTCACATCCTCGATTGCAGGACCCTAGGCCTTTGAGGCAAAGTGGTTGATTAGGTTCAAGTGCAATGGGACAGATATGATGAGATTGCAGCCACATGGGAGGATGCTACTTCATTATGAGTTTAGTTTCCACATTTGTTCCAGTGAATTCCAAGAGGAAGTCGAGTCTAAGGGGAGGGGGATGTAGTGCCCACTTCCCTTTGACACCTGTTGATACTTATTCTGATACATTTGATCACAATATGGACATTATTATGTTTTGACTTAGTGTGATGTTAGACATTTGATCATGGATTATTGTTGATCTTGATTTGATTATGATGCATGATGGGCATTATAGACACTCATATGTGGATGATGATACACTATTTGACATGGATGTTTTATGGATGTTTATTCGGACATGTGATGTTGGATATTATGAGTAGATCTAGAAAATGGATATTTTATGTTGATGATATAGTTGTTGATTAAAAATGAAAATGATGTAGTTGTTACTTCGATGTTATTGTAATTCATTTATATAGTTGGTTTTGTGATTTCATTTATATCATGTTGGATGTTTTGATATGGCCATGAGGCCAAAGGAGGTATTTGTATTTTACAGGTTAAAAATATCACAAAAAAACATCGGGGGATCAGAGACCAACCACAATGGAATTCTAGGTGAATTTGACAAGGTCACCATGGCAACATGTCTTGAGTGTATTGTTGTATTTTGTTAGGGATTCCCATGGGGATATTTCCTTTATATGTGACCATGGGTATTATGTATTTTGTTAATGTGGTTGAATTTTATTTATTATATGTATGTATTTTATTAGTAAGGTGTTCCCTTTTCTTTTAATTAATTAAAATGTGCTAGATTAATGTGAGAAATCATATGGTTAAAATATAAAATAAATAAGACTGGGATATGGGAAAGTATTATGTAAGTTTTCGGGTGTTTACATGTAATATGTAAGGGTTGTGTAATTTGGTTTTGGAGTATGAAATACTCCACCGCCATGACAAAATCGAATTTGTCCTTGGGGGTTGTTTTTGGAGGCTTGTGGGACAAGTAAAACTTGTCCCATGCCTCTAAATTTAATTTACCAACCATACTTATGGTTGGAGAAGTGATTTGTGAATTTTATAATGAATTTTATTAATCATGTTGCCTTGTTTTGATTGCACTCTCTTTCATGTTATTTAATTTGCTTTCCCTTGAGGTGTGGGGTTTTTTTGGAGTATGCAAGTAAGTTGTCATATTTTCACCCACCTCTTTATTATGCTTGGGAGAATGAATTTTATATTTTGTGTTTGATTGTGAGGATGTGTGATGTGGCATCTTACATGGATCCACATCATCCATTTCTCTCCCTCTTCTATATAATTTAAACTCTTTACTTTTTTTTATTGTTGAATCATTTTACAACTTCCTTAGGGTGCATTTTTCTTGTGTTGGAGCTCTCGCTTTTGGAAGGATCTTGGAAAAATATTTGCATACTTGGGACAGTGTTGTTTGGAACTTTGTTTTTGACTTTGAAAGCTTTCTGTTTGGAAGAAAAATCTATGATGGAGAGGTAGGAGGCTTATCCATCTTTTATGTTGTTATTTTTCTTATTGTGTTGTGTGAATGGTGCATGTTTTGTTTAATTTATTGGCTGGTTGGGTAGACTTACATAGGGATTGTGTAGGATAAGGCTATGGAGAATTCATATGGGGTAGGGCATAAGGAAGGCCATTGGGATCATAATTTTGTGGAGGGATTTCGGGTTTGGGATCCACCAAGGAAAATAAATAGCTTGCATTTCTTACTTTGGGGGGGGGGCATAAAGAAATCTACGAGGGGGCATAAGGAGGGATTTGTGGGGGGGCATAAGGATGTGTGTGGGATGAATTATTTTGGTGCGTTGTTCTAGTGGATTTCCAATTACCAATTGGGAGGCATAAGTAGCTTCCCCCATGGGCCTTGATCCTTTGGTTTGCATGATCAATCTCGAGTTCTATTTTGGAATGTCTTCAAATGTAGTTATGAACTTTTTTTTTGTGTTGATATGTGTTTTAATTTGTGATGTGTATGTTGAAAGAATGTTGTGTGTTGTTGAAGCCATTTGTTTCCATGGGTTGAATTACACCTCTTATTGCATTTTTATTGGGGCTTAGGGGTGAATGATGAAGGAAGGCTTCTCCTTCCATTGGATGTCTTCGTTAAATGGAGAGCGTTGCCTTTCCCCCACTTTTGTTGTGAAAAACTTGGAAGAAAAATGAAACTTGCATGTTGATGTTCTAGAGCAAAGGAAAATGTAGTTTATACAGTCCTTTAACAAACAAGTTTATTTCCTTGTAACCTTTCCCACTATGTTGTGGATGAAATTGTAATGTATACTTGTGAAGAAATGATATTGTAGTTGATTATGAAGATTGTGCATTCGAATATGAAGGAAATTATGCTCTATTCTGGTTATTGGATAGAAAAGATTAGAAATGTGTTGTTTGCATTCAAAGCATGGAAAGATGTAAAGATGTATTCTATTTTGAACTAATAAAGAATTGCAATATCTTCTCTTATTTACATTGTTGTGTGAATTGGAATGTTAAATTGTGATTGGAATCTCTGTTTAGAAAATTGGAAGAAGAAGAAATACGTATGAGGGAATTATATTGCCTTGTTTATTTTTGAAATATATTAAAGTGGAAATAGGATTTATAGTTTATCTTTGAAATGGTTTGTTTATAAACAACTGAATGTATTGGATTAATTTAGAAATGAAATGCCACATTTGAATGATGCAAATTTAGATGGATCTCTTTCGATTTGATCTCTTGTAAATATTTTTAAAATGGCAAGTAAATTTAGATAAAATGTACAGTTTGGTCCTGCACACTATAATCAACTGGAAAATGATATAATATAGCATGCTAAGACATCAATGAACTCAAATTGAAAAAAAACACTTAAGAAAAGTTAAAATATTGCAAAATTGAATCCAATCCCTTTAACAGTCATTTTTTTTTCAATTGTTAGAAAAATACAAATTGAAATCAATTGAACAAATTTACCTTCCAAAAAAATTTTAAACCCTCCCTAGAACAATCCTCCATGTCTATTTGGAATGTTAAGTGAAGGAGGAGATCTGATTTCATCAAAATTGAAAGTTGGCAATTACATGTTGGCTTTTTAAAAATCCTGCAAATCCTTTTTGCAAAATTAACCCCTTAAAATTTATTAAAAGGTAAAAATTATGTTTCTTGTGCAAAGAGGGCATCAAGATATTTCTAGAAAGTCCTCATTTTCCCAAAACTGATCTTTCTAGCAAAATTTATAGTAGTTTGAAGTTTTTTTGCCTTGGCGGGAAAATTTGGGAAAATTATCTCTACAGGGCCTGCGGCCTAAAAAAATCCTTAGGAAAATTTTAAATTTTGGTTGGGGAAATTTTTTGAATTTTCTTCCACTGGCCCGTAGCCAATCATAGGCTACCATATGTCCTTACAAGGCAGCGATGGAGGCGCGACATCATTTTTTCCCTTAGACCTTTCTAAAACTTTGGAAAAAAAATCCATTTCTCCACGTCGGTCTGTGGCCTATCACAGGCTGCCATGTGGAAGCTTTGAGTTCTAGCAGAGGGGGTGGAACCCTTGTGATCCCTTTTTCCTTTGAAAAATTTGCTTTGGAAAATTTTTGTGTTTCCTCCTGTGGCTCCACACTCCTGCCCTTACCATGGGAAATTCCATCCGCAGCCATGCAAACCTGCGCATCCAACCTTCCCCTTATCTCCCCTTTGGAAAAATTCACCAAATCTCCCCGTCGCTCCACCTATCTCCCTCTTCCTTCTCCCCACAGAAAATTGTGGAGTGTCATGTGTCCCTAGAAAACCCGTGGGCACCAGATTGGCTTTTCTTCCCCTTTGGTGAAATTGCCACAAATCTCCTGTCGCTCCACCCTTCCCTTGTTTTCCCGACGATGACTCTAAGGCTGCCACGTGTCCCTAGAGGACCCGCGGAGGCACAGGTGCAAATGGTAATTTTCTCCCATGTAAGGAAAAATTCCAAATGTCGTCCCGTGACCTACCAACCTGAAATTTGCTCTTCACCCTTGCTTGACACATGCCTCCTTGGGGAAAATTTGATCCCTAAATCCTGCCTGTCCATATCTTGAGTTTCTGAAGGAGTTAGGAGGACTTCCCTATATCACCAGAAAGGAAATGATTTAGGAAAAATTTGGAAACTTTAAGTGTGGGAAAAATCAAGTTAAAACTCTGAGCCTATTAGAGAGTGGGTATTGGGGTAAATTACTCCCTGATACTATCTGAAAATTATAACCCTAAAAGTTGGACCCTATGACATTTGATAATTGTTAATAAAGGAAAATTATGATCTAGTAATTTTAGACTTGTTTCAGAACCTGTATGTGTCAACTGTTTCCTTACCACCTAGTTGTGGATACTTCTAATCAAAGAAAGTTATTCCATAATTTTCTAACTAACCATAGGTTGTTTCTTGGGTCTCAAGAGGGTTGTTTTAGCAGGCATCATAGGTAAGTTGAGGAAGATGTTCCACAATGTGGAGATTCATGAAAGAATGGTCAAGTGGGAATCAAAAAATGGTGAGTTAGTATAAAGGTTCCTTAAATTAAAATGGGCAACTTGAACCCCGAGTTAATGATTGAGTTATCCGTCGATTTATTAGGAAGGCTAAATGTGAGATGGTGAAGTAATCACTGAGTTATTAGCATGGAAATTGGAGCTATTCTTGGAAGCAAGTGAGTAATCAATTCATCTATCTTTTAAGCTGGAGGATTTTGAAGGTTCATCGTGGAAATAGCTCATAACATCAAGCTATGGAATAAACACGGTTGGTTACTCAATTGCTTGGGTTATCAGTTGGAGACTTTAGCGAGACTAAAATGTGATGTTACGGGTGATTAGGTTTAGAAATCAAACATTTTTTGATGGTGGGTTATGAATAGGCATGGATGATCATTAGACGGCTCCTTTGAGTAGGAAAATAACTCGAAAATATAGCCATTAGCTCGGAACTTGGCAGGAGATATGATTTCAGAGGTCATGGTGCAACATGGAATCGATGGGGCTCGACATGTGGGAATTTTCAACGAGCCAGTGTGGAATGGAGGAAGCACGTTGAGCTGATCTAAGTTTGAGTTGCATCAATGATATTAGTTATACATGAAGCAAGCAGGGAATAAAATCCAAGTCAAGTCGGCATCTCAGATTGAAAGGATAAGCTCGTGATTAGTAATAGATCACCATTGGGTGCTCATGGAGGAAGATTTGATGTGATAACTCAGGAGGGATCGTGAATGGTTTAGAAAGCCAAAGTATATATATGTGAGTCTCAAAGTGTTCAAAGCGGGGTATTAGCAGAGCACAAAGTGAAAACTGAGTTCAATTGAATTAGATCTAGCTTTGCGCGATGGTGTTCTAAAATTCCTTAACTAAAAAATAGAATGCATGAAGAGTTTGAAAGATCATGGAGCTTTAAGTGAGTCATGAATGGATTTTGTCACACGCATAAGCAAGAGCTCAGAATCTTGAGTTAAAACTAGTGAGGAACTTGTGATCAATACAGAGTAGGGAGATCAGTCAAGCTTGGTAGTAGCTGACATAAATGATGGATCAAAGCAAGCTGAGATCCCCAAAGATGGAATCTGAGTGATGTGGTTAGCTTAAGATTGGACTCGGGCTCTATAAAATGAGTTCGAGGGGAGATCAATGAAGTATTAATTAGGTCGACACAATAATGAGCTCATGTCGAGCTAATCAGTAGAGCCGTAAATCAGATCACATAGAATGTAGGTTGACATGAATAGAAATGACTTGAGCTCTATCTCTTTCAAGCCAAAATATCTATGCAAGAATGGGTGGAGTTCTCATCATGAGCTTGGCGGCTCAGCTTGTTGAGGGAGTCACTTGTAGGGAGTTTTGGAAAATTCTTGCTCCATTACTAAATCAAGTGGGATAAAAGGTGGTAATTCCCGCACTTCGATCGTTGGCATGGAGATTTTTTTAACCCACATTGGAAATAGTGGCAATCGATGAGATTAGGAGCTAAACGACCAAGTAAGTTTTTGTAAAACCATAGGTCGGGTTCCATGGCTCATTGGACCCACTATGGGAATATGGCGAGAAGTGGGTGATGCAACAAAAATTTCTTGGTGGGAAGGATTTGACATGGAGAGTTGGAGGTAGGACATGTGTGACATGGTAGGATCCCACCAAAATATATCAGAAGCATATGAATGGGTGCGTGGAATCTGATAAAATTGTTTTTTGTTATTTGAAGTTGACTAAGCCATCATAGGTGGTTGACAAGACATGGCAGAGATGATATAATGATGGCTTTCGAAAGGAAGAGCACATGGCAGGGTGAAAAAATACAAGGAGACCAAGGTAAACACCAAGGAACTCACCAATCAATCCACGTGGATAATGGAAATGTGGAAAATGTGACAAGAGAAGTTCATATAAGTGGGAGGCCTGGTTAAAGCGATGAAAGGTGGTAATGCAAAACATAGGATTAGGGGAGTATAATATATGACTCTTCGAGTCATTTCTAATGCAAAGAAAGCGGCCAAGCCAAAGTGGTTCGTTCTAACAAGGAACTCTCCAACTAGTTCATTGAGCTAGCTAGCGAGATGGTTGGAAATTTTATCAACCGAGAAATGTTTAAACCCCCTTCCAAGAATAACTAAATCAAGTGGTCCCGCAAAAGACATATATTTTTATTAAAATATTTTTATTAAAAAAATGTTATTTTTATTAAAAATATTATTGTTTTTAACGGAAAAAATCAATTTTTTAATTTATGGGGCATGATGGGGGTACAATTAATAATGTAATTAAATATGTAGGCCATCATGTGTTGTATTTTGGGGCCCAAGAATTTATGATTCCTCCTCTCTCCTCTCACAGGTGGATTTTCTATAAATGTAAAGGAGAAGCTTATTCGAAGAGGTTGGACAGTTAGAGTTCTGAGACAAGTGTATAGTTTGCAAGAAACCTCCTTCTTCTGTAAGTTGTACTTGTATGTGGAAGGAAATTTCAAGCCTCCTTTCAAGGTTGTAATGGAAACTATTACCTCTTCTAAATGTATGATGCATTGTTTATGTTCTTGAAGTAATAAAAGTGTGTGTTTTGTGACTAATCTTGGTCCTTTCATCATTCTATGCTCCTTTATGCCTTTCTCATGCTTGCAGGTACACTGTGCAAGTTAAATTTTCTATTGCATGTTCTTTGAGTTCTGTGCTTATCAAGTGGTGGAGCATTACATGTAATTGAGTTTTGGTGTTTGTTCACCCTTCTCGAGTTTGTCCTTCTTCACTAGAATACTGATATACCCTTATCTGATTGAAGTTTAAGAAAGGGAATGCATGTTTCTTAGTATGTGGTCTATTGTTTACCCTCTCTAAGTTACAGTAGGTGAAGTTATCTTGTGGTGTACACCACCCTCTTCAAGTTAACCCTTTCTTAGTCAAGAAACACCCTTTATTTGGTGCATCACCATCCCTAGTATAGTTTCATTTCTTGCAAATCTCTTTCCCTAAAACCCATGAAAATGTTAGCATAGAACTAGCTAACCATTTTATTACACCAGGAGTAGTACAACACTTAGTTTAGGAAGAGGAAGTTGGCCTTCTCTTGAGGTTCACCTCGAGCCCAAGTCCCATAGCTTAAGAGGTGATCCCATGTGTCCCAATCACACCGAATCCCATGTTCACATTCTAGCCATTCGGAGGGTGTAGTGATTTGGCAACAAAAGATATCTTGAATTTTTATTGGCCTAAAATAATATCTCCTTGGCATGCTACAATTGACAAAGTAATATTCTAGGGCACGAATAACTTTTTTTAATATGTTATCTTTGGAACCTTAAATTCTTCTCCACCATCTGTTGAATTCTTTTCCCAATTTGTGATGTATTCCTAAATGCATCTCTACACGTCTACCATATATTTTATTTCTTTTAAGGGTACTAATGGAGGATTCCCTTCAGGAAAGTAAGGTTTCCCACCCATTGTTTCCTAGATTTAAATTGGTTGAGACCATAAGGCATCCATGATTGATTCTTTGTATTCTATGATGGGAATGTTGTTGACTACATGGAATTTATAAAAAATTTATCTGTAGATACCCACATGTAGAAACCAATTTTTGGTACCGCTACCCCTCGCCCCATGTTTTCTCTTTATCTTTTCCTACATTAATACCTCTCATCCCATTTGAATTCCCTTCTTCCATCCAAAATTCAAATTATCCCACTCATCATTATTTCCCACCTTAATTATTCATTAATCATCCCTAATCATCTTTAGTTAATTCTAAAACTTCATTTAATTCATTTTCTCCTCTTAAATCCTCCATTTTATCCTCCCTAAGTCCACATTTAATAACTTCACTATCAATTTTTCTTTATTTAATGTTTTCCACCCTCCACCTACCCATTTATCCATCGTAAGTAACCTTACATCATCCTTATCACTCAGAACTCTAATCCCGCCTCATATGGGCTCACTTCCTTGAGCTCGTCACCTTTCCATTAGCCAAATGGATGGATCTCCATGATAAGAGGTGATCCATCTGATTCTCTGTCGACCCTATAAAGCCTCCCCTACCCCTCCTTTTCCCAGGATGTAATTTTTGAGACTTTGGGTTCTCTTGTGATCTTTCCTTTATTTGTTGATTTATCTTGCAGATGCCATCATAATATTTGAGATCTTATACTTCACTTTGTTTTATTTTACAGAACTTTTTGTATCTTACATGCTTAGATATATCATTAAAATTTAACATTATACCCTTCATTAGATCTTTTGTAGGTTTAACTATTATCGAGGAGCCTTGTCTCTGCCTTCTCAACCCTTCACTTTATATCTTGCAATCTTTGTTCTTACCATGTTTTTCCATCCAATTCTAGATCATTCCCAGACATTGTTGACCCTTCCTGATTGTCATTAACCCAACTCCTCTTTTTTTATCTTCTCTATCATTCAGATCCCCTATCATCCCTTATCTGATCTTATAGTCACTCAGAACCTCAGATCTTGCCATTTTTCCCTCTTGTCACTTTCAAATTTGTTCTTCCAATCCCTAGTCACTGTCAACTTATCCTTATCGCCATTGACCATATCATTATTTATTACATCGACCTTTGGATTTCATAATTTTCTTACATCCTTTTTGTCAGATTTTATTCTATATCTCTTACATGTTCTGGTTTTTCATCACCATTTCTAGATCTACCTACAAAATCTTTAGATATACACTTTTTGTTGTTATTTCACTTGATCTGATCCAGTCATTTTGACTGAGTCATGTAGTCTCAAGTCACTGTCAAACTACAAAAGGTTGAATTAATTTTCTTATTTCACATCTACATTTTATCACTTTTATTGAATTTTTTTCCTATTTTATCTCATGTTCTGCTACATCCAATAAATCAATATCTTATCTTTTTCAAAAATGGGGCTTGACATCCATCCTTGGAAGTTTTCACTTCTCGGGACTTACATCATCAAGCAACCCACCCATCTATCTACTAATCCATTTTTTGTGTTGAGTTATCTTTATTTGCATGTCATTTAGTTTGCTACAAGGAGGAGGATCTCTCATTTTTGCCCGTATCCATCGTCATCCCATCTGAAGGTACCTTAAACACTCTTATACTTGGAGTTTCTTGTCTTCTTGTTTTGATTTCACTAATATAAAATAGGTAGTGATGAAACTTGCTCAACATTCTTGCATGCTTAGTGGGACCCACCCTTCTTTGGTGGATTTTTTCATTTATTTTTCATTTTCATTTTTAGTATCCATCTTCTACTAACCTCTAAGGAAGGATATTTTCTTTCTTTCTTACATGCATGCGCTACTTTTCTTGGATTTTCTTTCTTTCTAACAAATTAAAAATTTAGACAAAACCGAAAAGTGTTATCAAGGTATTTATTTTTTTAATTCCCCATCTCTCATTCATTTCAATACATCTCTTGTTTTTTGATTTCATAGAATCTACACATTTCATTATAGATCTATAAATAACCCTTCAAATATGCTTGGAAACCTAGTCTAATTAGGGGGTTAATCCTTTACATACACTTTCATCACACACATCAAAACAAAATATGATTTGGTTGAGCAAGAATACATGGTAACAATTCTTCAAATATTCATATGGGATGGTAATAAATTAAAATAGGTTTTCATACTTTGATATTTAAGGAGTTTTCCTCAAAAAATTCTCCACAAAATTCTCTTTTACCAAAAAAATATAATGTTTACGAGTTGTTACAACTTAGAATAACCTATTCACAAGTAACACTAACAAAGATATTCCTAACATCCCCCCCCCCCCTTAGTGGGAACATGATGAAAACATCCACACACTCATCTGCAGTATGATCACCCCTGTGAAAAATGTCCTATAATGTGACTCATGATCTTGATCAAAAGAAAGGCTATCTCCTTCCATGGTTTTGAACAGTCTTACAAAAAACCTTGACTTGAATAGGCTCCATCAAATGTCTACCTCATGTGGTTTTTTAGATCCTCCCATAAACCCTTTCAAGATCCTTGAACTAACTTACTCCAGTGTTTTTATTCGCCGATGTGCTTGTACATCAGGTAAGAATATAGGAATCACAACAGTCTTATTAAAAACTTATTGATAAAACATATACATGAAATATATTTACCATTAGTTCATATAAGAATAACAATTTTATTAATTACAGCCATTGTTGTCGATTGTTGTCACTTGACCTCAAACAACACAGGAAAATGCCACTGCCACTGAAATCTTCCTTTGAATTTAGTTTTTTTAGGCACATAATGGAAATGGAACACTGACGACATGTTCCTCCCCACAATGTGAAATTTCCA
The DNA here is from genome assembly GCA_019776745.2 of Taxus chinensis. NCBI lineage: Eukaryota > Viridiplantae > Streptophyta > Pinopsida > Cupressales > Taxaceae > Taxus > Taxus chinensis. Next base: position 228,320,261 of record CM034147.1, on the reverse strand, counting down.
CACACAAAAAAAAGAGAAGAAAATTGTATCGAAGACATACAATTGACCAGATCTTATTACACAGGGTCACCATTGCAAGTGAATGTATTCACAAGTGGACCATATTCCAATGAAGTACGAAAGTCAAAGGATCACTGATAATCATCTTCTATCCAACATAACTCTTTTTCCAACATTCAAAACCATACAAAATAGGAACACTAAAAACACACTGCAAATACTGAAAGAAAATACTCACACTAAAAAATTCCACCATAGCTTCTGTTTCGCAAGGAATGTTTCGGCTCTGTGGAATAGACTTGCTTATATCCTTTCATTCCTTTAAGAAATAGATAAGGGTTAGGGCTAGGAGGAATACCTATTGAATGTTGAGATGGTGTGCGCGTACCGTAGAGAAAGATCAGATCGACTGCGAAGAACTCCTTTTTTTCTTGGAAGGACTACCTGCAAGTAAGAATACAAGACCACCAGATTTTAATTAGATAATAAATGAGGGAGCTACCTTAGGCCCAGGAAATATAAAACTTCCTTTCAAAGGTGGTCAGTTCCCCTTTTAATACGAATTAACACAAATGATAACAAAGAAAGCTATTGCAAAATCATGATTTAGGTACCTCGTTATAAAGCAATAGAGGCTAAACTATCAATAATAAAGAGTCACATTGTTTGTTCGGTTACTGGTCGTTGATACATTTAGATTGAGTTACAGGGATAAACCAGACTAGACCTGAGGTTGTTAGGTGAAAAATAGGCGAGAGGAAGGTTTTGGGGTATAAGTCACAGTGACCGATGCCGGTCACTGGATAACCGACCGCGGTTAGAGAACCGCTGCCAGTAGGGGATAACCGACACTGGTAGGGTCAGTAATCTAGGTGCTTCTGGATAGAGGCTGGTTGCAGGGTGATTGTGGGGTTCTTAAGACTAGCGGATGGCTGAGGGGAATAGTGAGAGGACAGGGAAGACTCAAAGTGTGATAAAATGGTCTTCTGGGCAATACAAGGATGTATGGATGAAGGTTAAGTGCAGGGTGTTGGTAGGTGGTAGATCTAGGAATGAGTTTATAATTACTATCAATCCACATGCTCAATAAATGGTGCTTAGAAACATACAAGATACTACTTACTCGTTCCTGATGAAGATGCAGGTTCCACGACTGTGATGATGAAGACAGGACTCAAGTAGGATGATATGACAATCCAAGATGTGTTATCTCCTCTTTTGATGCTTGGATGAGTATCACTGGGCTTTGGTTATTCAGTTGCAGTCTTGGGCTTGATGTCCTTCTCTGCAAACTCTTCTTGTTTCTTCACTTGTCTCTACTCGGCCAAGAAAATCCGGATCCTTTCAATGATTTCTCCTCTTCTCGATCGAATGAAAAATCTGATCCCTTGTTTTTGGTTGGAGGTGGTCATTTACAGGGAACCGATGGCGGTTACGCAACTGACGGCGGTCGAGTAGGAACCGATGTCGGTTAGGTCAAAGCGGGCTATTTTTGGTAAAATAGCCAGCTTTCCCTCCTTTTCTCCCAAGGGATTGGTTGCATGCTTGGTCAAGTCATTATGAGGTTGGTTTTACGTGTGGGTGAGGAGTAATTAGTCATGGGTGTGGATGTGGACCAAGTTATAGGTCTTAATTAGGTTAGTTTAGGGTTAAGACTAGGTCATGATGAGGTGGCAAAATGAGGTGGCAGGTAGGGCGATGTGGATTTATTAATTATAAGGTAATTAATAAATAATCGTGTAAGGTTTAGGTGATGAGGTTAGGTTGCGAAATGAGATGTGGGGCACAGGGTGTTGTAAGACACAAATTTGGTGTCTACATTTAGCCTCTTGTTGCCGTGTAGCTTGTCTTTGTTAAAGCTACATGGACAATAATAAGAAGTGGTTACCCCTGTTAATGGTATAGGTAATCCCCCTCAAATCTATCACAGATTGAGGTAGCGTGAAATCAGGGATAGGGTTGATAAAGGGTAAATGGTGTTTAGATAATGGGAAGATGATGGGGTAGGGCCAAGGAAGCAGACACACATTGACATGCAGTAGTGTGACCAGGGTACATGATTTGAAGAGCAAACAAGCAATTCATTGGCAAAGGTCGATAGTTTATCCAAACAAGGGTGATATAATCCTAGTATCCAAGGCATAGGAAGTAGCTCCAGGGGATATAACGGGTAAGGTACAGGAACGTTTAGGCATGTTCGGCAGTACCAAATGGTTGGTTTGGTTGAGATAAACGTCACGGTCTTGGTCTAGGAAAAGTTGGTCGACTGATCAAGTCAAGGACCCTAATCATGCTAAAACACGAACAGGTGAGCTCGATTGAACAAAAAGCTACCTGATGGGTGGATAAAATTGTATTGTGTTGAGGTTAGGCGAGGTATTTAATTGGTGTGGCCTTAGGTCGGGCCAAATGGTTGGGTACGGCCTTGGGTCGGGCCAAATGGGTTGGTTGCAGCCTTGGGTCGGGCCAGATGGTTGGTTACGGCCTTGGGTCAGGCCAAATGGTTGGTTACGGCCTTGGGTTGGGCCAAACTGGTTGGTTACGGCCTTGGGTCGGGCCAGATTGGTTGGTTACGGCCTTGGGTTGGGCTAGATTGGTTGGTTGCGGCCTTGGGTGGGGCTAGATTGGTTGGTTACGGCCTTGGGTCGGGCCAAATTGGTTGGTTGCGGCCTTGGGTCAGGCCAGATTGGTTGGTTACGGCCTTGGGTCGGGCCAAATTGGTTGGTTACAGCCTAGGGTCAGGCTAGATTGGTTGGTTGCGGCCTTGGGTCGGGCCAAATTGGTTGGTTGCGGCCTTGGGTAGGGCCATATTGGTTGGTTATGGCCTTGGGTCGGGCCAAGGAAGTTAACAAAGGGTTTTCAGCCAAGGTGGATATAGGCGATGTTGTGAGAAAGGGCGATTAGTAAATAAGGCCAGAGGTGGGATAAAACCGATATCGATTTTCCATGACTGATATCGGTTAGGTGACCGATAACAGTTCTGTAGGGCACAATATAACCGGTATCGGTTATAGGTCGAAAACCTATAAAAAGAAAAAATACGGCCTGTCATTGTCATATTGTCAATTTGAAAACCAATTTTAGTTGTCTGAGGTCTTGTGGCAAGATTGTTGAGTTTTTCGGCTGAGGTGGCACTATTTGAGTGGAGAAGTGAGGGATTGGTAGGCCCTAGTGAGGAGGAGGCAACATTTGATTGGTGGAGGACCCAGCAGAGGAGAGTTTATAGCCATGGCACAGCCAGGAGGAGTTGGAGGTGCTGGACCAGCTGGACCACCACCACCCATCCCACCACGATGATCTGTTGTGTCATCGTACTGGTAGGTTTGAAACCTCTCATGGTGTGAATTTGATGTTGTTAAGCTATTTTTGGGGGTTTGGGTAGGAATCCATGTTTTGGTAAAATAATGAATAAATTGAAGTTATTTGAAAAATGAAGAGGATAGATGGTGTGAAGGAGGGCAAGGAGGCAGGGTGGGTAGATTTTTAGGGTGTTTGAGTGTGTAAATAGGTATAAATAGGCAAAAGAGGATTTGGGAGGGCTGCGTTGGGTTCAGCTCCATGATTTTTCAGTGACCAATGCCGGTCACTAAGCGACCGGCATCGGTCAAGAAATTTCGGGGCAGGATGGGTTTGTGGGTGACCAGTGTTGGTCTTATGTCGACTGACGTCAGTGGAGAGGGGGACCGGTGGCGGTCATGGGTGACCAGATACCGGTCCCTAGTTAGGAATATTTATTTTTTTGGTTGGTTTTGCTGTGGTTTGGGGTGTTTGGTGGTTGTCGGGGCTGTTGTTTAGGTGTTTGGGTATTAGTGGTTTGGGTTTTGTGTTTGTGGGGGTGAAGAGGGAAGGGGTAGAGGTGCATAGGAAGGTTGATTGGTGAGTGGGGGGAAAAATGGGGAGATTGTCTGGTTGGTGCGGTTCGGATAGAGTAGGTGTTGGGCATGAATGGGGAGGTGTTAAATTGGTAGGGGCATAGGTAAATGGCGAGAGTAGAGCTGAGTAAATGGTAGCGTGCGAGATAAGGTGAGGGGGATATCGTAAAGTTTTTAGGGTAAAATAGTTGGGTGTAGGTGTGTGTGATAGAGTCGGGTTGTGGTCGGGTGGGTAAAAGGGGGTATAGAAGGGTAAAGTAGTTGTTGTTTGAAAGGGTAGGTCGTAATGAAGTGGGTGATTTGTGCAGGCACGTCAGCAGCTAACTATGCAGGATAGGATGCCCCCGTTGTTGAGACGGATGCAGCCACACGTGTCTGCGGTGGACTGGGCCATCATGCCCGAGGTGGGACTTGGCGGAGTCTAGCGTTATAGGGCAATAGAGAGGGATCATAGTCTTATGGTCGCCCTCATCGAGAGATGGGATCCACCGACCAATGTGTTCCATCCCCTGACTAGAGAGATGACAATTACATTGGAGGATGTGTATTGCATCCTTAGATTACCGATCGATGGAGAGGCAGTCTTCCAGGTGGATGCAAAGACAGCCATGGACAGTATCTTACAGGTATTCAGGGATGTATCCGCGCTATTGACTTATCACAGCGTGAGCATCACCTATGGGGATATGTATCGTGCCCACCGATATGAGACACGGCTTGTCCGTGTTGATGATGATCAGCATTACATGCTTCTCCCTCCTTGACTCAGAGGGAGGCCGCTTTCCACGGGTGCTGATGGGGGTATTACACGAGATGGTTGAGGAGCATACATGTTATGCTTGGGCACCAGTATACTTGGTGTAGTTATTACCGAGAGCTGTGGGGCTACCGCCAGATGAGGCGATTTGGGATTTGCTCTACATTTTTGTTACATTGCCTGGGCATATGAGCATATCAATATGGATTCGACTAGCAGGGCTGCCCCCAGCAGCCAGGGCCACAGGTGATTTACAGATATGGCTTTCAGAGGTGGCTGGGGGTCGTGGGCCAGCCACGGGCAGTTCTTTGCCGGACGGGATGTAGCATATTACTGGCACGTATTAGAGGGTGTGACTACCCTGGATATTGTATGGAGGCCTTACAGAGGTCATCAGCCCCACGGAGGAGCTCGATCAAAGTTACGGTGGATCCATTATACATTCTGGATAGTGGGACGGAGGTTGGGAGAGTATGAGTGGATACCCCTGGAGAGGGTATGACGACAGTTGGGGCATACGACAGGATGAGCCACCTCCCGTCCCTCAGTACCGGAAGGATGATGTAGAGGATCCACTACCTGCACCACAGCCTATGGACCCAGATTGGGTAGCTGAGTGGCAAGCAGACAATACAGTCGATGACGTCGGGTGTACAGGATCATTTTTGGTATGGTGGGTAGGGGAGAGAGCTGCGAGGAGAGCACAGCCCGCACAGCCAGACTTAGCGGCTGTTAGAGCAGAGAGGGACCAGCTCAGAGGACAGGTACAATTGTTACAGGGGCAGCTTACTACCGCACAGGCACAGATAGGTGTCCTACAGGGGTAGTTAGCCCAGGCACAGGTATAGGCCCAGCCACAGGCACCACCACAGGTACAGGTACTACCACAGGCACCACCAACGGCACCAACACAGGCACGGGTACAGGCACCACCACTGGTGCAGCCAAAGGCACCAGGTGTACTAGTAGGATAGGGGCCATTGGTATTAGGAGATGGGGGACTAGCCCCAGCAGCTTTGGTGGCACGGGCCTGGTATATGGAGGCGAGAGTGGGAGGCCTGGTACTATCAGGACATCCTGGATGGTACCGGGGCTAACTATCAGCCGTATGCGGTGTATAGAGCGGAGACCTCGCATATCCAGAGATCCCAGGGTGGTGCAGCCATAGCTGGTGGGTCTGTTGCAGGGAGGAGACGAGAGGCAGCACAGGGACCCGTTGGGAGACAGGCAGAGGGCGGTGTGGAGAGCTGAGGGATCCCTGGGTCGGAGAGAGATGTTTTTGTTTGTAGATGGATATTAGATAGAGGCACTGGTCTGTGAACTGGCTATGTATCGAGAGGCCTGCGTGCCCACATATGATTCTTTCATTTATTTATTCATTTATTGTATATACCGGCCTGCGAGCCGAGTATATTTTTGATATGAGAGACCGGCCTGCGAGCCGAGTCGATATTTTGATAGTTGTTGAGGCCTGCATGCCGGCTTTGTATTATTATGAGATCACAGAGGCCCCGATGCAGGGTACATTGTATATTTGAAACTTTTTATGTATAGATATGATGATTTTGACCCACATGCTGTGTTTAAAATGTGTTAAGTGTTTTGTCGATGGTTTGTGATATTTAATGTATGATGAGTTTGATCCACATGGTTTATATATTGATGGTGTTGATGTCTTTTGTTGATGGCTTTTTGAAATGGAATGTATGTATATATAGATGATGAGTTTAATTGACATGTCATGTTTATGAAATGTTGGATGTGTTTTGTCGTTGGTTTGTGAAATTGAACATATTTAGCTGTTGAGTTGGATCCAAATGGTGTATAGATTGATGGTTTTTGATATCGTTTGTTGATGGCTTGGTTGTTTTTGTAATATGGATAGATGATGTTGATGAAATTGTGATGAGATATGGATTTAATGAAAAATTATAGATAATGGTGTTGTTTATGCAGAAAAAGGGGACGGGTGCCACAAAAATTTGCAAAAATGAAGAAATGGCTTAGGTTTAAGCAACAAGGGGGTACATGACCGATATCGATTATGTAACCGATGTCGGTATCTATATGACTGATATCGGTTATGTAACCGATATCGGTTATGCAAGAATTATTTTCCTAAAAATAGAACTACTTGGTTGGCAACTTAAGTTCTTATTTTTAGCATTCTTATTTTTAGAGTCATGCAACAAGTTAAATATGTGAATGCGACGCTGTTTGATGACTGCTACAGGTAATTGCATGAAAGAATTTGAGTGATAAGGAGGAAAGAGACACGTGAAGTGAGTGTGGGCTGAGATTCAGAAGGCAGAAAGACAAGTTATATTTGAAGAGGGTGGTGAACATGGCTGAATGAGGAGAAGCATCCAGCAGGCAGGGACGAGGGGGAAGACATGTTCCACCCCAAGCTGTTGCATCCCGAGAGGTAAATTTTTTGGCTTGTAATTTGATTCTTGTATGTTTTGTGAATAGGATGAGAGAAGTGTAAGTGGGTAAAGATGAGAAAGAAAAGGTGATAGGCAAGGGTTGGGGATGGGGTGAGTGTAAAGGTTGGGATTCAGACGATGGGTATAACATCCTCAATTTAGACAATAGAACAAGTCAATTTTTTTTTTGATAAATGCTTCCTGGTTCTAAATACAAAATTTAGAACTCACAAATCAAATAACCATTCATATAACAGATAACCATATGCAGCTGTAATGACTCGGAGTACCTCCGATCTATTCATTCCATGACTCGGTAATCTACCGATCTATTCATGAGTAATAAGAGTTGGTGTTATTATTTAACACATCACTCTTGCGGTTCTCTTCCCTATTCTGGGATTCAGAATGCTCTGTCCAAGGAACCTAACTGAATAACTGTTACCATTATTCATCGGCATCTCATCCCTTAGACCAGGTGACTCAGGACAACGCAATCAGCAGCTTGCGATACTTTGGCCAAAGATTTGAAACATACTACTTATGTCTCGTATTCCTTAATGGCATACTCGTCAATCTGGAATACGTCCTTCACCCCATTCTTATGTTATGTAGAATGTCTTATACCGACTTCTATCAGTCCCTATTATCCCAAGTTCATCACTCGGGAATGGATTAGTAAGGTGACCACGTTATATGGATGCTCCCGAGGACTAGGGATAAGATGACATACTGGGTCAATCCTAATTAAACCAGTGTGTCATGATACCCCGAGTCTCCTAGGCAGCCATATAATGTGACCCCATACCTAATCGGTCCCAAAGTAACTTGTACGAGTTAAAGGTGTAAATATTAACGATCAATGCAAAGGGTGTCGTCATAAGTCACCTACATTGTGGTATCTTCGAGAAGATCCTAATCTTCTCGAAGGTACAACCCTGCAGTTGTCTTATGCCGTCAACCTTTAAATCTTCCTCAAAAAGATCTACGTATTAATAAGCGTTACGCACATAGAGTTAAATTATATTAAAAGACGTTCCCCTAAGGTTAGCCTTTCCCGATCCCTGGATTCTTCTTCATAGAATGACCTTTCGCAATAAAACCCATTACACAGAGGAGTTATTAAGACTATGGTCTCTTCAAGGAGTTCATAGAATATACATAATTCTAATTCAACGAAATGGGACAATAACTCATAAACTTCTCATGAGATTGCCATCTGAACCCCATTAGGTATATATCAGTTCTCATAACTGAATTTATATCATACTTATTAGTATCAAGATATAAATGATTCAGAATCCAATTAAATGTTATCCTTTCATAATCAGGACTAGGGATTAATAATTTAATTCAGCTTGTTTAGTGTTCTGCTTAGGTATATTTTAACCCTATCTTCCAAAAAGATAGTTACCTAAATTTCCATTTAGCTTCAGATAGAACATACTGGAACTGCTAAACAATCATAAGAATTCAGTCTTATATTCTTGCAAAGCTTACATTGATAATCACAAAAGTCTCCAAATTATACAATGATAACAATGCCCCTCCGGTATATAAACCGAAGAAGGTCAACTTATCAAAATAAGAATACAACACATAAGTAGCAATACTTATTTCTATTCCTTTCAGAATTAATCAAATACATTTTATGCATTCAGCATACTTGATACAATACTCAACGGAAGAAGAACATTTTTCCTCTTATAGTACATTTAAAGAAATTCAAACTTAAATTCTACTTAAAATCAAATCTAAACAATCTGATCATCCTATCAGATCTGCATGCTTTTACCACTTACGGCAACCATCTGCAAAAATAGTCAACATGGGTCAGTTCGATGAACTGAGCATGATAAGCACTAACTCTTAAAACAATTGCAATCCACCAACTGTTTTCATTAAACAACCTGTTTAAATGAGATCAATTCACCAAACAAGTATACATATTTCAGAATATGATGATGTAATACAAAAATGACTACAAACACGTAACTCTATTATCATTAAAGAATAGTCCTAAGTACTTCCCAAATATTTCATCACAATATTAGAAATCAAGAAGAACGAAGTATCCAAATCAATTATCCATCTGAATTCCTAAAACAACAAACTTCAGACAGATCATTTCATTCAACAGTAAAAGGAATATCATTACAAATCATGATTCCATAAATAGGATCAAAACAGTTCCAATGGTTAGATAAAAATATCAACATATATTTTCATAACAGAAGAGAAAGAAAACAAGTCATTCATATTTCCCTTCATCAAGTTCATGACTGTACCATCTCCTTAAATGGAAAACATTCACCTTACATGCATACGAATAAGTCAGACGAGCCACAAGAAGAATCACTGTTTTGTTAACATCAAATATAACAAAACTTCTGTACAGTAGCTATCACACCAACAGTGATGACTATCTACCAAACAGACTCCACATGACCTTCCACATGAAACAGCAAACAAGAAGATATTCCCCACATCACCTGTCGAGGAGCAGTCGACGGCTCAAAGTTCAGTCAAGCTCAAGGCAGGATAGTCATGCAAAAGAATACATAAACATGGTTACAATCCCATACATCAACCTACAGTCCCCTTCTAGTCCATAATAAACACTGCAAGGCTTTCAGACCCAAGGTCGAAATCAAAGAGCTTCAATTATTCGTAGTCAACAATAGACTCCCTAGCATTGAGCAATTGATGTTTCCCTAAGACAATGCCGAGGTAATCACATAGAATTCCCGCAACATGCACAGCCTCAAACTGACTGGAATATACATAAAGTAAACATAACATGTCTATTCTCATCTGGACGCATTCAGAGTTTAAAGTATGGTATTCGCGTCTCACTTCAACAGAACCATGACACATGATAACTATCCATACTCAAGGAACTTCCACAGTGACAAAAACAACAGTGTACCAAATCAGGTTTAATTTGAGGCAAAAATACAGGTTACCTTCCAAGATTCAATTGAATCCGAACAACAGTAACAAGATAAATAAAGTAAATGATTCCATCTGCTCCAATCAATGGTACACATTTAAAAATCAGGCAAAAGTAAATCTAAATATTGATTTCAAAACAAGGAATCCGACTGAACCCTTATCAATTTTTCGCACAAGTTTGCACAGAATGTAAACGTAAAAATACACCCGAAGAGTCTGTACCACAAAATCCTTGCAACATGAAGGTATTCTTACAAAATAACAGAGGTCGTAATACATGTTATTCCTTCAAGTCTCTGGCACATCAATTACCAATATTCAATTATATTTAGCTTCAACAGTGGTCCAAATATATGAATCATTCAATCGACTCCACAGAGTCGTTTCGATTACAACAAACATAAATATATACATATTGCATACTGTCAACGGGTTGAAACCCATAACCACAACGCAAGGAAAAACAACCTCAACAGGGTCGCGATGAGATACAGTAACACAACAAGTTATTTATTAACAAATAACTTTAAATTTCAAACGAAACCCAACAAGAATCTATAACCACAACCAACATTGACAGCAAGTATCAACAACAAGCATCGACTACGAGAATCAATCAACAAGCATCATAGTAGCCTGAACCCAGCAAGGGAATCATGCACGGGTTCTCACAGAGCAGGATAAGTACCCTTCAAGCATACGTTTCACAGGCTTACGCCGGAATGTAAAACGCAATAAAACAGAATAACAGTTCGAAATACAACACACACCCTTCAAGGGTTAAATTTGAAAATCGAACAGCAAGAAGATACAGTAACAAAATCACCCGTAACTGCCATAAAATCATCTAAACCCATAAATCATTTGAACAGAGTTATTCTAATGAAATCACTTGAAAGACAGCAAGATTTTTAAAGGTTAGGGCCTAACATGCCTGGATATTTGCTTAAAATTTCGAAGCAGACCACTGAAAGAGCTCAAACCTTCTCCTTCTTTTCCAAGTTAGATCCACCAACAGAAATTTACTATTTCCATGACTTATATATTTTCCTTGCCAGAGGAAAGAGCTAGTTACGCTCATGCTTGCCATGCAACACCAAGAAGACTGGTGCGAAGAACCAGTGAACAGACAGAAGGAAAACCGGAGCGCATGCAAAACCAAACAAACAATCAACTTTCCATTTTGCATGCTTCCCCAAGAAATCTGAGCTCGAAGCCCGAGTGCATTGATTGCATTAATTCCCAGTTTCCCGCTCAAACTCCACTGCCACCGACCGCCATAGTTGGCGATAGACAAATGAAATTCCAAGACCATTTCCAATTTTGGCGACCTGCCACGTCAGCTCAAGATAGCCGTTATAAACCTCCACCAATTTACCTGTCTTTCATACTTATCCACGCATTTAATAACATAGAAACTGCCGCCCATGGTTCTCACCCCTTCCATAGGTCCCCTTATTCTTTGCTCAATAGTTAGGTTAGTATCTTAGGTTAGGATTTAGGATAACACCTAGTCTAACCACTAAGCACATAGATACTAACTTAGAACATTAGCTCTTAGCCTAGGTCTAGGTTAGATTAACACTAATCTAACCCCTAGGTTAAGTTTAGTTTTAGGTTACTAACATTAATAATTCCAGTTAGGTCTAACATTTCATATACTCAGAAAAAGACCTACAACATGCATTCTCGAACAGGGTTCACTCCTGTACTGCCAGTAGGCTACAGAATTATATGCAATTATTACCTAGTCCACGACCAAGACCTTCCAGATATACTTCGATATCGGGAACCATTCCATTTCACACGATCAACCTGAGTTAGACTCGGGATTGGCTTTATTCAATGAATTCAGACCTTGCAACCTATGAAAGGTTTATATTTTTTTAATTCATCACGAATAACTTAAAGCACCACTTGGATCAATACCACTTATCCAAGGCTAGGTCTTGTAGACGAATAACTTCATAATTCGTTCCGAGATTCAATTAAACTCAGATGCAAAATGAAATAAATAAAAGAGTCCAATCATAATCCGACTCAGTCAAAGATCTGCAATCTGCAAAGAAAATACAGTACATATCAAGCATGACTTCTCAATCAAGGAACACATCCTTTTACAAAGAAATCACATATCAACACTTGTATGCTTAGGAGGAAGTAACAACAGTTCAGGGTGTTACATGCTTCCCTCCTAAAAATATTCATCATCCCGATGATTACATATTCAATTAACCTTCAGGTCAACCAATTTATTAGATCACAAGTCAATGTGATTATTTTCCAACTTGAATAGTTCCAGAAATCAATGTCACAACATATTTTATTCAACCTGAATAATGTTTTCCTTCATCTAGCTTTCATAAATACTTAAAAAAATAAGTTCATAAAAGAATGTTTTGTCAACAGATTTCATTCTGTTGAAAAAGAGAGGGAAAAGCAATTTTCATCTCTTCCATATTTTCCCAAGTTGCACTTTCTTCGTTAAACTGGTCCCACTGGACCTTACATTGCTGTATTTCACGATTTCTTAAATGCAATTGGCGAGTTTCCAGCACTCGTGTGGGTTTAACCACGATTATTCCTGGGTCTTGGACCTGCAAGGAATTCCAATTTAAAACATGTGACAGATCTGAAACGTATTTCTTAAGCAAAGAAATATGGAAAACATCATGCATGCGAGATAAAGCAGGTGATAATGCTAAGCGATAAGCTACAGGATTGATTATTTCGACAATTTCGAAAGGTCCCACGAATCGAGGTGACAACTTGGCAGCCTTTCCAAAAGTTATAGAAGTCTTTCTGGGTTTAACATGTAGAAAAACCTTCTCACCAAGCTCAAACCTTCTATCAACCCGCTTAAGGTCAACATAGCTCTTCTGCCTATCCGCTGCTTCCTTTAATCTTTCACAAATCAGCTTAACTTGCTGTTCCATTTCTGTGAGAATCTCTGGTCTAATTACCACTCTATCCTCAACACTATCCCAGCTAACAGGAGTTCTGCACTTTCTTCCATAAAGTGCTTCAAATGGTGCCATTTTAAGAGATGAGTGATAAGTGTTGTTGTATGCGAACTCAACTAATGGAAGATACTCTTCCCATTTATACTGTTGATCCATGCAATACATTCGCAACATGTCCTCCAACACTTGATTTACCCTTTCAGTTTGTCCATCCGTTTCCGGATGATATGCGGAACTGAAGTTTAGTTTTGTTCCAAGAGCTGTATTAAGTGTTTGCCAAAACCTTGACGTCATTCTTGGATCCCTGTCAGATATAATCAATTCTGGTACACCATGCAATCTGAAAATTTCGTGTACGAATCTTTTGGCCAGCACTGGTGAATCATCCTTTAGATTTCCAGCGATGAAATGAGCTACCTTAGTCAGTTTATCTACAACTACCAGGATAACATCATGTTAATTCCTGGACATGGGTAATCCTTGTACAAAATCCATGGTTATTACTTGCCATTTGTACTGCGGTATGCTATGAGGATATAACAGTCCAGCAGGGTGCATATGTTCTGCCTTAACCCGCTGACACTCCAAACAATGGGTCACAAAATTTATGACATCCTTTTTCATACCTTTCCAAAAGTATTGCTGTTTCAGATCAGCAAGCATCTTTGTGATACCCGGGTGTCCAGAGAAAGGTGAATTATGAAATTCCACTAACAACTTCTTCCTCAAGTCGTTCAACATAGGTACATATACCCTGTTTTCATAACGCAAGATTCCTTCATTATCAAAATGAAAACCTTTATACCTTTCATCATTAGGTTCTGCAGCAAGCGCTACTTTTACCTGTAGAAAGTAATTATCAGATTCTGAGGCACTCTTTACCTCCTCCTTGAACTGAGTTCTTAATGTTATAAGAGCAGAAATGTGCCTCCTACGACTTAGAGCATCAGCTACTCTATTCTCCTTCCCTTTGATATAGCTAATATCAAAATCATACTGTGATAAAAAATTCTAACCACCTTCTCTGTCTGGCATTCAGATTAGGCTGAGTAAAAATATATTTCAGCCCTAAGTGATCAGTTTTCAACTCAAAAGGTTTCCCAAGTAAGTAGTGTCTCCAGACTTGAAGTGCATGAACAATGGCAGCAAGCTCCAAATCATGAGGGGCATAGTTCAGCTCATGTATCTTGAGTTTTCTACTTTCATATGCAATGACTTGATCATTTTGTAGCAAAACACCTCCAAGGCCTTCCCTGGAAGCATCTGTTACAACAGTAAAATTCCCATTAGGGTCTGGTATAGCTAAAATAGGTGCAGAAGTCAGCTGGTCTTTCAGACTTTTGAAAGCCGCTTCGCACTTGTCATTCCATATGAATTTCTTATCCTTCTTTTGTAATGAAGTTATTGGTGCAACTACCTTAGAAAAATCCTTTACAAATTTTCTATAGTATCCAGCAAGACCCATGAAGCTTCTTACTTCATGCACATTCTTTGGCGTAGGCCACTCAGTTATTGCCACTATTTTTGAAGGATCTACAGCAATTCCTTCCTTACTTATGACATGACCCAAATAGTGAACTTCTGAATCAAAGAAAGAACATTTGGATAACTTACCATACAACTTTATTTTTCTCAAAATTCCCAAAACTATCCTCAAACGCTCATTGTGCTCCTCAACGCTTTTAGAGTAAATGAGAATATCGTCCAAGAATACAAGTACAAACTTGTCCAGATATTCTTGAAAAATATTATTCATTAAGTTCATAAAGGCTGCGGGTGCATTAGTTAATCCAAAGGGTAGAACCGTGAATTCATAATGTCCGTACCTTGTTTGGAAAGCTGTTTTATGAATGTCTTCTTCTTTAATCCTTAACTGATGATAACCAGATCGAAGGTCTATCTTAGAATAAACCGCTGCTCCATGCATCTGATCAAATAGATCGTCGATCCTTGGAAGTGGATATCGGTTCTTGATTGTTGCTTTGTTCAACATCCGATAATCAATACACAGCCTAAGTGTTCCATCCTTCTTTTTCACAAATATCACAGGCGCACCCCAAGGTGAAACACTTGGTCTAATCAAACCTTTTGTCAAAAGTTCTTGCAACTGTGCCTTAAGCTCGACTAACTCTGTAGTAGTCATCCTATAAGGTGCTTTGGAAATAGGTTCAGTTCCCGGTTTGATTTCGATGGTGAAGTCAAATTCTCTCTTGGGTGGTAACCCTGGTAATTCTTCAGGAAAAACATCCCTGAAACTTTGTAACAGAGGAATTTGCTTCATAGAATCACCATCTTCTTCTGAAGATTCAGATATCTTTACTGCATAAAGGGTGCATCCTTTATTCTTAGCCTTTTTAAGCTGCATAGCTGATAGTTTTCTAACTGAAATTTCTCGTTTCACACCTTGAATCTCTGTTGTTTCCAGCTGATCATCTAAACACTTTATGTTCTTTTCATAGCAATCTACCTTTGCTTTATGGTCAGCTAACCAATTGACACCAATGATAATGTCATACGATCCTAAAGGTGTAACATAGAGGTCAACTTTCGTGGAAAAGTTAGGTAAGTCAAGGACTGCCCCAAAAAGACACATACTCACTGTATGAACAGAGTTATTACCATACTGTATGGTCCAAGATTTATCTATTTTCCCAGCTTTTCTTTTAAGTTTAGAAGCAAGTTTATTAGAAATAAAACATTCAGTAGCTCCTGTATCAAAAAGAATAGTGACAGGTATGCCAAATAACTTACCCGGAACTTCTATAGGTGTTACTTGCTTTTCAGCTTGCTTGTCTGCTACTGCAGCATGTATCTTATGCTGCTGATTACGATCATCCTTCTTTAAAGGGCACTGATTTGCGTAGTGGTCTTTGCCACAATTGTAGCAGCCTCCTACAGGTCCCTTTTTAGGCTCAGAATTGCCTCCAGCCTTGTAATTGTCACGTTGTCCTCCATAGGGCTTCTGCCCATTGTTATAATTTTTAGCAAAATTATCCCTTACATTTCCAGCAGGCTTATTTACTGCTGCTTTCTTACTGTTATCTCCTGAAAACTTACTCTTGTTTCCAAACTTTTTCCATGGTCCTTTTCTGGGTGCAAGAGAGGTTGAAGAAGGATTTGTAGTCTTCTTCCGCACTTCCTCTTTATGAGCAGAAATAGCCTTTAATTTCTGTTCTTGCCTTATGGCCTTTTCAACAACTCCTTCCATAGTGGTTGGACTGTGAACATCGACCTCTCCCCCTATCACGGGATTCAATCCCATGATGAATTTCCGTATTCTGAACTTCTCGTCAGTTTGATACTGCGGTACATACTTGAGGAGTTTTGTAAACCGCTCCCAGAATTCAGTTACCGTTAGCTTCCCTTGAGCTAAGTTCTGAAATTCCGTCATTTTCTGATCATAGAAAAGTTGTGGCAGCCAACGTTGCCTAAAATAGCCTTTAAATTGATCCCAAGTAATATTGGTCTCATCAATGTTTAGTTCAACTTTACGGCTATCCCACCACGAAGATGCTTCATGGGAAAGCTGATAGGCTCCCCAAATAGCTTTGGTTTCCTCTGAGAAGTTCCTTATTGCAAAGTACTTCTCCATTTCGCTGAGCCAGTTCTCAGCTCCATCTCCTAATGTGGTGCCATCGTACTTAGGTGGGCTTATCCTTTTTATATCATTAGTGAGTTCTGCTGCCAACCTGGCCTTTTTGTTTTCTGGTTGGACAGGTGCATTTACAGCATTAACATCAACACCCATATTGGGGTTGTCCTCAGGAGGTGGCTGATTATTGTTACCAGCTTCTTCATCCTCCTCATTTCCCATCACCTGCTGCTCAAGTACAGCTAAACGATCTCTTGTGTCCAACAGGGCAGCAAGGATCTCATCAAGTTTCTGGGTTGTTGCCACCCCTCCTTCAGGTGGAGCATTATTCGCAACGTTCCCCCTTGTTCTAACCATTTTCTGTTACAAGAAAATTCAGGTTTTTATCAGATTATGGACACAATAGGTCCAAGAGCTGCAACCTTCAGTTCTGATACCAAGATGTAACATCCTCAATTTAGACAATAGAACAAGTCAATTTTTTTTTTTGATAAATGCTTCCTGGTTCTAAATACAAAATTTAGAACTCACAAATCAAATAACCATTCATATAACAGATAACCATATGCAGCTGTAATGACTCGGAGTACCTCCGATCTATTCATTCCATGACTCGGTAATCTACCGATCTATTCATGAGTAATAAGAGTTGGTGTTATTATTTAACACATCACTCTTGCGGTTCTCTTCCCTATTCTGGGATTCAGAATGCTCTGTCCAAGGAACCTAACTGAATAACTGTTACCATTATTCATCGGCATCTCATCCCTTAGACCAGGTGACTCAGGACAACGCAATCAGCAGCTTGCGATACTTTGGCCAAAGATTTGAAACATACTGCTTATGTCTCGTATTCCTTAACGGCATACTCGTCAATCTGGAATACGTCCTTCACCCCATTCTTATGTTATGTAGAATGTCTTATACCGACTTCTGTCAGTCCCTATTATCCAAGTTAATCACTCGGGAATGGATTAGTAAGGTGACCACGTTATATGGATGCTCCCAAGGACTAGGGATAAGATGACATACTGGGTCAATCCTAATTAAACCAGTGTGTCATGATACCCCGAGTCTCCTAGGCAGCCATATAATGTGACCCCATACCTAATCGGTCCCAAAGTAACTTGTACGAGTTAAAGGTGTAAATCTTAACGATCAATGCAAAGGGTTTCATCATAAGTCACTTGCATTGTGGTATCTTCGAGAAGATCCTAATCTTCTCGAAGGTACAAACCTGCAGTTGTCTTATGCCGTCAACCTTTAAATCTGCCTCGAAAATATCTACGTATTAATAAGCGTTACGCACATAGAGTTAAATTATATTAAAAGACGTTCCCCTAAGGTTAGCCTTTCCCGATCCCTGGATTCTTCTTCATAGAATGACCTTTCGCAATAAAACCCATTACACAGAGGAGTTATTAAGACTATGGTCTCTTCAAGGAGTTCATAGAATATACATAATTCTAATTCAACGAAATGGGACAATAACTCATAAACTTCTCATGAGATTGCCATCTGAACCCCATTAGGTATATATCAGTTCTCATAACTGAATTTATATCATACTTATTAGTATCAAGATATAAATGATTCAGAATCCAATTAAATGTTATCCTTTCATAATCAGGACTAGGGATTAATAATTTAATTCAGATTGTTTAGCGTTCTGCTTAGGTATATTTTAACCCTATCTTCCAAAAAGACAGTTACCTAAGTTTCAATTTAGCTTCAGATAGAACATACTGGAACTGCTAAACAATCATAAGAATTCAGTCTTATATTCTTGCAAAGCTTACATTGATAATCACAAAAGTCTCCAAATTATACAATGATAACAATGCCCCTCCGGTATATAAACCGAAGAAGGTCAACTTATCAAAATAAGAATACAACACATAAGTAGCAAATACTTATTTCTATTCCTTTCAGAATTAATCAAATACATTTTATGCATTCAGCATACTTGATACAATACTCAACGGAAGAAGAACATTTTTCCTCTTATAGTACATTTAAAGAAAATCAAACTTAAATTCTACTTAAAATCAAATCTAAACAATCTGATCATCCTATCAGATCTGCATGCTTTTACCACTTACGGCAACCATCTGCAAAAATAGTCAACATGGGTCAGTTCGATGAACTAAGCATGATAAGCACTAACTCTTAAAACAATTGCAATCCACCAACTGTTTTCATTAAACAACCTGTTTAAATGAGATCAATTCACCAAACAAGTATACATATTTCAGACTATGCTGATGTAATACAAAAATGACTACAAACGCATAACTCTATTATCGTTACAGAATAGTCCTAAGTACTTCCCAAATATTTCATCACAATATTAGAAATCAAGAAGAACGAAGTATCCAAATCAATTATCCATATGAATTCCTAAAACAACAAACTTCAGACATATCATTTCATTCAACAGTAAAAGGAATATAATTACAAATCATGATTCCATAAATAGGATCAAAACAGTTCCAATGGTTAGATAAAAATATCAACATATATTTTCATAACAGAAGAGAAAGAAAACAAGTCATTCATATTTCCCTTCATCAATTTCATGACTGTACCATCTCCTTAAATGGAAAACATTCACCTTACATGCATACGAATAAGTCAGACGAGCCACAAGAAGAATCACTGTTTTGTTAACATCAAATATAACAAAACTTTTGTACAGTAGCTATCACACCAACAGTGATGACTATCTACCAAACAGACTCCACATGACCTTCCACATGAAACAACAAACAAGAAGATATTCCCCACATCGCTTGTCGAGGAGTAGTCGACGGCTCAAAGTTCAGTCAAGCTCAAGGCAGGATAGTCATGCAACAGAATACATAAACATGGTTACAATCCCATACATCAACCTATAGTCCCCTTCTAGTCCATAATAAACACTGCAAGGCTTTCAGACCCAAGGTCGAAATAAAAGAGCTTCAATTATTCGTAGTCAACAATAGACTCCCTAGCATTGAGCAATTGATGTTTCCCTAAGACAATGCCGAGGTAATCACACAGAATTCCCGCAACATGCACAGCCTCAAACTGACTGGAATATACATAAAGTAAACATAACATGTCTATTCTCATCTGGACACATTCAGAGTTTAAAGTATGGTATTCACGTCTCACTTCAACAGAGCCAGGACACATGATAACTATCCATACTCAAGGAACTTCCACAGTGACAAAAACAACAGTGTACCAAATCAGGTTTAATTTGAGGCAAAAATACAGGTTACCTTCCAAGATTCAACTGAATCCGAACAACAGTAACAAGATAAATAAATTAAATGATTCCATCTGTGCCAATCAATGGTACACATTTAAAAATCAGGCAAAAGTAAATCTAAATACTGATTTCAAAACAAGGAATCTGACTGAACCCTTATCAATTTTTCGCACAAGTTTGCACAGAATGTAAACGTAAAAATACACCCGAAGAGTCTGTACCACAAAATCCTTGCAACACGAAGGTATTCTTACAAAATAACAGAGGTCGTAATACATGTTATTCCTTCAAGTCTCTGGCACATCAATTACCAATATTCAATTATATTTAGCTTCAACAGTGGTCCAAATATATGAATCATTCAATCGACTCCACAGAGTCGTTTCGATTACAACAAACATAAATATATACATATTGCATACTGTCAACGGGTTGAAACCCATAACCACAACGCAAGGAAAAACAACCTCAACAGGGTCGCGATGAGATACAGTAAGACAACAAGTTATTTATTAACAAATAACTTTAAATTTCAAATGAAACCCAACAAGAATCTATAACCACAACCAACATTGACGGCAAGTATCAACAACAAGCATCGACTACGAGAATCAATCAACAAGCATCACAGTAGCCTGAACCCAGCAAGGGAATCATGCACGGGTTCTCACAGAGCAGGATAAGTACCCTTCAAGCATACGTTTCACAGGCTTACACCGGAATGTAAAACGCAATAAAACAGAATAACAGTTCGAAATACAACACACACCCTTCAAGGGTTAAATTTGAAAATCGAACAGCAAGAAGATACAGTAACAAAATCACCCGTAACTGCCATAAAATCATCTAAACCCATAAATCATTTGAACAGAGTTGTTCTAATGAAATCACTTGAAAGACAGCAAGATTTTTAAAGGTTAGGGCCTAACATGCCTGGATATTTGCTTAAAATTTCGAAGCAGACCACTGAAAGAGCTCAAACCTTCTCCTTCTTTTCCAAGTTAGATCCACCAACAGAAATTTACTATTTCCATGACTTATATATTTTCCTTGCCAGAGGAAAGAGCTAGTTACGCTCATGCTTGCCATGCAACACCAAGAAGACTGGTGCGAAGAACCAGTGAACAGACAGAAGGAAAACCGGAGCGCATGCAAAACCAAAAAAACAATGAACTTTCCATTTTACATGCTTCCCCAAGAAATCTGAGCTCGAAGCCCGAGTGCATTGATAGCATTAATTCCCAGTTTCCAGCTCAAACTTCACTACCACCGACCACCATAGTTGGCGACAGACAAATGAAATTCCAAGACCATTTCCAATTTTAGCGACCTGCCACGTCAGCTCAAGATAGCCGTTCTAAACCACCACTAATTTACCTGTCTTTCATACTTATCCACGCATTTAATAACATAGAAATTGCCGCCCATGGTTTGCACCCCTTCCATAGGTCCCCTTATTCTTTTCTCAATAGTTAGGTTAGTATCTTAGGTTAGGATTTAGGATAACACCTAGTCTAACCACTAAGCACATAGATACTAACTTAGAACATTAGCTCTTAGCCTAGGTCTAGGTTAGATTAACACTAATCTAACCCCTAGGTTAAGTTTAGTTTTAGGTTACTAACATTAATAATTCCAGTTAGGTCTAACATTTCATATACTCAGAAAAAGACCTACAACATGCATTCTCGAATAGGGTTCACTCCTGTACTGCCATTAGGCTATAGAATTATTACCTGGTCCATGACCAAGACCTTCCAGATATACTTCGATATCGGGAACCATTCCATTTCACACGATCAACCTGAGTTAGACTCGGGATTTTCTTTATTCAACGAATTCAGACCTTGCAACCTGTGAAAGGTTTATATTTTTTTAATTCATCATGAATAACTTAAAGCACCACTTGGATCAATACCACTGATCCAAGGCTAGGTCTTGTAGATGAATAACTTCATAATTCGTTCTGAGATCAGATTAAACTCAGATGCAAAATGAAATAAATAAAAGAGTCCAATCATAATCCGACTCAGTCAAAGATCTGCAATCTGCAAAGAAAATACAGTACATATCAAGCATGACTTCTCAATCAAGGAACACATCCTTTTACAAAGAAATCACATATCAACACTTGTATGCTTAGGAGGAAGTAACAACAGTTCAGGGTGTTACAATGGGTCCAAACAAAACAAGAAGCGAGATCCCAGGCCGTGATAGATGACATCGAGTATTATAGACAGGTATGGGAGATGGTGATGATTGCGGATATTTGTTGGAGGCCTTACGGGAACTATATGGTGACAGAGCACATTGCTGAGGAGTTGAGGGGTGTAGAGTGATTGAGGTGGATCGCAGGGCACAGGCTAGGTGAGTACGAGAGGATTCCTCTAGATCGTGTGTGGCGACAATTTGGGTTCGTTCAGGATATACTGATGAAATATAGACCATACATGATGATCGATGCCGAGGCAGCATTCTCACCTCCCCAGCCTACACCTCCAGAAGGGCCAGAAGAGATAGTAGCCGATCGTAGGGTAATGGATGTGGGAACGATAGAGGCCTATAGAGTATGGTGGGTAGTAGAGCTGCGAGGTGCACGTGAGTGCCCAGACATAGCTGTGATTACAGCGAAGAGAGATCGTCTGTAGGAGTTGGCTCACCAGCTTCAAACACAGGTGAATGAGACAATGAGATTATTAGAGGTTTCACAGTTACGAGTGGAGAGACTGGAGGCAAGATTCCATCACGTGAGAGGACGTATTCGTATGTTACAGGAGATGTTGGCGGATCAATGGGAGGAACTAATGGTAGTGGAACCTTTGAGGATGGAGAGGCCAACTAAGGGGCATCGACGATCATGATCACCACCTGATTCGGGAGGAGGTGTAAAGGTCTAAGTGAATTTCATAGGAATATAAGAATAAATAAATATGCCGACTTGTGACTCGATGATAGAGAAGATGTATTTGTTTAACATCTAAAATAAAACTAAAGATGTATGTGGTTTTGAGTGATGATAATAATAAGAATGGTTGTGTTTTGAATGTTGTTTTTGTTTTGTTTGAAAAAGGATAAAGATGAATGTTGGAAAATAGAAATACACAAAAAATATTTATATTTACAACACATGATAGGGTATGGTAAGGGATGGTCGAGCTAACCTTGGGAGACCCTATGTCTCCTAAGTGCTGCCTACATAGCCCATTGCACAAAGCAAGGAAGGGCCTCAGACTGATGTAGTTCTCCCTTAGGACTAGGGAGAGGTGAATTCAAGCAATTTGGTTGTAGTTAGGCAATTTGTTGGTTGGTAAAAAACTTGACATTGGTAGGGTAATGTTGTTAGTGTTGGTATAGGTGAAGCGAAAGTTAGCATACCCAAGTAGTATGGAATCGTGTCCTGATTAAGGTCAACACACAATCCTAGAGTCGAGAAAAAGAGGCCATAGTGTCCCATAGTTGAGAAGAGATAAACAAACCACATATTAATGTGGGATGAGCTTGAGTCCCTAGGTACCTTGCATAGGCGAGAAGTCGATAGGTGAAAAGAGTGGTATAATCACAATGTATCGGATATACGTCACGTCCCTTGAGTTTTGTTACTTTGAAAAATGGTGAGGTGAGGTGGTTGATGTGGGTGAGGGTGCAAAGAAATTATTATAAGATGATTATTCTGACAAAAGAGAACCAAACCTAAATAGATAAGTCCATGACTCAAAAGTGTTTTGAAATACTGCTTTTTTTTTTATTTTATTTTTTTGGATATAGATTGATTGATGCGGGAAGTATACATGGGATATGTATTTTGTTGTTCTTGAGGTCTTCATGAAGCTGATCAATGCGAGAAGCTTCTGATAAAGGCTGACTGTGTACAGTTGTCCTTCAAGGGAGCAGTCTATTTATAGTAGCAGATGCGGTGTTTATGTATAGTTGTCCTTCGGGGGAGCAGTCTATATATAATAGTAGCAATAGTTTGGCATATAGTTGTCCTTCAAGGGAGCAGTCTATTGTATAATTTAGAGGTCTAGATGTTCATTGGGCATAAAGCATCTAGTTTTTGTAGGAAGTTTGACTCAAGAAAATCCCCTAAGTGTTTTAATTAAGAATGTGTTATTTTGATACTTTGAAGTCATGGACTAGACTAAAAAAGGGGAAGGCATCTTTTAAGGGGAGGTGATAATCAAAACATTTGAGCTTGATTTGATTTTGAGATGTAAGAAACAAAGTGTATGTGGTGGTAAATGAGCTCAAGGGACGAGTGTAAGGTAGATAAGAAGTGATATAACACTAATTTCAACAGTAGAATGGTCGAAGATGCAAGGCATTAAGGGGCTCAGGCTCAGGTTTACCATTAAGCGAAGCTAAATGATAAGTGCCTGATCCATAAGTGTGAGTGATAATGTAGGGCCCAATCCAATAAGGAGCAAATTTTCCACGTTTTCTCTTTTCTAGTTCGGTTACATGCTGATTCTCTTTGAGGACAAGATCACCAACCTTAAAGGTACGCTCATGAAGTCATTTATCATAAGCATGCTTGATGCGTTTTTGGTAGATTTGAAGGTGGTCAAGAGCCGTAAGATGACGCTCATCAAGAAGCTCTAATTGGGCTAACCGCTCTTGGTGGAAATCATCGTTGGTGAGAATATCCTGAAAAGATATTCTGAGGGAGGGTATTTGTATTTCGAGAGACAAGACCGCCTCGGTACCATATACCAAAGAAAATGGTGTGGCATTAGTGGAGATATGAATGCTAGTACGATAAGCCCAAAGGGAAAAGGGAATGTGATCATGCCAATTTCTTCCAGAATCATTAACAACTTTCATGAGGATTTTGGTTAGGGTTTTATTAGAAAATTCAGCTTGACCATTGGCCTGTGGATAGTAAGGTGATGAGAAACTAAGTTTGGTACCAAATTTGTCACAAAGGTCTTGTAACAACTTATTTTTGAAAGATTTACCATTATCTGTTATTAGGCGATGAGGAATACCAAAACAACAGATAATGTGATGGTTAACGAATTCGAAAATTTCTTCTTTTTTGATTGAAATGAGTGGAATGGCCTCCACCCATTTTGTGTAATATTTGGTTGTTGTGATAATCCAATGGTGACGTTGCGAAGAGGGCGGGTGAATCTCACCAATAAGGTCTAAACCCCATTGTGAGAAAGGCCAAAGATCTCATGCGACCTATAGTGGATGGCTAGGAGTATGTTGAAGGTTGGCATGTTGTTGACACATAACACAATGCTTAACATATTCATAGTAGTCGTTATTAATAGTAGGCCAATAATAACCTAGGCGAAGGATTCGTTTAGCCACGGAAAGGCCACTAAAATGTCTGCCACAAATACCGTCATGGACCTATTGGATGGTATAGGTGACCTTTGCGACGGTTAGACATCGAAGGAGGATACCATCAAAGCCACGTTTATCAAGGAGTCCCCCCCATGACGACATAACGAGAAACACGTTTAAGAAAAGTGCATTTTCCGGTACAAGTTAGGTTAGGTGGGAGAACAGAGGTTGTAAGGTAGTCGTGAAATTGGTTGTACCAGGTATCTTGCGAATTAGCAGACACATTATTTATCATACAAACAACCGGGGCTGAGTAAGATGGGGCAAAGAGTTGTTGGACCAAGACGAATATGTCAGAGTCAGTTGGTGAGGCAGGAATTTGTGAGGCTAAGCAAGCCATAGTATCCACAAATTTGTTAGTGGAGTGGGGAATGGTCTGGATAGAATAATGAGTAAATGAGGTCAAAAGTGAATCCACGTAATGTTTTTACTTTTGAAGTTCCTCATTTTTACATTGGTAGATGCCCATAACTTGATTGACTACCAATTGAGAGTCACCAAAAATATTAATAGATTTGGCACCTAAGTGTAACGTAACCTGGAGACCCAAAACAAGGGCCTTGTATTCCGCTGTATTATTAGTGTAGGGGAAATCGAGCCGGAATGAAAGAGGCATAGGCTCAGCGTCAAGAGGAATGAGAACAACGTCGGCCCCTCCGCCGCGCTGGCATTTGGATCCATCGAAGAAGAGGGTCATTGGATATGACTCTTCCCTGAGTGAAAGAGTGGTGATGAGTTTGTCGGGGAAATAAAAATTGGTAAATTTTTCCCCAGGTAAAGGGGCCTCCGCAAGTTGGTCCACAATAGTTTGTCCTTTGATTGACTTCTGTTGTATAAACTCAAGGTCGAGGTCAGTGAGGAGCATAAGCCATCGGGCGATGCATTGGTTTAGATGTCATTTGGCGTACATATAATGAATGGATTCCATGTTGGTAATGACAAAAGTTTTTTGATTCAGGAGGTAATGTCGAAGTTTGGTGGCTACGAATGATAGGGCTAGGCACAATTTTTCTACATGTGTATACCTAGTCTCGTAATCCACGAGAGTACGACTTATATAATAAACAGCTTTTTCTCGACGTGTCAAGTCCCGATGTATGAGCATGGCTCCTATAGCATGGTTAGTGGCAGAAAGGTAAAGGTAGAAAGGGTGATCATCCTAAGGTGGAATAAGCACGGGTGGTTGCAAGACATAGGATTTGAGAGCTTCAAAGGCTTGGTGACACTCTTTGCTCCATTGAAAGGCAATGTCCTTTTTAAGAAGGTGATGGAAAGGTTGACATCGATCCGAGAGTTGGGAGATGAAACGCTGGATGGATTGAAGTTTACCCTGCGAAATACGTAATTGTTTGAGGTTTTTGGGTGGGGGAATTTCTAGGATAGCTTTGACTTTAGATGGATCAACCTTAATGCCACACAAAGAGATGATGAAGCCAAGAAGTTTTCTCGAAAGAACACCAAAGACACATTTCTTTGGTTGAAGCCGGACCGAATATTGTAATAGGGGATCGAAAATAATGGTTAAAACATTGAGATGTTCACTACGATGTTTAGATTTGCCAAGAAGATCATCGACATAATCCTCAAGGATAGTGTACATAATGTCATGAAAAATGTAAGTCATAGCCCACTGATAGGTTGCACCAGCATTCTTAAGGTCAAATGGCATGACACGATAACAGAAGGTTCCCCAAGGAGTTATGAAGGTAGTTTTATGTTGATCAGCCGGGGCTACCAAAATTTGATTGTATCCCGAAAAGCCATCCATGAGAGAAAGCATTTCATGGCCCGCAGTGAGATCAACAAGTTGATCAATACTTGGGAGGGGGAAGTCATCCTTGGGGCAAGCGAGGTTAAGGTCTCGGAAATCCATGCATATCTGAAGTCCCCCCCGTCGCTTTAGTGATAGGTACGATGTTAAAAATCCATTAAGGATAGTCAATAGGCAAGATGAAGGAAACAGAAAGGAGTCGTTGACGCTCTTCTTTGACCAAGAGGTCAATGCGTGGATGCATTTTTCTCAGTTTTTGTTTGACTGGTTTGGAATCGAGGTTTAGGGTGATATTATGGACAGCAATGGCAGGATCAATTCCTGGCATGTCAGCGTAAGACCAAGTGAAAGCTTGGTTGTGGGTACGGAGAAAGGTAGTAAAGGCGGCTTGTTCTGATGTGTTAAGGGATTGTCCGATCTTCACAACGTGAGGATCCTCCTCTGTGTGGATTTTGATTTCTATAGTCAACTCATTCAACATGGTTTGAGTTTCAGACAGTAAGGCATGTTGAGTATAGGAGTCGCCCACACCAAGGTAAGTGAGGATGGAGTCGTCATCTTGGCACTCAACAACATTAATCGAAGGAAAATCCTCTTCGATCATGTCTAGATATAGAAGGGGAAGATAAAATGGGTCCTCATTATCGCATTGATAAGTGAGAGGACCTAGGAAGATAGCATTTATGAAAAAAAACTTAGGAGGGATAGATTCAGGGTCTATCGACTCTGTGGGTGATGATGGCAAAATGGGTGATGATGGTTTGGTAGGGGTGACGTCGTCATCTTCCAGGATACAACTGACATGAGGTTTCTCCGGTGTAAGTGTTTTAGGAAAACCAAGACCACTACGATCATTGTGTTTGCGTGTAGTCACGGGAATGAGTGTATGTCGGCCTTGTTCATAAAGACCAAAACCAAAGCCTTTCCAAGCACAGCGAGTCAAGAAGGTGAGGGAAAAATGACGATTTGTCAAGTATTGAAAATCGGATTGGAAGGGAACCACACCAATAGGAGGTTCAGGGGTAACGGAGGATGCGTCAACACCCCCATACATTAGGTTGGTGCGGCAATGGGGTGGTCCGTAAGAGATTACCTCCCCCACGCGACGGTCGTAGGTAGGATGTGCATATAACTGTCCATACTCCTGCGGGGTATGGAAAGAGCTAACGTTATATAGGCGATACTCCCTCAGCGTAAGGCATTGAAAAACATCTACTAAGGGGTCGGAGGTTGGGATGTTATCTGCGGGAAAGGAAGTGGTATTTGTGACGGCAGTTTCATTGGTTGAAGGTGTAGGTGCGGTTGAAGTGGATGGTTGGGTTGGATGAATGGGTGTCTTAACTGGTACAAGCACATCATTAGGGCGATACAACATATTGCAGGTTTTGAAGGGGGTAGGATCAGATTTTACGGTGTAGGACTTCCCATCGTACTCATATTTTATGCATCTATGTAAGGTGGAAGGAACGCATCCCATAGCCTGGATCCAAGGGCAGCCTAACAACATATTGTATTGGAACTCTCCCTCAAGGACATAGAATATTTCGGGTAAAGTGCGTGGCCCTACATGAATGTTAAGGAACACGGTGCCTAAGGTAGAAGTAATAGCATTATTGAATAACCGCAACATGATGGGGTTGGCACACATGCAACTAGAAGGGATATTCATTTGTTGGAAGGCTTTTGAAGAGATGATGTTTAGGCTAGCACCCCCGTCAATCATAACACGACGTACCTAAATGTCCCAGACATAAGCTGAGATGAAAAGAGTAGGGTCAAGATCTTCGGCACCAAAGTCGATAATTTCGTCTTCGAAGAAACTGACAGTAGCGGCTTGCTGTACAGAGACAGAAGTGGTTGGGGAGATAGATTGTTTGGTGAGTGAAGCAACGTGATTGGGTGTGAGAATAGAGGTAATAGGCAAGGTTACATTAGGTAAGACCTCTATCCCTTGAAGGATTTCAACGAGAGCTTGTCGATGAGATTCAGAAGACTGAATGAGATCATACAGTATCATTTTTATAGGCGATTGGTGAAGCTGTTTGATCATGGTTCGGTGGGCAATTCCATTAGAGACGGGATAGGCGGGGGGTACCCACAAATAACCACTTTAGGTGGTGGTGCCATCAGGATGGTGGACGGAGAAAGAGATGCCGCAGGTGTGTTTTCTTTCACTTTCCCATTGTTTTTCTGTCCTCGAGTAGCAACACTAATCATATTGATCTCGTGAATACGAGAGGAGGAAGACAGTAGGGATAGGTCATGGTCTTCGAGAGGTGGGGCTGTAATAATGATAGATCTTGGTGAGGCGGGGATAGGTGGTATAGGAGAGGGAATTGAAGCTAAAGGTCTCTATCTTCGTAATTTATCTTTCTTAACTTTTCTATCTGAGAGAGGTGACTGACGAAGTATAGCTTTCCACGCTTTGCATCCCTCTACGTCATGTCCTGGTGTATGGTGGTAAGTGCAGATTTTAAACTCATCGTAACCTATAGGTCGAGGTTTAGATGGATCATAAGGTCTAAGTGGGGGTAGGGAAATGGTTGCATTCTCTACCAACATAGCAAGGATTTTGGCGTAAGACCCTTTGAGTGGGTCAAATTCAGAGGAAGAGGAGGCTATTAACTGGGTCGATTCTGGTGATGACGTGGTATGGTTGGTTTGTATGGGTGGTGGTTTAGCCAAGGAGTTTTGATAATGGGTTTTAACTAAACGTGGCTTCTTTGACACAAAAGCTATGTTTAGCTGGTTGGATGATGAGGCCACAGATGATGTGGTATCAGAAAACAACCACGGAAAAACAGGAGTGACAGAAAACAAATCTTTTGATGATGGAATTTGTTTAAGGTTGATATGTGGACAGGATACACGAGGTGACGGTATTGCTATACCCTTGGATTTTTGTATGGGTGCAGAAGGCATAGGTCGCTTTAAAGAAAACATAGGAGGTATGATATATTGATGCAAGGTAGAAGGATGGGGTCCAAATATGGAAGGTAGGTGTGACGACGAGGGTTTTAGTTGTGATAGCGGCATAGATTGAGGAGATTGAGTCTGTCTCCTAATGGGATGCACGGCTTTATTTTTAGATAAATTAAGCCACTTAGGTGGGTGTGTTAGACTGGGTATTGGTGGGGTCCCAAGCATAGGGGAAGATTTGGTTAGGTTAATAGAAGTGGATGAGGTATTTGGTAGAGATGAGGGGGTTGAAAATGAGGACATAGGAATTTTAAGCTTCTGTAAACACTTCGGGTATATGGTAGAGGCGTCTGGATCGGTCATCTGCATTTGAGTAGAATATGGCGTACTCAAACGTTCCCATAGGACCTGTCTATCTTCTAGGGAATGACAGTCCTCACGTGTGAATAGGAACTTTTGTATGGAAGAAAGGTAGGTTGTGATTCCGGTCCACTATGGGTGTGATACAGGGGGTAGATGAGGCACTGTATCAATGGGCGTTAAGAGGTCAACTAGTCGCTGAAAAGATTTAGGTGATGAAGAACTAATAGGTAGGAGGGCGTGTTTGAGAGGATCCGTCATGTTTAAAGAATGTGGTGATGTCGGTTCAAGAGGTTTTTCGTCTAAGGATGACAAAAGAAGTGGTGAGCCTTCTTCTTGTACAGCAAGAATGGTAGAAGGAGACGTTTGGGAAATAGATAAATTAGATAACATCCGCTCACAGTCTTGCAAGGATGTGGTGTAAAAGGCTCATTTGTGAGAAGGGAACTTTGGGTAGTTAATTCCTTGATGGGTAAAGGAATGGCAAGGATTTCAGTTTGTCTTGATGGAGAGGAAGGGGGTTCGGTTTCCTGCGTTAACGAAGAGGCTTGATTTAGAATTTGTTTGATAGAGGTTTTTGGCTGGGAATCGAAGACTGCATGGATCTCATGAATACTCTCCTCGACTAAGATATCTTTATTTATGTTACTGTTAGAAGAATGATTCAGGAATGGTTTGTTGAATATTTTCAAATTTCGGTTAGCAGGGGTGTTAGGATTATTGAGGGCTATATCCCCCGCATCAACCATTTCCTGCACTATGTTTTTCAACATCTTGCAGTTTTCATGACTGTGTCCCTTCACGTGGTGGAAGTTACAGAAGTCATTTTCTTTGGACCATGAAGGTATGGCGTGAGTGGAATCAAACCCGGAGTGAGGTTTAACAGGAGGTAAGGTAATGGCTCCTGCTTTAAGAAATTTTTCTAATATCACACCATATGTTTCTCCCAAGGGAGTGTAGTTGATGGGCTCTGATTTATACTTATAGGTGGTTTTTGGCGGGGTATTAGACGGTGGTTGGGATTTGACCATCACCGCGTGCATGGCCCATTTTGATTTCGAAGCATTGGATGGGTGAGGATTGGTGGTGTTAGGTTTGTTGGTAGAATCTTGGGTTCGGAAATTGGGGTTTTTGTTGTGTAACCGTAATTTCTCTTTCTCTAAGGCTCGAATCTCTAGTTTTCGAGCCATAGTAAAGGCCTCGTCAAATGTACGGAAAGTTTGAATTTGGAGAGTAGGAGAGATGTGCTTAGCGCAGGCCCGCGTAAACAGTTTGATAAGTTCTACCTGAGGCAAGGCATATGTAAGTTGGTTGATAAGGCCCCGACATCGTCCAACGAAATCTGCGATAGATTCGTCTTCAAATTGTCGGATGGCATAGAGGTTGGTGATAGATACTTTCTTGGCAATGTTAATGGAGAAATGATCCAAGAAAGATTGGGCTAGCTGGTTAAAAGAGAAGATTGAGTGCTGGGTTAAAGCACTGTACCACTCCAAGGCGGGTCCTGATAAGGACATAGGAAAGGTGCGAAGTAGTAAAGCGTCGTCGTGAGCAATCAGATAGCAGGCATGTCTAAATGATCATAAGTTTTGTTCAGGGTCCTCCTTACTATTAAAACAGGTAAATTTTGGTAATTCCCATTGAGGAGGATATGAATGAAGGGGGACTGAAGGGTGGATAGGCTTCCGACAAACTTGCTCGTATGTCAAGGTGCTACGACTTCCTGAAATAGAAGCCTCTAGATTTTGCATTTTTTCCATCATTTGTTTAATTAAATCAGTAGTTGGATGAGATGATGGTGTGGTTGTGGTAAACGGAGGCAAATTGGGCCAAGGACCACCGCTAGACAATGGTGGGGTTAAATGTTGATAAGGTATGGAGGACGAATGTGTTGAGGAAACCGAATAGGGATGTCCTATATAAGCCGTTGAGGTTACCGGATATGTGTGTGGAAATGAAAAGGTGGGCGGAGCTTGAGAAGGAAAGCTCGTGTGGATAGGTGGCAGAGAGCAAGTCATGAACGGAACAGTCTGCAAGAGAGACGAGGTAGGAGCAGCTGGCGGTAATGACATGTTGGGCCCAAGATTAACCAAAGGAAATCCAATCTGTGTCGCATGAACCCCTGAAGCTGCTGAGTTAGGAGACGGGACTAAGGATGCAGAAGGAAAAGCGGAGTTATCAGGCAGAGAAGGAGCTAAATGAGTAGCTATACTGATAGGCATGCCAACAAGGAGTTGATCATCAGGTGTACGGTTAGGGGCATGAGACAAATAGTATTGTACAGCGCTAGGATTAGCATCCAGAAATTTGGCAAATTCTTTATCTCCTACAGGAATTTTAGGAACCTCGCTGGTGTCCGTAGGATTCCCCACAGAATGTGAAGGGGGTGATTCAGGAAAAGGCATAGAGAAAGCATGTGAAACCATGGCGGCAGCTTGCTTTCGAGTGATAACAACCATGGACAGGAG
Source organism: Taxus chinensis (assembly GCA_019776745.2). Lineage (NCBI taxonomy): Eukaryota > Viridiplantae > Streptophyta > Pinopsida > Cupressales > Taxaceae > Taxus > Taxus chinensis. The sequence goes on along the minus strand of CM034147.1, from coordinate 228,287,570 downwards.
TACACAGTAGGGTTTTAATCTATCAAGAATAGAAACAGACAACAAGATGTTTGAAATTAGTAGGTTGTTGGTTTGTCAGGAATTGTAAAAGATAGTAACCGATATCGGTAGGATAACCGATGTCGGTCAGACTATAGCCGACGTCGGTAATATAACCGGTGTCATTATAATAGAACTAGTGTAAGAAGCAGTAAGAAGTTGTTGATTTGGTGTTAATAGTGATTAGTATGCCTACCAAACTGTTCTGTAGTGATCACAGAAAACAGTGTATGACAGAGAAACAGAACTGAAAACAAGCAAGAATGCACAAACAAATTAATAGACCAACCCTAGGGTTAATTTTAATAAATTTGGACTTATGCCTTTAGAGACAGAATGATGTCAATCCTAAACAAAAGACTTAGGGGAAATTTCAATTTTGTTTTGGCTTATAAGGTTACCTCAATCGGGTGGAGGAATACCACGGAAAAGGGGGGATGTTTTGAGCTGTTGTGTTAATTATGAAGTGATTCGGTATGTGTTGTGCAGTGAAAGTAAGATTAATTTCCTGTCAATACCGTGGAAATCACCACCACGTGTACGACCTGTTACTTAGTCTATGTTCACTAGAATTGAAAACATCAAGCAAGAATGTAATGCACGTGTTTTAAACCCAAATCGAAAATGATATTCGATGAAGCAAATAAGATGACTTTTACTAAAGCAAAACTGGGAAAGCAAGACAAATTCTTTTACTAAATATAACAAAAACAACAAACAACAAGTATGCTCCCTATATGAAAGCAAGCAAGAGAAACAGAAACCCGAAATGGGTCCCACCAGGCGTGCCAAAATGTTTCGCACGGAATGTTTCGGCTCTGTGGAATAGACTTGCTTCTATCCTTTCATTCCTTTGAGAAACAGATAAGGGTTAGGGCTAGGAGGAATACCTGTTGAATGTTGAGATGGTGTGCACGTACCTTAGAGAAAGATCAGATCAACTGCAAAGAACTCCTTTTTGTCTGGGAAGGACTACCTGCAAGTAAGAATACAAGACCACTAGATTTTAATTAGACAATAAATGAGGGAGCTGCCTTAGGCCCAGGAAATATAAAAATTCCTTTCGAAGGTGGTCAGTTCCCCTTTTAATACGAATTAACACAAATGATAACAAAGAAAGCTATTGCAAAATCACGATTTAGGTACCTCGTTACAAAGCAATAGAGGCTAAACTATCAATAATAAAGAGTCACGTTGTTTGTTCGGTTACTGGTCGTTGATACATTCAGGTTGAGTTACAGGGATAAACCAGACTAGACCTGAGGTTGTTAGGTGACAAATAGGCGAGACGAAGGTTTTGGGGGTACAAGTCACAGTGACCGATGCCGGTCACTGGATAACCGACCGTGGTTAGAGAACCGCTGTCGGTAGGGGATAATTGACACCAGTAGGGTCAGTAATCTAGGTGCTTCTGGATAGAGGCTAGTTGCAGGGTGATTGTGGGGTTATTAAGACTAGTGGATGGCTGAGGGGAATAGTGAGAGGACAGTGAAGACTCAGAGTGTGATAAAATGGTCTTCTGGGCAATACAAGGATGTATGGATGAAGGTTAAGTGCAGGGTGCTGGTAGGTGGTAGATCTAGGAATGAGTTTATAATTACTATCAATCCACAGGCTCAAGAAATGGTGCTTAGAAACATACAAGATACTACTTACTCATTCCTGATGAAGATGCAGGTTCCACGACTGTGATGATGAAGACAAGGCTCAAGTAGGATGATCTAACAATCCAAGATGTGCTATCTCCTCTTCTGATGCTCGGATGAGTGTCACTGGGCTCTGGTTATTCAGTTGCAGTCTTGGGCTTGATGTCCTTCTCTGCAAACTCTTCTTGTTTCTTCACTTGTCTCTACTCGGCCAAGCAAATCCGGATCCTTTCAATGATTTATCCTCTTCTCAATTGAATGAAAAATCCGATCCCTTGTTTTTGGTTGGAGGTGGTCATTTACAGGGAACCGATGGCGGTTACGCAACTGACGGCGGTCGAGTAGGAACCGATGTCGGTCAGGTCAAAGTGGGCTATTTTTGGTAAAATAGCCAGCTTTCCCTCCTTTTCTCCCCGAGGGATTGGTTGTGGGCTTGGTAAAGTCATTATGAGGTTGGTTTTAGGTGCAGGGTGAGGAGTAATTAGTCATGGGTGTGGATGTGGACCAAGTTATAGGTCTTAATTATGTTAGTTTAGGGTTAAGACTAGGTCATGATGAGGTGGTGAAATGAGGGTGGCAGGTATGGTGATGTGGATTTATTAATTATAAGGTAATTAATAAATAATCGTGTAAGGTTTAGGTGATGAGGTTAGGTTGCGAAATGAGATGCGGGGCACAGGGTGTCGTAAGACACAAATTTGGTGTCTACAGCTTCATATGGCCCCATCATTACGGAATGACGAGAGGTTGTTGATTGACCTCCAACCTCCTGTGCCTCTATTCTCAAGTGACAGGATGTTAACTCAGCCAGATTTGATCACAAAGCTCAAAAAAATAACCTCCAAAATTTGGACATCGCGTACAAGTGAAAATGCGTCCAACTTTTGAACAATGAGGAATTTTTTATTATTTTTACAACTTTTGACAATGATTTGGAAATTTAACGTTTTTTTGAAAAGGACACTATAATACAACTTGACTTGGCTTAATAAAAAACTCAAATATATTGACAACTAGACTTTGACTCAATTTTGGATACCTTTTACAATGCTTCTTGGATCTACATAAAAAATAATGCAAAGACACAATTTTTGACAATTTAGTAAAGAATCTAATAATTATTTACTAGTGGTGGTGAAAACAAATAACAAATGTGACACTAATATGGCCGGCTATACTAAATTTATAATCAAAATAAAATTTGAAATTTTGATACTTAATATGACACATTTCAACGAATTGACGAATGCGACAAATATCAAATGATTAGAAAATGGTTTTGTTTTCACTACGCAACGACATGACCCAATCATTTTTTAGACCATTTGACATGACCAATTGAATAAATCTCAAACTAAATTTAAAGACCACACTAAAATCTAAACACTAATAAAGACAAATGCTTTTATAAACCTGACCTGACAGCATATACGATTGCATTAGAGAGTTAAAAGACTCCAATAGTCATAGTTAGAACTGAATAAGTGTAGAAGAGATGTAGAGTTAATGCAATCACTATAATTTAAAATCCGAGCTGCAGATACCACCCAGGCCTAGAATTCGACGGTCGCCTCTGCTTGTCAAAAGAAAATTTCATGGTGGTTTCATAATATAGTTAACTTTCAATTTACATTTTTAGTAAAATTTTAAATTGTCAAAAAATCTTAATTAATATATATCATTTTGAAATAGTTTTAGGATGATAAAATATATTTTAAAATTAAATTTAGTACTTAAATTATAAACTCGGAATAACATTCTTAGGCTACAACTTTGAAGGCCTTAGAACAGAAAATCACCAACATTTACTTGTCTAAACACATTGTATTTCACTTTTAAACATAAAAAAAAATTCTCAGAAATCCAAAAATCCCCTTAAAAAGAAAAGGTTGAAAACTTATGAAATACAAATAATGATGAGATGAAAATATTACCTCTTTTCTCCAATACCACAAATTTAGCAAAAGAGGTTTGGTAAAAATTTTGTAGCAAAGAAAACTTGTCAATTGTGGTTTTGTATATAAATGTAACAACTTTTCTAAAGGTTTTTTTCGACTTAGGTGCATGCAATTAAATGTGGGTTGATGTGGCTATTTGCATTTGTGGTTGGAGATTTTCCTGAGACTTCTCCACCATTGAAATAAAAACATATTTGAATGCCTAAGTATAAGAGCACATGCATGTATGGATATGTAGGGTTTTTCCAATAAAAATATTTTTTCAATGCCTCCTCTATTGACCAAGGATTTTAGATCAGATTTTTGGGATGCATGCACTATAACAAAAAATTTTGTTGCTTCAATGCCATAGAAGAATGTTTTAATGTTAAAAAATAATTTCAAATAAAAAATGGCCATAAACAAAGGTAAAGAAAGAAATGGCGGCACACTACAAAATACTGTATGGAAGGAGTTGTAATGACTTGGCTATGAATATTATTTGCATCTTTGAAACTGAGAATTACTAAGAGAGATTTTTTTAAAAATCAATTTTAGGCATATGAAGTTATCCCCTGGTTTATAATGTATATTGTTTTTTAATCTTATTTTACTTCTAGAAAAATGAAATTGTAATACATAATAATTCTATGTTATTCAAAATAATAATCATGTACATGTATTGATGTTTGTATCTCAAGCTTCTTCTTGGATGTCTGTAACAAGATTCCTCAAATTTTCCTATAGCAAAAAAAATTGAATTGAAAATTGCATAAAAGTTATATTAAAACCTGTAGATTGCAATTCGTAATGACAAAATGAAAATAAAAATAGTCACAATATCATTGAAATTAGAAACTTATATGTTTTTAGAAAAAACAAAGACATCGTGTGAACTCTGAGTTTAATAAATTCATTATTCACAGAAAACCTATTTTAGTTTCTAAATTTAAATTGGAATCATTATAAATATCATTTATAGAATATTTTAAAAATGAATAAAATCAAATCTGATTTCTTGTATATAGACTTTATATATTTACGCCGAAGGCATTCCCCATATGGTAGAGGACCTCCGGACGTTTCTGCAGCGATGCTAAATTTGACGTCTTGACAGCCATTTGGACGTTTTTCCAAATTGATTAAATTTGACAAGATTTTACTTGTTTTTTATGATTTGCATCTATCTTTCATTCGCTTCCTTCTACAATGTACCGATCTACCAAGAATTACAATGAACATTATGGTAATTATTGACACCCAAAACCTACTATCATGGTTCGTTTAGTTCCTACTTGCATTTTATTTGTGGATTCTTATTCCAGTCTGATTGTGGCTTTTAAAATCTGTTTGGGTGTTAACTTACAGTAGAATCTGAGTAGAAACATTATCCACGACAACAGATTCTTATAAGGTAAACAATAAAGTTGTCTTTTACAAAATTATCATGTTATAATCTGCATCTTTCTATGCAAACAATCATCAAAATTGTTTTACCTGGGTAGTTATGATGCTATTTAAATTCAATAAAAATTCACCTTATCATATTTATGGTTTCCCAAGGTTATGGACCGAACAATTCAACTCAATTTCCAAGTTGGGTAGAACAAATTCCCCAATACTCGAAGATATTTCTTCACAATCATCAAACATGAGCAGAAGCTTTCTAGATCTCATACAGAAAAAAAAACTTTGTAGATAGTTCTGTTCAAAACCAATGGGACATTTCCCTTTTCAAACAGGATGTAGAAAATTTTATGAATGATTTTATAGAAAATGCTTGGCACAAAAAGAGAGAAAAATTAATGTTTTCAGAATCTTCAGCAACTACCATTTCAAGTTCAAACTCCGTGTCTCACAATAGTTCTAAGGTGAATCTCAAAATCCTTCCTTTTCAAATTAATTCTTATTATATTCGTGTTCTATGGAAGATAAATACAGGGCAATTGATTGGAGAAAAATTCTTTATCACCAACTTATGGTCACTTTCGGCTAGGAAATGATATCAAGTTGGATCTAACAATGTCTATTTGAACTTGTTTAGCATTTTTTTTAATAATATTGCTACAGATTTTTAGCCGGCTATATTATAGAGGATAAAAATACTTGTGAAATTTGTCATTGTAAGAAAAATTTCACTTCTAAATAAAGTATGCAATATAATGTGGAAGTATATAGGCACATGAACTATTTGACAAAATGCCTGAAAGAAATGTAGTCACATGGACTGCAATGACTGTAAGTTATACACACAATGGGTTTATTGAAAAGGCATTCAAAACTTTTAAACAAATACAATTGGCAGGAATCAAGCCAAAATCCACTACCTTTTCCAACAGGCTCCCAATGTGTCTCAAAATGGGTTTTGTAGAACATGGCAAGGACATCCATCAAAAAATAATTGTAAGGGGTTTCTTGTGAGATGTTGCATTTTCAAGTGCTCAGGTAGATATGTATGCAAAATGTGGAAGCATTAACAAGGCATGATAATTGTTTGACAAAATGTCTCAAAGAGATGTGATTTCATGTACTGCAATGATTGCAGGATATGCACAAAATGGGTTTATTGAAGAGGCTTTGAAAACATTTAAATGAATGCAATTGGCAAGTTTCAAGCCAAGATCCATAGCTTTTATAAGCATCCTCCCTGTCTGTGCTAAAATAGGAGTTGTAGAACAAGCTATGGACATCCATCAAATCATAACGAAATGTGGTTTTCTATCAAATATTATATTGCAAATGCCCTGATAGATATGTATGCAAAATGTGGAAGCATACACGATGCACATGAAGTGTTCGACAAAATGTGTCAAAGATATGTGGTCTCATGGAATGTGATGATTGCAGGATATGTACAAAATGGGCTTTTTGAAAAGGTTGTTGAAGATTTTAAGTAAATGAAATTATCAAGTATAACTCCATACTCCACAACCTTTGTCAGCATCCTCTCAGCCTATGCCAAAATGGGAGCTTTAGAATAGGGTGTGGACATCCATCACAACATAATTGATGACTTCAGACACTCTTGCAACATCTGAAAAGAGTGACAACAAGTCCCCACTGCTTCTTGAGAGCCACCATAATCTACAAGATTATGATTGCAAGGATGCTTCATTTTCAAGAGTAGTATTCAATTTGTGAAAAACAATTGTGGTGTATTGCATTTGGCTTTAAATTTGATCAAGTTTTTATGAATGTATTTCCTTGGGTTGTGAGCCAAAAAAGTGGTTGTTGTTGCTATGTTCTTCCTTGAATTAAAACTCAAGGAAGAAATTCTCTAGGAATCCAGAAATACATGCCCTCAATTTCTCATCCACAAACTTTATGAAACATTGTACAAATGCTTGGGGAAAATTTGGGAGACTTAGCTAGTCTCGTGTCAAGACTCACGAGTCTCACATTTGGCCTCGACAAGGCCTATTGTTTATCATTATTTTTTAACATAAAATTTTAAAAAGAACATTGTTATCACCGAATCACAGCACCCCTATGTTTATACAAGTGCATATACTTGAACTCACGATGTGATTAGATAACATGGGTACTATCTCCAAGTTGTTGGACTTGCTACTTGAGATAGACCTCTAGAGAAAGTTGGTTCTTGCTCCTAAACTACCTGCCACAATCTACTCTAATGCAGGGGAAACAAACTATTCTAATCTAAATTTCCAAGGGACCAGGGAGAGAGAAAGCCTACACTAAAGCGGTGATACACCAGAAAAGGAGGGTGTGAGAGTAGTCTCCAAATGCGTGAAATACAGAGGTAAAGTGCACACTAAAAGAGGTGATGACAGTTCTCCATAATCTAGCAAAATGCATTCACAACGATATTCCAAGCATACACAATGATAATGGATCCCTGCAAGAACACAATAATAGACACAATATTCTTGTAGAAAGATTAAAGGGGCAAGAAGAATGCAAGAAAACACAGTAGGGGAAGATATATCCACAAACTGATATTTTATTGCTTCATGATATGCACAGTTCAATCTATTATAGGATAAGGGCCTGGATCACCATGCAAGGAGTCCACTACAAGGGCCTGTAGCACATTGGCTTCACAAAGAAATTTTGACAGAGCTTTGCTATCTGAAAACTCTCCCCTTTTACAATGAGCCCAACACTCCAATTTATAGAAAAATGAAAAGGGAAAGAGAAGGGAGAATGGAAATCCCGAAATCTGTCCTTCAACCACTTGTAAGAGGCATTAAATGGAGTAACATTATTATATATTACTTGCAAAAGTCTCCCCATACTGTCCCAGGTGCTGCAACAGAGAAAGAATGATGACCATGCCTCTTAATTGCACTCCCAACCACCAAATGAAACACTATTATGAACTCAGCCACGTTTTATAAAAAAATTCCATCGATATCTCACCAAATCTGGAATTTATTTAATGTTGTGTGTCGAGCTCAGAGCCACGATTCCAACGGTACAAATTTTGTGTGATTTTGTTGAGAAATGCAAAAGTTATGGCCTTCTGAGTGCGGGCAGCTATTTTGGGTCTGGCAGGCGTTTTCTGTCATTTGACGAGAATGAGCATTAACTAACTGGAGCCAAATATATTTCTTTTATTTAAATATATCTACCCTCATTCCAGAAAGTCCAATTTTGCGAAAATCGAAGCTCGGAGTCAAAAGTTATGGTCGTTTGAAGTTTCACGGGTCAAACGTTGACTTTTCTTCTTTGCCTTCAGCCACTTCGGCTTTTTGCTTCCCACGCGTACCTTTAGCCCGGATGTCCCAAACAGCCTTGGATGAAAGTCTCATGTTTCGGCTGAATCAGCCGGTTTGCACCCTGCACGTACTTTTGTCCCAGATGTCCCAAACTTGACAATTTATTCTCTCGGCTGGTTCGGATTATCGCGTCCCTCGTGTCCTGCGCGTACCTTTGGCCTTGATGTCCCAAACTGTCCTTCAACTTTTTGGCTGGTTCGCATCCCACGCGTACTTTTGGCCAGGCTGTCCCAAACTGCGTGAAAACAACACTTAGTCGATTTTTTCCACTTTTTGGCTGGTTCATCTTTTCGCGTCCCGCGCATCCCGACGTCCCAACTGTCCCAAATGCTGCGCAGACCGCCTGGCGGCTTTTCGGCTGATTCGTGGTCCAGCGTCCCAACTGTCACAAGGACCTCCTAGGACAAGACTTAGCCGATTTTCTCTGTATTTTGGAACCAAGCTTGGCTTTTGCAAATTTTTCACATTTTTAAAACTTGCTGGGTTTTCTTCTTGGACAGGAGAGTTAGAAAGAAGCCGAGGGGACCCCAGAAACACGATTTTTTGCCTTGAATCAATATAATTGCTTGGGAATAAAGAATTTGATGCATGTTATCAAAATTACCTTGAGGGGTGAATTTTGGATAACAAACATATTTGAATTTATTGAATACTTTTGAAACCCATTCTACAAGAAATAGTCATCAATCATAGCATACTAGGTTATGGGAGCACACTTGAATCTATACAACACCTCTTTGAGGCAACACATTAGATGCTTTCTGCTCTCTTTTGCATATCTAGATGGCTACTCCATATAGAATTCCCAATTCAATTCATCATTAACCAAAGCATTCGAGACTAATATCACTTAACAAAATCAACCCATCATAAATACTAGCCTCTACTTTGATAGCACCTCCACTAATACCTTACTCAAACTTCTTGTATCCAAAGTAGTATCAAATGTATAAATGTATTCATGTTTAGTGCCAAAATACTTGGCCACAAAATACTACCACTCATGATATAAAATTTGTAAATGTACAGAAGTTTTCATGTATTCATGTTTAGTTCAAATAAAATAGTCCTCAAAATGCTACCACTCATGATATAAGATTTACAAATGTATATGTACGAATTTGTAACAAATTTCAAATGTAGAGATAGAGCCTTTAAATGTAATGCTTCATCTATATTCCTACACTTACAAAATCAATCACGCCTCTTATCAACATCAACTACAAAACTAATAACTATCCCTTTAAAATCAAATAACATGTACCGTTCGACGTTCACATTGCATTGTGCACATGTGATTGCTACTATATTTGAATATTATGAAATTTTACAGATTTTAAATAATATGAACTTGCAAAAATACAGTTTAATTAAAAAATTACCTGTCTAAATTGACAGTTTTGTTTTTTATTAAATTGTAATTTACGGTTAAAATACTAAAAAACAATCTACAGACCATCAAATTTCAGGCCCGATACCACCTCAAAAAGAAAAAATGAATCAACTTGGCAATACTATCACTTTTACTTTGAAATAAAGAAGCCCATATTCCTTACAAATGTTATCTCTAAGCTTCCACATTGCCACGCCATTCCACACGGCCTTTATTTATTCCTTTGTTTTTCATGTTTCCTTTATGTGGGTGGATGATAGATAGGTAGATTATGCGGGCATGCATGAAGGAGATCACGAATTGACATGATCAGATTAGAGGAATGGACATTGAGGATTTCTTTTTCCAGAAGTGTATATTGTTCATGAAACCAGAGTGAATAACAAAGGGATTGGTCTGAGATTAAATCAAAACATGCATCTGCTACAAACAGTGGAATATATAGAATTCAATGTGATTACATTCAGCCACCATATATCGATATCCAACTTGATTCAAGACTGAAAGTTTCTAATAGACTACTAATTCCCTGTGATTTTGATTGTGATATAGTTCTGATTGATATGGAAGATCAGATATGCAAATCATTGAATGGAAGAAACTATGGATCTATACACATAAGTCATTGAAGCCACTAGGATAATGAATCCACTGAACACCTATTTGCCAAAGCTGTATGAAGCTACAAAAGCTAAATCAATACCAAAAAATAAAAACTACAAAGCTAAGCTAGAGAGATTTATTCAAACATGAATTACATGCCACAGGGATAAAGATCACTGCAGCTGCCCCTGACACATTTTTAGAATCCCATCTTGCTCTGATACCAAATGATTTGGTAGAGAAATAATACACAACAATAATTATTCTCAATATTCATACGGGATGTTAATACATTGAAATAGGCTTTCATACTTCTATATTTAAGGAATGTTCCTCAATAGATTCTCCAAAAATTTATCTTTTACAATACATTTAAATAGGCTTTCATGCTCCTATATTTAAGGAATTTTCCTCAATAGATTCTCCAAAAATTTGTCTTTTACAAACAACTCTCTAATATGTATGAGTTATTCTAACTTACAATAACCTATTCGTATGTAACACTAAAAAAGATATACCTAACAAAAGCATCAAAACTACACATCTTAAACATTTCCTCCTAGGTGGAATTATTGGGATTTCATCACCCAATAGGAAATCCATCGTAGTGTTATGGCCAAGTTGCATTCTTCTTGGCTATCAGTATATTGTCTAAGCACCTGACTCCCTTATCGTTGCGGGACTATGAAGTGAGGGGGTAGGCCCCAATACAGAACCCTGTATCGGTAGTCATCACATATTGTTGCCTCACATACCTTTTTTTGTATCAAGGACTCCAACAAAATCTACCTGAAACCATCCATAGATCTTGCCATTTCCTAGGTTTCCTTTAAGCCCATTTTTCATGTCTTTTCACATCTTTAATAATCAAGATAATAAAATTTTTGTTGTCTGACTTGTTTCATCTAACTATAAGTAAGTATAATTTGTTTTATTGTTCATTTCATGTCAGTTACTACACAATTACAAGAAAGACAACTAGAATAAAACATGTCATCCAACAACATTCCTATTTCCACTACTTCCTAAAAAACTTCCATACTTTCTATCCTTACCTCCATCCCTTTGGTCATGTCTTATATAGTTACTAAACCCATGGTTTCCATTCCCTCTCTTCAAGAGAATCAATTGGACCAACCTATCATGCATGTCGAAACTAATCTCTTTCTTTATCACTAATATGTTCCATCTAGACAACTGACACCCCCTTCTACCACCTCTATCAAAGATTTTGGACCTCCTATCATCCCTCATGGGTGTGCAGAATTCCAAGAGCTTCTTGATGCTAATCCAGTCACTCTTCATGAATATATCCTTCCTAATACTACCAACCTCCCCGTTGATAAACATATTTTGTAAAAAATATGTGCTTACTATTCTAATCCTGAATCCACGCAAGTCCTCACATCTTTACTTGTTGTAATCTTCCCTCGAGATATGAATGAACTTGCCATGACACACCATGATCCTGATCCTCATTAATATTCTTCCACAATCCCTCACAATCATCTAACCACTCAATTAGTAGTCCCCATTCCCCCTAATTTTCCTCTTGTTAACACTACTATCACCTCTTATAACCCCAGCACCTCATCATCTACTACGGTCACTTATGCCCCTATCCACTCATCTCAAGAATATCACTTGCTTCCTCCTCCACCTGAACAACATAATTCAAATTTATCCTTATCTCAATTTCCCATGTTCATATAAACGTAATCACTTCATAGCCTCATGCTTATGAATCTACTCAAACCCATCAACCTCCTCCTCGAGGTGCTTATCGCTACATACTTCCATCTCATTCAACTGAAGTATCCCAACCACCTATTACTTACATCCAAACACACCCTATATAAAATAAATAAAATTTCCCCATCTCTCAACAACCAACTCAATCTCACCAATATTATCACATTCCCATTTCCCGACAGTAACCTTTATCTCAAGCCATTCAATCACAACCCCTCAATTACATTCCCCCTTATCAACCACTTCCACCAACACCTGATCATCCTCAAAGATATCAACCTTATCAACAACCGAATCCATCTACCATATATGATTCACAATCTCATCCTTCAACCTCTCAACCCCATCCATATAATTATCCCATACATGAATTATTGAGTACACTAGCTAATCTTGAGCTTGCTACCTTGGGATCCAAAACCACCTTCTCATATGAATAAATATATAATGAACTTATAAATCCATATATCCCCATGAAGCCTTATCCTCCTAATTGGGAATTACCAAAATTATCTAAATTCAATACAAAAGAGGAAGCATAATAATACCTTCATACTCTTAGACATTCATAATACCTCATCGCCCATGATCGGGACATCATCCCACAAAACTTGTTTTTTTCCTTCACTCAACTCACACAATTATTCCTAGAACACTTTTCAATCAATGTTACACATAATATAACTATCACAGACCTCTATGACATTAGATAATATGATGATGAATATATGGTAGATTTCGTTGCGCAATGGTGTGGCATAATCAACCAACTATCATTTTCTCTTCCACTGATTGAATTGATTGAACTCTTCTCATGGTCTTGTGCTAATAATATCTCCTCTAATATTCAAATTAAATAATTCCAAACCTTTGAAGATGCATTTACTATGACATGAAAAATTGAACTCTGTAGCCTTGAGCAAGGACATCTTAAACTTCTATCAAATAAACCCAAGTCCAAATTTACTAAATCCTCCATGTATGGTAAAAAAACCTAGAATGCCGCTAATGCCATCATGGTTAAATCCATTTCCACATCCACTTCTCACATGGAGCCTCCAAAAAGAGATCTTTGGATTCCTCCTCAGTATGCCCCTCTTGGTGAATCTTATAGTTCAATATTCAACAAGTTAATTATGGTCAATATCATTTGAATTCCTCCCATTTGAAAATATGATAAATGACAACCCAGAATAGCATGGTATCATGAGGAGAATTATTGTAAATATCAGCAAGTCTATGTTCATGACATTGAGAAGTTTCACACTATTAAAGACATTGTCCAAAAACTCATATACTCTGGTGACTTCTAAGCGGACAATCGTAATGCACCACCCAATCAATCCTTATATGTTTCCAAAAAAAAATTCCTAATCATTTTCCCAATAATAAAACTCCACCATCCACATAATAGGAACCTAATTCACATACAATGAATACCATAAATTAATATCTAACATCATTACCTACACCCCTCATCTCATCACCCATTGCATTTGTGCCTATTTCAAAATCTTCCCCTGCGATCCCAACTTCATCAATGTCTACACATATATCTACACCCATTGTATCTACATAAAATATGTCCAGAATTACTACACCTACATAAATATAAACTACACCCACTTCTACATCCATATCTAACACATCCTCTCCTATCACATCTAGTCCTTCACCCACATCTACTCCAATGCCAACCTTAATATCTTCATCACACATGCTTAAATCCACACTCACTTCCACATCAATCATATCCAACCCCATGAACATACACACATCAACATTTGAATGTGTGTCCAAACCTATACCATATCTTGAATCATCTACCATGTAGAAATCCACACTTAATATAACTACAAATGAGACTCTATCCCCATCTACGAGTCCAATCCTTCCCACATCAGCAAATCCTAAACCAACACAATCTACAAACTCTCTATATCTTTTCAAACACATAATTGCAAAGAAACACTTCCACCTTCAATATCCACCAATATAACACAATATATATTACCTCGTTCTACCTCCATAGATTCGCTAGTTAAAATCATGATCCTTCCTACCAAGGGTAAATCCTCAAAACTTAAGTCTAATGACCTTGGCATGCCCATCCAAAATTCCCTCACATACCCACACAAAAATTTGGAGTTACTCCTCCCAATACTAGCCCTCCTAATAAATCTAATGTCACATCACCATTCTTAAGATCATCTCCACTCATCTTAGGGCCCACACCTTTATCTAAGACCCCCATTATCAACAAGTTAAAATTATCTCATCATTCTTCCAAATCCAAAATTCCTTCCATATCATCCACATCCTCAATTACCAAATCATAAAAACTAAAACCAAGACACAACTTTCTTCTTCTTCTAGGTCCAAGATAGAATCATAGGCTCCCATAAATCCTCCTCAGAGTAAACCATCCATTTCCTCTACATCCACCATCCTCAAGTCTTCTTTATCTTTAACTTCTCCTTCAAACATCGTCATCGGTTCTTACAAAACAATCTTTCAATGCCTACTTGAAGCATCAGCTATCACTCTCACACCTATCAGACCTTTTGATCCATGTGGTCCAATACCTTCATGGTTCAACTCTAATCTCATTTATGCATACCATCGTGCACTAGGACATGATACCGAGCATTGTAAGACCCTCCAAAATATTATCCATAATATTATCTATGAAGGTGATCTTATCGTTTAAGGGGACCACCCATTTCCATCAACGAATCTCACTTATTCATCATAACCTTCATCAACTAAAATCTCTAAATCTCCTCATTCATCCAAGACCTTCATCATTATCCCTCCTCCAACCATGACCTCTCTTAAATAAGGTCCTCCTATCTTTATCAATGTTATTAATATCACCACCCATTTGCATACCCATGAGTCCCAACCACCTAATCAATAAAAATAAAATTTCATTATGAATCTACTCCCTATAACAAGCGTACTCCACACCCTTCTTCATAAAAACATAAGGTTTTTATATTAGGTTCCCCTCGGCCTGTTACTATTAAACAAAGTGTAATGAAACAAGAGTTCACTCAAGACCCAGTTAATGAGATGCACTTTATGAGCTCATCTAAATCTCCCCAGATCATAGGCAAGCCATCATTAATAACTCTCAAGCATATCCCTAATCCTAGATGTGGTCTCATTCCTTTGTGGATCTTTTTTTGAGCAGCTCTGGCTTTCACCTTTCCATATTCTTTGATGACACTAAAATTCCTTACATATCACCTGAATAATATGAACTTCCCCTTTTCATCACCGTGTGTATAAATGATACATTAATTCTTTGTACTATGATAGACAATGGAGCTAGCATAAACATCAGCTCATCTCATACCTTTAATAAGTTAAAGCTTCCTAATTTCATTGTCGTACAATCACCCACTTTTCTTCGTGCATTTAATGATGTTATTTCCCACGCAATTTTGGCAACTGTTATTATTCCCTATCCATGTTGTTGAAAAAAAACTCCTCCATGAAGTTATTCTATATCAGAGAAGGGGAGTTTCAATACAACATACTACATTAGACGACCATAGATTCATGCCATGCATTGCATTCCTTCCACCCTTCATCGATGAACCAAATATGAGCTTTCGGGGAAGATCCTAACTCTCCCTCATATACAATCCTCCATTAAAAGCATGTCACATGACTTATCATCCTAAATGATGTGCTCATTCCCATGCATAGGTTTATTATGAGGACATCCAATAACTCATCTAACTTCCAAACTTCCCAATGATGATTTTATACATGAATTGATGAATTTCACTTCTCGCTGGGGGATTATTGCCTTCTTATGCTTAATGCCCTTCCCACACCCCATTGACTTGGTAGAACGAATAAAGCTCCATTATATCAACCTAACATTGGGGATATCATTCCCTTTATTCAACCTCATGTTAACACAAATCTCATTTATGGTGGCATAATTTCCCTTCCTTTCACATTTTGACGCTCAATCTGTCACATTTAAAACCATATACCAATGAGTTCGAGCTTTCTTTACAAAAAAATCTTTGATTACAATTATCTCCATCGTTACTGCGCATGGAAAGGATTTGGAATGAGGTGTTAAGAACAAGGAATGCATGACCTCTTCATTGACCAATCTCACAAGTCTCATGAAAAATCTGGGATTGGGATTTAAGGAAAAATATACTCAACCTCTTCCACTATCTATATTTACCTCTCATGGACATCGACCCTCCATCTTCTCTATCCCATGACACTATGGATATTGATGACACCATGTTTCGATCTCCTCTAGATTTTTTATTTAGTCTCCACTATCACCTTGTGACAGGTCACTTATCAGTGTGAAAATGAAACTAGGTCCTTCCTTCAATTTATGGAAATGACAGAGGAAGATTCCCCTACCATTGACATTCTTACATGCACCAATGATGACTCCATCCTTTCTTACATGGGGGAAGAATGATTCCTATCAACATAAGATCTTATCACCTTGAAACACATCCACCCCTTCTTAAATTACATCAACGATCAACATCAAGATAGGGAATCGCATAAGAGCTACACATGTCTTGAAAGTGGGTCAACCCCTTGGTCTGCACATGAGCTTGAGTCTTTTACCACTTTCCTTTCTCAAAATAGACAAGCCTTAAGCATGGTCATACACTGAAATTTTGAGTTTCGATCCTTCCATCATTTTCAACAACATCATGTTACCTTTCCTAACGCTAAGTCAGTTAAGAAGAAGCTTTCGCCGTATGAACCATACGAGTTGTCCCTCCTTTTAACCAAAGAGGAGTTTCATCACCTTCTTTCATCTAATTTCATCATTCCTTAGCTTTATTGTTTCTATCCGCAATGGTTTTCCATCATTTTACCCATTTCGAAAGCCTCTGGAAAGCTTCACGTCAAGCATTGCCACCTCCTTTGACATCTAAAGATGATTCACTTTCTCCTAAAGACTGACTTCAATTACTCTTGCCTACATCGATCAACTCTGTGGACCATATCAAACCCTAGGATATGACCATTATCTTCTCTTATGGATGGACTTCTAGTGGTATGATAACTTCCAAATACTCATCACCTCAGATAGACCGAACATAAGTACTTATTTCATCACTCCTTTGTTTACTTAAACTTCTATCGCGTCATGGCCTTAAGTTTGATCTTTTTGAGCTCACCTACTAGTGATCACGACTCTAGGTATTATGTTGGAAGATCTCGTCCAAAAGATAGTGAATAACTACAGGTTGATGAATTTTTTCATGTGAACCCTTCAGGATCATAAGACATTGATGTGACCAATAAAGCATATCATACTGTGAAGTCATTTTCGAGTGTCATTACATCAAGCTTCTTCATTATCATCTCAATCCATGAAACCTGTGTCGTTATATTTCATGTGTCTCAATGGATAATGCTCCAATGGCTTTATCATAGTGTATCAGGTGTATTCGATGGTTTGACCCCTCCAAAATCAGAGTTTGACCAAGAGTTCATCTCTCATAAATCAATCAAGGGCAAATCTATCATGAATCAATTAGTTGATGCTCCTCTTCTTGATAATCACCTTCTTCACAAGAAATTTCCAGATGAATCTATCAATACTAGCGATCATGATTTCTCTCCCCTTAAGATGAATCTCTTATTTGATGGATCTAAGTGTCGGAAATAGGAAGCATTGGTGTCATTATCATTCCTCCCTGGGACAATCCCATTCCTATCGCCTATAAGCTTAATTTCAAATGCACTAAAAATATGGCCAACTATAAACCTCTCATTTTAGGCATTCAAACTTCCATCTTACTTAGTGTACAAATCATTGACATCTACGGGGATTCTCAACTCATAATTAATAAATTTAAAGGCATATATCAATGTAAAAATGAGGTCCTTCAAAAGCACAAGGAAGTAACTTACTTATTTTTTGGAGCATTCAATTTCTACGCCCTTCCAACCATCTCTCAGTCATCTAACTGATTTGTAAACACAATGGCTTCTCTCACATTTCTCATCCCTTTGTCTTTCAAAGAATATATTCTCTCCTTAATAATTCATTACATTGATAGACCCGCTCACCTTAGCGAATTACCTAGCGTCAACCATATCGAATCCAATCCTTCTGAGCTCTGGTATTCTAAAATATTTGACTATCTTTCGTAATTCATCATCCACTATGACCTATCTAAAAATGGTAGGAGGTAATTTACTCAATTTGCTAGCCACTATGTCATCCTTGGCGAAATTCTTTACAAGTGTGGCTTTAATAGCTTTTTGTTTCATTTCCTTAAGTGTCATGAAACCAATCGAGCTATCCAAGAAGTCCATGATGAAATATGTGGTAGTCAATTTAGAGGGTTGGTTTTCATCAAGAGTGTCCTTTTTATGGGATATTATTGGCCTTACCCTAATCAATACTACTGTTAATATGTTAAGAAATGCGTCAAATGCCAACAACATTACAATCTAATCCACCTTCCTATTCAGGCTTTACATCTAGCTCAGGATCTTTTTCCTTTTTCACAGTGGGGACTCAACCTCATTGGCCTCATTAATTCATGCTCTTCTCAATGCTTTCATTTTATCATCACTGTGATTGATTATTTCACCAAATTGGTGGAATAAATTAGGCTTGCATTAACTAAGTTTAATCATATTGCTAATTTCATCTATCAACATATAATTTTTATTTTTGGCATCCCTTATAATATCATCAAGGACAACAGAAAGTCCTTAAAAAAATATATCTCAAGAATATTTGTGACTCATTCAATATTAATCTTATCTTTTCTTCTTCATACTATTCTTAAGCTATTATACAAAACCCTTCACAATATCCTTGCCAAGACAATTGATAAATTACGTCATAATTGGCATCTTCATATCCCCTTCACTCTTTGGGCTTATCGAACTAGCATCCACACCTTGATAGGCACTACTCCTTTCTCTTTATTCTACGGCTCCAAGGCCATTATTCTTCTTGAATTCCAAATCTTTTCTTTACATGTTTCTCTTCACGAATTCATCTATGACAAAAATTATCAACTAGAGTTTTTAAAACAGCTCACGGTTTTAGTTGAACATCCACTTCTTTCTCTTGAAAATCACCACATCTATCAAGAGTGCATCAAACATGCTTATAACAGACATGTCAAAGAATGTGAATTTAATTTTGGTGACCTTTTCCTTAAATAAAATAAGAATGTTGCTACTATAGAAAGGAGTCAACATGGAAAGTTTTCTCCCGATTGGATTGAACCTTATATTATCATGAATAAGTATGGGTCTGGAGCCTATCATTTAACCTCCCTTTATGGTAAACTAGAAATGGAACTTCTTAATGGAATACACTTGTGGCCTTTATATTTTTAACATGCAAGCCAATGAGAACTTAGTTATCTCAGTAGTCATGCATCCATCATTAGCATTTTCCATCTTTCATTGTAATGATTTGGAATTATGTGGTCTACCATCACTTTCCTATCTATGGCCTTGAATATGGGAACCATGTCTCTGCACATATCATATTCATTAATGTAAACATTCCCCATTCTATGTGGGAACCCCACAATCATTATAGGGGGAGGGGGAGGAGCCCTATCTCTATATGGGGGTGGCTATATAGATTTGGCACCCGCATCCATATTCATTCTTATTTTCCTAATGGAACCACACTAAGGGTCCATGCTTGTCACTTGTACACTTATTATCCCCTCCTAATGTGGTCTATTTATCTATTTCTAGCTCTTTCATAAGAATAAGTCATAATTCCTTGGGTTCTTTTCTTAAAAGATATCTTATCCAAAGAGAAAATAGACTACTCCCTTGAAGGAAAGTTGTTCATTTAAATAAAAAAATTCAAAAAGAATAGAGTGATCCCTAAAACCTTACAACTATCATATCATATCATTTCATTTATAAAATCAAATGCCAAAATAAAAAAACATGAAGAAAAATGTAGACCACTCCCTCGAAGGATTTATAATAGGTCATATCATGGTAGCGAAGGCTTCCCACATCAAATTTCATTCTATATACTTAAAAGAAAAAGCATGAAATTTAAAATCAAGAATCCTAAGGTAGCTTCCCACATCGATCAACTTTCTCATCCATAAAAAACTTCACCCATTAATAATTTTGTACCATATTGCTCAAATTTTGGGGCATAGACCTAGGGACACCCACCTAAGTAGAACCTATATTCCTACGTACAAGTTGTATCTTAAACCCCTTATGTCGTGTTGACATAAGATCCATAATTCCATCCTCCATACTTTCGGTTGTGACCCTTTGGGATTACTAACTACCGATGGTTATGTGTTAGCACTTGTTATTGGCTACAACTGCATTGGCTTGATTAGATCCTTTTTTTGTTTACCTCTAATGTGGTTTGAAGCCATCATGTTTAAATCCTCTTCCACATCAAATTCTCACGTGGAGCCTCCACAAAGACATATTTGGATGCCTCCTCACTATGCCCATCTTGGTGAATCTTATAGTTCAATATTCAAAAAGTTAATTACAGTCGATATCATTCGAATTTCTCCCATATGAAAATATGGCAAATGACAACCAAAACTAGCATGGTATCATGAGGAGAATTGTTGTAAATACCATCAAGTTTGTGGTCATGACATTTAGAGGTGTCACACTATTAAATACCTCGTCCAAAAACTCACATACTCTGGTGAATTCTACGTTAACAATCATAATGCACCACCCAATAAATCCTTAGATGTTTTCATTAAATATTTTCCTAATCATCTGCCCAATAATAAAAATCCTTCAAACACCTTTATTGGTTCTTACAAAAAAATATTTCAATTCCTACTTTAAGCATCAGCTATCACTCTCCCAACTATCAAACCTTTTGATCCACATGGTCCAATACCTTGATGGTTCGAATCTAATCTCATTTATGCATACCATGGTGCATTAGGACATTATACAGAGCATTGCAAAACCCATCAAACTATTATCCATAATCTTATCTACAAAGATTATCTTCTCGTTGAAGGGGATCACTCTCTTCCATTAACCAATATTTCTTCTTCATCATAACCTTCATCAAATAAAACCTGTAAATCTCCTCATTCATCTAAGACCTTTGTCACCATCGCTCCTCCAACCACAACCTCTCCTAAACAAGGTCCTCCTCTCTTTATAAATGTTATTAGGATCACCGCCCATTTGAATACCCATGAGTCCCAACCGCCTAATCAATCAAAATCAAACATCATTGTTACTTCTGCCTCGAATGAGCCTAATCCACCCCCTTCTTCATCAAAACCTAATGTTTCTATCTCAGCTACCCCTCTTCCCACTGCTATTAAATAGAGTGTTATGAAAAAACTTCATCAGGACCTGTTGTTGCAGACTCACAGCACCCCTGGATGCAGATCAGGCTTCTAGGGTGATCACTCTAGCATCCAGTGTGATTGCACAACATGGAAACCTCTCTCCAAGTGTGGGGACTTGTGAAACTGAGAGAGGAATCTCCAGATTAGAGGCTGGTTCCTCAAACTCCTCTAATTTAGATCCATATTTTGCAAAACTACAGAGGTTCAGATCCTAATCCTACTCTAAACTGCCAGGAGATAGGGATAGAAATGCAAAAATTGAAACTAACTAAAGATGGTGATACACCAAAAGGAGTGGTGAAACATATTTGTCATGCAAATAAACACAAACCAAAGTTCACAACATAAAAACATACATAGACTGATCAGATATAATTCAGGATTTGAAATGAAGCAAATAATACAAAGGACTGAAAACCATTCACAGAGCTTGCATTATCATTTCTAGTGTCAGAATCACTGCATGACAACCTCATAGAGGTAAAAACTGTTACAATCCTTTGGAGAGGTCTGATTCTTGTATCAATCACTTGCTGGAGGTGAAAGAAGAACTTTTCTATGTCAAAATTGTTCCCCCTTTCAGAAATGAGCCAAATCTGGCTTTTTCATTGCATGGGTCGAGTCCAGGGGACAGAAAACGTACACAAACATGAGAGCCCATCCCTTCTTGAATGTAGGTGCATTAAAATGGCATGGGGGACCTTAAAAACCCATACCCTATCATTTTGACCAGATTACAGGAGAATGTGACCCATTCTGCATTAAATCTGGTCGCTGGAATGTCACTTCTGGCCATGAACACGTGTCAGAGCCATTTCTCAATTTTCTCTCTTCAGAATGCACCAAAACTCAAGATTAACCCTAAAATCATGTAGATAATTTCACAAGCTTTCAATTGATATAAATAATGTGCAAATCTAAGCTTTGGATCGAAAGATATGTCGATCTGAAGATTTAGGGCACAAAATAGGTGAAAATACGTTTTGAAATTTTTTCCACGCCCTACCACCTGGATGACACGTGGCACGCACTGATTGGATATGTAATTCTCTATCCTCTCTATCCCGTGGGTTTTCCTGCTTCATTGGACATGTGTCCTCTTTTGATTGGCTCGGGTCAGTGCTTGCAACCTCGCCCTTTGACTTTTGGACTTTCTCCCTTGTGACACGTGTCGCGATTTGATTAGTCCGCGGGTCTGCCAGCTTTTCACGCCCTTCGCGTCTTTTTGTCCCGGATGTCCCAGTGCTATTTGGGATAGAATCCTCTGATCCACCTAAAATGGGCTTCCTTGTTCCTCATTCGGCCGATGACACGTGGCGTTGCTTGATTGGCTTTCGGCTCCTACGCGTCCCTTTGTCCCAACTGTCCCAATACGAAATTTCTCTGCTTTGGGTGAACCGGTTGGTTCGCATCCTTCACGTACTCATGGCCTAGATGTCCTAGTGTGAAAGTTTCCCGTTCCGGCCGAACCGACCAGTTCGCGTCCTTCGCGTACCTTTGTCCCACTTGCTCCCGAACTGTCTGGGACAAATTCTTCCGATTCACCTGTTGTCACCAAATCACTGCACCCCTCGAATGGCCAAGATGTGAATAGGACGTTCGGTGTGATTGGGACACATGGGATCACCTCTCAAGCTGTGGGACTTGGGCTTGAGGTGAACCTCCAGAGAAGGCCGGCTTCCTCTTCCTAAACTAAGTGTTGTACTACTCCTAGTGTAACAAAAATGATTATCTAGTCCTACGCTAACATTTTCATGGGGTTTTAGGGAAATAGATTTACAGAAATGAAACTATACTAGGGATGGTGATGCATCGAATAAAGGGTGTCTTCAGATTCAGGAAGGGTTAATTTGAAGAGGGTGTGTGCACCACAGGTCAACTTCACCTACTGCAACTTAGAGAGGGTACAGGATACCACAGACTAAGAGACACGCGTTCCCTTTGTTAAACTTTATCAGACCGAGAAATATACCAGTTTCCCAGTGAAGAAGGGTGAACTCAAGAAGGGTGAATAGACACCACAACTCAACTGCATGCAATACTCCACCACTCGATAAGCACAGAACTCCAAGAACCTACAATAGAAACTTAAACTTGCACAGTGTACCTGCAAGTACGAGAAAGGCACAAAGAAGCATAAAATGATGAAAGGACCGAGATTAGTCACACAAAACCACACACTTTTATTGCTTCAATAACATACACAATGCATCATACATTCAGAAGAGGCAATAGTTGCCATTACAGTCTTAAAGAGGAGGCTTGAAAGTTCTCCCAACACACAAGAACAACTTGCAGAAGAGAGAGGATTCTTGAAAAGTATACACTCTTTCCTAAGATATCTAACTGTCCAACTTGTCTGAACCATTGGAACCCTTTGAAATGAGTTTCCAACTTACATTTATAGAAAAATATGTGAGAAAGAAGAGGAAATGGTCATAATTACATTCCTAAAATGAAGGCCCATGATGTATTTATTGCAGTTAGTTGAACTACCTGGGAAGGTTCCATCATGGATCATTAATTCCCTGATGACCTAGTCTTCTCAATTAATTAAAAGAATATTTAAATAAAATATTTAAATAATAATAATAAATATTATTATTAAAATATTTAAATAAAAATATAATTTAATTTAATTAACATAATGTTGGGAACCCCCTGTTGACCCGTTTGACTTGAAGAGGAGGGGGGTCCATGTGGATAGAGTCTGCACAAATCTCAACTCGGTGAGCTTCGAATCCTCTAACTCGGTGTTGCAATTGATTTTGAACCCCACACCAGCTCTTTCCTTGTCTTGGCAATCGGGCTCTTTTGCATTGAGTCCTCCGAATGGTGGGCTATCAAACTTGATTCTTACCGTTTTTCTCTGTTAACTCGAAGCCATTTATGCATTCCTCGTTCAAACTTCATCAAACATCACCACGAGCTCCCTGCGAAGTCACTGAGCTCTTCATCCAACAAACGATCTTGCCTTTCCTGGGCTCAAACTCACTTGAATACTGATCTTAACCCGAAATCTCTAAAAAGAATGGTTTTACCACAATGCTCACGGTTCTTCCTTATCATATAACACTTGTAGTAAGAATGTTTTGGATTTTCCATAATAAGCACAATTTGTACCTTCCAAATGATGAGAAAATGCCATTAACAATAAAGACCTAATGCTGCCATGATGATGACCTAGGTTCATGCCCATAACATGTCGATAGACACCCTTGAGACTGATTTTTTGCCAAAGAGCCGTTCGGTATTTTGGCAGTGCACTCAGCAATCTTGGCTCCAATCAACAATTATGCCACTATTGGGATCTTAGTATGGCATAGGTAGCTGTGAGCTACACAATATACTCATTTTTCCATAAACTAAAACGATCCTTTATGTTACAATTTGTAACACATAAAAGGAGCCCTTCGAAAAATACGTTGAACAACTGGGGAAACCGAAAGGACCTTGGAAAAATGTACAGGGAACAACCATATGAATTCTTCCTTAGTCGTGGATCAAAGCTAATAGAAATAAGCTAGATAAAATCGGCTTGAAACTACAGTATAATCATTCATTGTTGAAAACAAGTTTCTCTGAACCTGGTAAAAGAATATTTTTATTGTCTAATTGGACGTACATAATGGAAGGGTATAAATATTGCTTCTGCCCTCAGAGTTTCTCAAAGAGATCATTTACACGTAACAAGGATGCAGCATGCAAAATGGATGACTAGGTATTTTAGAGTTGACCTTCACATTCAATTCATTTCTAGGAGAAGGAATGCTGAGCAATATGAATCGTTTCATTCTGCACCATTTTAAACCTTCATCTCCTGGTTCATGGAAATTGTATGAAGCCTTGAAGGTCATGACTCCAATCCATCGTACACGGCAGTGAATATTTGTTTCCTGCAGTTGTTTGAAGCGCCAAAAAATGGCTTCTATTATATTGCAGCATGCCTGTGCACCAAATGCATGGGATTTTGTCGCGACCACTGAATTTTCAGAACTGTACGCTGGCAAAGGCGAACTGAACGGGAGCTAGGAGATCTACGCTGGCAAGGGTGAACTGATCAGGTCGGGCATCTATTCACTACATTTGGTGAAACAGTATGAATGCCTCGTGAGGAAAACCATGTCTGTTGGAAGCGCAATAAAGAAGGCTTCTTCTTTATTGCAACACGCTTGGTTTGATCTCCATGCACTCGCTGCTCCACTCGGCGTTTGACTCATTCCTCCATCTGATCCTATTTACACGGCCTGCGTGGAAGTCTGATGATGGTTTTCCACCTTAATATTTCCGCACTTGGCAGTGTTTGCCCGAATCTCCCCTCCACGGAAGTTTGGTCATGGTTTGCCAAACCAATATCTCCACACCTAGCAGTTTGACCGGATTTCTCCCATTTTTTGGCAATAGACTCAAACTTCTCCCACGTAACGGCTCGGCCACACCAATCCACAGGCCCCGGCCTTAGCTTTTCCGTGCAACCTTGGAAAGATGAAATTCGGGACCCCCTTTACGCGAAAACCTTGTGTTGGATTTCCACTGCAAATTTTCCACCATAGAAATCGGGATGAAGATATCCTATGTGGGGAAATACTGATTTGGCTTGCCATCATCAAAGTTATGACCTTGGCAATATACTGAAATATTTCCCATGTGGGAATCTTACAATGGCTTGCCATCATCAAGGTCTAACCCAACAAAAGGAATGAAATTCTCCCAAGCCAATGCCTTAGCACGGATTTGAACCCCAACTTTTCCTTCTCGATTTACAATCGAACCAAACAAAACTCTGGATGCTCACGACCTTGTCTGGCTCGACTAAGTGAGCCAATGCTACCACGTCTGAGCTCCATCCTCAAATGATCGATTATTTTCCATTGGCCAAGCCATACACGAATGTTCAGGTGATTGGGGTGATCAGGTGTTCATTGCATTTCATGAAATAGTTTGAATGCATGTATAGGATGTCCATGCCTTCTGTAAGCTAAAATTACCATATTCCATGAGAAGAGATCTGGATCAGTCATGCAGTTGAAGACTTTACGAGCATCCATCAAACTTCCACACTTGTCATACATGTAGATAAGTTTATTTGGTAATAGTGTGAGTCTTCCAAATGTGTTTCCCCTATTATTGATGTGAGAGTGGATTTGCTTGGCCTCCGCAAGGGCTTTCTTAGTAATGCAAGCCTATAGTAGATGAAGATATGTTAAAGAATTTATAGATGGATTATGTGTTGTAAGAAGAACGTGTAGTGCCTCCTTCAAGTGACCCTCTCCATAGAGTGCTACGAGATTTTGATTGAGATGTATTTGGTTGCTTGGTTGCAAACATTTTTTCATTCAAACACTACCAGATGACCTCATCATCATATCTGCATAATCTCATATCATCTTGGTCAAACAAGATAATTTTCCCAAGTGGTTGGTCGAGCACTGTCTAATGGATTAGACCTGGCCTCATGTTAACTTGGCTTTCCTTGACTCGGCCTTCAGATCTTTTTGCATCGATCTCCATTTGGATCCTTGTACAGTTCCTTTCATTCGTCAATTTTCAACGAGCTATATTTTGCATTAGCAAGACCATCATCGAGATCTTACAACTGAGAGTCTCCACTGAGATGATTTCTGAGATGATTATCAATTTTACACCGGGTTCTTTATCAACTCGACCCTGAACTCTCCACTGAGTTGAGATCAACTGGGTGCCTTTCGATGCTAGGTGATCTCTTCATATGCAATTTAGGAATTATTTTTAATTATTGCATTTCGATAATAACTGAAGGTGGGTTCCTGGGACTATTATTTTATTTTGAACGTGATAGGACCCCGTTGTCCAATCTTGCTAGGTGTGCAAAATTGGATAACATTTTTGGCGACCTCTCGGGGATGATTTCCTGCTAAGCATGATTCCAGTAGCCTTAAGTCATCCATTGGGCATGGAGTCTATGTTGGAATCTTGAAAGTAGTATGATTTTCTTTGACACATCCCGGAATCTCCTTGAACATTGTTGATATCCTGGGCCTCCCTGGAATGCTAAACATGAAGTATACTGAATCTGTTGAATGCTTGACATCCACAGAACACTGCAAAAAATTTGAATGAAGCAGATTTTGAACTGTTATGGAAACCTTGAACCTTCTTCTCCTTGACACCTTCCAATGATGAAACAATGTACAGAACAACACAAAACACAACAACAAGGAAAGAAAAACAACAACACGCAACAATGTGCAAAATCACTTGGAGGAAAACACCTAATTTAACTGTACAGGGGGTGGAACGCTTCTCAAAAACAAGCTTTGAGATGTATCCCATTCATGTGAATGGGCAGTTCTTCTCCATTGAGCCTAGATAGATGAAATGAATTTTCCTCTTTGCAACTTGTGATGATGTATGGTCCACTCCAGAGAGTGTCAAACTTGGCATGCTTTCCTGGTTTGGCCCTGTCTTCATCCCATTTGAGAACTAAATCTCCCTCTTGAAAATTTCTGTCAGACGCCTTCTTGTCAAAAGATTTCTTAACTTGAGCCTGATGCTGCTCCAAAGTTTTCATAGCCTTGTCTCGTACTTCCTCTAACTCTATGAGTTCAGCAAACCTTACTGTCAGAGGATCACTCTCTATAACTTCAAGTTGATGAGCTAACTCCAAAGAAGGTAACTCCAATGAGAGCGGGAGTTTTGCCTCTCTTCCATATACAAGAACGAAAGGAGAATTTCCGATGGCCCTTTTAGGTGTGATTCGATCTGCCCATAAGGCGGTCTTAAGCTGTGTATGCCAAGTCCTGTTGTTAGTCTCCATTGTGCGCTTAATAATCCTTATGAGGTTTTTGTTACTAGACTCAGCCAATCCGTTTCCTTGAGGATAGTAATTGGACGAAGTTTTGAGGTATACCCCATTTTTAATAGCCCATTCGCTCAATTTCATACCAAGAAAAGCCAGCGCATTGTCTGAAATGACTGTAAACGGAACACCGAACCTCGTCATTATACCTTCCAAAAAATCTAGAACTGCCTTTTCATTGCTCTCTTTTAATGCGACCGCCTCTGTCCATCAAGTAAAATAGTCTGTTGCGGTAAGGACCCACTTATGTCCGTCACTAGATGGAGGATTAATCATTCCGATGAAGTCCAACCCCCATTGAACAAAGGGTTGATCCACTTGAATTAGATGCAATGGAAGAGCTGCCAGCTTCTGCTTACCTGTGAAAAAGGCACATTCTTTACATTTCCTTACCCAAAGATGGGCATCCTTGAATAAATCTGGCCAATAGTAGCCAGTTCGCATGATCTTGGTAGCTGTTGTTCGTGTGAAATAATGTCCTCCAGATAGGCCATTATGAAATTCTTCTAGTATCTTACTAACCTATTCTGGTCCTATGCACCGAAGGAGGATGCCATTCAAATCTTTTCGAAAGAGAACGCTATCTACCAAAACATATGGGATAGATTGAAGACGGAAAGTTCACCTTTTGTTTTTATCCATGTTTTTCGGGTATGCTCCTGAGAAGATGAAATTCTTCATTTTGGATAACCAGTCAGCTTGATCAACATCCTCATCAGTATTTAGGAGTGTCACGTCCTCATTACTTTTTTGATTCCATGTCTGTTGCAAGTTGCTGACATAAACCCTTACCTCTGACAAGTTTAGTGACTTTGATGTGCACGTCATACTCCATTACCTTTGTGATCCATCCAGCATGCTTTTTGTTCATTTCTTTGTTAAAAAAAAACTCCTTGACACCTGGATGAGACACCATCAGATGAATCTTGTTGTTGGACAACATGTGCCTGAATTTCTTCAAAGCTCGAATAACCACAAAGACTTGCTTTTTAATGAATGAGTATTTGAACTCATAGTCTTTGAGGGATTGACTGAAGAAAGTGATTGGTTTCTCCATCAGGTTGTTGTTTTGTTGGGTGAGGATCCCTGAAATGCTCTCTTGACTTGCAAAAGCATAAAGGATAAAATATTTGTCAAACCTGGGGTTCACAAGAGTGGGAGCTTGAGAAATGGCTGTTTTGATGGCTTCAAAGCTTTCTCGTCCTTCCTTTGTCCATGAGAATGGCATGTTTTTCTTTAGCATGGTTGTCAGTGGTTTAGCCAATGTCACGAATTGAGGGATGAATCTCCGCATGAAATTTATGGTTCCCAGAAAACTCTGGAGGCCCTTCTTGTGACTTGGGAGAGATAAGGACATAATCGAATGAATCCTGGCTGGATCGATTGATAATCCTTCTGCTGAAACCACATGCCCCAACAATTTTCCCTCGTGTACTGCAAAAATACATTTCTTGGGGTTAAGTAAAACCCCAAATTCCCTACACCTTTGGGAAACTTTCCTTAGATGCGTGATGTGATCTTCTGCATGCTTAGATTATACAGTTATATCATCAAGGTAAAATAAAATAATATCATTGATTAGTCCCTTAAATGCCATGTCCATGGCTCTTTGGAAATTAGCTCCAGCATTGGACAATCCGAATGGCATTTTATTATAAGCATTACGTTGCCCCACTTGGTAGTGGAAAGCCGTTTTGAATTGGTCAGATTCTTGGACTAGGATTTGATTGTAACCTGAATATCCATCGAGCAAAGAAAATCTTTTGAGCTCCTGCCACTGTTTGAAGGATCTGCTCCATCGATGGAAGTGGATAATGGTCTTTTAATGATGCACGATTCAAATCCCTGAAATCTACGCATAACCAGATCTCTCCGTTCTTCTTCCTCACGGGTACTAAATTGGCTACCCATGAGGAATGCTTGATGGGAAAAAATTATAGAGGCCTCGATGAGCTTGGTTAGCTCCTTTCTCATTAGTGGCTCAATTTTGGGATTAATTGGTCTCTGTTTCTGACGAACTGGCTTAGCATTAGGATCCAGTTCGATGGTATGTTGTGCTAGACCTGGATCAAAACCACGCAGATCTTTATAGCCTCCATGCAAAGATGTCATGATACTCTTGACAAAGTTTGATGAAAGCTTATTTCTCTCCAGAAGTGCAACACTTTTCCAATCTTAAGAAATTTTTCATTTGATACTTCAACTTCCTCAAAAATATTCTTCTCTGACCACCATGTTAGGGCTTTGTCTTGTGGCTTGGTCATCTAAATTGAAAATGGATTCCAAAGTGACTAAACCTTTTGGTAACTTGTTGCTTTTCAATTGAATAATTTGCTCACCATATGACTCATGCAACTTATCTTGATTCTTTGCAGCAAACTCCGCCTCTTCTTGTAGGAAGAGGACAATTTGGTTGTCACTATCGAACACTTGCCAACTATTCACATTATCAGGGACTGCTGGTCGAACCACCATTTTAAAAAATTGCTGCCCTTCTTTCATGATATCAACTGGTATGTTGTATTGTGAACCAATTGTAGCAAGCCTATCCGCATCTTGATTTTGACCTCTAGGAATTGCATGGATCCCAAAAGCTTCAAAATCTTCAATCAGGTCCCCAGACTCGATTCTTATATGATCTTAAAAGATTATTTTTGGATGCACTACGTGTCGAAACTTGATGAACAACTAACTCACTATCTCCAAAAATAGTTAGGGCCTTGATTCCCTTCCTTTGGGCTAGCTAAATTCCTTGCACAAGAGCCTCGTATTCAGCAACATTGTTGGTGCAACTGAACTGCAACCGGAAAGATGAGTACTTATCTCCCTCTGGATAAATTAACATAACACCAGCACCAGATCCATTCTTACTTCTTGAGCCATCGAAGAACAATTGCCACAGTCCTTTAGAATCACTTGGTGTTTCGACAAGTTGTGGTATGATCGTATCTTCTTCATGGATACAGTAAGTACCTAATCCTGTTTCTTCCAAGACCAGCAAACCAGCTTCTTCTTCTACCAATACATCAGCGTAGGGATCGTACTGATGATCTCTACATACTTCATCTAGCAAAGTATTAGGGACTTCTTCAACAAGGGTGGTTGGTTCATGATCGACATCTTCCTCTTCGGGATCGCCGATGGTGTAATTTCCATTTATGGGACTAGTAGTGTAGGGTTCTACATGATTATGGCAGATTGGTTCTGCCCTTATAGTTACTTTGGTTCTGTATCGAGTCCTGAGAATCGTATGCGACCAATCGGCTGATAGGTAACCGCCCATCTTGGCAGTGAAATCCCGTGATAGGCAGATGGCAAAGAGAGGAGGGAGATCAATGACCAATATGTCTTGGGTGAATGACAAACTTGGGCATGCATGAATGGTAAGTTGAATTCCTTTGATAACCCCAACAGTCTTAACAACTATGCCATCTAGTTGAACAACCCCTCTTGCAACTGGCACATATTGTATGCCTAGTACATCTGTAATTTGTTTTGGCATGACAGAGCTACTGGCACCAGAATCGATCATGCAATTATGTACCAGGTGGTCGCCAATGATCAGGGAAATGTAGAATGGTGGTGGTTTGTTTTCCGTAGGAATGATTTTCCCTTCTGGTTGACACAAATTTGTAGCATTTGTCACTCCATGGCTTGGTGATCTGCTAGTTGTACTAAAATTGTTCAGAGCTTCTCGCAACAGGTTTCTTTGGGAAGGGATCGAGAGTGCGTCCCACATGGTAACGCTCAGATTGGTTTTCTTCATTTGTTCTACTATGCTGAAGGGAATTGCTCCAACTTTGATGACACTTTTTTTGGCATTGGGGTCCTCCTTTGGAAAATGTTTGTTGGGTACCGTGATGCCTGGAGAACCATCTTTCCCTGCGGTGTGGCTAGCTGGTGTTTCTGGTGATTTCTTTCCCACATTTTTGTCAACTACCATTTTAAACCCAAGTTGAGAAGTGGACGCTAGATCAGCTTCGAGAGGTTGAGGCTCCATTGCTCTCTTTTTGGAATGAGTGTTTGCTGCCACTAATGAAGAATCTATATTCAATCCGCAAAAATCTTCTTCTTGCCAGTTTAGCAACGTGGATTCTTCAGGTGCCTGCGGTTGATCTGCTGCTTCTTACGTAGATGAATTGTTTGTTAACTCTGAAGGGGCAGATACACTTTGAACCAAAAGGGCCTGGCTAAGAACCCCATTGGGACAAAGATTTTGATTGTGAGGTTGAGAGCAAGGATAACACCATTCGTAGTCTTGAACCAGATTATTTTGAACAGGTACTATAGCTCTAGATGAGCTAGCTGCAAGAGGGTTCTGAAAGTTCAAGGGCCTTACATTTGCAACTTGACTTGTAGTTTGATTTCGAGGCTGATTGTTTCCTTGAAAAGGAGGACGGTTAGCCTGATACTGCTGATTTTGTGGCTGATACAGACGATTGTATTGAAATTGTTGCCTTTTGAGTGCAATGAGCTCATTTCCAAAATTTTGCAGTAGTGACTTGACTTCAAATAGGTCATTTGAAGAGGCAGAGGAAGATTGAGATGGTTTCCTAGAGTCTACTGGAATAGGAGCAATGATAGGCTGATGATTCGTAAGATCTGGAGAAAAGGGCATTGGTGGTCATGGAGCTATCTTTCTAGCCTGAATCAAAGAATTCTCTGCACTTATGGCAACTTCGTAAGCAGCAGGAAGTGTAGTCCCTCCCATGGACTGGATCATAACTGCTACATCACTATTCAAGGCTCGCAAATAGTACAAGAATGCATTATGTGCAGAAGGCTTTACGAGCACTGGAATCCTATTCCAAGTCCTATGGAATCGGAAGTTGAAATCACTCATGTATTCTTGGAAGCTCTCTTTATGGTAGTAAGTTGTTCCAAAAGTGATAGGTGATCACTTTTGTCTTCAAATTGTTTACATAGCTTTTCTCCCAACTCATCCCAAGTGGTTATAGTGCCAACACCCTAACCCGCGAAACCATTGAAGCGCTTTTCCCTTGAAAGAGGTAGCAAGAAGTCTAACTGTAACGTTGTCTTCGGTGATATTATGTACTGCACAGATGCTAGCTACATCAAAGATATGCTCTACTGGAGTAACGTGAATTTCCCCTGTGTAGAAGGGAAAACTTTTGAGTGCCACAATAGGTATTGGGTCACGTTGAGCCAACATGAGAGGGCTGCTTGCATTGAAAGGGGGAAAAACTTGGTTCCTCGCCATAGCAACGAAAGTTTGATTGGTCCTGGGTGGAGGAAATCTTCCGTAAGGAGGAGTTGAATGACCCCTACTAGGTAAATCTGCAACTGGGGATGTGGAAATGCCTCTTCTACTTCTCTTTGGAGGAGACAAGGAAAGTTTGATATGCTGATACTTTCCTTTCTTTGAAGAAGCTCTTGTCTGAATTCTTCGCATAAGTTATTGCACTGAGATTTGGAATCCAAAGATATAGAGTCGCCAGGTACTTTGAATTGTGTAAGTGAGAAGAGAAGTACCAACTCTGTCCCACCGGGTGTGCCAAAAACTGTTTCCGCCAAATCACTGCACCCCCCGAATGGCCAAGATGTGAATAGGACGTTTGGTGTGATTGGGACACATGGGATCACCTCTCAAGCTGTGGGACTTGGGCTTGAGGTGAACCTCCGGAGAAGGCCGGCTTTCTCTTCCTAAACTAAGTGCTGTACTACTCCTAGTGTAACAAAAATGATTATCTAGTCCTACGCTAACATTTTCATGGGGTTTTAGGGAAAGAGATTTACAGAAATGAAACTATACTAGGGATGGTGATGCACCAAATAAAGGGTGTCTTCAGATTCAGGAAGGGTTAATTTGAAGAGGGTGTGTGCACCACAGGTCAACTTCACCTACTGCAACTTAGAGAGGGTACAGGATACCACAGACTAAGAGACACGCGTTCCCTTTGTTAAACTTTATCAGACCGAGAAATATACCAGTTTCCTAGTGAAGAAGGATGAACTCAAGAAGGGTGAATAGACACCACAACTCAACTGCATGCAATACTCCACCACTCGATAAGCACAAAACTCTAAGAACCTGTAATAGAAACTTAAACTTGCACAGTGTACCTGCAAGTATGAGAAAGGCACAAAGAAGCATAAAAGGATGAAAGGACTGAGATTAGTCATAAAACACACACTTTTATTGCTTCAATAACTTGCACAATGCATCATACATTCAGAAGAGGCAATAGTTGCCATTACAGTCTTGAAGAGGAGGCTTGAAAGTTCTCTCAACACACAAGAACAACTTGCAGAAGAGAGAGGATTCTTGAAAAGTATACACTCTTTCCTGAGATATCTAACTGTCCAACTTGTCTGAACCGTTGGAACCCTTTGAAATGAGTTTCCAACTTACATTTATAGAAAAATATGTGAGAAAGAAGAGGAAATGGTCATAATTACATTCCTAAAATGAAGGCCCATGATGTATTTATTGCAGTTAGTTGAACTACCTGAGAAGGTTCCATCATGGGTCATTAATTCCCTGATGACCTAGTCTTCTCAATTAATTAAAAGAATATGTAAATAAAATATTTAAATAATAATAATAAATTTTATTATTAAAATATTTAAATAAAAATATTAATTTAATTAACATAATGTTGGGACCCCCCCCATTGACCCGTTTGACTTGAAGAGGAGGGGGGTCCATGTGGATAGAGTCTGCACAAATCTCAACTCGGTGAGCTTCGAATCCTCTAACTTGGTGTTGCAATTGATTTTGAACCCCACACCAGCTCTTTCCTCGTCTTGGCAATCGGGCTCTTTTGCATTGAGTCCTCCGAGTGGTGGGCTATCAAACTTGATTCTTACTGTTTTTCTCTGTTAACTCGAAGCCATTTATGCATTCCTCATTCAAACTTCATGAAACATCACCACGAGATCCCTGCGAAGTCACTGAGCTCTTCATCCAGCAAATGATCTTGCCTTTCCTAGGCTCAAACTCACTTGAATACCGAGCTTAACCTGAAATCTCTAAAAAGAATGGTTTTACCACAATGCTCACGGTTCTTCCTTATCATATAACACTTTAGTAAGAATATTTTGGATTTTCCATAATAAGCACAATTTGTACCTTCCAAACGATGAGAAAATGCCATTAACAATAAAGACCTAATGCTGCCATGATGATGACCTAGGTTCATGCCCATAACATGTCGATAGACACCCTTGAGACTGATTTTTGGCCAAAGAGCCCTTCGGTATTTTGGCAGTGCACTCAGCAATCTCGGCTCCAATCAACAATTATGCCACTATTGGGATCTTAGTATGGCATAGGTAGCTGTGAGCTACACAATATACTCATTTTTCCATAAACTAAAACGATCCTTTATGTTACAATTTGCAACACATAAAAGGAGCCCTTCGAAAAATTCGTTGAACAACTGGGGCAACCAAAAGGACCTTGGAAAAATGTACAGGGAACAACCATATGAATTCTTCCTTAGTCGTGGATCAAAGCTAATAGAAATAAGCTAGATAAAATCAGCTTGAAACTACAGTATAATCATTCATTGTTGAAAACAAGTTTCTCTGAACCTGGTAAAAGAATATTTTTATCGTCTGATTGGACGTACATAATGGAAGGGTATAAATATTGCTTCTACAATTAGAGTTTCTCAAAGAGACCATTTACACGTAACAAGGATGCAGCATGCAAAACGGACGACTAGGTATTTTAGAGTTGACCTTCACATTCAATTCGTTTCTAGGAGAAGGAATGCTGAGCAATATGAATCGTTTCATTCTGCACCGTTTTAAACCTTCATCTCCTGGTTCATGGAAATTCTATGAAGCCTTGAAGGTCATGACTCCAATCCATCGTACACGGCAGTGAATATTTGTTTCCTGCAGTTGTTTGAAGCGCTAAAAAACGGCTTCTATTATATTACAGCATGCCTATGCACCAAATGCGTGGGATTTTTCCACGACCACTGAATGTTCAAAACTTTACACTGGCAAAGGCAAACTGAATGGGAGCTGGGAGATCTACACTGGCAAGGGCGAACTGATCAGGTCGGGCATCTGTTCACTGCATTTGGTGAAACAGTATGAACGCCTCGTGAGGAAAACCGTGTCTGTTGGAAGCGCTCAAAAGAAGGCTTCTTCTTTATTGCACAACACGCTTGGTTTGATCTCCATGCACTCGCCGCCCCACCTCGGCGTTTGACTCGTTCCTCCATCTGATCCTATTTACATGGCCTGCGCGGAAGTCTGATGATGGTTTTCCACCTGAATATTTCCGTGCTTGGCAGTGTTTTCCCGAATCTCCCCTTCACGGAAGTTTGGTCATGGTTTGCCAAACCAATATCTCCACACCTGGCAGTTTGGCCGGATTTCTCCCATTTTTTGGCAATAGACTCAAACTTCTCCCACGTAATGGCTCGGCCACACCAATCCACGGGCCCCGGCCTTAGCTTTGCTGTGCAACCTTGGCAAGATGAAACTCGGGAGCCCCTTTACGCGAAAACCTTGTGTTGGCTTTCCACTGCAAATTTTCCACCATAGAAATTGGGATGAAGATATCCTATGTGGGGAAATACTGATTTGGCTTGCCATCATCAAAGTTATGACCTTGGCAATATACTGAAATATTTCCCATGTGGGAATCTTACAATGGCTTGCCATCATCAAGGTCCAACCCAAAAAAAGGGATGAAATTCTCCCAAGCCAATGCCTTAGCACGGATTTGAACCCCAACTTTTCCTTCTCGACTTACAATCGAACCAAACAAAACTCTGGATGCTCACGACCTTGTCTGGCTCGATTGAGTGAGCCAATGCTACCACGTCTGAGCTCCATCCTCAAATGATCGATTCTTTTCCATTGGCCAAGCCATACACGAATGTTCAAGTGATCGGGGTGATCAGGTGCTCATTGCATTTCATGAAATAGTTTGAATGCATGTATAGGATGTCCATGCCTTCTGTAAGCTACAAATACCATATTGCATGAGAAGAGATCTAGATCAGTCATGCAGTTGAAGACTTTACGAGCATCCATCAAACTTCCACACTTGTCATACATGTAGATAAGTTTATTTGGTAATAGTGTGAGTCTTCCAAATGTGTGTCCCCTATTATTGATGTGAGAGTGGATTTGCTTGGCCTCCGCAAGGGATTTCTTAGTAATGCAAGCCTGTAGTAGATGAAGATATATTAAAGAATTTACAGATGGATTATGTGTTGTAAGAAGAACGTGTAGTGCCTCCTTCAAGCGACCCTCTCCATAGAGTGCTATGAGATTTTGATTGAGATGTATTTGGTTGCTTAGTTGCAAACATTTTTTCATTCAAACACTACCAGATGACCTCATCGTCATATCTGCATAATCTCATATCATCTTGGTCAAACAAGATAA
This sequence comes from Taxus chinensis, assembly GCA_019776745.2. Classification (NCBI taxonomy): domain Eukaryota; kingdom Viridiplantae; phylum Streptophyta; class Pinopsida; order Cupressales; family Taxaceae; genus Taxus; species Taxus chinensis. The sequence continues at coordinate 228,249,877 of CM034147.1, read as the reverse complement.
TTTTCCCAAGTGGTTGGTCGAGCACTGTCTAATGGATTAGACCTGGCCTCATGTTAACTTGGCTTTCCTTGACTCGGCCTTCAGATCTTTTTGCATCGATCTCCACCGGGATCCTTGTACAGTTCCTTTCATTCGTCAATTTTCAACAAGCTATATTTTACATTAACAAGACCATCGTCGAACTGTTACAACTTAGAGTCTCCACTGAGATGATTTCTGAGATGATTATCAATTTGACACTGGGTTCTTTATCAACTCGACCCTGCACTCTCCACTGAGTTGAGATTAATTGGGTGCCTTTCGATGCTAGGTGATCTCTTCATATGCAATTTAGGAATTATTTTTAATTATTGCATTTCGATAATAACCGAAGGTGGGTTCCTGGGACTATTATTTTATTTTGAACGTGATAGGACCCCGTTGTCCAATCTTGCCAGGCGTGCAAAATTGGATAACATCACCCAGTTCGGCTGGTTCGCGTCCGCCATGTACTCTTGTCCCGCTTGCCCCCGGTTAAAGAGTTAGACAAATTTTCTTTCTTTCAGCTGATTCGGGCATTTCACGTCCTATGCGTACCTATGGCCCAGATGTCCCAATTGCAGCGTGGACTTCCTGGCGGCTTTTTGGCAGGTTCGCGTCCCAACGTCCCAAATGTGCCGACTGTTGCGAGGACTAGGACTTAGCCAATTTCCACAATTTTTTTCTGGCCCAAACTTGTTTTTGCATCTTTTTTACATCTTCTCAGAGCTTGTTCTTTTCTTCTTCGGCTAGGGGAGTTAGAAAAAATCTAAGGGGACCCTAGAAACATGATTTTTGCCCTGACTCAATCCATTTGCCTGAGGAGTTAAGAGTTCTGATTTATGTTATCAATGCAACCCTAGGATAGTGGTGAAAAATCACACTCACCAAGACTTGGCTACAGCGGAGAGCAGAGCCTCTTATTATCGGTCACTCTATTATGAGGCAGTTCTAGTTGGCTAGTGGGCACCTACTTATAGCCAGCAGTTGAGTGGATCACCGAGATCAGAGAGACTGCATGCATTAGTGGAGAAGCCATGAGGGAAACATACAGGACTGCATGGGACATAGGTTATGGGTCCTCCTCCATTGTGCAGACCAGCCAGTCCATTTGAGGGTAACCTAGTCAGCCCTAAATCAACATTGTAAAAGCAATTGGAGGAAAGTACTTGTAATCTAATGATATACAAACCTCTTAGTGAATTTTTTTCTAGAAGCAACACTTGACATAGCTGTCCATATGACTGTAATCTATATTTTTATGCATTCCATCTAATGAAGGCCATTTGGATTATCATTGATCGATGTATATGCATTTTGTGACCATGTACGGACCACTCCAAATGGCATGAAGGATTTATGAGTTGTGCCTTTTGATGGCCTATTTTTAATCGATGATGTATATCTTTTTGTGAGACATACATTTTATACTTGCATACATGGATCTATCTTTGGCCTGTGGTATCAAAGGTCTTCTTGATAAGATGATGGACTTTATTTTTTTCCATTGCTTGAATACATAGATTATAGATGTGTCATGATGTTATAGGATTTGATTTCACATTTTGTAGGTACCTCACCTCCATGATAGATGAGATGTTTAGCAACTCACAGTGTGTTTGATTTTTTATATGATAGATCTATAAATGATATCAATTGTGATGCTCTTAGATTAGTGGACTAGATGATAGGATGAGATTGGTGTGGGGGAGATATATTTGTGGATGTTTTGTGAGTTATCTCTTTCAGCCCACTAAGGCTGATTTCAGATATGGTGATGCCATTATCTCTAGCATTCATGTATGATGTAGTACTTTTTTTTTTTATTTATATATGATGTATAGATGATGTTAGACTCGTGCCTGGCCATTACCTTGATGGTAATAGTATGATGATGTGATAACAAAAAAACCGTACATGCAACAAGAAAACAAAATCAAATGCTAGATCAAACCTGAATGCCAAATGCACCATACAAACCAACATTGAATTAGGTACACCAAATCTGGTTGTTATCAATTCATAAAAGTCTAAGCATGCAAAACTCATTCACTTCTTATGTAGTAAGCTAAGAATAAATATCCATATAATCAAGAAAAGTCTGCATGGCTTATCAAAGTCCATTTTTACCCTAAGCAATAAACTGGGATACAAATGTACAAGCAATGAACTCTACAAACAAACAATGTACACAAACAAAGCTAAGTCAACTGAGATTGGATGTAATGTAAGGCCTGCAAGTCTATGTTTTACTGTGAAGATTGTTTTGTGACAATCACTTTTTTACTATTTTTTTGGTGTTTTGAATAGCAATTTTCTGATTGTTTTTAGTGCTTTTGTGATATACCAGCCTTCTATTGATTTTTACAGCTGTCACTGTTGGTGAAACAATTTTCTATTTTTATGTGCTTTTGTGAAACAATTTTCTATAGTTTTTATGTTTCCTAAATTTTTTTATTATTTTTAGCAGCATTTTCTAACATTTTTGAATGTTTTTGTGATTTTCTAATATTTTTTGAATTTTTTTTGTGATTTTATAACATTCTGAAGTGTCTCCTTTGGGTCTTGCTCATCTCTGGAGGGCATAGGCCTATGCCTAGGAAGTGCATAATACCTTGGGTCCAGCAAGGAGTCGGGGCAGCATTGTCTTCTTCTTGATTGCCACTTGGCTCATGGCTATCTTGGACTATCAAAACAGATTCTTCTTCGTTGCATACTTATTTTTGCTTCCCCAAAACCAGCTACTCACACAATCCTTTCCCTGTTACTAGCTTGGTGATCTTGATCTCAATGTCATACTCCAACGACACTAGGTGATCCAACCTGCCCTTTTCTCATTCAAATCCTTGTTAAGGAGGAAGTCCTTAACCCCAGCATGTGAAACCAGTTTTCAACTGGACCTTGTTGTTTGAGACTAAATGCTTGAATTTCTTCAAGCTTCTGATTACTGCAAGTACATGTTTTTCAATAAAAGAGTACCTCACCTTGCAGTCATCTAGGCTCTGGCTGAAGAAAGAAATCAGGTTTTTCATCATTATCTTTATTCTGCGCCATGTACTAGAATGGTAGAAATAGTGTCATCACCTCCAAATGCATAGAGGATGAAATCCTTGGAGAAGTCTGGGTTGATGAGAGTTGGTGCTTGAGAGATAGCTTCTTTGATTGCTTCGAAGTTCTCCTTGCCTTATGCTATCCACTTAAAAGCCATTCTCTTCTTTAACATTTTGGTGATGGGCTTGACAAGGGCTACAAAGTTTGGAACAAACCTGCGGACAAAATTGATCCTTCCTAAGAAGCTTTGAAGGGCCTTCTTATGAATTGGAAATGGTAGTGCTCTTATGGCTTTAACCCTCTCTGGATCAATTGCTAATCCTTCCTTGGAGACAATATGGCCAAGGAGCTTTCCTTCATGTGCAAGAAATATGCACTTCTTGGGATTCAAAGACACTCCAAACTTTCTACACCTCTGAAACACTTGCTTGAGGTGAAAGAGATGGTTTGCTGCACTCTTTGAGAAGACAGTGATATCATCTAGGTATATCATAACTATTTTATTGATCAACCCCTTGAATGCCATATCCATTTCCCTTTGGAAAGTGGCTCCAGCATTTGATAGGCCAAATGGCATCTTCTTGTAGGCATAGGTGCCCCATTTGGTGGTGAAAGCCGTCTTGAACTACTCTCCTTCCTTCACCATTACCTAATTATACCCTGAGTAGCCATCTAGGAGAGAGAATCTCTCCTAACCAGATACTACTTGCCATATTTGTTCCATTGAAGGAAGTGGGTAATGGTCTTTGAGAGATTCCCTGTTTAGGTCTCAAAATTCCACACACAACCTGATTTCTCCACTCTTCTTCCTGACCGGAACCAAGTTTGCAACCCAGCTATGAGTGCTTGATCGGGAATATAATGTTTGCCTCTATAAGCTTTTTAGCTATTTCTTCATGAGAGGTTCAATACTGAGGGATTGACTGGTCTCTGCTTTTGCCTGATGGGCTTGGCATTTAGGATCCAGCTCAATGGTATGTTGTGCCATAGGTATTTGGGGTATAGGAAACCTCAATAAAATCTTTGTAGGGTCCAAGCTAAAGACTATCTGGAAATTCTTGGCAAAGCTGCAATGAAATCTGATTTCTCTTGTACTCAGGGATCTACTTTGCCAATCTGCAAGTGTTTTGGTTTCTTCCAACTGGAATGTGGCTTTGAATCTTCAAGTTTGACCTTGAATGTTAGTTTTCTCCTTACGGAACTGGTCATTCAGGTTGAAACTATAGACTCCAAGGTTATGAAACCGTTAGGTAAGCTTGTTAGTTCTGACAGCTGTACTACTTGATCACCATACTGCTACTCTAATACTTGTCTTGATTTCTAGCTGAGAATGGCAGCTTCTTCAAATGTAAGAAATTAACGATATGTTGATCGTTCTCGAAGAATTTCCAACTTGTGTTGTTATCCAGAACAGCTGGTCTTACAACCAATTTGATATGAGGCTGAGATTTCTCACTTTTGATACTTTCTACAACGTCAAACGCAGCCCCAATTGCTGCTAGCCTATCAGTGGCTTCATTCTTTTTTCTTTGGATAGAATTGATGTTAAAAGATTTAAAATCTTCAATAAGATCCCATACCCGATTTTTGTAGTTCTTCAACAGATCATTTTTGGCAGCATTTTTTCCTTTGACTTGGTTTACAATCAGCTCACTATCACCAAATAATTGTAAATTCCTGATGCCTTTCTTCATTGCCCAGTGCAGTCCATGAATTAAGGCTTCATACTCAGCTGTGTTGTTTGAATAGGAAAACTGGAAACGAAAAGCTTAGTAATACCTTATACCTTGTGGTGAAATGAGCATAGCTCCTCCTCCTGTACCTTGTCTACTCCTTGACCCATCAAAGAACAATTTCCAAACTTCTTTCTTGTCTTTATGATCTGGCTTGGTGATGCTAGGGAGAGGTTGATTCTCTTCATGTAAACAATAAACTCCTAGCTCGGATTCTTCTATTTCTTAATAAGGATCAAAAACATGCACCTTGCTTGCCCATTCATCAAGATTCAAATCTGGGATGCTTCCAACCTTGGTGTCAGCTTCATCAGTGCTTGGATAATCTTCTTGATCAAACGCTGAACAGTTGGTATTGATTTGAATGGTAGTGTAAGGCTCAATGTGAAATTTCGCAATAGGTTCAGACCTGATTGTAACCTTAGTTCCATACCTTGTTCTGAATAGCATGTGTGACCAATCCGCCGAAAGATAGCCTCCAATTTTAGCAATGAAGTATCTTGACAAGCACAATGCAAAGAGTGGTGGCAGGTCTATGACTGACACATCTTGTAACACTATTACGTTGGGACATGCGTGTAGTGTGAGGCTTAAACCTTTGATTATTCCAATTGTTGTCACTGTTGTCCCATCTAACTACACTACACCCTTAGAGATGGTTTCATATTGGAGTCCTAGCTGATCTGCTATTTGCTTGGGCATTACTGAACTACTTTCCCCAGAGTCAATCATGCAATTATGTACCAACTTATCTCCTATGATCAATGAAACATAAAATGGAGGGGGCTTCAACATTTTACCTTGTTGTCCTCCATGATTTCCTTCAGGCTGGGCAGCGTTTGTAAGCACTTTGTCTTGCATCTGAACCCGCTGATTTGAAATTGGCCAGTCCTTCATGGCAGCTTGTAGCAAATCTCTCTGGCCTGGGATGGATAGTGATTCCCACATTGATATGTTTACATTTTTCTTCTTCATCTGATCAATGATGTTGAATGGGGATGAAGCATCCCTCTGCTATCCCCTAGCTTGCACATTCGTTCCTTGCACATGGGCAGCAATAACTAGCATCTGAGTTGGTTTAGGAGCAGGTTTGGGTGCTCCTTGCATGTTTGAAACTAGATTTTTTTTGCCAACACCTTGTGGAGTGACAGAAGGTCATGAACTACTTGGCGCTAATGGCTGATCTTCACCCAAATTTCTCCTCTTTGACCTTGTGTTGGCTGCAACACTTTGAGAGGGTATTTGATTCATACCACAGAAATCTTTAGCCTGCCAATTGACAAGAGTAGTTTCATTCAGAGATGTTCCTTACTGAGGTGCTTCCTACTGCTGATCTCCTTCATGGCTGCGCTCTTGCGACCCACCAATGGTTTGCACCATCAGAGCTTGATTTAATGCACCGTTAAAGCACATTGATTGGTTGTGTGGTTGACTACACAGGAAACACCAATCATATTCTTGGGCCATGTTATTTTGGACTGGCACTAATGCTTTAGAAGCAGATACAACATTGGGGTTATAGGGTGAAAAGGCCTATTAGCGGGAGGCCTTACTTGGCTTTGATTTTGATTTGCAGCCTGATTTGGTGACCTATTTTGTTGGTATGGAGGCCTAGCCTAGTACTTTTCTTGAGGCTGATACGGTCTAGCACTTTGAGCTTGCTGTCTTTTGATAGTAACTAGCTCATTTCCTAAATTTTGTAACTGTTTCATGACCTCTTGGAGTTCATTTGAAGCACTAGAGGATGAAGTAGAAGTTTCACTTGAACTTTGATTTCTAGGGGTGGGAACAGGAGCCAACATGGGTGCTTGACTAGTGCTTGGATTTTCTAAGTTTGGATACAAGGGCATGGGAGGCCTAGGAGACAGTTTACCAGCTTGAATAAGACAGTTTTTGGCTCTAATGGCAATGCTATAAGCAGCAGGTAAGGTTGTGCCTCCCATAGATTGAATTAACATAGAAATATCAGAATTCAAAGCTTTAAGGTAGTAGAGAAAAGCACCTTCTACTGTTGGCCTGACTACCACTGGAATCCTATCCCAAGACCTTTGAAATTTGAAGTTGAAGTCAGTCATCTGCTTGTTGGGGGCTCTCTTGATAGTTATCAGCTACTCCAAAAGAGACAAGTTGTCTCCCTTCTCTCCAAATTACTCGTGAATTACTATACACAGCTGATTCCAATTTGTGATAGAACCAACTCCGAGGCTTCTAAACCATTGCAATGCTTTTCCCTTGAATGAAGATGCTAGTAACTTGACAGCCACTTGCATTTCATTGATTTCATGGATTGCACAAAGGTTAGCAATATCTTTAACATGATCGCCTGGAGTATTTTGATTCTCTCCAGTGAAGTAGGGAATGTTCTTCAAGGCTGCAATAGGAACTGGGTGTTGTGCATTGAGAGCAAGTGGGCTGCTGCCTGTGAAGTTGACGTAGGGGTTGTTCTGAGCCATTCTAATCGGTCTTAAAACCCTTGTATACTGAATGAAAGGCCTGTCAGGTGGAGGAGTTGAGAGAGTTCTGTTTGGTGGAGATGGAGACCTTTGAATCCTTCTTCCCCTTTGCCTTCTTCTTGGAGATAATTGCAAGTATTCAAACAACACTTCTTCTTCTCCAACTCTTGACCTTGTGGTGATTCTTCTCATGAGTTTTTAGGCTTGCACTACTTAAACCAGTTGATTCTTCCCCTTGGAGTCACCAGATATGCAAATAATAGCTCTTATAAGCAAGAAAAATGTAGCAGATGTATATCAACTTTGCTGCAATAAAAATGAGAACTCTAGTGTCCCACCCGGCGTGCCAAAACTATTGTTACAGACTCACAGCACCCCTGGATGCAGATCAGGCTTCTAGGGTGATCACTCTAGCATCTAGTGTGATTGCACAACATGGAAACCTCTCTCCAAGTGTGGGGACTTGTGAAACTGAGAGAGGAATATCTAGATTAGAGGCTGGTTCCTCAAACTCCTCTGATTTAGATCTATATTTTACAAAACTACAGAGGTTCAGATCCTAATCCTACTCTAAACTGCTAGGAGACAGGGATAGAAATGCAAAAATTGAAACTAACTAAAGATGGTGATGCACCAAAAGGAGTGGTGAAACATATTTGTCATGCAAATAAACACAAACCAAAGTTCACAACATAAAAAACATACACAGACTGATCAGATATAATTCAGGATTTGAAATGAAGCAAATAATACAAACAAAGGACTGAAAATGATTCACAGAGCTTGCATTATCATTTCCAGTGTCAAAATCACTGCATGACAACCTCAGAGAGGTAAAAACTATTACAATCCTTTGGAGAGGTCTGATTCTTGTATCAATCACTTGCTGGAGGTGAAAGAAGAACTTTTCTATGTCAAAATTGTTCCCCCTTTCAAAAATGAGCCAAATCTGGCTTTTTCATTGCATGGGTCGAGTCCAGGGGACAGAAATCGTACAAAAACATGAGAACCCATCCCTTCTTGACTGTAGGTGCATTAAAATGGCATGGGGGACCTTAGAAACCCATACCCTGTCATTTTGACCAGATTACAGGAGAATGCGACCCATTCTGCATTAAATCTGGTCGCTGGAATGTCACTTCTGGCCATGAACACGCGTCAGAGCCATTTCTCAATTTTATCTCTCTATACTTCACCAAAACTCAATATTAACCCTGAAATAATGTAGATAATTTCACAAGCTTTCCGATGATATAAAGAACGTGCAAATCCGAGCTCTGGATCGAAAGATATGTCGATCTGAAGATTTAGGGCACAAAACAGGTGAAAATATGTTTTTGAAATTTTTCCCGTGCTCTGCCACCTGGATGACACGTGGCACGCACTGATTGGATATGTAATTCTCTCTCCTCTCTATCCTGTGGGTTTTCTTGCTTCACTGGACATGTGTCATCTTTTGATTGGCTCGGGTCAGTCCTTGAAACCTCGCCCTTTGACTTTTGGACCCTTTTTCCCCTGTGACATGTGTCGTGATTTGATTGGTCCGCGGGTCTACCAGCTTTTCGTGCCCTTCGCGTCTTTTTGTCTAGAACGTCCCAGTGCTTTTTGGGATAGAATCCTCTGATCCACCCAAAAGGGGCTTCCTTGTCCCTTATCTGTCGATGACACGTGGTGCAATCTGATTGGCTCTTAGCTTTTTCGGCTATCCACGTCCCACGCGTCCCTTTGTCCCAACTGTCCCAGTACAAAATTTCTCTGCTTCGGGTGAACCAGCCGGTTCACGTCCTTCACGTACTCACGGCCCAGTTGTCCCAGTGTGAAAGTTCCCCGTTCCGGCCGAACCAGCCGGTTTGCATCCTTCACGTACCTTTGTCCCACTTGCTCCCGGACTGTCTGGGACAAATTCTTCCGATTCACCCGGTTCAGCCGGTTCGCGTCCGCCACGTACTCTTGTCTCGCTTGCCCCCGGTTAAAGACTTAGACAAATTTTCTTTCTTTCAGCCAATTTGGGCATTTCATGTCCCACACATACCTATGGCCCAAATGTCCCAATTGCCGCGTGGACTGCCTGGCGGCTTTTCGGTCGGTTCACGTCCCAACGTCCCAAATGTCCCGACTATTGCAAGGACTAGGACTTAGCCAATTTCCACAATTTTTTTTCTAGCCCAAGCTTGTTTTTGCAGCTTTTTTGCATCTTCTCAGAGCTTGTTCTTTTCTTCTTCGGCTAGGGGAGTTAGAAAAAATCTGAGGGGACCCTAGAAACATGATTTTTGCCCTGAATCAATCCATTTGGCTGGGACTTGAGAATTCTGATGTATGTTATCAATTTAACCCTAGGGGTGAATTTTGATAACAAGACCCTGTTAAGATTTCAATTTATGAGATCATCCAAATCTCCCTAGATCATAGGAAATCCCTCATTGAAGATATCAAGCGTATCCATATTCTTGTTGATGGGGCTCATCCCTTTGCATATATTTTTTGTGAACTCATGGCTTCCGCTTCCATATCCTTTGATGGCACCAAAATTCCTGACATATCACCTAAATAACATGAATTTCCCCTTTTCATCACTGTGTATATCAATGACACATTCATTCCTCATACTATGATAGGTAATGGATCTAGCATAAACATCATCTCATCTCATACCTTTGATCAACTAAAGCTTCCTAATTCCATTATTGCCTAATCACCCACTATTCTTCGCTCATTCAATGATGTTATTTCCCATGCTTTAGGAACAATTATTTTCCCTATACACATCGATGAAAAACTTCTCCATGAGGTATTCTATATTGTAGAAGGGGGGTTTCAATATAATATGCTACTTGGATAACCATGGATACATGACATATGTTGCATTCCTTCCACACTTAATTGGTGTATCAAATATGAACATAAGGGAAATATTTTAACTATCCCTACAGACACACCTCTATTAAAAAGCATGTCACATGACGGGTAAGTGCACCAAGTTGGGGGACAATTAAGTGGACATCAAATCCTGAATTTTACATTAAAAACAACAAAACATCAAATTTAGTCTTCCGCGGACTTGAACCATGCCGAAAAGTAAAAACTATGTCATAAAAATGGTACCATTGCGTAGGGGAGACTATTAGATTTGTAGAAATACTAATTTTAAAGTGAATAGAAGAGCATAAATATCATTTTATAATTTTTTACTAATAGTAGGTCTTTAAGACACTTTTTCCTGTGAATGTTTATGTCTACGTTTAAGACTGCAAAATTTGTTTCACTTATCAGAATGTGATAAAACTTATACCATCCCAACCATGGTGAAATTATATACATGTTCAAAAAAAAATTTATTTGATTTCAATATTTTTTGATGAAGTTATGGCAGGCAAACGGAAAGTGCTCTGTTTTCTTTATGTTTTCATACCACTTTCACGGAAAAAATCATAAAAAATAAAATATTACTCAAAAAAATACAAAATAAAATCCATCCCAAGATAGATAGTGGTATATAACTTCTCACCAAAGGAAAAATATATATATCAATTTTTGGTCATCCAAATTGTGGGCAAACAGACTATAATCTTATCAGCGTTTTTAAAAAAAAAATACCAAGTCATTAAATTTTGAGTGTTTAATATAGCTAATGTTGTCCATTTTTTACAAAAATTAGTATTTTAGAAACTAAATTCCAGATTCTACAATTCATATTAATATAATTTTGTCTAATTTTGAGTGTATGTATTGCTAATAATCCCTACAAGTTGATATTATGTTGTTATTTGCAATATGATGTCCACGGATGACCCTATATTTGTCCATCAACTTCCTGCACTTACCCTGACTTATCGACCTAACAATGTGCTCATTCAAAAACATGTTTATTCTAAGACATCCACTAGCTCATCCAAGCTTCCAAATAATGATAATTTATATAGAGTGATGGATCACTTCTCACTAGGGGATTATTTCCTTCTTACACTAAATGCCCTTCCCACACCTCATTAAATTTGTAGACCTGATAAAGCTCCATTATATCAACCTAACATCAGGGATATCATTCCCTTTGGTCAACCTCATATTCACACCAATCTCATCTATGGTGGCATGAATCTACCTTCCTCCCACATTAATACTCAACCACACACCAAACTATACACCAAGGGGTTTGACTTTATTTACAAAAAATATTTTTCCTATAATTATCTTCATCGTTAAGATTGGAAATGATTTGGAATGGGGTGCTATGAATAAGGCATGCATGACCTAATCATTAATCAATATCAGAAGCCCCATGAAAATTTTGGATTTGGATTTAAGGAATAATTTAATGATTCTCTTCCACCATCTCTATCTCTCATGGACATTAATCTTCCATATTCTCCTTCCCACAACGTTATGGATGTGGATTTCATCATTTCCATATCTTGTGGATTTTTTATAATCCCCCCCATTACGTTGGGACCAGTCACTTATCATTATGAAGGTGAAACTAGGTCCATCCCTCTTAAATTTATGGAAATGATAGAGGAAGATTACCCTACCATTAACATTCTTACATGGGGGTAGATGATTCCTATATTCATAAGACCTTATCACTTGACACATGTATCCTTATAAATGAATCAACCATAAAAATCAACATTGGGACTCCATAAGAGCCCCACATTCTCAAAGTGGGTTATCCTCTTTATCCTCAAGAGCTTGAGTCTTTCACCTCCTTACTTTCTCGACATATGCAAGCCTTCACATGGTCATACATTGACATGTTGGGCCTCTATCCTTCCATTGTTATCCATATCAATGTTACCTTAATTAACTTTAATCCAATTAAGGAGAAGCTTTCCCTATGCACCCTCGAGTTGACATCTTAGTCAAAGAGGAGCTATAACACCTTTTTTCATCTAATTTCATTATTCCTACCAAATATCTGCAATGGGTTTATAATATTATACCCATTTTCAAAGCCTCTAGCAAGCTTCACATCTGTATTGAATTTCAAGATTTAAACCTCACTTACCCTAAAGACAATTCTCCTCTTTCGAACATCGATAAACTTAGAGACCTCACCACAAGCCATGACATGCTTTTTCTTATAGATGTTTTCTTTAGGTACAATCATATCCTCATCACAGTATAAGACCAACATAAGACCTCTTTAATCACTCCTTTGGGAACTTTCTACTATCATATTATGCCCATTGGCTTGAAAAAAGTTGGATCCACCTACTAGTGTCAAAATCCACCCAACCGTAATGCGGACAAGTGGTCCCAAACAACATCAATAACATATCCTCTAATTTACTTGTATAAAGAGGGCACTCTATCTCTCAAATATAAAGTTTCTCTGGCCTGCAAAACCAATTAAAAAAAATCATTATTCATTCATCATCAACTAAAAATTTACAAATCCTATCCCTAGTCGACGTCGACCCATCTTGGTTCGAAGTATCCTAGCTTGAGTTGACACCTTAGTTGGTCTATTTGACAAAAACAATACCTAGTCATCAACAACCACCCTAGGCACTAACATTTAAAATATTAAAAAAATGATAATATATAAATAAAAACAACAAAAAAAATTAAAAATAATCTAGGGTTTAGGCACTTAGCATCCTACAAGTCCTCTAGTGCTTCCTCGTTACTTCTCTGTCCTCCATCTCACTTAAATTCCCACTACTTTTCACTCAAATCTCTTGATCTTCAAATCACACAGTGAAAATGAGATTTTTCATCCAAACCATGGGATTATATAGCCCACCAACCATAGTCGTTGATGACCTTCTTGGGTTGTCGTTGCTTCAGCTCTAGTTTCCATCAACCCTTACCAGTTGTCATCAACTTGACCTTTCCTTTTGATCAATGTTACTTCTTATGTCCTTTTGATCAATCCTTCCTCTCAAATTATATTTTATTCCATTATTTCATTTTGTGTTTCTTATACCACACCTATATATTTCCTACTTGGGCTTCACTATCTCTCTCATCTTGCATCCAATATCTTGCCTTTTTGGTCATCTTGATGTTCCCTATTGGGGTACCATTATTCTACTTTCTATCATTTTCCCACCCAAAAAAATATTTTGTATTCCTCCTATATGAAGGATATCCCATTCTCTTTTTCTCCCCTCTCTAATTATTCTTGCGACCCTTGTCTCGAACATTTTCCAATTTGTTTGTGTATATTTGATTTCTTCCTTTAACACATTTTTCCCACGGCTTCCACATACATTTAGGTGGATTACCCTTGGATTCCCTCCAGTTTGGAGTGGCTTTTTCTAACTCGCATGTCCGTAGGACATTTCTATCGTCTCCATTGAGGCCGTACTTTGTTCTCTACCAAAGTGATTCCTAAATCACTGCCATATTTTTTTTACTTTTTAATTTTTTTTAATCATCGTCTAGGATATCTTATCTCATAATCTTCTCATCCTTTCCACCCTTTCTTTCCTCATCTATCTCTTTCAAATTCATGACCACTACCACATCATGTCATCAATCCCTAGCTTGAGGGGGCACACCTAATTAATCATATTTTCATCCTTCTCATTTTTGTCTCATGTCTTGTCTAATGCAAACCACTCAACAAAAAGGGATAAATGTAGACACCAATTTTCAGGTTTTACTACCCCTCGCCTTACATTTTCTCTCCATCGTCTATTTCTACATACATACATCTCTTCCCATTTGTATTCCCTTCTTCCCTCCTAAATTTAATTTATCCTAATCATCATTCTTTCCCACTTTAATCATCCCTAATCATCTTTAATTAATCCTAAACCTTAATTTAATTCATTTTATCCTCTTAAATCCTCCGTTTTATCCTCTTTAAGTATGGATTTAATAAATTCACCTCACTTTTGTCTTTATTTAATTTTTTCCACCCCACCTACCCATTTATCCATCCTAAGTAACCTTACCTCGTCCCTATCACTCAAAACTGTAATCCCGCCTCATATAGGATCACTACCTCAATCTCCTCAACTTTCTACCACCCAAATAGATGGATGTACGTGATCAGAGGTGACCCATCCAGGTCACCATAAATCCTATAAATCCGCCTCAACCCCTCCTTTTCTTGGGATGCAAATTTGAAGACTTCAGTTTTTCTTTTGATTTTTCCTTTGTTTGTTGATCTCTCTTATAGTTACCATCATCATCTTGGAGATCTTGTGCTTTACTTTGGGATATTTGAAGAAATTTGTCTCTTTTACATACTTAGATCAATCATTACAATTTATCATCATACCCTTTATAGTATCTTGTGTGAGTTCATTTATTATTCAGTGTAGAGAAAATAGAATCTTACTCTAAGGAGTAAACACATAAAGGATGCACACACGGGAACAAGCTGAATTTGTAGGTGTGGGAAGATAGGGAAGAAAAAGTGTGCTAGAACACTTTTTCTCAAGACTTATCCATTTTTATGGATAGGGACTATTTTTAGAGATAGTGTGTGAAACACACATAGAGATGAAGACTTGTGCGACACACAATGGTATTTTTGGAACAAGCGGCTGATAAGCGCCATGCATAGTTCAAGAAAATAATAGGATTTATTATTAGAGTTAACTATATGAAATCTATTATTAGAACATTTGCATGTTGTGCATGCCATTGTAAAGGTGCATGACTATTATTAGAATGCAACGTACTTTGAGAAGTGTATGCGTGGTGAAGGGAAATTCCCCACCTTTATAAATATGTATTGAACTTGTGTAGTAAGGGAGAGCTTGAATTATTACAGAGTTATACTCTTGTTCTTAATATGCGCATGAGTCATGGAGATACTTTCTAGTGTAAGAAGCTTCTATTTTTTACAGTGTTTAATGAAATGAAGAATATTAGCTGAATAATGGTGCTAGACATAACAGAATTTGGTTCTTGTATGGTTAGCCTTATTATAGTTATTGTTTAGTTCACGGTTCTCTAAGATCTAGATCTGGTTTATGCACTATGAAATGTTTATGTTTGGTTATGGATCTGAATATTTATCATCATCATCAGACCACAATAAAATCTAAAAAAGGGGCCTAGTACCTTTGCATGCTTTGGGTGAGCACTCAGCTCAGGATGAGTGATGTGTTAGCATGCCTGGCTTTTTCAAAGTAGATTTTATGATGCATCATTGGTTCCATATCTGTGACCTCTTTATCAGTTGTTTTCAGGATGTTTCACGATGAAGACATACAGGTTATCCCTAACAAGTATTAAGCAGTGGATAGTAAATTTGGAAGAAGAGTACGCTCTAAGGTTCAATAGTGGATCAGAGTTTAACACACGTGTGTGGGTGGAATAGAACTTGTACGAATTTTTATATGATATTTTATTTGCTATCTTTTTGATAGATCTGTATGAGTGGCTGATTGCTAATGTGTGTAAATGGAATTGAAGGTATCATAGAATTTTATGGACACATGAATAATTTCAGGCCCTCTATGATGTTGATCTGATTTAGATGCACACTGTGGACACTTTGTTCTGTGTTATTCTAAATAGATATATTTTAGATTACTTATTTTCTAATTACAATTCATGTCGCACCTTTCATGTTGATCAATGATGACTTGTACAAACTAGGCCGAGATGAAGTATTACGTCGGTGTGTATTAGAACATGATTGCACTGATATCATGGAAGAGGCTCATGACAGTATTACAGGTGGGCATTATGCAAGTGACATCACCATGCATAATATTCGACTCTCTGGATTATGGTGGGACACCCTTTACAAGGATTTTAAAGAGTATTGTAAGGCATGTGATCACTGAAAACGCCTTGGCAAACCTAGAAAAAGAGATGAAATTCCTTTGAGGCCTATTACTAGTGGAGAACCATTTGAAAAATGTGTAGTAGATTTTGTGTGTCCTATTTCCCCAGCCATGCATAGAACCGGATCATGTTATATCATCACTTATAAAGAATATCTTACTTGATGGGTAGAAGTAGTACCTATAAAGGATTGTATAGCAGCTACAACAACAAGGTTCTTATCGAAAAAAATTATTACTAGGTATGGATATCCACTAAGTTTGAAAAGTGATAGGGGGACACACTTCCTGAATGAGATAATTAGGATATTGTTGGATGAGTTTATGATCATGCACCAAAAGACTACACCTTATCACCCTCAAGAAAATGATACTATTGAGGCCTTTAACAAGATATTTAGCCAGACCTTAACAAAAAATTTTGATGTTGGAAGGAAAGATTGGGATGATAAAGTTTCTGTTGTAATTTGGGCATATAGAACAACCTAATTTTTTTAAAATAAGTCCACACCCTTTTTAATTGGTATTTGGCACAGAAGTAGTTCTTTCCATGGAATTCATGTTACCTTCTTTGTGTATTGTGTGCACGAGAGGTCTAGCTGATGAGCAAGCATTAGAAGAAATAATTTACAAGTTAATATAGATGGATGAGAGGCACTCCATAGTATTTTGGAGTCAAAGCAAGAAAAGGCCAGGAAGAAGGCATGGCATGAAAGACATATCAGGGATAAGAAGCTTCAGGTTGGATAGATGTTACTTCTTTATGATTCCAAGTTTTTGTTCTATCCATGAAAAATTAAGGTGCATTGATTAGGACCATATGTTATCACTCACATCCTTGAATCAGGTGCTTTTCAGTTAGAGGTGCTTGATGGAACATGGTTACCTGGTTACTTTAATGTGAGTAGGCTGAAGACCTATTATAAATAATTTTTCTTGGTGTTTGTAATAAGGCAATATTGCCATTTAGTATATATTTTCCTTTTTATATTTCATTTAATGTATTTCCTTCTTCGTCACTATGCTTTGTTAATTTACTTTAGTATTTTTGTGTAATAAGTGGAGTTATGCGCTAGAAGCTAATTACAATATGAGGTATTTTTATGCACACAAGACTACACATACCATTGGTGTGGGGTAGTTGTTATTCATAAAGTGGTACACATGAGAAAATAGTGTTATAGGCACTATTAAAAAATGGAAGGGAGTTATTAGAAATAATATTTCTCCTTAGGAAGACCATAGCTAGAAATAAATGAATGGATAGTATAACATGAGGTAAGCGGCAGTGGTAGAAACTACTAGAGGAAGGCATAATGGCAAGCTACTTTGGCACATAGATGCACGCATAAGGAGATCTGTAGCCAAAAGGTAAGAATGTATGCTGGAAGTTTATAGTTTTGGCACATAGGTGTATCACAAGGAAATTTGGAAAATGGTCAATTAATGAGAGGTTCGGTGGTCGGTAAAGGAGCAATAAATGTAATAACTTTTAACAACTCTATATAAAGATGTGATGTGGATTTATTTTTACCTTTGCGATCACAAGTATTCAAGTGAGATAGTTGCACCCAAACCAAGTGAAACATGTTGAGGTTTGGAAAGTTACAAAACCAAGCATGGAGAGCATATTTGTGTTTAGAAGTGGCTTGCATCCCCATTCGATAAGGGTTTGAGAAAAGCAGAAGGATTAAGAAAGAGGTAGGGCACATGATTTTGAGATATGGCACATGGTTTTGAGCTAGGGCATGAGAGCTTACTCGATAGAGGAAAAAGGTAATATTTTTACCATGGCACCAAGGAAAGCACCTGGAGAAGGAACGAAGGGAAAGAAAAAGGTGGAAATCGAGGTCCAAGATGCTCTTGAGAGAATTTTTTTAGAAATGCAATATCCAGAAGGTGTGATCATCAAAAGGGATTGGGATTACCATATCCACAGATTAAAATTAAGTGACTACAACCACCGCACTACCAAAAATAAGGGAGAGTTGGATGCATTGTTGAATAAGAAGACAAACAAGCACATGGTGGATGACATGTCAGTAAATGACGATGCTGGGGAGAAATTTTTGAAGAAGGTATGGGTTTATCAGCTGTATAAACTCCCATATTTTGGAAAACCATAAAGTTTATACGAATGGCTTATGAATACAGTCTCTGATGACTTCTTCTAGTTTGTCAGACGATGGGGAAATATCACCATGCCTTTAATTACTATGCTGACAGGAATGAAGGGCATAGGAGCAGAAATTAGTGGTGATCTAACTGTTAACAGAGTTGTTATAGACACAAGCAAGGAGTTGGGATATGCCAAGGGTCTGGTGGAAGGGACATCTACAAATTAAGGAAGTACCCGGTGGTGCAGGTAGTCGTGCATCTTCTCACTAAGATGAACATTTAGTAGAGATGGTAACAAGTAAACACCATGTGGCTACATATTGCAAAGAAAATGTCACATAGAGAAATGTACAACTTAGCTAGCTACATAGTAGAAATAATTATTGAAGAAGTGCACATAGGTGAAAATAGAATTTTTGGCGTTATCTTGTTATCTCTTGTGTTCATAGAAATTGGAGTGCCCGATGCACCAAATAATATTTTTGGGAAAACCCCATGCAAAATAAGTCCCTTGTGGTGAGTTTTGATAAGTATTTGTGTGAAGGAACAATGAGTGGCCCATTCAAACAAAGGGAAGATATATGGTATGATCGACTACACATAACCTTTGAGGAGGAATGGTGCATTACAAAGGTGTTACCCTCAGAAGGAAATGTAGTTCACGGTGTATTCCAAAGGTGTTACCTTGAGAAGTGGGCAAGGCAATGCAGTTCATGGTGTATCAACATTTTTACATCACATGATTCCTAATGAAGGATGGGACATGGATTCCTTGGTGAAAACTTCCATACACCTTCATAACACATTATTTCTAGGAAAAATTACATAGGTTTATTGATGCTTGCCAGTTGAGCTACAATGCGGACAAGGTAGACTATGATTACCATAATCTAAGGAAAACATATGTTTATCCAGGTCAATCTACCTATATTGAGAGGCTTATTTATGATTTTATAAGCATGAAGCTGATATATTTGGCTATTGGGGAAAGTGGAGCCATGATTATCTATCTTCATCTCAAGACTAGGATGGAAAAGGGAAAGTATGTGGAGAATGAGTTTATGCTCTCAGGGCCGACTAAGGGCAAACTCATAGTTGAAAATGTGGCAGCTCCAAATCTTTCCTCAACCTTAGAAGGAGATGAGGAAGAGGAAATCAATAGGGATAGTGGAGGCTTGGACCATATTTGCTAGAGGAATCCCATAGATAGAGTGGAGAGTGAGCACACATATACTTCCCCAAATACGTAAGGAGTAGAGGAAGACTTGGGCATGGGTATAGTCCATGAGGAACACCAGTTTAAAAAGGTGTTCAAAAGAACCAAAACCCAAGGGGTAGGAACATCTCAACCTTTATGGAGGTCACCTCGACTCTCCCCTCAAAAACAAGCACCTGAGGGAAAGAGAAGAAGAAAGGTGAAGCTAAATGAGGAGGAGGATTTTGAAGAGAATGCGTCAAGAACCCTAGTCCATCCTAAATATGTGGAGGAACCGCAAGATGAAGAAATGAGAGATGAAGAGGAAGGAGTGAAAGATGAAGAAGAAATTGTGCAATAACAACCCAGTGCTCCCATTGTAACTCAAGTAAGAGAAGGTTCGACTTCAAACCTTGGTGCCCAGGTTCCTAAGGAGCCACGAACAAAAAGAGAAAGAACAAGTGAATATTATGTTGTCCCTAGTATCGTCTATACTGAGGACATAAGAAAAATAGTCTGAGCCCAGTTCAAGAACACGGTGGGCCTTAAGGAGTTACATGGGTGGGAAATGATGGATCCAGATATGGCCACTACATGCAAAAGGAAGAAATTATCCTGGTCCATGCATACTCATATGGATGAATACAATTTTGATGTGTGCGAGGAGTCTTATGTCTCACAAAGAGTGAAGAAGGAACCCCAGAGTAGGCACATGATGATAAAACCTACTCTAATGTTTGATGAGAAGTTCTTCAATGCAATGTTCAAGGTATCTATTGAGATGGTGTGGAGGAACATTGAAAAGGATGTCAGCATTTGAGTGCTCCTTAAAGATAAAAATGCTAAAACTACAAAGTTAACACATTTAAAGGAAGAGAAGGAACAAGAATTGGAAAATAATGAGCCCTTCATTAGCATGGTAGAGGAAATTTGTGATCACATCCTTAAAACAAGGCCTCATCTAGAATCTCAAGTTCAAGAATAGTTTCCTTTTGCTATGCATTATGTGTGCACTTTGGTCGATTTGGTGTTAGATGACGGAACAATTCAGATTCTCAAACCAAAAGATTTTGAATAGGAGGAAAACAGAGCAAGGGCCTTTATGGTTAGGAAATTTTAAACTTACGAGGAATTGATCCAAAGTTTGATGGATGAGCTAAAGAAAGTCAGTCAAGATCTCAATTTATGTACGACACAAGAAGAAGTAGTAAGGACCAGAAATCTAGTTGAAGATAAAGAGGTTTTGGAAATGATGAAAGATGAGACACTAGGGCATGCAGAAATATTGGAGCTAGTGAAAAAAAAGTGTGTGGCTATTGCAGCATTGGTAACATCTCCTCTAATCTAGTCATACAAAGTGGGCACTCTATCTTTGAGATATAAAGTGTCCCTTTCCTATAAAACCAATCAAACAAATAAATCATTAGTCATTCATCATCAACTCAAAAATTCCATATCCTATCCCTAGTCCAAGTCGACACAGCTTGGTTCGAATTCTCCAAGATTAAGTCGATGCCTTAACTGGTATAGTCAACAAAAACAATACCTATTCATCATCAAAAAACCTAGGTACTAACCATAAAAATCTAAAGAAATGAAAAAAATAAATTAAAAACAACGAAAAAAACTTTAAAAACAAGCTAGGGTTTAGGCACTTACCATCCTACGAGTCTTCTAGTGCTTCCTCATTACTCCTCCGGCCTCCATCTCACTAAAATTCCCACCTCTCCTTTTCACTCAAATATCATGATCATCAACTCACACAGTGAAAATGAGATTTGTCATCCAAACCATGGGCTTATATAGCCCACCAACCCCAGTCATTGATAACCTTTTTGGGTTTTCGCTGCTTTAGATCTAGTTTCCATCAACCCTTCTTGGTTTTCATCAACTCGACCCTATTTTTTTATCAATGTTACTTCTTGTCTCCTTTCGATCAATCCTTTCTCTCAAATTATCTTTTCTTCCATTGTTTCCTTTTGTGTTTTTTATACCACACCTTTATTTCTCCTACTGGGATTTGTTATCTCTCTCATCTTGCATCCAATATCTGGCCTTTGTGGTCATCTTCATGTTCCCTATTGGGGTACCATTATTTTAATTTTTATCATTTTCCCACCCGGACACATATTTTTTATTCCTCCTATATGAAGGATATCACATTCACTTTTTCTCCCCTCTCTAATTATTCATGTGAACCTTGTCTCGACTATTTTGGCATTTTTTTACGCATATTTGATGTCTTCCTTTAACCCATTTT
Organism: Taxus chinensis; assembly: GCA_019776745.2. Classification (NCBI taxonomy): domain Eukaryota; kingdom Viridiplantae; phylum Streptophyta; class Pinopsida; order Cupressales; family Taxaceae; genus Taxus; species Taxus chinensis. Next base: position 228,228,296 of record CM034147.1, on the reverse strand, counting down.
TCCCACGGATTGCACATACATTTGAGTAGATTCCCCATGGATTCCCTCCATTTTGGATTTTTTTTCTGACTCACATGCCCATAGGAAATTTCCTTCATCTGCACTGAGGCTATATGTTTTTCTCTACTAAAGTGATTCCTACATTATTGCCATATTTTTGTTTTCTTTTTATTTATTTTTATCCTCATCTAGGATATCTTATCTCATCATCTTCTTATCCTTTCCACCCTTTATTTCATCATCTATCTCTTTCCAACTCATGATTGGTACCACTTCATGTCGTCAATCCCTAGCTTGAGGGGGCACACCTAATCAATCATCTTTCCATCCTTCTCATTTTTGTCTAATGGATTGTCCAACACAAATCACTCAAAAAAAGGAGAAAATGTATACACAAATTTTTGGTATCATTACCCTTCTCCTTGCATTTTCTCTCCATCATCTATTTCTACATACATACATCACTTCCCATTTGTATTCCCTTATTCCCTCCTAATTTTAATTTATCTTAATCATCATTATTTCCCACCTTAACCATCCATTAATCATCCCTAATCATATTTAATTAATCCTAAACCTTAATTTAATTTGTTTTCTCCTCTTAAATCCTCCATTTTATCTTCTTTAAGTATGGATTTAATAAATTCACCTCACATTTTAATTTATTTATTTTTTTCCTCCCCCCACCTACATATTTATCCATCCTAAGTAACCTTACCTCGTCATTATCACTAAAAACCCTAATCCCACCTCATATAGGATCATTGCTTTGATCTCGTCACCTCTCCACCACCCAAATGGATGGATGTACATGATCAGAGATGACCCATCTAGGTCAACGTAGACCCTATAAATCCGTCCGTACCCCTCCTTTTCTCAGGATGTAAATTTTCATACTTCATTTTTTCATTTGATATTTCCTTCATTAGTTGATCTCTCTTATAGTTTTTCATCATCATCTTAGAGATCTCGTGCTTTAATTTGGGATATTTGGAGAATTTTTTCTCTCTTACATGCTTGGATCTATCATTAACATTTATCGTCATACCTTTTATTAGATATTGTGCAGATTCAGTTATTATCTATTGTTGAGAAGACATAATGTTTCTCTAAAGAGTAGACACGCAAAGGATGCACCCTCGGGAACAAGCCACCTTTGGAGGTGTGTAAAGATAGGGAAGGTAAAGTGCGCCAAAAAAAATTCTCAGGACTTAGCTATTTTTATGGATAAATGCTATTTTTTTAGATAGTGTGTGGAGCACAGAGAGATGAAGACTTGCACGACACACAATGGTATTTTGGGAACAAGCAGTTAATAAGCACCATGCATAATTTAAGCTAATAATAGGATTTATTCTTGAATTTAACTATAGGAAATCTATTATTTTAACACTTGCATGTTGTGTGTGCCATTGTAAAGGTGCATGACCATTATAAACATGTGACCTATTTTAAGAAGTGTATGGGTGGTGAAGGGAAAGTCCCCACCTTTATAAATATGTACTGAACTTGTGTACTAAGGAAGAGACTAAATTATTGTAGAGTGATGTTTTTGATCTTAATGCGTGCATGAATCATGGAGATAATTTATAGTGTACGAAGATTCTGTGTTTTACAGTGTTTAATCTAATGGAGAATATTGGTTGAATAATGGTGCTAGACATAATTGAATCTGGTTATTGTATGGTTAGCCTTATTATAGTTATTGTTTAGTTCATGATTATCTAATATCTATATTTGGTTTATGCACTGAGAAATGTTTATGTTTGGTTATGGATCTGAATATGTATTATCATCATCACACTAACATCCTACATAAGCAACTATAAAGAGGGGCCTGGTACCTTTGCGTGCTTTAGGTGAGTGCTCAACTCGGGATGAGTGATGTGCCAATGCACCTGGGTTTTTCATAGTAGATACTAAGTTGCATCATACAAGATCCTTGTCTCTGCCTTCACAACTCTTAAATTTCCAACAATAAATCTTCATTCTTTCCCATTTTTTCTATCCAACCCTAGATCAGCACCATCCATTGTGAACCCTACCTATCCACCCTCAACCCAGATCCTATTTTGTTATATTCTTTTTCATTCAGATCCTTTTTCATTCCCTCTCTGATCTTACCATCACTCAATACATCATATCTTGTCATTTTCCATCCTATCATTAGCACATATATTCTACCAAACCCTAGTCACCCATCAACTCAGCCTAGTTATCATCGATCAAATCATTATTTATTGCATATAGGTTTGGATTTCACATTTTTGCATCCTTTCTATTAAATCCTATTCCATATTTATTGGAGATTCCATTTTTTCATCTAGATCATCACTAACTCAAGATCTTCCTCAAAAATCTATAGATATGAATTTTCTGTCATTGTTTTACATTATTAGGTCCAGTCTCGATCGACTGAGTCCTGCATTCTTGGGTCACTATCAAACCATACAAGTTTGGTCGAATTTAATTAGATTATATCTATATTTTATCACTTTTATTGCATTTCAATTTTTGTTTTAGCTCAGATATTGCTACATCCAATTTATTAATATCTTATCTTATCTTTATCAAAAATCTATAATAACATCCATCCTAGGAATTTTTCACTTGTCAAGACTTACATCATTAGGAAACCCACCCATTTATCTACTAATCCATTTTCATATTGAGTTCTTTCAATTTTCATGTCATCTAGTTCGCTACAAGGAGGAGGATCTCTCATTTGCTCTCGTATCCATCGTCATCCCATCTAGAGGTACCTTAAACCATCACATACTTGGATTCTCTTATCTTCTTGTTGGACTTTCACTAATCTGAAACAAGTAGTAAGGAAAATTGTTCAACGTCACGATCTTATGGTTTCCATCTAGAAGATGAGGTTCCACAAAGGCCTTAAAGTCATAGAATTTCTTGATAATGTACATAATGAATGTGATGGAATCCTCTTGGCATGTTCTATAAGTGTCTATTGTATGTTGTAAAAAGAATTTTTCCATTTTACACAATGTAGTTGATAATCACCTGAAAGTCACATCTATATCCTCATGCGTGTGACCCATTGGAAGGAAGCTCACGTACACTGTGTTAAAAATCCTTAGTGTTGTCAGCATGGAGGTAAACGCAAACAATGTGCCATCTTTTTTTCACTTGTAGGATTATCTAGTTGCAAGTAGATAAATTTTGGTTATTTTCTAAATGAACTTGAACATCTGTTTACAATATCAGTTATATGATCCTTCTCATTTTTCCTCCAGTATTCCCTTTACTTGTCATACACATCAATTTAAAACAATGCATCCTATAATGGGTTTTTTGACGTCCCTCTACTATATAAAAAATCACCATAATAATTTGTAAGTGGTTATTATATCCACCTGATACATGTAGTGCCCACTTCCCTTTGACACTTTTGATATTGATCATGATACTGTTGACTATATTATGGACATTATTATAGTTTTGATTTAGTATGGTGTTAGATGTCAGACTATGGATTATGTATGAATTTGATTTATATATGATGCATAATGACTATTAGAGACACTTTATATATTGATGATGGTATATTGTTCGACATGGTTATATTTATGGATGTTGTTCGGACATGTGATATTTGGATATTCTGAGTAGACCTAGAAAATGGAATTTATTTGATGATGATATAGTTGTTGATAAAGTTACAAATGATATTGTTGTTTTCCTTGATGTTGTTGTGATTCATATATATAGATGATTTTGGAATTATATTTATATGTATTTTAGATGTTCTAATGTGGCCACAAGGTCAAATGAGGTATTGAGTTTTTTAGGTTAAAATATCACAACAAACAGTGGGGGATTGCAAACCAACAACATTGCAATTGCAGATGAATTCAACAAGGTCACCATCGAAACGTTTTTCATTCATGTGTGTGTGTGTGTGTGTGTTTTATTGTCGTTAGGGATACCCATGGGGGGTATCACCTTTAAATTTGACCAAGGCTTATGTGTATTTATTTATTTGTTTCCTTTGTCTAGTATGTATGTGTTTTATAAGTGATGTGCTTTCCCTTTTCATTATTGAATTAAATTGTGGTAAATAATGTGAGTAATCATATTGTTAAAAGTAATTAATCAAATTAGGTAATAAGAAAGTAATTATTAGAGTTGTTGGCCTAAAATTAAAGTGTTGTAAGAAATATGTAAGTGATGTGTAAGAGATGTGTAAGTAAATTTTGGAGTATGAAACACTCCACCTTCTTTTGAAATCCGAATTTGTCCTTGGAGGTTGATTTTGGAGGCTTGTGGGACAAGTTAAACTTGTCTCATACCTCTTAAATTTTCATACCAACCTTACCTATGGTTGGAGAGTTTAAATCTAGCCTTCATTATGTATTTTTGTTAGTCAAGTTGTAAGTTGTAATTGGACTTTCTTACATGGTTTTAATTTCAGTCCTTTGGGGTGTGGGCTTGATTTGAGTGTGTAAGTAAAACTGTCATTTATTCACCTACTTATTTATTGTGCCTTTGGAGATTGAAGTTGACTTATGAGTTGGAGTTGAGGATGTGTGATGTGGCATCCCACTTAGATCCACCTCATCCTCTTCTCTTCCCTCTTTATATATTCAAATTCCTTAGCTTGTTTTGGGGTTCCTGGGACTAGCATTGTTTCATTTTTTGTGACTTCTTTTAGTTTTAATAGTTCTTGCCTTTTGAGGAGATGGGAGATGGTTGCATACTTGTTGATTGTTGATCTCTTGGATTGTTTTGCATTGGAGAGTTTGTTGTTTTTAACTTGGAATAAAATCCATCATGGAGACGAAAGAGTTTAGCTCTTGGAAATGCTTTCCTTTCATTTTTATGCATATGTGAATGGTTGAATGTTTGGATGTACTTTTTTATTTTATTGTTAGTTGGGTAGATGGCCTAGGAATGGTGTAGGAGAAGACTATGGGGTATTTTGTGGGAGGCATAAGTGTTTTGGGGAGGTATAAGTGTGGAGGGAGTTGGGATTTGGGTTCCACCTTACAAAGAAATAGTTTGCATTTCTTTACTCGTTATGAGGTGCCATAAGAGGTTAGGGGAATAAGGAAATGGGAGGAATAAGAGGTAATTTGGGGAGGCATAAGGGCATGTAAGGGATTTGAAATGATATATATTTTTGTGGTTTGTTCTCAGGTGGTGATACCCATTTCCCCTTTGGGAGGCATAAGCAGCATCCCCCATAGTTTCTTACTTCTCTGGCTTACTTGATGAAGCCTGATTATTGTTTTTTTTTTATGTTGTGGTTGCTGAAACTGATGTTCTATTTTGGACTATGTTTTTAAATATGAAATTTTCATGTGTGTTGTGGAAGCCTATTGTTGCCATGAGTTAAAACACATTTCTTATTGCATTGTGGTTGGCGATTGGGGGTCAATGAAGAGCGTGGCTTATCCTTGTCATTGGATGTCTTGGTTGGGTGGAGAGTGTTTCCTTTCCCCCTATTCTGATTATAATCAAATTGAAATAAAGAAAATGGAGGATATTCATGTTGTTGTTCTAGAGCAGAGAAAAAAAAAAGACAAGTTTGACAGTCCCTTGTGAAACTTCTTTTGTAACCCTTCCCACCTTGAAGTGGATGATATTGTATATTATTGTGTTGGAAAGAATACTCGGTTTTAGCTATTGAAGTTGTAATTGATCATGGAAGAATATATCTAGTATTCAATTCTGTGAAAAGAAAAGAAAGATATGCATTTGGTATGTTGTATTCTGAAAATAAATGGGAAAGAAGTTGTACGATATTCCTTTGAAATAATAGAAGTGTTTTGCCTTATTCATATGATATTATTTCCATTGGAAATATTTGTTGAATATACAATATGAAATATATGTTTATAAAAGTGAAAAGGAAGCACATATAAAGAAATATTACACTGCTCTATCTCATTTGAAATGTTTAATTTAAAAGAAGGGAATAATAGAAGTTACATTATTGTATCTATCTTTTGATTGAAGGAAAGAAAACTATTTAAAACTAGCATGGAATAAATTCAATGTTTTCATCGCATGGCAAAAGAGATAGTTTAATCTCTGTTCTTGAAATGAACAAAACTTCATTTCTGCTTCACCGTATACTTTACAAATTCCTTTTTATCAAATGTCCAAAACAACCCTGCAAATCTATAAGAGAAAAATGAAATATTAAATTGGACTTAATGAGATCAAAATGATCCCCAAACTAAACTAAAACACTCAAGAAATTTTTAAAGAACCCTTCAAATCAAGTAAAGGTGAAATTGCAGGTTTTCTACGATGTAAACATTGGTAATTTTTGAAAGAAAACCAATCAAGCAAATTTTAACCTTGCAATCTATCCTAAAATTTTCCAAGTAAAATCCATCATGCCTATTTGGCAAGATGAAAAAGAATTAATGACAAATTTGAACAAAATTGATAAGTTAAAAATACCAGTTCACTTCTAAGTGAAAAAAATATATTTTCTCAAAATTAACCCTTTAAACTTTATAAAAACCAAATCCTTAAGGTTTATGTACAAAGAGGACATCTAGAGCATTTCAGAAAGTCCTCATTTTTTGAAAAAGTGAGTTCCCTATCGAAAGTTATGGCCTTCTGAAGTTTTTACTTCATTTGGCTTAAAAAATAATCTATCAAATTTAATTGAATAAAATATTATTGGGTAGACCCACAAGCTAAAAGTTTCTTTCTTTTCTTTTTCCCCAAAAAGTGCAAAGTTATGAAGTTTTTCGCTACTCCGCTAATCCGCAAGCCTTCATTTTGTCTAAAAATGATCTAAATCCAAAATGTTAATTCAGAATTTTTTCCTCTGCAGCCCCACTGCCCGTAGTGAATCATTGATTGGCACGTGGCTTCATTGGGTGTCAGCAGAGGCTCAAATCAATTTTAATAAGTGCTTTCAAAAATAAATTTGGAAAAAAAATTAAGTTCCTTCCGCAGCCCTGCCAGCCCACATCTAATCAGGTGTTGCCACGTGGCTTCACGAGTCATCGACGGAGGAGCAAACTCTTTTAAGCCTTCATACTTCAGAAAACTTTTGGGAAAAATTTCCTAATTATCCCCACCAACCCCCAGCCAACAGTTGGCTGTCACGTGGCATCTTCTCCCGTTGACAAAGGCGTGTGTTCCTTTCGACCTTTTTGCCTTTCCTTTTGAAACGTCAAATTTTCCAAATGTTCCCCACTAACCCACGTGGCATGTTGGGCAACATGTTGATCAAAACTAAGGAGCTGCCACATGGCCGCCCTGGGCATCAGCAAAGGTGCGGGTGTAAAATTTACTTTTTCCACCAAAAGGGAAAAAGTGATAAATGCCTTCCCCGCTCCGTCGGCTCGTGTCTGGGAAATTTTTTCTTTCCCGATCCACCGGTCCAGTTTTCTCATCCGAGCAAAATTTTCTCTCCGAAGTCCATAGGTTCGAGTTGGGGAAAATTTTCCTCCCCAGGCCTACAGGCCCGCTCTTGGTAAAATTTTTTACCCCAAGTTCCATCGACCCATAACTTGAGAAATATGAGGAGTTAGGAGGAATTTTTTATATCTCTGGAAAGGTGAGGAAATTTCCCTATCTAATGGGAATTCTGGGAAATTTTTGAGAGTGTTGATTATGAGAAAAATAAGGTTGAATATTTTAAGTGAGTTCTAGGAGTGAGCAAGTGAGAATTTACCCTGTTAATTTAAATGTGTATTCCCCCACTTACAATTAGACCTTGTAAATTGTTGAAACCTTGTAGAATTAAATATCTAGGGTATTTAATTGTTTTGACACTTCTTACCCTCTGAGTTTAAATTAAGGATTGTTTGGCTTATTGTTAATCTAATTTTAAATGGTTACATTATCACCTAAGGGAAATTTAACTGTGCTTCGGATAAATTTCTCTCTCTTAGTGTTTTGTAAGGTGATTTGTTAATTTTTGTAATGGACTCTGATTTTTTTTGTTGTGAACACTTAAAAAAAATAAAAAAAAAAACATTATATAATTTTTCTAACTAAACCTAGGTTGTTCATGGGTTCTCAAGTGGAAGATTTTAGCGGGTGTTACACTTGGTATCAAAGTCATGGGTTCAAAAGCTTGGACCATTGGGAACACTGGAAAACTTGAGACATGAACTATAAACCTAGCACACTTTTAAATCTAGAAAACAACCTTGTTTGAAAATTGAAAAAGAAATACGTATGAAGAAATATTACATTACTCTGTTCATTTGAACTGCCAGAATTAAAATAATAATAAAATAATAAGTTGTTTGAATTGTTGTACTTGCTTAGTGGCATTTTTTCTAAACCTGGGTAACTAAGAATGTCAAAAATAAATTGATTTTTGTGAACTTCTAGTGTAGTGGAAACTTGGTTCTCCCCTTTGAAAATGTGTTGTTTTACAAGTCCTAAATCTTGATTTAATTGTATGATGTGTTAAGCCCTTTTAAGACCCTTCCTTATTGGAGTTGTTGGAATGATAAATTGTATGGTGTGATTCTTGTGGTTGGACAATAGTGATTGTGATCTGGGGTCAGGAAGAGTTAATTAGAAGTTGTTTAGAGCTTCCTTCCTTCAGTGGTTAGGAAAGATGGTCTGGTTGTCAGTTTTTCATTTTGTTACCCATATGGGAGAGTGGACATTAAGTCTGGGTGTTGTTTATGACCCAATCCTACGTATGTGTCCTTGGAACTGACCTTGAGGTAGAGTACCCCTATTGGCGGCCATGAAGGGCTGCGGAGTGAATGTGGTGTTAACTTTTGTGCTTTACATTCGTAATCTTGTGTTATTTTATCAAGGACCAACATCTTATTTTATGATTGATTTGAGAAGCTCTGAGGATCTTTTAGTTATTTATATTTTTACGAGAATTTTCAGACTTTGCAATGTGGTTACTTAGCTAATTTCCTTGATTTATTATATTTCTTGGATTTTATTTTGATTGGTGACTCAAAGCTCATTATGTTGTTGTCTACTTAGCTAAACGTTACATGATTCCTTCTTGCATGATGATGAGTTGGTTCTACGATGTTTGTATTGTGACATTTTTTCGTATGGGGGTACACCCTAGGTGTCTTGAATTTCCTCTTAGGTGCTTAAAGTTATGCCTTGGTTTTGGATGCATAGAACCTTGAGTGTGTCTAGGATCTTAGAGTGACATTTTCATTGCTTGACCTTGCTAGATAGAGAGTTCGTTGTGTTGTGCATTCTAGTTGGCAGTCTGTTAGTGGTGGTGGTGATTCTCTTACAATCCAGTAAGAGCTTGAACCTCGTCAGAGTAGAGGTGTTTAATTGTGGGCTGATGAATTATGTTAGGATCAGATTGCTTTTGGCTGGCTATGGATATTAGTGGAAAGATGGTTGTTTGGTAGGAATTTTCATCAATGGCATGCTAAGTTTTATCATGATTTCCGTGTTTCATTATAAAAAGTATTGACTTGTGGATTGTATGCATCTTGGTAATTATGATTAGATTTAAGCCCATTCCGGAAGTGTGTTTAGTTAAGTGTGTTTGTTTTGCTCATGTTGACCTATCAATCTTGGGGTTACGTGGAGACAATTATGGATGATTTGACTCTTTTGGACCATGCCACTAGTGATGTTAGTATAATCAGACCTTGATAATTTAATCTTGGTGGTATTTTATAGTGTGATTCTTCTTGCAAAACAATAACTCTTGGTCGTAAAGCCATGTTGAATAGATAGTTAATTGTCTTCTTACATTTGATGCTTTCGTGGTGTTCTTATAATTGAAATATTTCCTTTTCATTTCGATTTCTTGGTTGGTGGTATCCTGTGGTAATATGGGTGTAGATTTGAAAACTTTCCTTGTCTTATCATGTGAGTAAAATGTTTGTGCCAAAACAACATACATTATTAAGCCCTAGTAGATCAGTAAAATTAATTATGATTCTTTAATAGGCCTTCCTTGTTACTGTTATCCAAAATTCACCCTCAAGGTAATTTTGATAACATGCATCAAATTATTTAGTCCCGAGCAAGTAGATTGATTCGAGGCCCAAAATCATGTTTTTCGGGGTCCCCTCGGCCTTTTTCTAACTCTCCCATCCAAGAAGAAATCCCAACGAGTTAGAAAAAATGGAAAAAAATGCAAAAAATAAGGTTGCAGGACTGTTTTAAACCATTTTGGATCTGAAGGGTTTAGGTCATATTGAGGTTCATTGTACCGAGCTTGGGGCCGGAAAAAACAAAGAAAATCAGCTAAGTCAGACATTTTTGTCCCAGGCGGTCCGCGGGACAGTTGGGACATCGGGACGCGAGGGACATGAAAATCCGAATCGGCTGAAAACAAAGAAAAATCATCTAAGTCTTTTGTTTCACGTGGTTTGGGACAGCCGGGACAAAAGTACATGAGGTACGCATGGGACGTAAATTGGCCGGTTTGCCGAAAGACAGTCCATTTCAGGCAGTTCGAAGATATTCATCCGGGACAGCCGGGACAAAAGTACGCGAGGTACCCATGGGACGTGAATCGGCCAATTTTTTGAAAGATAGTCCATTTCGGGAAGTTCAGAGATATTCATCCGGGACAACCGGGACAAAAGTACGCGAGGGACGCGTAAGACGTGAAAAGGTGAAAAAGCCGCAAGCAGGGATGAGGAAGCTCAAATCAGCCGATGCGGGAGAATGTGTCCCAGGAAGTGGCATGGAAAACAGAAGGACTTAGAAAATTTTCCAAGTTTCAGTCAAAGTTTTCAAAGGTAAAATTTTTTACCCGTGGGCCCGCCAACAAATCAAATCTCACCACGTGTCTTCACCATTGACCCAGCGGAGTGAGGCAAAAAAATTAGAATTTTTGGCAAAATGTTTTTCCGAAAGTCCATAGGGCGATTTTTAGCCCACTGCCCCCACCACCGAATGGAATCTCGCCACATGTCATCCAAGTGGTGGAGCGCGGGGAAAATTTGAAAATTTTTCCAAAGACCAAACGGGTAAAAATTTCAAACTTTTTGCCTGCCGATCCGATTTTGGCCTGTTTTTGCCCTAAATTTTCAGATCGCCATATCTTTCGATCCAGAGCTCAGATTTTTGCGTTCTTTATATCAATGGAAAGCTGGTGAAATCTACAAGATTATGGGGTAATTTTTTCATTTTGATGGATTTTGGAGAGATAAAATTGAAAAACACCTCTGGCACGTGGTAATGGCCAGAAATGACATTTCAACAACCAGTTTTAATGCAAAATGGGTCGTATTCTCCTTCAGTATGGCCAAAAATGTCAGGTAATGGGTCTATAAGGATGCCCATGTTGTTTTAATGCCTCTTCATTCAATGAGGAATGGCTCCCATGTTTTTACACATTTTCTCTCTCCTAGGCTCGACCCATGCATTGTAAAAGCCAGATTTGGCTCATTTTTTGGGGGGGAACATTTCTTTGGATAACAAGCTTCTTATTTCACCTTCAACAAGTGATTTTTGCAAGTATCAGACCTCTTGATGGTTGTAACATGTTTTCTACCTTTTGATGTTGTAATACAAATATTTTGACAGTGGAAATGACAATACAGGCTCTGTGATCAGTTTTCAGTCCTTTGGTTGTCTTGTTTTCTTCATTTCAAATTTTCAATTACATCATATTAGTTTGTGCATGATGTTTATGTTACATTCCATGATCTGTGTCTATCTGCAGAACTAGAAGTGTTCACCACTCCTCCTTTGGTGTATCACCTATTAGTTTAGTTTCAATTTTTGCACTTTCTATCTCTGTCTCCTTGGAGTTTAGAGTAGGATTAGGATTCAAACCTCTGCAATTGTGTAAATAACAGATATGATCAGAGGAGTTTGAGGAACCAGCCTCTAATCTGGAGATTCCTCTCTCATTTTACAAGTCCCACACTTGGAGAGAGGTTTCAATGTTGTGCAATCACACTGGATGCTTAGAATGATCAAACTAGAAATCTGATCAACATCCAGGGGGTGCTGCTGATTTGCACTAATAGTTTTGGCACACCCAGTGGGACCTTAGAGGTCTTCCACTTTATATTTGATAGGTTGGTGTGTTCCTGTTAAAGATTCAGCCTTTTGGAGGCACTTTCAAAAGCACATCTGGCGACTCCATCTAGTAAATAACTCATTCTCTGAGTTGTAGACCTGTTTTCCATCCATTTCCATCCATTCTTCTTTCCATCATTTTCATTCTTTTCCATTCCATGAAGTTGTGCAATCATGACTTCATTTCCATCATGGAATTCACATTTACAACAACAGTTTATCACACCTCCAACATGTTTTACAAATCCTCCAAATCAGCATTTTGATCAAATTCAAAATCAGCATGTCTACCCATATGAGCAGCAGTGCCAAAGTCAGTTTGGTTGTGAAGCACATCAAGAACAAGGGTATGCATGTAATGAAGACAATCAAATGGAAGATGCAGATTTTGTGGAAAAAATCCAAAAGATGGAGGCAAAGATGGTGCAATCAAGAGCAACAGTTCAAATGAGAGCTTTCAGAATTGGTTGCAGGACTCCTTGTCCATGGGGAGGCCCTTTTCCAAGACACTTCAGCCCTCAGGAGAAGCTGGACTTCATGATGAAGATGTTGCCCCAACTTGCACAATGGACAACAAAAATAGAGGCCTATACACTTGGTGTTGAACAACCTTGTCAATGGGTAAGTTCTACACCATAATCTGGTTTTTCTCTTCCCATTACTCAAGTAGCATCATCTCATTTGGAATTTCAAATTCTAAATCCAGTCAATGCTGCCCCAGGAGTTAATTCCATTTCTCCATTCCCTAGTCTTCCACCACATCTCAATTCTTCTTTCCCCTTTCCTTCCAAACAGTCATCCCCTCCACAAGAGCTAACAGAAATACCCCCTCCTCCAAAGAAACAAGATTTTCTACCTCCTCCACCACAAAAAAAAATTTCCGAGCCATTTGAGTTACAATCCAGTTCTCCTCTTGCATTCCCAAATCCATGTTGGGAGGATAAAAATCAGAATTCTAGTCAAGGAAAACAATAGCAAAAAGAAAAGCCAAACAAGGATGAATAAATTCAAATTCTGAAGAGTTGGGCTCTTAAATTTGGGATGACAAAGATACCCTTGATGGTTAAGCCTTCAGAAGAGGTTGGAGTTGGAAAACAAGTGGTGGTTAGGACTGAATTTGCTGCAGCAGGAGAAGAGCAAAAAGAAGAAGCAGATCAGCAGTCAGTTTTCTCAGAAAGTAGTGTCCATGTTGGCACTCTATTTGAAGGGAATGCTGATTCAATTCAAGTTGCACAATCAGCCATGGAGGAAGAAAGCTCTGAAGAAGATCCTACAGTCCCAACTTGTCCTCTAGAGCAGCAGATCGAAGAGTTTGACTTAACAAACTTCATGCTAGAGGAAGAGTTCTATCAAGAACAAGATTGTCTTCAAGTAGTAGAAGAGGGAGAAGCTGCTCCAAATCTAAAAGAAGATGAGCACATTCTAGTTGTGGAGGAGAAAATTACAGATACAAGGGCTTTGAGTGCAAAGCAGGCTATAGGAGAACCTTCAGTTCTTCTTTCTACTTCATCTCTCTCAAGTTCTAGTGCTGAAGAAGAGTTTGATCTCTCAAACTCAATTTTGGAGGATGAAAGAAACCATGATGATCAAGTTACAGATCAAGAGGACACCATGGAGGAAGTTGAGCATTTGTAGTAGGACAACCATGAGGTAGTGTATCTGTCAGATTTGGAGGACTATTTTGATGAAGAAGAACCGGTTGAGTTTCCACCATTCTCTCTTTCATCTTCCACGTCCCAAATACTTGAGCCTGCTGTCATGAAGGAGAGCATTCATTTGCAGTAGCCTGCATCTTATAGCAGTTCTTTGGAACCAAGATTGGAAGATTTTAATCTTTCATGTTCTTCATTGGAGGAAGAGAAAGGGCGGAAAGGTTCTACCATCGCTTCCACACCATCCATTCAAGAGGGTCTACAAGAGAACTCCATTCTTGGAGTTGAAAATTAGAGAAATGGGCATACTCAAAGGACCATACCTTGCCCAATCAGGTATTTGGCTTTATTGGAGCCAAAGGAGAAGTCACAACCAGTCATGCTTGCTTCTAAGCATGAGGATGAGCTACAAGGAACCAAGGATCAGCTGTCATACCTCTCCAATCCAAATGTAGAACAACTAAAAGAGGTATTGAATTTGCCTTCAGCTGATACCTTGATGATTTGGGTGGAAGACCAGCTTCTTGTTGATTTTCCATTCATCCAATCAGCCATGTTCAATGCCAAATTATTTTCATGGTTTCCAATTTTGAAGAAAGGAAGCTATTTTGCACAACCAGTTGCAGGGTTGGTTTAGCCCACTTTTACTTCCAGTTAAAGTAGGATAGGTAGTTTTGCTTTTAGTAAAAGAAGTGCTTGTGCACACTCTGCATGTTCCATTTGGAGCATGTATGATTTTCAGTTTTGTACATAGTTTTTGTGGTGCTGGTTTTGCTCTTGCACAGTCCATTTTGATGGAATTCAAGTGGCTCAGAGGGAAGTTTTCAAAGTTCATATCAGTTTTCAGGCTTTCAACTCATGACTCCATGCCCAATGGATTGCTAAAAGGCCACTGATCTTCATCCAGTAGGCAGATGACCCCGCTGAGTCGCCAAAATTGTTATCCAAAATTCACCCTCAAGGTAATTTTGATAACATGCATCAAATTATTCAGTCCTGAGCAAGTAGATTGATTCAAGGCCCAAAATCATGTTTTTCGGGGTCCCCTCGGCCTTTTTCTAACTCTCTCATCCAAGAAGAAATCCCAACGAGTTAGAAAAAATGCAAAAAATGCAAAAAATAAGGTTACAGGACTGTTTTAAAGCATTTCGGGTCTGAAGGGTTCAGGTCGTACTGAGGTACGTCATACCGAGCTTGGGGCCGGAAAAAACAAAGAAAATCGGCTAAGTCAGATATTTTTTTCCCAGGCGGTCCGCGGGACAATTGGGACGTCGGGACACGAGGGACACGAAAAGCTGAATCGGCTGAAAACAAATAAAAATCATCTAAGTCTTTTGTTTTGCGCGGTTTGGGACAGCCGGGACAAAAGTACGCGAGGTACGTGTGGGACATGAATCAACCTGTTCGCTGAAAGACAGTCCATTTCAGACAGTTCGGAGATATTCATCCAAGACAGCCGGGACAAAAGTACGCGAGGTGTGTGTGGGATGCGAATCGGCCAATTTGCCGAAAGATAGTCCATTTCGGGTAGTTCGGAGATATTCATCCAGGACAGCTGGGACAAAAGTACGTGAGGGACGCGTAAGACGTGAAAAGGAAAAAAAGCCGCAAGCACGGACAAGGAAGCCCGAATCGGCCGATGCGGGAGAATGTGTCCTAGGAAGTGGTGTGGAAAAGAGAAGGAATTAGAAATTTTTTCAAGTTTCGATCAAAGTTTTCAAAGGTAAAAATTTTTTCCCGCAGGCCCGCCAACGAATCAAATCTCACCAAGTGTCTTCACCATCGACCCAGCAGAGCGAGGAAAAAAATTAGAATTTTTGGCAAAATGTTTTGCCGAAAGTCCAAAGGGCAAGTTTTGGCCTGCTGCCCCACCACCGAATGGAATCTTGCCACGTGTCATCCAAGTGGCAGAGTGCGGGGAAAATTTGAAATTTTTTCCAAAGACCAAACGGGTAAAAAATTCAAACTTTTTGCCTGCCGATCCGATTTTGGCCTGTTTTTGCCCTAAATTTTTAGATCACCATATCTTTCGATCCAAAGCTCGGATTTTTGCGTTATTTATATCAATGGAAAGCTGGTGAAATTATCTATAAGATTCCAAGGTAATTTTTGCATTTTTATGGAGTTTGGAGAGAGAAAATTGAAAAACACCTCTGGCACGTGGTAATGGCCAGAAATGACATTTCAACAACCAGTTTTAATGCAAAATGGGTCGCATTCTCCTTCAGTATGGCCAAAAATGTCAGGGAATGGGTCTGTAAGGATGACCATACTGTTTTAATGCCTCTTCATTCAATGAGGAATGGCTCCCCTCATTTTTACACGTTTTCTCTCTCCTGGGCTCGACCCATGCATTGTAAAAGCCAGATTTGGCTCATTTTTTTAGGGGGGAACATTTCTTTGGATAGTAAGCTTCTTCTTTCACCTTCAACAAGTGATATTTACAAATATCAGACCTCTTGATGGTTGTAACAAGTTTTCTACCTTTTGATGTTGTAATGCAAGAATTTTGACAGTGAAAATGACAATACAGGGTCTGTGATCAATTTTCAGTCCTTTGGTTGTGTTGTTTGCTTCATTTCAAAATTTCAATTACATCTTATTAGTTTGTGCATGATGTTTATGTTACATTCCATGATCTGTGTCTATATGCAGAACTAGAATTGTTCACCACTCCTACTTTGGTGTATCACCTATTAGTTTAGTTTCAATTTTTGCACTTTCTATCTCTGTCTCCTAGAAATTTAGAGTTGGATTGGGATTCAAACCTCTACAATTGTGCAAATAATAGATCTGATCAACATCCAGAGGAGTTTGAGGAACCAACCTCTAATAGTTGGAGATTCCTCTCTCATTTTACGAGTCCCACACTTGGAGAGAGGTTTCAATGTTGTGCAATCACACTGGATGCTTAGAATGATCAAACTAGAAATCTGATCAACATCCAGGGGGTGCTGCTGATTTGCACTGACAGTTACTTATTTCGAGAACTTGTAGAAACCCACTAAGAATGTTTAATGATACTTGTAATTAGTGGAAAAATCACAAATTATTGTTGTGATCCATGTTGGTTGATTGTTTCCTTGTTCTTACAAAATTAATAATGTTTTTTCTATGTTGAATGTCCCTTGTTTCCTTAGAATAAAAAATGTGATGTGTTGATATACCTCTCTCTCCCATTAAATTAATAGTGTGATATGTTTACCCTTCCTTCTTATTAAATTTTTAATTGACAAGTTAACTCACCCAAACATCATAAAACTATAATGGAGGAGATTTGGCCTTGAAGCTTAAAAAATAAACTGGAACATAGAAAGAGAAACTGGTCCTTGCTTTAATCTTGGTAGATTAATAAAGGAAATAAAAACCATGTACAAGAATAGAAAGGTGAAAAAATTTTCCATCTACCTCCCCTAGGAGTAAAATAAATACTTCTTTTCTCTTTTCCACCTTTACAGAATAGCGAGATACCATGCCCCCTTAGTAGTCCTTATAACAAAAATTTGTGATGTCATAATAGGAGGAATTTTAATTAATAAAACTCGTAAAGGAATGTGATTAGAAAACGAAACTGCAACTTTTGACTTAATTAGTTGAGTTATAAAATAAGTAAGATTTATGTGTATTGAGTGCAATGTATAGTGGAACCTGTAGTTCTGTCACCTACCTAGAATTGTGAAACACCTGGTGAATAGTAATGTTTTCTAATTGCTTAGTACTTGCTTGTTCATAGATTTATGTTCCTTTCTTTGTGAGATTTTTGGGTGATTATACCCTTATAATCCCATAGCTCAAAAAGTGTAAGTTGTGGTCTATTTGGATTGAGACTTATCTCTTGTTTAAGAACCAACCTCCTTGCATGTTGTCTTATCCTTTGAGACCTAAGTTATTATAATTTTAAGGCAACATATGTTAAGGATATAAAATAACTTTGGGAAGTCTTCTTTTCTTAATATTTTTTTTGGGTCACCTTGTTATTGTTGCCCCTTTCTATTAGGATGGAAAGTGCAAGATGATGTTATTCACTTTTGTCACAATGCACCTTCGATTATAGTTAGACCCCCTTGTTACTTGTTTTTCTCCCTATCTATCTTGAGTGCTCCTTGGTGTTTATTGTGCTCTCTTTATGGTTATTCTGAGCTTGAGTAGGAAATAAGATAAATAAATCCCATGGTTTCATTGAGAATGGTACTTCTTGTATTGATATGTTAGTTGCTAGGGGAGATATATATCTTTTTCTTTTGTTAAATGATTGACGTCTCTAGATTTGGTTGGTGTGGTTTGTTCGATTCTTAAAAACAAAAGTGTAAAAATCAAACTATAGGAAAACTTGTGGTCATGAATTTTCTTAGTATTACCATGAATATTTGACTGTACCCTCTCAAGTTATATAAGTGCTTTCAATAAATAGTTTCCTAGATTGTAAATTTTTTTCTATTTTAGGTGTCATTACTTGTTGATTAACCTCATCTCGTGTGATCTCAAATTGTGGGACCTTGAGTAGACATGTCCCTCATAAAAAAATTTGGCCATGGTTGATTCTGCTAGCCTTGTCTAAACAATGAACTATGAAAACATAACTTAACCTTAGTAAAAACCTTAACTTTTGTTATTACAGTATGTTCTGTTCCATGGAAGCTATGTGGTATTTCTCAAACTCATGGAATTCTCATTATTATTCCTATACTTGGTGATTACTCTTAATATTCTTTTGAACTCTTAATGTTATATTGTTATGTGTCATATCTTGGTTGAGAGTGAAAAGTTACTCTCTAGATTTAAATATTAGTAGCCTTACATGCAGAAAGTTTAGAACTCATCCCTTACAATCTCCCTTCTTCTTGCTGAAATGCATTAGACCAAACTTGGCTTCTATAGACCCACACTTGTTTGAAGCAAGCAATCCCATAATGGGAGTGATCCTTTTTCTGTTCCATTTGTTCCTATCTCTCTTTCCAGTGACTTCCAGGAGGAAGTCAAGTCTAAGGGGAGGGGGATGTAGTGCCCACTTACCTTCGAAACTTTTGATATTGATCATGATACTGTCGACTATATTATGGACATTATTATAGTTTTTATTTAGTATGTTATTAGATTTCAGATTATGGATTATGGTTGATTTTGATTTATATATGATGCATCATGATTATTATAGACACTTTATATATTGATGATAATATATTGTTTGACATGGTTATATTTATGGATGTTTTTTCGACATGTGATATTTGGATATTTTGAGTAGACCTAGAAAATGGAATTTATTTGATGATGATATAGTTGATAAATTTACAAATGATATTTTTGTTTGCCTTGATGTTTTTATGATTCATATATATAGATGATTTTGGAATTATATTTATATGTATTTTTTATGTTCTAATGTGGACACGAGGCCGAAGCAGGTATTGAGTTTTTGCAGATTAAAATATCACAACAAACATCGGGGGATTAGAGACCAACAACATGTGAATTCTAGATGAATTCAACAAGGTCACCATGGTAACTTGTATATTTGTGTGTGTGTGTGTGTGTGTGTGTGTGTGTTTGATTGTCGTTAGGGATTCCCATGGGGGGATCACCTTTAAATGTGACCAAGGGTTATTTGTATTTATTTATTTGGTTCCTTTTTCTAGTATGTACGTGTTTTATAAGTGATGTGCTTTCCCTTGTCATTATTGAATTAAATTGTGGTAAATAATGTGAGTAATCATATTGTTAAAAGTAATTAATCAAATTGGGTCATAAGAAAGTAATTATATGAGTTATTGGCCTAAAATTAAAGCGTTGTAAGAAATGTGTAAGTGATGTGTAAGAGATGTGTAAGTAAATTTTAGAGTATGAAACACTCCACCTTCTTTTTAAATCCGAATTTGTCCTTGGAGGCTGATTTTGGAGGCTTGTGGGACAAGTTAAACTTGTCCCATACCTCTTAAATTTTCATACCAACCTTACCTATGGGTGGAGAGTTAAAATTAGCCTTGATTATGCATTTTTGTAAGTCAAGTTGTAAGTTGTAATTGCACTTTCTTGCATGTTTTTTATTTCAGTCCTTTGGGGTGTGGGCTTGATTTGAGTGTGTAAGTAAAACTGACATTTATTCACCTACTTATTTAATGTGTCTTGGAGATTGAAGTTGACTTATGAGTTGGAGTTGAGGATGTGTGATGTGGCATCCTACTTGGATCCATCTAATCCTCTTATCTTCCCTCTCTATATATTCAAATTCCTTAGCTTGTTTTGGGGTTACTGGGACTGGCATTGTTTCATTTTGGGTGACTTATTTTGGTTTTAATTGTTCTTTCCTTTTGAGGAGATGGGAGATGGTTGTATACTTGTTGATTGTTGATCTATTGGATTTTTTTTCATTAGAGAGCTTGTTTTTTTGAACTTGGAACAAAATCCATCATAGAGAGGTAAGAGTTTAACTCTTAAAAATGATTTCCTTTCATTTTTATGCATATCTGAATGGTTGAATGTTTGGATGTGCTTTTTTATTTATATTTTAGTTGGGTAGATGGCCTAGGAATGGTGTAGGAGAAGAGTATGGGGTATTTTGTGGGAGGCATAAGTGTTTTGGGGAGGTATAAGTGTGGAGGGAGTTGGGATTTGGGTTCCACCTTACAAAGAAATAGCTTACATTTCTTTACTAGTTATGGGGTGCCATAAGAGGTTGGGGGCATAAGGAAATGGGAGGAATAAGGGGTACTTAGGGGAGGCATAATGGCATGTCAAGGATTTGAAATGATATATATTTTCGTGGTTTGTTCTTAGGTGGTGATACCCCTTTCCCCTTTGGGAGGCATAAGTAGTATCCCCCATAGTTTCTTGCTCCTTTGGCTTACTTGATGAAGCCTGAGTATTGTTGTATTTTTTATCTTATGGTTGTTAAAACTGTTGTTCTATTTTTGACTGTGTTTTAAAATATGAAATTTGGATGTGTGTTGTGGAAGCCTATTTTTTCCATGAGTTGAAACACATTTCTTCTTGCATTGTGGTTGGGGCTCGGGGGCCAATGAAGAGGTTGGATTCTCCTTGTCATTGGATGTCTTGGTTGGGTTGAGAGCGTTGCCTTTCCCCCTATTCTGATTGTAATCAAATTGAAATAAAGAAAATGGAGGATATTCATGTTGTTGTTCTGGAGCAGAGAAAAAAAAATGACAAGTTTGACAGTCCCTTGTGAAACTTCTTTTGTAACCCTTCCCACCTTGAAGTGGATGATATTGTATATTATTGTGTTGGAAAGAATACTCAGTTTTAGCTATTGAAGTTGTAATTGATCATGGAAGAATATATCTAGTATTCAATTCTGTGAAAAGAAAAGTAAGATATGCATTTTGTATGTTGTATTCTGAAAATAAATGGGAAAGAAGTTGTAAGATATTCCTTTAAAATAATAGAAGTGTTTTTCCTTGTTCATATGATATTATTTCCATTGGAAATATGTGTTTAATATACAATAGGAAATCTCAGTATATAAAAGTGAAAAGGAAGAACGTATGAAAAAATATTGCACTACTCTGTCTCATTTGAAATGTTTAAATTATTTTTTTAAAGAGAATAATAGAAGTTACATTCTTATATCTATTTTTTGATCGAAGGAAATAAAACTATTTATAACTAGCATGGAATAAATTCAATGTTTTCATTGTATGACAAAAGAGATAGTTTAATCTTTGTTCTTGAAATGAATAAACATCATTTCTACTTCACCGTAAACTTTACAAATTCCTTTTTATCAAATGTCCAAAACAACCCTGAAAATCTATAAGAGACAAATGAAACATTCAATTGGACTTAATGAGATCAAAATGATCCCCAAACTAAAATAAAACACTCAAGAAATTTTTAAAGAACCCTTCAAATCAAGTAAAGGTGAAATTACAGGTTTTCTGTGGTGTAAACATTAGTAATTTTCGAATGCAAACCAATCAAGAAAATTTTAACCTTGCAATCTATCCTAAAATTTTCCAAGTAAAATCCTTCATGCCTATTTTGCAAGATGAAAAATAATTAGTGACAAATTTGAACAAAATTGATAAGTTAAAAATACCAGTTCACTTCTAATTGACATAAAGACGTTTTCTTAAAATTTACCCTTTAGACTTTATAAAAATCAAATTATTAAGGTTTCTATGCAAAGCAGACATCGAGAGAATTCCAAAAAGTCTTCGTTTTCCAAAAAGTGAGGTGCCTATCAAAAGTTATGACCTTTTAAAGTTTTTACTTCATTTGGCTTTAGAAATAATCTAACTGTCAAATTTAATTGAATAAAATATTCTTAGGTGGACCCACGGGCTAAAAGTTTCATTTTTCTCTTTTTTCCCAAAAAGTGCAAATTCATGAAGTTTCCCGCCGCTCCGCTAATCCACAAGACTTAATTTTTTCCTAAAAATGATCTAAGTCCAAAAAGTTAATTTGTAAATTTTTCCTCCATGGCCCCGCATCCCACAACCAATCATTGATTGACATGTGGCTTCGTTGGGTGTCGACAGAGGCTCAGATCTTTTTTAACCTTAAGCACTTTCAAAAAAAAAATTGAATTTTTTTTGTAAGTTTCCTCTGCAGCCCCACTAGCTCGCATATAATAAGGTGTTGCCACGTGGCTTCATGAGGCATTGGTGGAGGAGTAGACACTTTTAAGCCTTAATGCTTCAGAAAAAATTTAGGCAAAATTTCAAAATTATCCCTATTGGCCCGCCAACCCACAGGCAACGGTTGGTTGACATGTGGCATCTTCTCGCGTCGACGGAGGCATGGGTTCCTTTTGACCTTTTTGCCTTTCCTTTTGAAAATTCAAAATTTCTAAATGTTCCCCACCGGCCCGCTGACCCACAGCCAATAAGGAGCTCTCACGTGGCCTCCCTAGGCATCAATGGAGGTGTGCGTGTAAAATTCACTTTGTCTCAAAATGGAAAAATCACAATGCATTCCCCGCTTCGTTGACACACATCTGGGAAAAGTTTTCTTCCCCGGTCCACCTGTCTACTTTTCTCCTTCAGGAAAATTTTCCCTCCGAAGTCTGCAGGCTCAAGTTGGGGAAAATTTTCCTCCCCAAGCCCACTTTTGAGAAAATTTTCACCCCAAGTTTCGTTGGCCCATAACTTGAGAAATATGAGGACTTAGGAGGACTTCTTTATATCACTTGAAAGGTGAGGAAATTTTCTATCTAATGGGAATGTTTTTGGGAAGTTTTCAGAGTGTTGATTATGATAAAAATCAGGTTTAATATTTTAAGTGAGTTCTGGGAGTGAGTAAGTGAGAATTTACCCTATTAATTGAAATTTGTATTCTCCCCCTTAAAATTAGACCTTGTAAATTATTGAAACCTTGTATAATTAAATACCTATGTTATTTAATTATTTTGACACTGCTTACCCTCTGAGTTTAAATTAAGGATTGTTTGCCTTATCATTAATCTAATTTTAAATGGTTAGATTATCACCTAAGGGAAATTTAACTGTGCTCGGGATAAATTTCTCTCTCTTAGTGTTTTGTAAGGTGATTCGTTAATTGTTATAATGGACTCTGAATTTTTTGTTGTGAACACTTTTAAAATATATATTTATTCCATAATTTTTTCTATCTAAACCTATGTTGTTCTTTGGTCTCAATTGGTAGTTTTTAGCTGGCGTTACAATACACATTTCTAATGATGTTATTCTAAAATTTACATCTTGCTCCATAAAAGGGAGACCATAGTGCGCAAAACCCCCAGTTTTAAGCTGATGTGTCAACATACCAGTTAAGGTGATGGGGAGGTTAATAGAATTTATTATTGATTTTTCTTTTTTTCTCGTCCTTGATATTCCATTTTTCATCTTGTGTATTTTTTCATGCATAATTCTCAAGTAACTATTAGGATGTCGCTCTGATTGAAATCTATGTCCATAGTAAGTTGAACAACAACTTTGAATGTAATCATTGTCCCATTTGTAGTGTTGATCTACTTAATCCAGTGTTTTTGGACATGAGGTGGCTACATGTTTGTTCTTAATATTTGTGCACTCATCACATTTAGAGGAGATGTTATTCTTGGTGATTCAAAACTAGGAGAAATTTTCTTTCCATATTTTGTTGAGATTTGACTGTGACGTTGGAGGAAGGTTTAATAGTGAAAGGACCTCCTTACACTTTTTTAGGATGTAATAATAACTATATCATGTAAATAACAGTATCATTGTTATTTTACTATCATCTTGTCCCACTGAATGAGACATGTGTGGTGATATATCACAATTCCTCTCTAAATTTTTGGATATCAATGCAATAGTTATGACACTACTTATCATTTGTTTATGTTTTCTTGTATTTCCATTTACATGCCTTCTCTATCCATTAATCCAATATTTTTTGTATACATAATAGGTTCTCTTCAGGATTTCATGACATCTATACCATGCATTATGACATACATCTCTTCCACATAACTTTGATTTATCTATAGTTTTCACATAAGTATGACCTACATCACAACTACTAGCATTTGTGATGAAAGCATTAAGTATAAATTTTTTGAGTACAGGTTCATTCATCCCTAGAGTTACATGTTAACAATGATTGAAAGCACTGTGAGATATATTAGAGGGATATCCTTCCTTGTAGCAAGGTTTCTTCTCAACTTCAGACAAAAATTGTTTTGTTATTTTTTGTGACTTTCCCTTACATTTGGTGTACTAAATTGATTAGTTTTACCTTTTGGAATTTGCAGGAGTTGTGATGTATTTTAATGAAGCTTTCATTAATATTAAAAATGGAGGATTCAAATATATTTAGATATACCAATTGAGGAAATGTCTCTTCAAATGCACTCCACATTTTTATCGACAATTGTTCTAAAATTTATTTTATCCTTACTTCCATTATGAAACCATCTTGATGGGCCAACTGGCTAGCAGGAAATTAGATGAGAGATCCTTTTTTTATGGATCAAACCTTGCAAAAAGGCTTAGTTAATTTATCAATATGCACCCCATGTGTATTGACATTCAATTTTTTGAAGTGCACCATGTCTCCTGTAAATACATTTGTAATTGTTTCTTCTATAAATTTATTTTGTTCTTTTGAAAAAAATATATTGAATTCAAAACAACCCCCTTGAAATTCAAAATGAAGTTACTCTTTGAAGTGTAAGTTGTTTTTTTAAAGATCATTATTTCCATTCCCATGAAGTCCAATTTTGTTTCTAGATACATTAAGTTTTTTATTGGATAGGGAACTTCACTCCTGTATTGTAGACTTGGATAAAAAGCATTACATGTAGTTATAATCTTCTCCACAAAAAATAACAAAATGTTTGGTTCCCAACACTGCTAAAAAAATCACATGTTATTCTTGTATCATGGATTTAAACCCTTTAGTTATGTCACCTTCTTTCAAAGAACACTTATATTTTAGCACCACGTAGGTTGTCTAAAATTCATCCATGGATTTCGGAGTTTTGAAACAATGACTATAAATGTAAGAATTCAAACCCTCATCCTCATCAAATGTATCCTCTGAGTCACTGCTCACGATGTTTTGAATTCCATCAACCCCCACATGCGAAACTTCTGAAATCACATGCTTAATCATTTTATTTCTTTCATATGGGATAATATATCCCTTGTTTGCAATTTCTTCTAGAGTTTCACAATCATCAATTGTGTATGAAAGTATTTTTCATTCAATTAAATACAATATTTATTATAACAGTGAAAAATCTAGACCTTATGTCTGTGCAATGGAGTATAGTTCTCGATGTATAAACTAGTCCATGAGAAACTTTCACACCTTTGGAGAGTAAAACCACATGTGATCCTTATTCGATTTTTTTATTTTACACTATATCCAAAAATAAAAAGATAAAATTAGTAGCATGGAAACTTAAATATTAAACCTATGGAGAATTGAAAATGAAAAATATCACTAAAAATACCAAGGTTAAAACAAATGCTTAAAATCACAAAGAGAATATAAAAATATAGATTTTATATGAACATATTTGAAACCTCCTTTAATCTAAATCTTGAACATATGGAAAATTTGACTAGCATTCAAGATATTACATAAGTGATTGTTGTCATTTATTCCATATATCAATTTTCTTATCATCATAAACATACAACTATTTATGACTACCTTATTCAAATAAATAAATGTTGACATTGAAAATCCTATCCAAATTATTAGGTAGATGTCATCGTTTTTAGATTATAACATCCTTGAGAACAACTCTTTGAAACTATTACCTTAGCCTCTATATAAGAATTTATGTTATTTGATGATTATTGGTATAAAAAAAAAAGTTACTAACGACTCCTTAAAAAAGCAATTATTTTCAGATCATTAATTTTCCTCCTACTTTATATATTGTGTAATTAATTAGTGCTCCTATTTGACCATATAAATTTTTTTATTAGACTATTAGATCCTTCTATTGTGTGTATCTTTTTATCGATAAAAAACATAATGTATGGCTGTAAAAATTTATCTAGCCTAGTGGCCGCTGGGACTTAAATTTTTCTTGTACATGCAATAATTCAAATATTAACTAGAATGACAGGTCAAAATGTCACATCCCACATTTTTAGTTCATGATTATCGCAAGATAGGTTAATAGCATATTGTGATTCATGAAGGTTTGAGAGTGAGAAGCATTACCCAACCAGTATCACATCTAGGTGTACACCCATTTACATTGAAAAGGATAAACATGTTTACACGTAGTTGTAAAGCTGACCGCGTAACATTGCTAGCCTCCAAGCACTCGCAAGTTATGTTACGATATCACCCTATTTTTTGCTTGTGTGATGAGTTGTAATCTTGCTAAATTTGATGATTCCATGTTGAATGCCTTGCTATTTTAATGCATTTTATTGATAATGTAACTTAATTTTTGTTGGAAGTAACAATTATCATGTATGGTTAAAGTTATTCATGATTTCAATATATTATTTCTATATGAGGAAATGATGATGATTTTTAAATGTGCTAACTCTTTTGAAATTCACGGCCATTGATTAAACTGTGGGAATGGAATTTTTAATGGAATAGGTAAAAGTTGGTTTGTTCATGTATAGGTATATGTATCTTGATTATACAACAGTTGTGGAATATATTAGTTATTAAAATGTTGTATATCATGATCATAAAATGTTTATCGTTTACATGGATTTAATACTTTAAATCAAATTAACTGATACACTATTAGGAAGGTCATATTAACCATTTTTCATGATGGTTTTATTGTTTTTATGCTTGATAAGACACCCTTAGATGGGTAAGCATGAGTATGAATGGTAAATGAAAATTTTCTTTTTTTAATATTAGAATTCTGGAATTTATTATGGTATGGCATTGATCATACTTGAATGCTTGGATTAATTAGAATTAAACCATAAACATGATGTTAAGACTTTGCATAGTCGATTGGATATTGGCATTGGTTATTTTAAGAATATTAAATTTGACTAAGGGTCGAATAGTCTTTAGAATGGTTAATTGGATGGGGATTTTCAGTCAAATCATGAACCATGCAAGTGTTATTTAAATTAATTAACTCAAACCGCTCGTATCTACTGAGTTGGCCATTGGAGGGAAACAACGAGTGGTGAGTGAAGTTGATGGGGAAGGCCAATACGTGGCACCTGAATATATTAATTACATTAAATTTTTACCCCATTAATTTCGGTGAATGGGAGGCTTCCTCTAGAAGCTACCATGCAAAAACTTGGTTTCCATTTTTATTCTTCTTTTCATGCATTTTGATCTCTTCTACCTATCCTTTGACTTATCGCATGCATTTTTCATTCTGTTAAATTGTTGAGATATTTTTGGGAAGGATATAATGGTAGATTTCAATATGTAAGCAATATGGAGGATTTAGATATGCAATTACATATAGAAATTGATATATTTATACATGTTCTCATACAAAAACAAGTATAAATATATATTGACCACATGTGTCTCCAAACATTTTATAAACAAAAGATAACTACCTTGATTTGACATGTATAAAGTTTCCATGCTAATAATTTTAAATTTTTATTTGTGGTTATAGTTGATAATGAATCTTATTTTCGAAGGGGAAAATAATGGATTAGACAGAGGAACACTGGATAGGAGTGGGTGAGAGTGGCATTAGAGGTGGTTATTCAAACCCCCTAGGGCAACAGGTATGTGGGTTGCTGAACATTTTGGGGTTGATCATCGAGAACCATAAATATTGTCTCCCTAATAGTGTGATGAAGATCCACATATGGAGAGCCCAAACTTAGTGGTCGATATAGCCAGGGATAGATTTAAGTACACAGTTGACTGTTTCACTAGACTAAGGCCTAAAATCATTTTTGTAAGAGATTGGTATAGGAGGAATTGGTCCTGGAAGCTAGAGGTAAGGTTTCTCATGGGGGATGGATTTATTTTCAGTTTCCATGAAGAATAGGACTTGTAAAAGGTGATAAAGGTTGCGCCATGGTTCTACGGGAAATTAGACCTTACCATCATGTGTTGTAAACCTAGAGTGTTTTAATATTTTAAATTCCAGGAACTTCCTATATAATTTTTTCTCTCGACACTCCATTTGGAATTATGGAAGCTTGAAGTGTTCTTGGGGATTGTTAGATCTATGGGGGTGTTGATTGCTATCAATCCAAAAACAAAGCTTGATCTCAAATGGTTTTTTTTTTTATCTACATTAATGTTCCAGTGGGCTCCATCATGCCAAAATGTTTTTTTTGGAATCTTCACTTGATAAATGGTATCAAAAGATAGAGATTGAGAGTTCCCCGGTCATCTTTTCTAACTACAGAGTGGTTAAATATGAAATAAATAGGTGCTACACTAGTGATCCATAGCCTCTACCAGAGAACATGGAGGGACCTCAGATTCCCGTATATTAGGTCGATGATGCATTTTATGAGGACTCAATGGATGATGGTTATGACATGGAGGAGGAGGGAGAGATAACGTCTTACACAATGGATGGTTTTCCTACTGCCCATATGACTGTTGAATAGGGTTTTTTCTCCGGTGAGTCAAACTTGGCGAGTACTTGCATTGGTTTAGAAGAGGCAGAGTTATACACTATTGGAAAATGTTTAAATTAAGGCAGAATATGTGGGATCATCGAGAGGAAGGAAAATGTTCAAAATTAAAAAAAATATCTTGCATATATTCTTCTAACCAACCCATTTTAAATACTCCTTACAACGCTACAAACAAGTGGTGATGGTTAGGGTGTGAGACGTGGGTTGTAGTCTAACTTAACAGGAAGGATTGAAGTGATAATTACATTGGAGGATTAGGTGTCCCATGTCAATGATTTTCTTGTGTAGCTAAACCATAACGTTAATGTAAGGGATGGACTGAGGTCCATCCTAAAAAGCATAAATTTATTACATCCTACTCATGTGACATCTGACATCGGGGCTTAATCCTCTTAGTTTGGGTCTTATTTCTTCATTAGTGTGGTATTTTTTGGATTGAACCTATTTCTCTATGTTTATTTTCTAGAGGTTTATCTCTAGGCCACTGGTAGACGTTGTCTCTTTTGTTTCACATTGCTATATATATTTCTACTTTGTATTGGTGAGTTGATAGAATCCTTAAAAACCAATACTTTTACATATTCTGAAAAAATATATTATTTTTGAAGAGTCAGAGCATGTGGATTTATTCTTCAATGGTATGAAAGTGGTGGAGGAACAAGTGTATCCATCCAGAAACACACTCAATTACAAATACATGGGGTGTGGCTTATTCATTTTCACAATAAGCATTGTATTCAATGAAAGAGTGAAACTACCAAACACAATTGATGATGGTGAAACCAAAGCAGATATTTAAAATAAGAGAAACCTTATCCCATCATAAAGGAATGAAATGATTAACCATTTCATTTAAGAATTTTTTCATGTCGGGGTTGATGACAAATAAAAATAATGAGCACTGAGTTAGAGGATACATTTAAAATGCATGAAATATTAAATTCTAATAATGAAGTTAATGGTATATGAACTCCGAAAGATAGATTTGAATTTTCTACAACCTATGTTGTGATCATAAATAAGTTTGCTATGAGATATAACAACATATCCAAAGAGTTTATATCTCTTGTCCAAAAAGAACATGTGATTTCAAGAGCAATGTTGGGATCTATCCAATTTCGTGTTTTGATGGAAAATAATATAACTACATGGAATTTTCGCTATCCAAAGCTATAACTCAATAGAAAATTTTTCTATCCAATCCAAAATTTGGTGTATTTCAAAACAATAACTACAGTACATGTTAACATAAATTATCAATTTCAGGAATATCCTCCATACAAAACATTGAATATGATTTAAAGTTAAAAACGGTCACAACAAATTTGATAATTTTTTTCAAATGAGCACAAATTTATTATAGAAAGGACTGTAACAAATATTTGTGAATGAGACATTGTGAAACTTAAAAAATTATATGGAAATATATTTGAGTTACATATATTGATAAAATAATTAGGCTTATTTTTAAGGGTTTCTCAATGTCTAAAGGATCCCTCATCGCATGTCTTGCTAGCCATTTTTTCCATCTATCTGGTTCGGTTAATGAAGTAAATATAAAATAAATTATAGAAGAGGTGTTGGTACACATGTTGAGTGCATTCGAAGATCTAATACCTCAACTGGTAGATCCAATATCATTTAATTACTCCAAATTTAGTAGTAGTGAAAAAATTACTAAAATACTTTACAACTCCCAAAAATGTAAAAAGGAAAATACTACTCCATATAGTACACTAAAGGTAAGAGAAAATGGGAAAAAGAAAAGAGTTTAATTCTTGTTTGAATTTGGAAAAAAATACTGCAAAGAAGGTTGTCTCTCTAATATATGTCTCACTTATTTTAATTATGGTTGGAATGCTACTATAAAGATGACTGAAAATACCGTTAAAATCTTTGTACTTAATGCATTCACCACAAATGCTATCAATTTTGATGGAGGCCGAAATTCATTGAAAACTATAGGTAAATTATAATTATTTGGAATGGATGTATGTCAAAATTCATGGTACATATGTCATGAGATCCCAAAGATAACCTATTATGGTTATATACAACCTTGGATAAAAGGTGAGTGGTGGACAATAGATGGTAATACATGAAAACAAAAATAAATGCCAAATAGTGTCACCAAAATTTCTTTTATATCCAAAATGGTTGAAATAAATTCCACTATATCACCACATATGTCTCAATTAGTGGGACAAGATGGAAATAAAGTGACAATGAGAATGTTTTTTACATGTTATAATTATGCATACATCCTAAAACTTATAGCGACAGAATTTCATTGTTGACCCTTCATCCAATGTCACAATCAAACCTTAATAGAATATGGAAAAAAATTATCTCTTGTTTTTATTACTAACAATAACTTCTTTACCAAATGTGACGAGTGCATAGATCTTAAGAACAAATGTGCAACTACCTCATGTTTAGAAACAATGCCACAAGTAGATCAATGTTTGAAATGGAACAATGACTACATTCAAAGTTGATGTATAAATAAATATGCACATAGAATGTAATTATAGGAATAAGGTAATAGCTTCTTGATTATTATGCATTACAAAATACACAAAATTAAAACTGGCATACGAAGAACACACAAAAAATTAAATTCATTAAAAAATACTAATAACCTCCCCATCACTTTGTTTTATATGTTGAGATATGAACATAAAAGTGAGAGTTTTGGACACTATGTCCTACCTTTTATTGAGCGTGGAGTAAAATTCACAATAAAATCATTGGATCTATGTATCAGGAAGCTAGAAGAAACGTTAACTGATCATTATGGTAATTTATTATATAGTAGTGTGATATTAAAACATCTATTATATGATGTAATATTGTAAAATGATGTGTATGAAAATTATCAGGAGTACATAAAGAAAAAAATTGGTCTCATACAAATAGAATTATAAAGAGTGTTAGAACAAATATGGGAAGATATAATTGAAGAATAAGAGATCCACAAATAAAAAATTGAGGATTATAGATTATAATGTGCAGAAATTAAACATTGTTTACATACGCATATAAGAGTTAACATATCATGAATGATAGAACATAAAAATAGATGAAATTAAATAAGAAAAGAGATGATATATTTAAGTGGAGAAACCCAAAGGAAAAAAATCCCCTAAAAAAACATTTTCTTATATTAATAATTTATCAAACTTTCACCCAACACTTCCACTTAACTCCTCAGTCTCACGATAAACAATAGCAGACTTATGTCTCATTGTATAACAACTCGCATAAGTATCTAAGTTTAAATCAATTGGTCTATTAGTCCATTATCTAAAGTAATATTACCAAGTAGTCCAATCCCATGAGGGATCATCCTATTTATATAAGATGGGTGAGTGGTTATACTACTCCACTCTTTTAGCTATGAAGACCGACTAAGATTATTAAAAATAATATTTAAGTTAGGGGATGTCTAAGTGGGTGTCCACCAAATGGTATCCCCACTTGAAATTCACACCCCAACACTCCCTCTTAATGTTAAGTGGGGAAAACAAAAATTGACAAGCCTACTTTACCTGTTTCTACAAAATAATTTATAGATCCTTGAATCAACAACAATGATCTAGGCTAGCAAGCAAACAAGGGAAATCAACAGATCTTCCCATACATAAATTCTTAATACAAGTTTTTTTCATATGAATATTTACATGAGATTATGGATCCTTATATAAACTAAGGCATACCCACAATGAAATCTTCACTTGGATCTACAAGTAGCTTCACATAGAGTGACACATTTACTTATTACAAAATGGAGGAAGTATTGGAACTTTACAATAGTTATTAAGAGGTGGTATTTTCATGCACACTCCCCCTTAATTGAAACTCCGATAGGCCCAAAAAGGAACAAAACTTGAAAAACTTCACAACACACAATGGCTTGGTGAAGATATCTGCAGCTTGATCTTCAGTGGAACAAGACTTGAGATCTATATCACCATTCAGAACTTTCTCTTAAATAAAGTATATATGAACTTCAATATGATTTTTCCTTTGATGTTGAACTAGATTATTTGCAAGAGAAATTTAACTATGGTTGTCACATAGAAGAGTAATGTTCCCTTTGATGCCCATGTGCAGTTCATCCAACAGTATTTTCAGCCACAGCTTCTTTTGCAGCTTCCATAACACTTTTATACTCTTCTTCAGTAGAAGAGATAGAAATTGTTGGTTACTTATTTCTAATCTAAGTGAGGGAACCTACACCCAACTTGAAAATATATCAAGAAGTAGAATTTCTATCTATAGCATCACCAGCATGATTAGAATCACAATAACCAAATAATTGTGCATCATTTTAAGAAGAATAAAAAGTACCATCATTAACTATTCCTTTAATATATTTCAAAATTAGTTTTTCCATTTTCCAATGATCCTCATAAGTTTATTGAATAAATATTGAAACTACTCCTATTGCATAAGAAATGTCAGGTCTAGTAATAGTCAAATAAATTAGACTACCAACTAGCTGCCTATACAGAGTAGGATCAAATTTAGCACAATTTAGTTTAGTGTCTAACTTTACACCAACTTCAATAGAAATGGAAACATGCTTACAATTAATCATGTTAAATACTCAAATAAAATTCATAGTAGACTGAGATTGAGATGCAACAATAGACAGATGATCTTGAAATATAATCATGCCAAGAAAATGATTTAATACACCTAAATCAATCATTTCAAAACGCATTTTTAACCTTTCTTTTATTCTAAATATTAAATTTATATCATTGCCAGTAATCAAATGATCATCAACATAAATGACAATATTGATAATATTATTGTTATCAAACTTAACAAATAAATCATTATCAGAACAACAGTTAGAAAAAACAAGCTTGTGAAAGAACTTATTAATTTTAGTGTACCAAGCTCTAAGAGCTTCCTTAAGACAATATAAAGAGTTTTTAAGATTACAGACATAAATTTCTTTATCGGTTTCTTAAAAACCTTTAGGATGGCTCATATAGATTTCTTCTTTTAATTCACCATTTAAAAATGCATTTTTAACATCCATTTGGTGAATCTCCCAACCATATTGGCTGACTAATGCAATAAGAACTCTTACAATGTTCATCTTTGCAATGGGAGAAAAGGTCTCAACATAGTAAATACCTAATTTCTTAGTGAAACTAGGGTTTAGGGTTTAGGGTTTAGCTACGAAAATTTCATTGAACTTTTTAATCTCTTTTAGAGAGTTAGATTTGATTTTGAACAACCACCTAGATCCTACAATGCTTTTTTTAGTAGGAGGAGGGACTAGTTCCCAAGTGTCATTTTTTATTAAGGCATTGTATTAATCCTTCATAGCTTGAATCCATCTATCATATTGAGATGCTTCTTCAGAGGATTGTGGTTCTACCTCATAGAGGATTATCAAGGCATGATAAGTATGTTGACTTCTAGTTAGCATTTTAAGATTATTAGACTGAGAGTTTTGAACAAGAATTTGAGCCCATTTAGGAATCTTAGGTTGAAAGAAATTTTGAGATGAATCCCCCCCAATATCCACCATATATATAAAAATAATCAACTTCTTGAACTTCTGTTTCCATGGGAAAAGAATTATTAGGCTCTATCTTCAGAGCAAGAGAGGAGAGTTCATGATGATCATCAGATAAAGTTCTCTCTAACAATTGAACATTTCTATTTTCAATAATGTCATGCTTGAATGGATCATAAACTCTCAATACTTTAGTTTTACATCCATGGCCAACAAAAATAAAAGAAAAAGAGGTTGGATCAAGCTTCTTCCTTTTGTCTTTTGGAATGAAGATAGAAGTAGGACTACCAAATATTATTAAGTGAGAAATATCTAGTTTTTGCTTTGTCCAAACTTCATGAGGAGTAGCTTGATGAAGAGATTTAGTAGGTAATCTATTAATAATATAGAAAGTAGTGTTCATAGTTTTAGTCCATAATAACTTAGGCACATTGGAAGCATGAATCATATTCCTAGCCATTTCTAAGACAGACTTATTCTTTCTTTCTGTAATGTCATTTTGTTGAGGGGAATAAGGAGTAGTCAAATCTCTTTGAATCCCACATGACACACATAACTCATCAATATTTTTGCTAACATATTCACCTCCATTATCAATTCTAATTCTCTTAATTCTCATATTAGAATAATTTTCAACTAGATCTTTAAATTCCTACAACTTAGACAGGAAATCATACTTCTTATTAATGAAATAAAACCAAGTCATTCTAGAGTAATCATTAATAACAAATAGCATACAAAGCACCACTTAGAGAAGGAACCTAAAGTGGACCTCTCACATCACTATGAATCAGTTCTAATAAGTGAGAAGAATTTGGAGCGTGATATTTTTGGAATGGTTGAGCATGTTGCTTACCACATAGGAAACTTTTACAAGTTTCATGACTTGAATTTATCTTTGGAAGACCAACAAAAATATTAACTCTAGACATATCATACAAGATTTTGAAATTTACATGACCAAGTATTTCATGCCAAATCTGAATAGCATTCATAGAAGAGGTAGAAAAGAAAGACTTGGACACAAAACCATCAAATATATACAAACTAGTTTTCTGAATGCCAAAAGCAATAAAAATTTTAAACTGATCTTTTACGTACAACTTATCTTGTAGTAAAACAACTTTGTAGTTTTATTTAGTTAGCTGCAAGTATGAAAAAAATTATTTTTCAATTGAGGAATATATAAGACATTCCTAATTACACCATTTGTTAGCTTAACATTACAATAAACTTCAAAAATAATGATTCAGTTATCTCCTAGATAGATATTCTCTTCACATTTAACTACATATTAGATGATACCAAGAGTACAAATCATGTTCCTATATGCACCATTGTCAAGAATCCATTCATTGTCATTTGTAGATGGAAGGGAAATATGAAAGAAACTGCTCAACCACATTTTCTTAATTTTTCTTTTAATTTTTCTTATGATTATTAGGCTTGTTGTTCTTAGCATTCTTAGTTGTTTTGTTAGTATTTACCCTATAATTAGAATCTTTGTGCCCAATTTTTCCAAACTTATTACAAGTTTCATTAAATTTGACTTTAAGGTTCTAATTGTTCTTAGCAAAATAAGTCTTTAGATTTTATTTAAATCTATATTTGATATTAGACTTCTGATTACGATTCTTATTATTTCTATTATGAGCAGAATTTTGATTCTATGAGAACAGAGCTTGAGAAGAAGTCTTTTTTGAATCAAAGTTCTCCATGACTCTCTCTTCCTAAATTAACAAAGAAGACAAAGTGTCCAGATTAGGAAGATCATTCTCATTCTGATACTTGGAATTAAGAATTGAGATGTAATTTATGAATTTATCATGAATATTTATTTGAATTATGAATTATAGAATCTTATCTTGAAATAATTTATGATTACAACCATTTAATTGAGATTTAATTTTATTAATTTTAGCTAAATAATTGAAAATTTTCTCATTCCCCATCATGCACGTTGTAAACATATCTAAAACAAGTTTAATTATCTCTGACAACCTACTACCTTCATGCATAGTTTCTAGTTGTTTCCATCCATATGCACACAAGTCCACATGGCTTATATGCATTAATAATTTATCTCTAATTTTTTGCAATAGGATGGATAGAGCTTCCTGAGATTTTCGAGAAAAAGAACTAAGGTTTTTAGGAGTACCTTGTCTCCTTGTGGGACATTTTTCTATATTAGTCACAAGATTCCAAAGTTTTCTAGCCATGAAACAAGCTTTTAAATGCAATCTCCAAATGCTATAATTTGTTCCATTTTAGAGTTAAGACTTATCTAAAGAAAAACTAGCAGAACTAGCCGTTTTAATGCTCAGATGGAATGCAGAAAAATACAACTAGAAAACAAAACAAGGAAGCCAAACAGAGACAAAAAAACAAGCTAGAGATCTTTTAATTTTCTATAAGAATGTAATCAGATCAAATTTAATCAAAAAAATACTAGATTTGGTTGAGATTAAGATCGATTTAACAGAGATTAGTCGGAGTTGAGCTACATGAGCTCGATGAGTTACTTAGAAAATCAATGGGGAGAGCTCAAAAATGAATTACTTAACAAATAAAAATAACAGAGGCACATGTCGGCTTTAAAATAGATCCTTGGGTGGATACAAACTATTTAAATATTAAAGTTAATTCCTTTTTGGGCCTGCAACAACATACAAATAAACACGAGTCAAAGACTATAACAAGACTGACAACATCAAAAAACAAATACACGTGTCATTTTTGTTACAAATATATTGTGACATTATTAATAAATTGTAATAATATTAATAATGAGTTAATACAACTCATATTAATAATATAGCTAATAGTTGTGTGTGAGTAAATTTATTGAATAAACTCACGTAGTTATTTTGGTGTGTGAGATAATAAAGGGATGTGAGAGATATCCTAGGGATAAGTTTGAGAGATTCATGGAGAGTTATATGAGGGATTGAAGATGAATTTTGACTCCACCTTTATAGGAGATCAAACATTATAAATGTAAACTCTATCATTATAATTGATATCCCAAATGAATTCAATTTGCATGTTATAATATTCGATGTTTAATTTTTATTGTGTAGTTTTTATTAGTGGTATTAGAGCAATATCTAATCAGTGTGATGGAGATATAAAGGTTATGCTAGGGGCGATCAGACACTTTGAAGGTTATTACCCCTACCAATGGTAGAGAAAAGAAGCTTGCAATGGATCCTACATAGCTATCTTGAGTAGTTACTTCATATCCCAATATTTTTCTCAGAATCATCATCTCAACATCAAGACCTATCATTTGGCCATTCAAATTACAACCTTTTGGGTGCTGAGTATGCTCGCGGATAGTTCACTATCTATTTTGTATCACCATAATTGTCATAGTTTCCATATTGGAGCTCAAGATCTGAGGTTTTACATGCATTCAACTGCAATATCGTTCAAGTGTAATAATTGTTCAGATAAAGGGAACATGTGAGGTATAGAAGAAAATAATAATCACATGCTCACTATTTTCCTAAAAATATCTACCCGTTCTTCTCTCTGAATAATTTTGCGGAGCGGCATTTAGATTTGCCTAGTATTATTTTGAGTCTACATGAATTTTCTATTGGACCATGGATGTGTTTCATTTTTTTAAGGTATGTAATTAGGAAGTTTTTTTTTGAACAACTATGACCGGCCTATCTATAGAATATGTGAAAATCATATTAGCTAGATTTTTTCTTTATTGCATGCAATTTGAACTTCTAATCTATCACATCACCTGCTACCCAACCATCCTTATTGGTAATTGGATTGCAATAACAATTACATCATTTTTCACATTTATCGCTCAATACACACACTAACACATAACATGGGGCATCTTGAAAAATAAATTTCCAAAAATTGAAATATTTGGAGATAGATATGTCAAGCTTGCAGATCCTCCTCAATTTTTCCTAATCACTTTTATCACATATCTAGTTCTAGATCTTAACAGCATTTCAATTAGCTCACATTTCACAATGCAACTAATAAGTCAGAAACTAATTAATTAGAAAAAGAAGCATATATACGTGTCTTGAATTCATTGGATAACTTTTTTACACTCTGACACAATGTGATATCAAAGTCTTAATCAAACATAGCCACTTGTAGAAAAATTAATGGCTAAAAAATTGATACTTGGCGGCTTTCCGCTAAAATTTAAAACATTTCCTTAGGCGGATTTAAGGTCTTTGAAATGAACCAAACTTAAAATAAATTTCAGGTCTGAAAAAGGTATAAGACAGGTTTCACAATTTAAGAGGCTAAGTCAAAGCAAAAACTAACAACCTGACACTTGTGAAGGCTGACACAATTAAAGGAGTAATATATATATCAAAAAAAAATTAGTTTCCTCTTCACAAATCTGACAAATACTAAGCCACAAAAAAATATACGTGGAGCCTTTAAAATGGATCACCCTTCACAAATGACACAAGCTGACAAATGTGATAAAACATATGTACGTGTCCAAATGATATTGGTTCACACTTTGTAGTGTAACCAAACTAACTAAAGCAAACTGAAAAAAACTTGGAGCCTTTTAAATGGCTCTCTTTTTGCGAGAATGACAAACACTGACAAATGTAAACAAGGTGGAAAATTCTTATTGGATAACTACTATAACAAATGAATGACTGAAAAAATCAAAATATATAGCAATTCTATTGGCTCAAATTTCACAAATCTAAAAAATGTGAAATGAAAAGATACTTGGAGCAATTATATTGGCTCATCTTTTACATATGACACAAGAAAGAAAAATAAGATTGACAATGTGAAATACATAGCTACTTAGAGCTATCTTAATGGATCGTATTTTGAAAATGACATAGTGTTTCACCTTTTTCTTAGATTGTTTCTTTGAAGTGTTGACGAAATAGATAGGGTAACGGGCATAGGAGGAATACTTGTTCAAATGTCAATTGATGGGTTGCTGTGCACGTATGAATTTTGAATCCATAGCTGACTGTGAGAGCTTCCCTTTGGATAGGAGGAACTACTTGTAATGAAAACAAGACCACCAGAAGGAATTAAACAATATGGGTAGTGAACTGCCTAGTGTGAGCTAGATCGAGGAAGTATGATACTTCCTAGATGGTTGTCAGTCCACTGTTTTAAACAAATTAATGTTGTAAACAAAGTAAATCCTATTATTATTTTAAAATGATTTAGGTATCTCACTTAGAAACACAATAAGAAAATAGATCTAATCTAACAGGCTAAGCTAGAATAGAATCCAAAGGTCAAATGGTTGGTTATGGGTTCTACAGATCTGATAAAGGTCTCAGGTAGGTCACAGGTGAGTGAGGGTGAGGTAAAATTAGGTGGTTAGGTCTCTGTTTAATGCTATGTGGGAAAACATAGAGACCGGCTTCGGTCAGGGGTGATTGACCATGGTTAGGTATAACCGGCGCTACTATGAGATCTGGAAATGTCACAGAACAGGTTTTTGGTCTCCTTAGTGATTGCACAAAGAATTTTGGTTAGTCGGGATGAGGTATTGGGTGACTAGAGTAGGCTTTTGTGAGGTTTTAATGAGTCTATGGAGGTGAAAATGTTGGAGAAGGTCAATAGGGAGCAAGATAAACAATGGGTGATAAAATAATGGTGAAATGAAATCAACCAGAGAAGTATGACGTTATACTTACTTGGATTTCATTCTTGAAGGTCTATGTATGAAGGATGGAGGTGCTGATGATGGGTTTGAAGGATGCAAGTGATCACCAACTGAAGAAAATATTTTGTATGGGCTGTAGGCACACTCCTCTTTGCTTGGATAGATTAGATCATGGATGGGATGGCTGTGCATGAGAAGATGCTCAATCTCCTTCCTTGGATGTGAATTTTCACAAGAATTGGCTCTCTGAAGATACGTTTTCTCTCTGAGATGTGTTCTTTCTCATCAAATTTCTTTCTTCCAAGTTCCAACCTTGAGAATAAGGTTATTTTGGGTTAAAAAGGGTAACCGATGGTGGTCTGTCTTAACCGGCAATGGTTACAAATAACTGACGTCAATCAAGGTGGGATTTCCTAGGTTTACTAAACTTAGGGAGATCCTCCTGATTTTCTTGGATCTCATGTCGTTATCCCATGGATTAGGCTCGAATCTTCTTGTGAGCATGCAGGAATGTGGTTAGAGGGAATGTAGGCATTGATTTTTAGGGTTTGGGTAAGACTCAATTAGTTATGGGAACTTGCTAAGAATAGGTCTTAGGTTGAGTTATCTTGGTGAGGTGTATAAGTGAACTGTATGTGTAGATATTATTTAAATAAGATATTTAAATAATAAATATAGTGAGGATAATGCATTAATTTAATTAAATTAATTAAATTAATATTAGTGGGGAGAAGGGGGTCATGGCTAGGTAAATGTAATAAAGGGTGCCTATATGTCGAGGGATGAAAGAGGAGTGTGACCTAATTTTATTTTCTACATTTTGCCCCTTTTTTTTGTGTAGCTTGTATTGGGAAGTGACGCTAACAAAAATAAGATGTGGTTGGCCTTCGTGAGGGTGAAGGTGATCCCCCTCAAACTAGGAACTAACGAGGCAATAGGTTGAAGTGGCGAGTGGTTTGATAAAAGTTAAATGTGAAGAAAAGGCAAATGGGACAGGGAAAAAGGGGTGAAAGGTCTACTCGTGTGATCTAGGTAATGGGTCAGGGTCACAGGTAGCAACAGTCAAACGTACGCACACGTATAAACTATAGCACGCTACCAGGTTAAAGAGCAGGAAAACTCTACATCGTCTAAGTTCGATAGGTTTATCAAAACAAGGTTGAAGTGAATCCGGTATCCAAGGTATAGGATAAGGTTAGGAAACACAATGTAGGTTAGGTGCGGGAATGTTTAGGTATGTTCTGGTACACCAAAGGTAGGGTCAGGACAAACGGTCACAACAATAGGCTAGGTAAGGTCATTGGGTCAAGTAACATAGGTAACAGTGCTGCAAGGTATAATGAACACATGAGGTCAAAAGTCACTAGCGATGGTCCAGGTCCAAATATCTAGGTCACGGCATGGGTAAGGCCGAGGTAAGGGGAAAATAATGAGTCCCCAAATGAGGAAAAATGGAGGTAGGCAGTGACAATCTCAGGAAAGGTAAGCTAATGGGTTGGGGAAAGGGTGGATGGCGTAAAGAGCAAGGTAAAGGGTGGGATAAAATGGCAAAGTAGGGGCAATGTGTAGGTAAGGGTGACCAATGGCGGTCATGTATAACCAACGTCGATATAGGAAAATCAGTGATGGCTAGGTAGGGCACGAGACCAATGTTGGTCTAGGGGAAACCAATGTCGGTTAGGTCGGGTTTTGTATAAAAACAAAAAAGGCCGTGTGTTTATTTTTCATTTGTGAATTACGAAGTGAAGAAAGGAAAAAAAAGAGAGAAAAGTGAGAAAAGCATCTAGAGGTTACGAGACTGAGCTGGTACGGTGAGTTGATGGTGGTTGGATTGGTTAGTAGCAGGTCCATGAGATCTTAGCAAATGATTTGATTGGTTGGAGTGTGTGGGTAGATATTCAGTGATGGAAGAGGTGGGAGAGAGATTGGGTGGACCACTAGCACAGCAGCTAGACATGCCATCGAGATGGCAGCAGCGTGACAAGGTAAGCGCCTAACTCTTTAATGTTAATTAGATAGAGTGGATGGTGTAAGAGTTGTTTATTTTTGGATTTGGGTGGGTTTGTGTATTTTGTTGGCGTGACAAAAAAGTTAAATCAGGTATGGGGAAAAATGATTAAAAAAGAGGGGGTGAGGGGTAGGAAATTGGATAGGTGGGGTGGGTAGGGGTTTTGGGGTAGTGTAAGTCAGTGTAGGTGGGGTAAAAGGGATAGGTGGGAGGGTTTACAAAAAAGGGAGGTTTAGGAAGTCAAGGATTTTGGTGTGACAATGACCGGTGTCAGTCAAGCTTGGTCGGCGTCAGTCAAGTAGAACCAGGATCCATCAACTAATAGGTGACTGATGTCGGTTATGTGGTAACTGTGGTCAATCAAGTTGAATCGGTAACCAATGCTAGTTTAAGGGTGACCGAAGTCGGTTACGATGAACCAACAATGGTCAGGATTTTAGGCAAAAGGGTCCAAAAAGTGATGTAGGTTAGGTGGTTGTGATAGCTAAGGTAAAATCATGTGGTAGGTAATGATAAGTGATGAATAGGGTCATGGTAAAGGTAGATTAATGTTGTTCTTTAGATTGGATGCAGGGTCGATTGAAATTACACATGCAAGATAGGGTTTCACCACTATTGGTGACATTGCATGGCCTAGCGAGCCCATTGGAGCTACAGCATGTGGAGGCAATGGGCTTGAGTGGTATTCAACACTACCAACATGTTTTTTAGTAGCCTAGTTTGATTTTTGCGCTCATCAAGAGATGGGACTCCGCGACCAACACATTCCACCTTCCGACGGGTGAGATGACCATCACCCTAGAGGACATGTTCCGAATTATGAAGTTACCCATATTGGGGGCCCATGTGTACTCTATCTCCTCCAAGGCCTCTGAGGAGCTGATTGGGACCATATTTGGTGAGGGGGCAATGGAGCTAAGCTTCCATAGCGCTAGTCTGAGCTATGGTGAGATGTACCTAGCCCGTTCAGATGAGATGAGGTTAGTAGTTTTATTGATGGAGGTAGTGTGTTGCTATGCACTACCTGATGCAAAGGGTGGAAACTTTCCCCACTCACTGACGGGGATGCTCCATGATATCATGGTGCATGAGACATTATTTACTTGGGCACCAACATTATTAACACAACTATACAGAGAGCTATGGGCATATGGGTGGTTGCGTAGGTTTAGCCTGTGTTGTAAATTTATACTACATTGTTGGGCCTACAAGCACATAGTTTGTGTTTGACCTATAGGGACTCCCTGAGTAGATGCATTCCCACTGAGATGTGTGTGGTTGGGATATAGGAGATGGGTGCTAGTTGCAGGAGAGTAGAGGTTAGATAGGCTGACATATGATGTGGCCCGTTTTCGGTAGTTGTTGGAGGGGTTATCCAGAGTAGACATTATCTGGAGGCCATATATGGGGTTCCCCTCATATAGGCACATGCATGAGGAGCTAGCTAAGCTCAAACTAGAGAGGTGGATACAGGGCTGTCATGGTGGGGAGGGATGAGATGATCTCGGTCGACAGGGTCCGATGGTAGTTTAGGCCCATACAAGATATTCCACCGCCCTTCCCACAGTATCAAAGAGATGACGTGGAGAGGCCTCTCCCTCTACCACAACCTACCATGCCTATAGGAGAGGAGGAGAAGCCAATGGATCAGCAGATTGATGATGCCAGATGCACGGATAGGTATAAGCAATGGTGGGCAGATCAATTACGAGCCATACCACCTAGACCAAGGTAGCCAAATTGAGCTACCCTGACAGTACAGAGAGATGCCCTACAGGGGCAGGTAGCAATTTTGATCACGTAGATAGGTATACTATAGACACAACTAGAGGGGTCAGAGGGAAAGGTAGTGGATCTAACGGGTATAGGTGACTAGTCTATAGGCCCAGATGGCAGAGGGAGAGGGTGGAGGTGATGGAGATAGAGATGGTCAGGTGGAAAACTTAAAGTCTTAGGTGGTAGGATTACAGGGCCATTTGGCCATATCCCAGGCATAGATTGGGGTCTTACAGGCCCAGATACAGGCACAGTGACAGGGCCACCACCACAAGCACCGAGGCAGGGGGCACCACCACAAGCGCAGGGAGCTGGTCCCAGTTCACAGGTTGGCGTAGGGCAGGTATAGGGGCTGAGACCTATGGGACCACCTCAAACCATGCCTATATCTAAGCTACAGGATGCCCTAGGTGAGGCACGATACTATCAGAACCAGCTCATGGCAGTTGGGATAGACTTCCTCTCATATGGAGAGTACAATACACAACATGCATCTAGTGAGAGGACGAGATCCTGCACACATAGTGTGGAAAGCACAGGAGGGTAGTGAG
The DNA here is from genome assembly GCA_019776745.2 of Taxus chinensis. NCBI lineage: Eukaryota > Viridiplantae > Streptophyta > Pinopsida > Cupressales > Taxaceae > Taxus > Taxus chinensis. The sequence continues at coordinate 228,184,106 of CM034147.1, read as the reverse complement.
CTCTGAGGCCCAATCAGGGAGAGGCCACTAGCACATGATGACCATAGCTAGGTGATGTGTTAGCAAGGACACAGGAGGCCAAGGGTGCAAGTGATATAGAGATGGAGAATATCTGGCAAAATGTCTAATATGCAGCCACCCTGATTTTTGTTGTATAGTAGTGATTATTTTTTATATATATGTTGGCCTGTGTGCCGAATATAGTCATATTTGTTATCACATACCGGCCTGTGTGCCGAAGACAGTGAGGATGTACGAGTGATTTTTTGTATATTGTGAGCATATACCGGCCTATGTGCCAAATATTTTTTTTATTGATTCACTCATTCTTTGTGTATATATGAGACCGGCCTGCGTGCCGATGACATTTTGTATTATATATCAGCCTGTGTTCTGACATTTTTGAGATGATGGCCATGATGAGATAGGCATGTATTTTGAGATACACATTGATTGATTTATATGATGAGATTCATGGTATTCAGTGATGTATTAATATGTTTATGAGATATTGGTTTTATGGTTTGTGTTAGATGAGATATGGATTTGTTATTTTAATATGGATGGAAATTAGGTGAGTTAGGCATGATGGAGTCATGTTAGTTTAGGCATGGATGAATTAAGCTAGTTTAGGCATGATTCATTATGGTTTGCAATGAATGATACTATGGGTCATATGTGAAATGTTTTATAATTGATGCATAGTGATGATAGAGAGATGGTAGTTGTAATAAATGTATAAAATGGGAAGCAACTTATTATGTATGTGGCTTGATTTCCATTTTTTTTAGAAAATGGTAACTAAGTAAAATGTGAGGTAAATGGTGAGTTAGGCTTTGTTCATGAATTTTTTAGGGTATAGAATGGCCAAGCTAACCTCCAATAGCCCCATGCCCTTAGAGTGTTGCCTACATAGTCCCGACGAAAAGGGACCTCAGGCCGATGTAGTTCTCTCATGAGCTAGGGAATAATATGAGAATGAGTTGGTAGGTTTATGGGCATGTAGTGGGTTTAGGTCTAATAGATGTGGGTAAATTATAGGTAAAATGTTGCTGGTGAAGGTGATTATAGCGAAAGAGGATGATTACCCCCAAAGGTAAGCATCAAGGACCAATTCTTGTATAAGGTAATCAAAATGTAAACAAATATGGTTAAAAGATAAGAGGGGGGGAAATAAAGCCACCTGATTGGGTAGGATCATACCGAGTAGATCATACCGTGAAAGGGGTGATGAACACAAGATCCAAAAGGCATCGCACAATTAACTATTCTATGGTGAAAGTAGTCATAGGATCACCAAATGTCGAAATTCCAGGATGTCCCTTGAGGTGATTGAGGAAATGAGAGTGGAAATGGTAAGGTGGGTGAAAGGTAGTTATTGTATATGTTTGGAGTGACAGGTATTTTGGGCAAGAGGTCTGAGGTCACAATGGACAAGTCCATGACTAAAAAGTGTTTTTGTTTGATAGACTGATCGAGGCGGGAAGTCTATATGGGATAAATAATATGGTAGTCCTTCAGGTCTTCATGAAGTTGATCGATGCAGGAAGCTTCGGTTTCAATCATTTTTTTTTGGTTATTTTTTGAAAGCTTCACATAGCTATTTTTTCGAAGGAGTAGTCTATTTATAGTAGCGATTTGGTGGAGAGGAAGATGTCCTTTTGAGGGAGTCATTATTTTTTATTAGAAGATTGACTCAATGAGTTTGGTCCCATTGGAGGTCTTTGAAATCATGGACAATGACAAGGTGAAGGATATGACTCTTGTTCAAAAGGCGAGGTGGAATGACCATGGGATCTCATCTAAAGGTAGATGAAAAGTATCCATGAGAATCATGTTATGTGTAGTATCGTGGTACACATATTCATGAGAAGATAATAAGTGACAGGTACTCACATTATTCTTGTTTAATCGTTAGGGAGGTGTATGGAGTGGGTAGCGCTCAAGGGACGAGCCTCTAAAGAGACAAAGGACAAAGTAGGACAACAAGTCAACAATAGAATGGTCAAAGATGCAATGTGTTAAGGGTCTCAGGCTTGGGTTTACCCTCAAGTGAGGACAAACGATAGACACCCAATCCATAGGTATGAGTTACGATGTATGGTCCAAGCCAATTAGGAGAAAATTTTCCACGTTTACTTTTTTCTGCTTTGGTTACAAGTTGATTTTCTTTCAAGACAATGTCACCGACTTGAAAGGTGCGTTCATAAACATGTTTTTCATAAGCACATTTGATACATTGTTGGTAAAATTGAAGGTGATCTAGAGCGTTAAGATGACGTTCGTCAAATAACTCTAGTTGTGCTAAGCAGTCCTGACAAAAGTCATCATCAATAAGCATGTCTGTTATGTTTGTGGTGCCTATTTTCATGTTAGAGTGTGGTACACCTTCTATGTGTTACACTCAGGTATTTTTTACGGCGGTCCCACTCTCTGGTGAGCGGGTCAGGGGGTTCGGGGGGGTGAAGCCCCCCCGATGGAAGGGGGTTTGGGGGTGAAGCCCCTGAAGCAGATTTTCATGGGTGGTTTATTAACCCATGGGTAATGGGTAACCATTATGGGCTGTTTTTGGGCCCGTGTTTTTTGGTACCCATTGTTTTGTAAAACTGCCTCTTTGGTTACCCATAGGTTTATGGGACAGTTTTGTTTTTCCCCATTATTTTGATACCCATGGTTTTTTAAAACTGCTTAAGCAGTTGTCTATTTATATGGTCTTATGCATATGATAGATGAACAAGCAAATGTATTGTAGATGTGTTTTGAATTTGGGTGTGAATTCTGTAGATTTTGTTGAGAATAGCTCCAAACGGATTTGGGTATTGTATTGAGAGAGTGGAGGCTTGTAATAAAATCTGAGCAAGTGATTCTTGGTGGACGTAGCCCAAATTGGGTGAACCATGTTAAATCTTGTCTCTCTGTGTTGTGTTATTTATTCTGCACTTTTATTTGAGATCTGTAATATTTTCTGCATATTAGTTTCTACTGTTGTGATTCTATAAGGGATTATTCCGCATATTTTAGCTCTTATTTCCTAACAATGTCATGAAGAGAAATGCAGAGCGAGGGGATCCGGACTTCATGAGGCAGAATAGCCTCTGTACCGTAGACCAGTGAAAAAGGTGTGGTCATAGTGGAAGTGCGAATGCTAGTGTGGTATGCCCATAAGGTAAAAGGAATGTGTGTATGCCAATCCTTTCCAGTATCATCAACCACTTTCATGATAATTTTGTTGATGGTTTTGTTAGTGGATCTAGCTTAGTTGTTGGTTTGTGGGTAATAAGGTGATGAGAAACTAAGCTGAATGACAAAGGCGTCATAAAGTTTTTGCAGTGTTTTGTTTTTGAATTGTTTTCCATTTTCAGTGATGAGGTGATGAGAGACACCAAAGCGGAAAATGATGTGATGGTTAATGAACTGACATATTTTCTTGGCTTTTGTGGAGATGAGTGGTATGGCTTCCACCCATTTTGATGCCCAAAAAGACAGGTAGTCAAACCTATGATTACATTGATGGGCTAGTGCGAAGCCTTGAGGGTTGATTTTTCTGACTCATATGGAAACCCCATATGAGAACGACGGGCCCAAGGTCATGAGTTTTTTGTAAGGCATGAATAGGTATATGCTGGGCTGTGGGGCAATGTTGTTGACATTTTTTTTTATTTTTTGCATAGTCAGGGCAACAATCATGGTGAAGGTTCGGCTAGCCCACAGGCCAAGGCGTTTTGAATAAGCTTAGCAATAGCAAGGCCATTATTTTTAGTGAACCTCGATTCAAATATTCAAATGATCATATCTTCTGATCCAGTGCTATGAGGAATCTGACAAATTTTGAGGCACCATTAGAGAGATACCATCGACCTCCTGCTAATACCATGGAGATCTGAAACTTCAATTTTGAATGAAGTTAGGTGGGAGAAAAAATGAAGGAAGGCATCTTTGTGCCATTAATGGGTAAGATCACGATTTAAGCTCTAGAGGGAACCAGATAGTCATAGTATAGTTCTGATACCAGAGGTCACTTGAGTCAGGGGTGTCATTTCAACGATTGAGTAAACAAGTAATCGAGGTAGATTTGATAGATTGTGGGTGGATTTGCAGGAGGCATTGATGGCTGGAATCTGAGCTTCGAATTAGTTTTCCCACCTCTCTCTCCTTCTTCTCTATGTGCTGAATCTATAAAAGAAGGTTCAGGGATCATTGGAAAAGGTTGGACATTTTTGTTTTGTGCAATCAAAGGTGGTCAAAATTATGTCTACATGATGTTTATACTTTTCAAGTATCTCGTTACGAGATTGGTACATACCATTGACTTGGTTTATGACCAATTGTGAATCACCAAAGATGTGGATTGATTTGACATCTAGGGCATAGGCAGCCTCAAGACCTAGTACGAGCGCTTCGTACTCAGAAATATTGTTGGTGCATTCAAAGTCTAGTTTGAAAGACAAGGGCATGGGTTCTCCATCCATAGGAATGAGGATAACAACAAACCCACACCCATGCTGACACTTGGAACCATTGAAGAACAATTTCATTTGGTAAGGGGGTTTTTCTAGGGAAAGGGTAGTAATGGATTGATCGGGAAATTCAAAATTAGAGATTTGGTCCTCGAAAATAGGTGCGTCAGCTAGTTGGTTGGTGATAGCCTTCCCCTTAATGGACTTTTGGTGAATGAATTCAAGATTAAAATCAGCTAAAAGCATAAGCCATCATGTGGCACGCTGATTTTAGGGGTACTGTGATTCTGCACTAACAGGAACATTTGACAACCATCAAGAGGGATCTTAATGAGAAGTTGACAGATTTCAACCTCATATTTCAAAGGACATGGGACAAGATTCCATTGGCCATGAGGCCCACAGATGAAGGTGTTTTCTTGTACTTTTTTAGAGCTTTAAATTATGATATTTCCTTAATGATTGAATCAATGGGAGGAAAAACCTTACTTGCAGCCTATAACATTTCCATTAGATCTTAAAATTGTTTAATTCATGCTAGTAAACTTTTCCCTAGGCCACCTATGCCTCTGTATCTGGAACTAGGATCTCCAAGCACTAGTTAAACACCCACATTATCTCCCATACCTACTCCAAGGAATCAGAGTTCAACTTTGTGATAGTTATCAACCTCATCCTCTAAATGAGACTTCAACATAGCTAAAGCAGGTTATGAAATAGTTGCAGAGCCGATGGGAATGAGCCATTGTGACTATCAAAAGGCAGCAATGGACTACAGAGTTCTAGGCCATACCAGCCTACAAACTCAGTTTATGGTTAGTGGGTAGACCCCCTTCATAAGCAAAATAGACCTTGACTCGCTCAGGTTGTAAATCAAAATCAAAACCAAGGAGGGAAGCACTTTTTAGCTTGACTAGGCCTTTCCGGAATATTTAATGAGGCAATTAAACACAGCTTCCAGGATGGTGAGGTGCCTTGGTTCTAACAAAAAACAACATGGCACAAGAATATGATTGGTGTTTCCCATGCAATCAACCCCATAACCAATGCAATGTGTTTTAATGGAAGCACTAAACCAGGCCTTGATGGTACAAACGCATTGGTGTGTCACAAGATTCTAGCCAATTTTAAGGCCAAATCAGCAGCAAGGAGCTCGATAGTAAAGAGGCACCTCCAAGTGGTAACTGAATGTTTGTCAATTGGTAGGCTGAAGACTTTTGTGGTAATCAACCAAACTTGGTTATAACCCGTATCTACCAATACTATGAGTCCAGAGAATCTGGTGACCATTGGTAGAGGTCGACAATTTGATCAATACTCAGTTAATCCTCAACCCATCTTTCGGGTAATCCTCAAGGTATGAGGTCACTCAAAGAGCAACTGTGCAATATGTAGAGTAAGCCCAAGCCACTTTCCAGTACCCACTCAAACACCTGTTGTAATGACCAATGTGCAAGAGAATCAATGGGTACAGAGGAATGGGCATGGAAAGAAGGCATGAAAGCTCATCCCCATTTAACGATTATTGAACAAATGCGAGAAAACAAATGTGAATAGCTTTCAATGTGGGATTCATTTGGCTATCCCAGGAACAATTATGATACCTGTGGACAAGCTAATGGTGGCCAATTGATCAACCGGGCAACTCAGCCCTCTAACTAGCAAGCAGAAAGCATGCTTACCAATGATGGCTCGGCCCGAAAAGAAACCATGGATGACAATTCAGCAGCGTCTAGAATCTGAAGCCCCCTCCATTAGGATGTGTGGGTCATCGTAAGTATGAATTGGGGATCTCAATTGGTACGATTCATTCAACATGATTTGATGTCTTAGAAGGAAACTAGCTGATGAATATATTAGTCTTCAAAGCACCAAGGTAGTTGATCAGCTGGGTTCTTCAATACTGACAGTTGAACTGACAAGGGGGTAGTACATGATTGGATGGGACATCATGGTAACAACGGTTAGGAGTCATCAAGGATTTGGAGCCTGGACACTGGCCTCACCTACCCCAATGTGACCGTAATTGCAGAAGGTATCAAGTCAATAGACTTTATGCCACCACATTTTGCGATTGATAGTTTGTCGAGGGACTTCATCTACTAAAATCGGTGAGGCTATTGATGTTTGTTGAGAAGAGCTAGGGTCTGCACATGATTTTTAGATGCAGAGGTATTTGAGTCAGGAGGCTACGATTATATCTGAGCCCATTTCTGTAATTACTATATTGAACCTGGGTGGTACCCATGCCCAATCAATGTGAATTGTTCAGCATTGCTCATAAAAGAAGAAACAAAAAACCTTCCAAGCACAGCGGTGCAGGAAGGTGTGGGAGAAACGACGATTGGTAAGTGATTGGAAGTCAACGGAAAATGGGCAGGGTTGTGATGGTGGTTCAGGTGTCTAAGTGGTAGTATTAAGTCCCCCATAGGTGAGACTAGTACGAAGATGAGGAGGACCATAAAGGAGGTTTTCTCTTATATGGTGATCATAGCGAGGGTGTTGATGAAGGCTTCCATACATGTGTGGAGTAAGGAATGTGTTGACACTATATAGGCAGTACTCCCCCAAAGTAAGGAATTGAAAAAAACCTTCCAAGGGATCAGTGGTTGGTATGTAGGTAGCTAGTATGGATGATGTGTCAGAGGTTGATGCAGAGGTGGAATTAACAAATTGGGCAGCTAACAAGTCAGTCGTGGAGGTTATAGTAGTGGTAGGAATATAGGAGGTATGTACGGTGAAAGCAGTGGTTGTACTGGTAGGTGGAGGTGTAGGTGAAGCGGTAGTGGTTGCAGAGGTAGATGGCTTGAAAAGTATGAGCACATCATTGGGTCGGTAAAGCATGTTACATGTTTTGAAAGGTGATGGGTCAGCTGGAATGGTATAATTGTTCCCCTCATGTTCAAACTTTACACAACGATGCAGTGGAATGAACGCAACCCATGACATGGATCCAGGGTCTACCAAGCAACAAGTTATATTGGAATTCCCCCTCCAACACATAAAACAATTATGTAACAGTGCGGGGGCCCACATGAACATGTAGGATGACAGTGCCTAGTGCGGAGGTGATAACATCGTTGAATGAACGCAACATGACCAGATGTTTGTGCATGTAATTTTCAAGTATGCACATTTGATCAAATGCATGGGATGAAATGATGTTAATGTTAATGCCTCCATTAATCATCACACGACATACATGTATGTCATCAATGTGGACCGAGATGAAGAGGGTTGGGTCTAGGTCATCGTTTTTGTATGGCGCAATCTCTTCCTCTAAGAAGCTAAGGGAGGCCACTTGGTGAACAAGGTGAGGTGACGATGAAGATGGTAATTTGGTGAGAGAGGCTACATGATGGGGTGTGATGATGGAGGCTACGGGTGTAGGGTCATTGAGTAAAACCTAATATAGATTGAAGAACCTCCATGAGAGCTTAACAATGGGATTCTGACGTTTGGATGAGGTCGTATAAGGACATTTTGAGGGGAGATTGGTGTAGTTTTTTTAGCATGGTGTGATGTGTGGTGCAATTAGAAATGGCATACGTGGGGTTGAGAATAGTTATTTTAGGTATGGGTGTAGATGGTATGTTGGGTATAGGATTGGCTGGTGGGTTAGTTGCCTTTTCTTTGCCCTTCTGCACACATGTAGTGACGTGTACCATGTTGATTTGAGGGAAGTTTGAAAATGGATAAGGTGTAGGGTGAGTGGTATAACGACATGAAGGGAAAAAAAATATTGAGGAGAAAAGCTCTGTGAGGTCAGTTGGGTACAATGACATTTGGGTGGTGACATGGAAAGTTCTTTGATGCAAACCATGTTAATTTCAAATTTTGTGTGTGGTTCTAGGAGCTGTGAGGGTGGAGGTTGTGGTTTTTGAGTGGGAAATGTGGGAATGGGTGTTGGTGAAGTAGGATCCTCATCAAGAAGGTCGTTGTCGTCAAAGTTGGTTTTTGGTGGACATAATTGGATAAGGATGGTTTTCAAGACCTTGCATTTCTCCACATTATGCTCTGGCACATGATTATATGTGCAAATTTTGGTATCATCAAACCCTTTTGGCTTGGGTTTGAGGGGGTCGTAAGGTCAGAGTGGTGGTAATGTGATAACAGAAATCTTAAGGAGGTTGGTTAAAATTTTGACATAGGACTCTACTAGTGGATCACAATGGGAAGTGAATGTGGGTTTCAATGTAGGTGTGTTAGTTGTCTGCGAATTGTTTTAAGAAGAGTAGGAACGGGTTGAGCAATGGGTTTAGGTGCTGGTGTGGTTTGAGGTATTGGTTAGGTTTGTTTGGGTAGGGGTATAGTAGATAGACGAGTAGGAGGGTGTGGGGTTGTTTTGACTACCTTGTCATGGGTAGTGGGGTCTTGTTTTTGGGTTACACCTTCTTGGGTAAAGGTGATGTAGATGTACAAGGTCTAGAAGGAAAAGAAGATGGATTAAGAAGGTGAGTTACCCACAAGGATAACGGGAGTGCTGTGAAGGTAGATGACGCGGGTCGTACTTGGGGTGTGAGGGATAATGACTGAAATGTAGTGGGTAGTGAAGTGATAGTTGAAGATATTAGAGTTATTGTTAGTAAAGAGACTGCAGGTGAGACTATGAGTCGTTTTGTGTGCCTAGCAAGGTTAGAGGTTTGTAAGGAAGGAGTGGTTTTTTGTGTTATTTTTTTATGGATGGGTGAAGGGTGCTTGACCATATTAGACAACTGATATTTTAAGGTAGATGGGACAAGTACGAGCATGATTGGTGTGGTTGGGGTTTGAGGTCGATGATTTTGTTTCTTCGGTTTGGGCGTTGGAGTAGGTGTGGTACATTGGAGGATGTAGCTAAATCCAATTTAATAGGTAGATGAGTAAGGTTGGTGGTTGGGGTGACCCCTAAAGTGGTAATAGGTTTAGTGGAGGTAAATTTTGTGGGTATGGGTTTAGGTTTAGGTATAGGTCGAGTTATGGGTAAGGGTGTGGTGTAAGTGCTAACGGATATCATGGAAGGGGTTGCGACAAAAGTAGTTGTGTTTGGTTTGATGGGTGGAAATGTGTTTGGGTAGATAGTGGAGGTGTCATCGAGGGATCTCTGCATCTGTTTTGAGATAGGGAGTAAGAGGCACCCCCCTAATAAAGTCCTATCCACATAATCTAAGTGATCGGCCAAATGCGAGAACAAAATTTCTGTGGGTGGAGTTTGTGAGGACCTAATGGGAATTCCCATAAAATGTATCTTAGAGATGGGGAATTGGCCAACTTCAACTTCCATGTGTAAGAGAGCTGAAATTAGGTCTGTTGGATATTGGGTTGCTTATGGAGAATGCTCGCGAAGAGGCAAACATATCTCCACTAGCTCTATGATGGATGGAAGAAATGATGGGATCTCCTCTATTGGGGGAGAAGATAATAGGTTCTCCTCTGTGGGTGGAGGAGGTAATGGGTGCTCCTCTATGGGTAGAGGAGGTACGGTAGGTAAAGGCTTTCTAAGTGGTGAAGCTAGGGGTGAGACGGGCTTGATGTTAGTGGAAGAATCTTCCGTTAGTGATGAAGGAGATGAAAGGTGTTCCTCTATTGGTGAAGGAATAGTGGAGGTTGGTTCCAATGTGGAAGGAGGATTTTGGGATAGGATTTCCTCTATGGAAGGGATATGAGGTAATTGAGAGGTGAAAGGTACCTCGTTAAATATTGTGTGAACCTCATGGGTATGGGTATCGTGAGTGGATGTCTCACCAGTTTGATTGGATGAAGGGGCTTGATTGGGAAATACTTTTTGAAGATTTGTAGATTTTGGTTAGGGGTGGTGTTGGGATTATCCACAGTTAATTCACCTTTCTCAAGCATTTCTTGGACAATATTCTTGAAAGTGATGCAATCGTCATCACTATGACCCTTCACTCGGTGATAGTTATAGAAATCATGCTCTTTATACCATGCAGGCATGGGGTGAGTAGGGTCAAAAGTAGTGTGTGGTTTTATGGGTGGAAGACTGATGGCTCCAGGTTTGATAAGATTTTCTAAGACAAAAGAGTAAGGTTCCCCAATTAGGGTATATTTTTTCTCCTCTTGTCTGAATCAAAAATCCTGGATAGGTGATAGATTAGATGAGGGTGTAGCCTGATTGGACAGATGAGCTGGGCCAGTCTTGAGTACCACTACGTTAGCGGTACCCTTAGCCTTTGTAAAATTAGTTAGTGGTTTGGAAGAAGAATAGGTTTCATTCGAATTGAATGCCGAATTCTTATTTTGTAATTATATTTTCTTCTCTTCAATGGCCTGAATCTCTAACTTTCGTGCCATAGTGAATGCCTCATCGAATGTTCATAAATTTTGGACCTACAAGGTCGGGGAGATATGTCTAGCACAAGCTCATGTGAAGAGCTCAATGAGTTCAGTTTGTGGTAGTTGAAAGGTAAGTTGGTTGATCAATCCGTGTCAGCGAGTGACAAAATCTATGATAGATTCATCTTCGTACTGATGTGTGGAATATAGATCGGTCATGGTAAGTTTCTTGGCGATATTGATAGAGAAATGATCCAAGAAAGCTTGGGATACCTGATTGAATGAGAATATAGAGTGTTTAGGTAACCCACTATACCAATCTAATGTTGTTCCAATGAGGGACATGGGAAAAGTTCTCAAAATCCGGGCATCATCATGAGTGATCAGATAACACTCGTGTTTGAACGAGTGTAAATGTTGTTGTGGGTCTTCCTTACTATTAAAGCATTTGAATTTAGGCATTTCCTAATGCACAAGGTATGAATGGATAGGAATGGATGGGTGAATAGGCTTATTGCAAATCTCGTCATAGGTGAGATTGTTGTGAGAGCCAGAAATCGATGCCTCATGTGTCTGCATCTTGTCTAACATCAATTTAATTAGGTCATTGGTAGTTTTTGATGATTGGATGCCTCCAATAGCATGAGGAGGTTTGTTTTGGGCATGTAATGGGGTGGCATTCTAGTGTATGGGGCTGCAATGTAAGGTGGTGGAGAAGAAGGAAATGAAATAGGGGGTATGTACCTGGAATGCATAATAGATGAAACAAGCGGTTATTGGTAGTATGTATATGGGGGTGGAAGGGTTGTGGTAACCCTAGTGGCAATAAGGGCTATGGATTGTGGAATGGAAAGAACTACATTCTGAAATGGGGTAGGTGTCACTAATTCTGGAGGTGGAAATGTAGCTATAGGTATGTATGAGACATTAGGGGTGGATGAGGTTGTGTTTGGGGTAGTTGTTGAGGGTATGGTGGATATATTGGGTACCAAAGAGGTAACAAACATGGTAGTGATAGTGGGTATTGAACCTAACTGCAAAATGACTGGGGGTAATGTGGATGCAGGTATCATGGAGCTAGATGGGGCTGATGCGGAAGTGGGTGTGAGAGTCTCAGGGATAGATACAGGCATGTTGTATATCAACTGACTTGAGGCATCTCAAGTGGACGAGTGGGAGAGGTAAAACTATAAGGCGACAGGGTTTTGGTCAAGGAGATGTGCAAAATCCTCATCTCCTGTAGCAATAGTCATAGGCTGGATGGGATCCATGGCTGGTGATAAAATAGAAGGTGGTGAAGGACTAGGTGGGAGTGGTTAGAAACTGGCATGGAACACAAGGGCGTTTGCTTGTCTTTAGGTCAGCACTATGTGAACTAGTATTGATCAGGTAGGGCTGCTTCTCTGTAAATGATACAGAGAACAACAGGAACTGGTGAATCTGGTGATAAAAATGGATGAAGTAACAAATGGTGGGTGGAATGTGAAACAGGGTAACCAATGTCGGTTAGGGAAAAATAACGTCGGTCAGAGGTAAGCGTTACCGGTCACTGTAGAAAATGGATAGTGAGTAAATAACGATGCAGAAGGTAAAATATGATAGGTATGGTAAAATCTGAAAATGTTTAAAACGTCAATGGAAAAAATGATAGTGACAGAGACTGTGGAAAGTGGAAAAAAGTGAAGTGAAACTGTCCTTTTGAGTAGGTTAGCAAAAGGACCTAGAATCAAAGTCGTTTGTGTTTAAACGATGGTGGTCAGAGGTAACCGATGACGGTTACTATGAAATTGAAATAGTGATGAAAGAAATTGGTTGTGAATTAAAATCTAATGTGAAATCAGACCCAAAATTCTAGAAATGATGATGATATGGCCCAGACACACTCAGGGGAAGCTGTAATACACCAACTATGATGAGGAGTGTGCAAGGATGAACAAAATAAAGTGATGAACATGATCTTTCACCTCAAAACACAAGCCAAGTAGAAACACTAAGAAAATGTGATCCTAGGAGTGCCCTTTCTATTAAGTTTGTTTAGCTTATTCTATTTAGGGACTGACACATGAATTGTGAAATAGAGTTTTTGGTTAGGATCGCTTCTTACAAATAATGAGATCTAAAGGGTGAGGTTTTAGGTATGTTATGGTGGGGGCGGGCTTCGCTCTGAAGTATGACTCGACAGAGCAACAAGCTAGGTGCCGACTATGTCGTGATCGTGTGATCACCTACAACTTCTTCTAGGTAAGATGTTGTTTAAGAATGTATGTATTTTGAATTTTTGTGTGGTTTGGTAAGACTTAAAGAAAGAGAAAAAGATAGAAGTGCTTTTCTATGATTCGTTTGTCAACCATCAACTGGTCATGACCTCCAGCATATAGGTTGCCCTCAATTAATGTGAGCTAATGCAATAAATCAGAATGGAATGCAATTGTTTTTAAACCCAAATTGAAAATGTGAAATTGGATGACACAATAAGATGAAGAGGAAGAGGGATGCTCTTTCACTACAATGCAGAAAACATGAAGAAATGATTCTTTTTAATTACACCAAAAGAAAAGTTTCCTTTAGAGCAAATAGAAAGAAGAGATGTGGATTACTAGGGAATAAAATTAATGTGTGTGCTTTTTAGAAAGGAAACAAACACACATTTTTTTCCTAGGAATGAATTTAATGCAAGGAACCCCGGATGAGTCCCACCGGGCGTGCCAAAATGCTTCACCATTTTCTTAGATTGTTTGTTTTAAGTGTTAACGAAACAAATAGGGTAACGAGCGTAGGAAGAATACCTGTTCAAATGTCGGTTGATGGGTTATTGCACGCATATGACTTCTGAATCCACAGTTGACTGTGAGAGCTTCCCTTTGACTAGGAGGAACTATCTATAATGAAAACAAGACCACTAATATGGGAAGTGACCTACCTAGCATGAGCTAGATCTAGGAAGTATGATACTTCCTAGATGGTTGTCAGTCCACTGTTTTAAACAAATTAATTCTATAAACAAATTGAATCCTATTGTTATTTTGAAATGATCTAGGTATCTCACTTAAAAACACATTAAGAAAATAGATCTAATCTAACATGTTAAGCTAGAATAGAATCCAAAGGTCAAATGGTTGATTTTGGGTTCTACAGATCTGATAAAGGTCTTGGTTAGGTCACAGGTGAGTGAGGGCGAGGTAAAATTAGGTGGGTAGGTCTCTTTTTAAGGCTGTGTAGGAAAACACAGAGACCGGCCTCGGTCAGGGGTGACCGACCACGGTTAGGTATACCCAGCACCGGTTACTGTGAGATCTGGAAATGTCATAGAATAGGGTTTTAGTCTCCTTTGTGATTGTAAAAAGGATTTTGGTTGGTCGGGATGAGGTATTGGGTGACTGGAATAGGCTTTTGTGAGGTTTTAATGAGTCTATAGAGGTGAAAATGTTGGAGAAGGTCAATAGGGAGCAAGATAAACAATGGGTGATAAAATAATGGTGAAATGAAATAAACTAGAGAAGTATGACGTTATACTTACTTGGATTTCCTTCTCGAAGGTCTTTTTATGAATGATGGAGGTGTTGATGATGGGTTTGAAGGATGCAAGTGATCACCAACTGAAGAAAAGCTTCTGCATGGGCTGCATGCACACTCCTCTTTGATTGGATAGATCAGATTGTGATTGGGATGGCTGTGCAGGAGAAGATGCTCAATGTCCTTCCTTGGATGTGAGTTTTCACTAGAATTGGCTCTCTGAAGATGCGTTATCTCTCGGAGATGTGTTCTTGCTTGTCAAATTTCTTTCTTCCGAGTTCCAAGTTCCAAGTTTCAACCATGAGAATAAGGTTGTTTTGGGTTAAAAGCGGTAACCGATGGCGGTCCGTCTTAACCGGTGATGATTAGGAGTAACCAACGTCGGTCAAGGTGGGATTTCCTAGGTTTACTAAACTTAGGGAGATCCTCCTGATTTTTTTGGATCTCATGTCATTATCTCACAAATCAAACTCAAAAATTCTTGTGAGCATGCAAGAATGTAGTTAGAGGGAGTGTAGGCATTGATTTTTATGGTTTGGGTAAGACTTAGTTATGGGAACTTGCTGAGAATAGGTCTTAGGTTGAGTTAGATTGGTGAGGTGTCTAAGTGAATTGTATGCGTAGATATTTAAATAATAAATATAGTGGGGATAATGCATTAAATTAATTAAATTAATATTAGTGGGGTGAAGGGGGTCATGGCTAGGTAAATGTAATAAAGGGTGCCTATATATCGAGGGACGAAAGGGGAGTGTGACCTAATTTTAGTGTCTACACATAGGACATATAAGCCAAGTATGACAACATGGAGATAAACGTGAAGCCCTTATTGGCTCATGTTTCACAATTGACTATCAAAAAAACAAAATTACTAACAAAGCGAAGAAAGATGGAGCCCTATGATTGGCTCAAGCTTCGCCAAGACAGAAGTTTCTATTTATAAGACTGAAAATGTGAAGCTAGTTGGAACAAAATGATTATCTCAAGATTTCTAGTCAAAAAAACTTCACAGATCCAAAAAAATCAAATAAGACTGACAGAGTGAAGCTAGATTGCACAAAATGTTTGGCCCAAGCTTCACAAAGATAAAAAATTATAGAAAATTAAATATCTAATCAGAAAGATGTCATGTTCAAGGCACTTGGCACTCTAAGAGTGGGTATGGCTTCACAAACATGAAAAAAGGACAACGAATCTATTTAGAGAAATTTTATTGGTCTGAGCTTGAAGTTTTTGGAATCAAAAAATTAAACTTAGTGAGCTTGAAGTTATTGGCTAATTTTTTTTGTTTACGCAGGTCAAATAATCTTCAAGATTCTTCCTTCTTGTAAGCCATAAAACATCCAGATCTAGCTATGTACACACATAATCACCAGCTCTGATACCATGTTAGAACAAATGCAGGAAGATATAATTGAATAATTATAGATCCACAGATAAACAGTTGAGGATTATAGATTATAATTTGCAGACATTAAACCAATGTTTACATATGCATATAATAGTTAACATATCATGAATGAAATAAAATTACAATAGCTTAAAGAAAATGAGACAAGAGACACCAAATTTAAGTGGAGAAATCCAAAGGAAAAAAATCCGCTGAAAAATCAGTGTCTTATATTAAGAATTTATCAGACTTTCACGCAGCACTTCCACTTCACTACTCGGTCTCATAGAAAATAATAGAAGACTTTTGTCTCGATGTATAGCAACTTGCATAAGTAGCTAAGCTTAGAAAAATTGGTCTATTAGCCCATTAGCTAAAGTAAGATTAGCAAGCAGTCCAGTCCCATGAGGGATCATCCTATTTATAGAGGATGGGTGAGCGGTTATACCACTCCACTCTTTTAGCTGTGAATACTAACTCAAATTATTAAAAATAATCTTTAAGACATGGGATCTCTAAGTGGCGGTCCACCAAATGGTATCCCCGCTTTACATTATCACCCCAACAAAGAGATGTACAAGCTCATTTAGAAAACAACCACCATTTCTCTAATTGCAAGTAGATAATGCTTTATGAGATTAAAAAAACCATTCATGTTGTTTGTGTTTCCATCCACGTTGATAAAAAAAAGGATATTTACAATAGTCTATATAACCTTCCTTCTAGTGGATCACAAACATGATGATATAGATGGGACATTAAGGAGATTTTCAACATCACTATGTAATTTGGAAACATTTTTTTTCCACAAATCATGGACAATTATAGAATAGGATAAGGGTCCATCACATTCACTCCATACCTTATTCATGAATTGTATGACTTTAATTCCTTTATGTAACAACACATGTTAGATGGAAACCATAAGATAATGGGTATCAAAAAACAAAACACAATTGACTTCTATGTCATCAACAACATTCCCATTGTGGGGTACAAAAAATCAATCATGGATGATTTATGGTCTCAACTAATTAAAATTACTAAAAAATGGCTGTTAAACCATAATTTATTGAAGGGAATCCTCCATTAGCAACCCTAAAAGAACTAAAAGATATGGAAAACCTACAAAGAGGTATTCAGATAATCATTACACATTGGGAAAAGAGTATAATAGATGAATGTGACCCATTATGGTTTTCCAAAGATAGCATATTACAAAAATGTTCTTCTTTTTTGGTAAATCCTTTTTTTAATTGTAGAAAGATGAGGAGAGATTTTTTCTAGCCAAAAATTGTCTAGGATAGCACAAAGTAGTTTCATATAATGGTATACTCATATCTTTACATGGATGACTACTATAGTCAAAATTTCCTTTCAGATGAGGACATATTTGATCATCCTATTTGTGATAGACCATGACATGAATTCAATCAAATTGTGAATGTGAATGATGGGAGATGATACTAGTAAATTAATGTGATGATAATATACCTATACGGATGGGTAAGGTAGAAAAATTTTAAGTACATGATGTTAAGAAAATATTCAAAAAATAAGGGTAAGTGAGTGGGAACCCACATGAAAAGAAAATATAGAAAATGTAAAGTATAAATAATGTTTAAATAAAAATCAAGGGTTGAGGAAAAAAGGGAAACATTAGATATTGAAATAGCCAGCATCATCTGGGCATGGACACCTAGTAAAATATGGAAATGAGATCAAATCAAAATACCAAATCAGGTACATAAATCCATTCCGACATACCTTATCACAGCATAAATAACCCTAATTAATGAATTGTAGTTAACATTGGTTGGACTACATACTCTTGAGAGGGATCAAGCCTTATGTATTTTTCATTACTCTGAATTTTAAGGTATTGATTACCTTCAGAAATATATTATCAAATAAATGTGTCAAATCAACGTAATTATCATTAATTTTTTTTGTTTTTTATGATTTATACAATTGAAAATCCTATCGACTGTTAAACACTAAAATTTATTATCTTCTATATATAAGTTGTTAAATTGGATAAATTATCTTGTATTCAAAAATTCCTAATGACCGTTGAGTTTCCTTACTATTATTTTCAATTTATAAGAGATAAAATTAATGTTAAAATATTTGAAAAATGATGCTTCACCACATAGCCTCAAACATGACCATGCCTTATGTAACTCAGTGAAAACTAGCCTTATGTATTCCCAACAAGATTTTCAAAATTTACGAATGTTAAATTAACTCAAGTATTTATTAATATAATCAAGTTTCAATATGTAAAAACAAACTTAGTATTCATTAATTTTCTTCAATCAATAAAATTATTCATACATATCAAATTGGCAAGCAAATTCAGTGACCTGGGATGCAGGATAATTAAATTTTATATTCCATTACATATTCAGTTTAGAGATAAAGTAAATAGAAAAAATAGATATAAAGTAAATCAAACCTGCATGAGTCGACAGTGACCTAAGACTGTAGAGGTCCATTCGATGGTGGTTGAGGTTGGATGAGAGGAACCTATAAAACAGACTGACAAACACTTATGTAGCTAGATCTAAACCAATATTAACCTGAAAAAGGATCTAAGATGAAGGTAGAAACTTGCAAGAAATATTGGATTTGGATATGGATGAAAAGATGCAATAAAATAAGGTATAGTGATGGTAAAGGGTGTGATAAAAGGGCTGGTCAACGATGACCATAAGGGGATCAATGACCACTGGGGCATGAGATATCATATCAGGGATGAAAGAGAGGAAAGATGGTGAGATCTGGAAACTAGATGGGTATAGAAGTAGAGATCTAGAAAAAGAGGATCTAAACAATAATAAAATGGATCTAGATGATGTTAGATCGATGACGATCAGACAAATTTTATGACGACCTATACCGGTTAGGGATTGAATGAAAATGGATGGGATGGAATGAAGACCTACAGATGAAACAGAAGGCTAAGATGGCCAAAGTAGAGTTCCTGATGATAGCTAAACCTATACAAGATGTAACTAATATCTGTGTGTGTGTGTGTGTGTGTGTGTGTGTGTGTGTGTGAGATAATATTATAAGGAAAACACAAAGTATGTTGATGGTGAAATAAGTCTCCGTAAATCTCTAAATTTGAGGCACAATAGCTCCAAGAGGACTCCAAGATTCCAAAATTATATCCCTTTTATCTCTTGAAGAAGAAGGAAAAATATTTTCTATTGATATTAATAAATCGGGTACCCTCACGAAATCTCTTGAGGCTTACGCCGAGGAAGAAGACTCGGACTCTGAGGATGAGGATTCTAGTGAAGATATAGATTCTCAGGAAGGAGATTCATCAGGAGATGATAAGGATGTTATGGAAATTGATTCCACTAAGAATATCAGAGAGGTAAAATTGAAGCATGATCCTAGTCGATCTGTCAAAACAAATGGTGAGTCAAGCTTGCAAGAAAATAAGGTTCCTGTAAATGCCCAATTCGAGAAGCAGATGGAAGCTTTGGGAAAATTGGGTCCTGAGAAAGGGGATAATCATCTAGCCAAGATGGCCATTGATATTGAAGAGCTAAAGGGGGATATAAGGCTTACAAAGAGTTATCTTCAGTTCTGCTTTAAAGACTGACACAAAATAAAAATGCAAGTTGAAGATGTTACAAAAATCAATAATGGGGATGAGATTGAAATTATGAAATCCAATTGCAGCAACCTCTCAAATGAGGTGGATCACATCTGAGCTATTTTACATAGATATATGAAAAGGAGTGTTTTCACTGTGAAATCCACTCTGTAACATCTCCAAACCCTTGGTTAGTTGGCCAATTCTTTCAGGCTCGTAGATGAGCATGGAAATTCAAAGAAAACAAAAGGGGATGCTATTGGATGTAACCTGGCATCGTTGGGTTCAACATTGAGTCTCTGACAATGGAATGGGTGAAAGTGTGGGAAGGTCTTGAAAAGGAAAAAAATTATGTTTTTTGTGGTGGTGGTTATTATATTGTTTTTCTTTTAATTTTTTTGTTAGTTAGTCTATGGTTTTATCTTTACTGTTAATACTCTTTTTTTATTTGTTTTTAACTGGTTTATATGTTCATAGAGGAGCTCGGATTTAATAGTCAATATATATGTTTCTTTTTTAATTCTATGTAATGCTTTATCTACTCTTTCTGGAGCTCTGACTTATAAGGGGTGGGACCCCCTCAACCCTGTTTCACCTATAATCAAAAAAATATGGAGGGGGTATGGGTGTATTTATAGGGTGAGTGTATGAATGTTAGGGATAGGAAAACATTTAATAAAGGTAGGTGGGAGGTAGAATAATTAAATAAAGGCCATGGAAAGGTGAAATTATTAAATAAAGGTGGTTGAGAGGAAGGAAAATATTAAATAAAGGAAAAGGTGAGATGAAATTATTAAATGAATGCTTAGGGAGAATAAAATGGAGCATTTAGGAAGGATAAATGGTAGGAAAATATTAAATGAGGTTCTAGATATGATAAATGGGATATGATTAGGATATTAAATATGATTAGGGGTTAATTAAATGGGATTAAAGATAATTAAGAAAATGATTAAGGGAGAATAAAATAATGAGATGAGGATTAGAGCTAATTAGGGATTATAAAATAAATAAAATAATAAGATGGACCATGTATGATTAAAGGTGGGAAATGGTGATCAAAACTATGAATTGAATTTAAGAGGGAAAATGAAATTTGAATGAGTGACTATGAAGAAAGAGACTGAACGTAGGGTGAAGGATAGCGATACCAAAAATTTGTGTCTACATTTTTGACTTTTTGACTATTGGTTTGCATTGGGAAAGCCACGAGACAAAAAATGAGAAATTGATGAAAGGATGATTGATTGTGTGTTCCCCCTCAAACTAGGGATTGAAGACATAAAGGAATTCAATCACAAGTTTGAAAGAGAGAGATAAAGAAAGGGTGGAAAGGATGACAAAAAAAGATGTGTGGATAAGATATCCCAAACAAGGAGAAACAAAAACTAAAAGAAAGAAATATGGTGGTTATTTCAATATCACTTTGGTAGGGAAGAAAGGATGGTCTTTAGGGAGATGATGACAATGTTCTTCGAACTTGTGAGTGGGAAAAATCAATGAAAAATGGAGAGAATCCAATGGGAATCCACTCTGATAGATCAAACATGTCCTAGGACCAATGGGTCAAAGGAAATTATCAAGCATGCGAAAACAAATGTGAAACAGAGAGGGACAAGAATCGCGAAAAAATTCTAAGGGACAAAGGAGCATACACCTCCATAGGAGGAAGTGAGAGAATGTGTTTGGATAGGAATAGAATGAAAAAATGGCCACAATGGTGGGATTAAGATGAGATAAAGGTTCCCCAAGAGGGAACAAGAAGATGGCTACAAAGTGGGCTGTAAGATACGAGTAAGGATAAGATATATAGATGAGAAATATGATGAAAAAACAAGCCATGCAAAAACAGAAAATGTGTGATATGGGTGACACACAAGTCTGAAGGATAAGAAAGATAGGCTAGATAAAAATATTAGATTGTTGGTACAATAAGATAGATAGATAAGATGTAAAATATAAGACATTACTTCAATAGGATGACCCAAAATGTGGAAACATATACTTCATCATAGCAAGGAGTGCATACATAAACAATGTTAAGAACCAGATTGGAGGTAGACAAGAAAATGATCCAATCAAGAGAATGCAGTTGCAACCAATAGTAGGTGTTAACACATAACCGATGATAGTTTGGTACTTTAAGGATCATGAGGGAAATTACAGAAAGTGGACTTATAAACCTAATATTGACATTAAAAATGGGTTTAGATATGACTTGTACACATGAAAATAGATTCTCCATAGGTGGGTTTCCCTAGGTCTATGCCCTAGCTCTAGAAAGTGGGAAGAGGAAACGGATCCATGTGGGAAGTTTGCTATGAATGATAGAGCTGATCGATGTGGGAAGCTTTCTTAGGATGTTTTCTTTTTAATTTTATTCTTTGTTTTATGAGATAGAAGGTTAATCAAAGCAGGAAGTATTCACTGTCATGATATGAGATGGTATCCATCCTTTGAGGTAGTGTTCTAATTTTTTCCTTACTCTTTTTACATTTTTGAATTTTTTTTTACAAATGGAATTTATAATATATACATGATAGTTGTCCTTCGAGGGATCAGTCTATACTTTTTTTTGACATGAACAGTTGTCCTTCGAGGGAGTGGTCTATTTTTTTATAACTTTGATGAGCATCCACAGAATTTTTTACTTTTTAGGGAATACCTATATATATATTTAGGTAGACCACTTAGGAGGGGATAATGAATTTACAAGTGACACCTATGTACCCTTAGCATGGTTCTAAGAGTTAAATAAGAGGGTGATGGATGTAATGATCATAGAGTTCTCACTAAGAAGGAAGAACCTATCCATGAGGAATATGCTATGAGAAGAGCCATGGTGCCCATATTAAAGGTCACATATAGGAAATTGATGGTAGACCACACAATTCCAGATCAATATGATAAAATATGAAAATGGCTAATGATGGATGGATGAACATGGAAATAACTATGTTTGTGATGGTAAGTATGCTAATAGTAGAAATAATGTAAGTGTAATGTGTTAAGAGGTTTCATTTCTAGTTTACCATCAAGAGCCAATAAGTTTAAGATCCCTATTTATGCATGATAATGTAAATTCCAATCTAGTTGGGAGAAAAATTTCCATGTTGGCTCCTTTCTAAAGTAGTGACGTTATGATTTTCTTTAAGAATGAGGTCACTGATGTTAAAGTCATGTTCCTTGAGAATATTAGATGGGGTAGAATAGATAAGAGCGGGTAAAAAATTTGCGTTATCTTTCAAATAGAGAGGAAATATGTTTCCATGGTGAAATGAAAATGACCACAAACGTGGGCTTAGGACTAGATATGATGCCCCAAGAGAGGCACAATGGTAGCCATAAAGGTGAACTTAGACTTAGATGCAAGAATATACAAGTGGGTTAGATAAGATGAGATAATAAATTAGATGAAGGATAATGTAATATTATATTGGATTAGGCATGATTAGATGATACTATGTTGGGATTAAGAAAAAGAGACATATCATAATAATAGACCATTCCTAGAGTGATTATGGAGACTTAAATATGTCATGGTAAAGAGACACAATGTCATCATTGTTCATGGGAAAGTTGGATGAAGGAGGAGGTGTGAGAGGAGTAAGGGAGAGGAGTTGATTCTCCCCCAATGAGAGATAATGCATCACTTTAGGTAACATGGAAGAAAATTTAAATAAGGTAGTAGATGTCAAGGAACATGGGGTACGATATTTAGAAGGAGCGGCGATGATGCCTCTAGGTTTTGATTGGATAGACGATTAATGATCATGATGGAGAGGAGGATTAGTGATGTGGATAGCTTCGATGAAGAGAGGGGGCCTCCCTTTAGGAGAAACATAGATTAGAGGAGAGATTACAACAAATGGTTTATGCTGAAGAACCCGATTTAGATGTATTAGGAGCTAAGGATTTGATTGGGAGATTTGATTTGGACATTGATGAGATGGAAGGAAGAGGATGGTCTTAGTGGATGAGAAGTTCATCTTTTGTCATCAAATTATGGATGAGATTTTGGAGGGCCTTACAATGTTCAGTGCTATGCCCAGGGGTGCGATGATAAGTACATATGACATTAGGATCAAAAAAAGGATGTTTTGGAGTGTTTAGATAAAAATAATTGATAGGAGGAAGTGTGATTGTTGAGGTTTAGAGTAGGTGTTGAAATATTTCAGTGTATAACCCAATGGGGGTTTTGAAGAAGATATTATGGATGAAGTGGATTTAGTAGACAAAGGTAGAGGGCATTGTTTACTTTGATGAGGCCTCATGAGGGCCTTTGGTCAATATTTAGAGTTGGAAAGAGAAGTATATATCTGTAATATGGTTTTAATGACTTGGAACTTAAACGATTTTGAAGGGGAATTGGATTTAAGAGGAGATCTAAACTTCTTGGATTTGGGTTGGTTCATAATGGGTGTATTAGAGTAAGGGCCTGGCCCTAAGATGGAGTGTGGTTCCCCTAAGATTGATGATGTAACATTGATTTTCTTAGGCTTGGGATATGAGATTTTTACCCTTGGCGGGGATTATTACAATTTCAACTGGGGTTTCTGTAGAAACAAAACTAGACTATGTGGATTTTGTCTAAAATAAAGGTATTAAGGATGGAAGGGGTTTTTGGATGATGTTCTTGATGAGATTAGAAGAAGTTGTAGATTGTATACGTATATGATTTGGTGGTGTAGAGGTGATTGAATTTATATATGGGGTGTGGACACCACTTGTGGATGTCTTAAGAAGGGGAGTTTGTTTCATAAATGTTTCAAGGGGTATACTAAATATACGTGCTAATCGAGAGGTAGATATATGCATAAGATGTGATTAATGTTGAAATGGGTATAAATGTAGGAATGGTAGATTTTGATGAATTAGATATGATATATTGGGATATAGTGGTAAAGGGCATAGTTGAGATGGTTGTATATATAAGTGTTGTGGATATAGTGATAGGTGTATTTAATATAGATGTGGATGAAAGACTAGATGTTATAGGTTAGGATGTTGTAGGTTCAGAGATAGGCATAGATATCAATGAAGTTATGGTTGTAGAAGAAGAAGTGTCCAAGATAGAGGTATATGTGGTAGATAATGGGGTAGTAGCTGTAGGTAGTAGCATAAGCTCTTGATTTACAATGTTAATTGTGTGAGCATTAGGTTCATAAGATATGGGAGGTGGCATTTGATTTGATGATGGAAGATTGGGAAAAATTTGTTAAGAGACATCAAGGGGTTGATTAGGTGATGTTTTAATATTGTCTACTTGAATATCCCCCTATTTTATAAGCTATTGGACCTATTTCTTAAAGGAATGACACTTTTCAATGTTCCGATCTTGGACTTGATGAAAATTTTAATAATTCCTCTCACGATAGAATGTTTGGGTCATGATTCATCAACGAGTCGAATGGGAGGAAGTTAAATAAGGTGGACTGCAATCAACTTGTCAAATATGGAACCTTATGATTCCCCCATGGGAGTATAGCTAGGAGAGGATGTAGGAGATATTTGCGAAGGATCCGTGTGGGAAGTGGATGCGGATGAAGATTGAACTATGATGGCATTTGTGGAAGTTTTAGGTTTATCACAATGCGTGGAGGATTTAGTGAAATTAGTTTTGGGTTTTTTTGTTTTAAGCTTAAGGTGGTCTTGCTCAAGGGCACAAAATTCAAGTTTATGAGCCATGATGAATTCCTCATCAAAGGTGTGAAAATATTTAATTTCAATAGTCTAGGATATGCTCTTTGTACAAGATCCAGAGAATAATTCAATGATTTCAGTTTGTGGAAGGGATAATGATAGTTGGTTAGAAATGCTACGCCATCATACAAGAAATCTATAATAGATTTGTCATTATATTGTCGGATGGCATAGAGATCCACAATGGTAAAATTACACACAATGTTTATTGAGAAATGTTCAAGGAAGAGTTGTGTAAGATGAGTGAAGATGAATAATGAGTGTTGTGGGATATTGTTGTACTAATCTAGTGTGGGACCTGCTAGTGACATGGGGAATGTGTGAATCATGATATATTAATCGTGGGTGATTAGATAACACACATGTCTAAAAACTATAAGTTTTTGTTTAGGGTCCTCCTTATTATTTACTTTGGATAAGTTAGGAAATTCCCAATGAGGAGGATATGGCCTGATGGGAACTAATGGATTGATGGGTTCATTGCATATTTTTTCGTATGAAAATGTGGTCTTGGATCCTAAAGTTACGGCTTCAAGGTTAGTCATTATACTTAATAGACCTTGTAAGGGATCATTAGATGGTTGGGATGTTGATGGAGGAATTTGAGATGCATATGTGGCAGATGGGTTGGGTTGTTGATATTCTTGATAGGTTTGGGTATGTGCTGGTGCCGATGGATGTGGTTGGTAATGGGGAATTTTAAGGGGTTGTGATTGGATTGGTTGAGATAGGGGTTGATGTTGAGGTATAGGGATTTGGTAAGATTGGTTAGATTAAGTTGGTTGTTTTGAAATAGGAACATTTGATTGATTTGTTATGGGGTTGGTTGGAATGTAATTATTAGGTGGTTGGGATACTTGAGTTTATTGAGTAGAATATATGTAATGATAGGCTCCTTAAGGAGGTTGATAAGTTTGCATTGATTTAGATAGAGGGGGTTTTGAATTGATTACATTGGCATGGACATCTTATGTAGAGATGAGGGGTGGAGTTGTGTGATGTTATCTGAATATACAAGGAAGAAAGTGTAATTCTTGTGATGATTGATTATGCATAGTAGTGATAGTAAGGGATGAAGTGGGGATAATGTTGATATGAGATAAGTTAGGTGGAATGTGACCCACCAATTGAGTAGGTTTATGGGATTAAGGGATTGTGGAGGTCTTACGGAGTAGATAGTCATAAACGGTGATAGGATTAGCATCAAGGAGTTCCTAAAACTACGAGCATCCATGAGTGATAGTAAGAGGTCCAAGAGACACTAAAGGAGTAGGAGACAGAGGTGAAGCTAGTCTAGAAGGATTGGTTTCAATATGAGGATCAATTGGATGACATGGTCTTCATCAAGAAAGACCATAGAAAAATGAGGTTGGGAGACCAAAGGTGTGGTCCTAGGTTCATAATATTTTTGGAAAGGATCATTGGGATAAGGGATGTCATTGGATGAGGTGAATTGTTGCATTTTCATGGCCTGAGGAGTAGTGGTAATAGACATAAAGTAAATAACCATTTGTCTGTGTAGTTTATTAACAAACAAATCAAGCAACAATTTTTTTATTATCATTATTATTAAAAGAGTGTGAGAAAAAAAAGGCTCAAATGGGAAAATATGAAAATATCCTATCTAAGGATTTTTTTAGGTGGTTTTGGATTTGGCATCCTTGATATACCCAAAAGTACGTAAGGCCCAAAACTATATAGAGTTCACAATACACATACTTTTTGTTTTCCTTATAATATTATGATATTTATCTGTTAATAAAATCTTGTGTAGGTTTACCTATCATCACTAAATCTAGAAACTAGATGGATGAGATGGCTGAAGTAGATTTAGTGATGATAGGTAAACCTACACAAGATTTTATTAACAGATAAATATCATAATATTATAAGGAAAACAAAAAGTATGTGTATTGTGAAAGAAGGCTCCCTAAATCTCCAAAATTGAGGCACAAGAGCTCCAAGAAGACTCCAAGATTCTAAAATTGTATCCCTTTGATTTTTTGAAAAAGGAGGTGGTATGGGTGTATTTATTGGGTGAGTGGATGGATTTTGGGGACAGGAAAGCATTTAATAAATGTAGGTCGGAGGTAGAATTATTAAATAAAGGCCATGGAGAGGTGAAATTATTAAATGAAGGTTGGTGAGAACCTAGCGATGGATAAAAGGTAGTTGAGAAGAAGGAAAATATTAAATAAAGGCCAAGGGGAGATAAAATTATTAAATTAAGGCTTATGGAGAATAAAATGGAGCATTTAGGGAGGATAAATGGTAGGAAAATAGTTAATGAGGGTCTAGAGATGATAAATGGGATGTGATTAGGATAATAAATATTACTAAGGATTAATTAAATGGGATTAAAGATAATTAAGAAAATGATTTAGGGAGGATAAAATAATGAGATGGGGATTAGAGCTAATTAGGAGTAATAAAATAAATAAAACAATAAGATGGACCATGTATGATTAAAGGTGGGAAATGGTAATTAATGAGATAAATTGAATTTAGGAGGGAAAATGAAATTTGAATGGGTGACTATGAAGAAAGAGTGAACATAGGGCGAAGGGTAGCGATACCAAAAAGTGGTGTGTATATAGGAATCATGCATATAAATGAAGTATTTAGAGGCTATATGTGCATAATAAATTCATGATTTAGTGACTACATGCCCCTAGATGACATAGTATGTATGCCCCACATTGATTGTCGACACCTAGAGAACTTAAATGATATTTTTGCATACCCATATAAAAATTGTCACCATCTTGAGCAACCACTTGTCGCACCCTCATTATGCCAACTCAACTTGGTGTAAAATTCTCTTGAATTTTTTCCGGTTGGGAGTAAATATCAGTCGGTCATATCTTTCACATACGATGCCTATTTTTCCCCATTCAAAAGGTGTTTGAAATCTCTTATCCAGATATTTTATATAGAAGTAGTTTCATGTATTTTTATGACCATTTGATTAGTTTGAAATGATGATCCTCCATTATCCATTATCCCAATATATTTTATAAAGCGACATGGTATTTTGCAATAATGACACTTGTAAGGTTTTTCTTACTTTTAGTTTTAATTTTAACGTATTATTTACACTTTAAAATAATTTCCATTGTTCAAAGTATTTATTTTGAGGAATTTTATGAATCTATTTCAAAGTGTCTAATTTTATCCTCAAGGGGCTATAGAAAATCCATTAATTCATCAAAACTTTTAATGCTCGTGTCCCTACACTCCTCAAGAGTGATCACAATTTTTAGGTATTTTTTATGTTAAAGATCTAAAAAATTTCCTTACACTAAACCATGAACCATAAACCATAATTTTATGCACTAAATCATTTATCTTAATGCAATATTCTCCAAATTTTTTATTGTTTGGCAGTCTTATATTTGTGAAATTCATTCATAGAGTTTTGATTTTTTCTTCTCTTTCCTTAACTTAAATTTTATATGCACTCTTCAGAGCATTATATGCCTCATGTGCATTCTCGTTTTCTATAATTTCTTGATAGATGCTAGGATATGTGGATCTGTGGAGATAGATAAAAGCTTGGATATTGACCTTTTCTTCTTTAATTTTTTCTATCTCGTAGTATAATGACTATTAAGTATTACAATATGTAGGTGGATTGTATCTATGATTTAGAATATCCCAACCTCCCTTCTAAACAATAATCTTCTTAAACTTATTTATAAATACTCATTGTTGTCTCGTTTGAATATGAGGATAATCATAGAAATAGGATTCATTAAAGCCATGATTCTCCTAATAATAACATAAAACACTTTTAAACCTTTTATTAAATCACAATATAAAACAATGAATGAAGGTTTTTTATATGTATGGAGTGAAAATAAGAGCTGAAATGTCATTTAAATTAAGCTAGTTATCATCTAAGCTTTATAAAAAAAAACACTAGCTACTTAACTAGTATTGTTGGAAGTGGGATTGATGAAAAAATATGCAATGAATAATTTCAAATAATGAATCAAAAGCTTGTTAGTTTTGTATAGAAATAATTGCAAGTAAAACTAAAGATGAAATAAATACAAAAAGGATTAATCACCACTTGGATAAATTTTCTCCGCCATTGATTAATGATATAATTAATGAACAAGGAAAGCAAATCCATTACAAAAAGACTTAAATATTTTTTACACAAAAATTTAAAGACTAATAACAAAAAAATTACAACTCATAAGTTAACAAAAGAAACAAGGAAAACTAAAAATTCCCTTAGTGTGACAAGTATTATCCATGAATAATATATGGTAAACATATAATAATCCGTTATCAATGTTTCACCTAATTCTTAGATCGTTTCTTTAAAGTGTTGACGAAACAGATAGGGTAACAGGTGTAGGAGGAATACCTGTTCAAATGTTAGTTGATGGATTTTTGCGTGCATATGAATTCCGGATCCACAGCTTATCGTGAGAGCTTCCTTTTGGCTTGGAGAAACTACCTATAATGAAAACAAGACCACCAGAAGGAAATAAACAATATGGGTAGTGAACTACCTAGCATATGCTAGATCCGGGAAGTGTGATACTTCCTAGATGGTTGTCAGTCCACTGTTCTAAACAATTTAATGTTGTAAACAAAGTAAATCCTATTGTAGTTTGAAATGATTTAGGTATCTCACTTAAAAACACAATAAGAAATAGATCTAATCTAACAGGCTAAGATAAAATAGAATCCAAAGGTCAAATGATTGGTTCTGGGTTCTGCAGGTTTGACAGAGGTCTTGGGTAGATCACAGGTGAATGGGGCTGAGATGAAATTTGGTGTGTAGGTCTCTGTTCTAGGCTGTGTGAGCAAATACAGAGACCAGTGTCGGTCAGGGGTGACCAATAGCGGTTAGGGTGTAACTGGTGCCGGTTACTGTGAGATCTAGAAATATCACAGAATAAGGTTTGGTCTCCTTTATGATTGCACAAAGAACTTTGGTGGGTCGAGATAAGGTGTTGGGTGATTGGAGTAGGCTTTGGCGAGGTTTTAATGGGTATATGGACGTGAAAACATTAGAGAAGGTCAATATGGGGCAAAGTAAACAATAGATGATAAAATGAAATAAACCAAGAAAGTATGATGTTATGCTTACTTGGATTCTGGTCCTGAATGCCTGTGTGTGAGGGAGGGAGGTGTTGATGGGGTGTTTGAAGGCTGCAAGTGATCACCAATTGAATAAAATATTCTGCATGGGCTACATGTACACTCCTCTTTGCTTAGATAGATCAGATCATGGCTGGGATGGCTATGTAGGGGAAGATGTTGAATCTCCTTTCTTGCATGCAGGTTTTCACTAGAATTTTCTCTCTGAAGATGTGTTATCTCTCTGAGATGTTTTCTTGCTCGTCAACCTTTTTCCTTTTTTTTTCCAACCTCTAGAATAAGGTAGTTTAGGGGTTAAAAGGGTAACCGACGGCGGTCCAAATTAACCAGTGATGGTTAGGAGTAACCGGCATTGGTCAAGGTGGGATTTTCTAGGTTTACTAAACTAGGGAGATTCTCTTGATTTCCTTAGATCTCGTGTTGTTATCAAGTGGATTAGATTGGGAGCTTCTTGTGAGCATGCGGGAATTTGGTTAGAGGGAATGTAGGCATTGATTTTTAGGGTTTGGGTAAGTCTTGGTTAGTTATGACAACTTGCTAAGAATAGGTCTTAGGTTGAGTTGGCTTAGTGAGGTGTCTAGGTGAACTATATGTGTGGATATTATTTAAATAAGATATTTAAATAATAATTATAGTGAGGATAATAAATTAATTTAATTAGAGTAATTAAATTAATATTAATGAGGTAAAGGGGGTCAAGGCTAGGTAAATGTATAAAGGGTGCTTATATGTCTAGGGACCAAAGCGGAGTATGACCTAATTTTAGTGTCTACATTTTTCCCATTTTTGTTGCATAGCTTGTATTGGTAAGCAGTGCTAACAAAAATAAGATGTGGTTGCCCCATGTGTGGGTGAAGGTGATCTCCCTCAAACCAAGAACTGATGAGGTAGCAGGATGAAGCGGTGAGTGGTTTTATAAAAGGAAAATGTGAAGAAAAGAAAGGTGGGCATGGGGGAAAAAAAAAGATAAAAGGTCTACTCGGGCAATCTATGTAATGGGTCAGGGTCAAAGGTAGCAACAATCAAACCCACACACACATATAAACTGTAGCACGCTACCAGGTTGAAGAGCAGGTAAAATCTACATCATCTAAGGTCGATAAGTTTATTTAGAAAAGGTTGTAGTGAATCCGGTATCCAAGGTATAAGATATGGTCAAGAAACACAATGCAGGTTAGGTGTAGGAATGTTTAGGTATGTTTCAGTACACTAAAGGTAGGGTTAGGATAAACGGTCACGGAAATAGGCTAGGTAAGGTCATTAGGTCAATCAACACAGGTAACAGTGCTATAAGGTATTTTGAACACATGAGGTCAAAGGTCACTAGCGATGATCCAATTCCAAATATCTAGGTCTCGGCACGGGCAAGGCCAAGGAAAGGGTAAAAGAATAAGAAGTCCCCAAAGGAGGACAAGGGTAGGCAAGTGACGAGGTCTGAAAAGGTAAGGTAAATAGGTTAGGTGAAGGTTGGATAGGGTAAAGGAGCAAGGTAAAGGGTGGAGTAAAATGGAAAAGTAAGGGCTATGTGTAGGTGAGGTTGAATGATGGCGGTCATGGATAACTGACGTCAGTATAGGAAAATCGATGATGGTTAGGTAGGGTATGCGACCAATACCGGTTAATAGTAACTCATGTCGGTTAGATTGGGTGGGTTATAAAAACAAAAAAGTCATATTTTTACTTATCATTTATTATTTGTGAAGTGAACAACAAAAAAGAGAGAGAAAAGAGAGAATAGTGTCCAGAGGAAACGATATAGTGAGCTAGAAGTCTGATTTGACGGGGATTTGGTTGGTGAGCAGCGGCTCCATGGGATCAAGGTGTGATTTTATTTGTTGGAGGTTACGAGTAGCTATTCGATGATGCCAGAGGCTAGAGAGGGATCAAGTGGACCACTGGCACAGTAGCCAGACATGCCACCGAGATGACGGTAGCATGACGAGGTAATTGCCTAACTTTATATTGGTGATTAGATAGATTAGAGGTTTTGGTATGTGGTATTTGTAGGGTTTTGTGGGTCTTTGTTTGGTGTGGGTGGGTAAAAATAAAATGTGGGTATGGGGGGGATAACGGGAAAAAAAGAGGGGGGGGAGTGTAGTAAATTGTATAGGTGGGGTGGTTAGGGGTCTTGGGGTAGTGTAGGTCAGTGTAGGTGGAGTAACAGAGGCAGGTGGGAGATTTTTTTAAAAAGGGGGTGTTTGGGAAGTCGTGAAATTTTTCACGACAGTGACCAGTGTCAATCAAGCTTGGCTGGCATCGGTTGGGTAGAATCGGGATCAGTCACCAAACAAGTGACTAATGTCGGTTAAGTGGTAACCATGGTCGGTAAAGATGAACTGGTAGCGATCACCAAACAAGTGACCAATGCCGGTGTAAAGGTGAGCAAAGTCACTTAGAATAAACCAGTATTGGTCAAGATTTTAGGCACAAGGGTGCAAAAGTGATGTAGGTTAGGTAGTTGAGATGAGTAGGGTAAAAATAGGGTGGATGGTAATGATAATTGGTGAATATGGTCATGGTAAATAGGGATTAATGTCGTGTTTGGATTAGACGTAGGGGAGAGCGTAGTTACACATGCAAGATAGGGTTCTGCCTCTACTGGTGACGTTGTGTGGCTTATCAAATCCTTTGGAGCTGTAGCACATGGAGGTAATGAGTTTGAGTGGGATTCAGTGCTATTGACATGTTGTCCGACAGCCCAACTTGATGGTCGTGCTCATTGATAGATGGGACAACATGACCAACACGTTCCACCTGCCAACGGGTGAGATGACTATCACCTTGGAGGACATGTTCCAAATTTTGTGGTTACCTATATTAGGTGCCTAGGTTTACTCTATCTCCTCTGAGGCCTCAAAGGAACTAATCGAGACAGTTTTTGGTTAGGGGGCAGTGGATCTGAGATTTCATAGCACTAGCTTGAGCTATGGTGAGATGTACCTAGTCTATCTAGATGAGACGAGGCTAGTGGTTCTATTGATGGAGGCAATGTGTTATTATTCACTACTAGATGTAGAGGGTGGATGCTTTCCTTGATCAATAATAGGGGTGTTCCATGATATGATGGTAGAGGAGACCCAGTTTTCTTGGGCACCAACATTCTTGGTGCAGCTATACTGAGAGCTGTGGGCATATGGGCGGTTGCGCAGGTTTAGCCTATGTTGTACATTTATACTACACTGTTGGGCCTACGAGCACATAGTCTATGTTTGACCTATAGGGATGCCCCAAACAGATGCATTCCTAGTGAGATCAGTGTGGGTGGGATATAGGAGATGGGTGCTGGTGATAGGAGAGTGGAGATTGTTTGGAGTGTGGGTATGATATGGCCCATTTTTGGTAGTTGTTGGAGGGGTTGTCTGGAGTGGACATTATCTGGAGGTCATATGTGGGATTCCCCTCATATAGGCACATGTATGAGGAGCTAGTTGAGCTCTAGGTAGAGAGGTGGATATAGGGTCACCGTGTCGAGGAGGATGAGATGATCTCGATAGACAGGGTCCGATGGTAGTTCGGGCTTGTATAGGATATTCATGTCCTTCTCACAGTATCAGAGAGATGACATGGAGAGGCCTCTACCTCTACCACAACCTACAGTGCCTATAGGGGAGGAGAAGGAGCCAGTGGATTGGCAGATAGATTATGCCGGATGTATAGAAAGGTATAGGTAGTGGTGGGTGGCTCAGTTACGAGCCATGCCACCCATACCGGGGTAGCCAGACTTAGCTACCATTATAGTTCTAAGAGACGCCCTACAAGGGTAGGTAGTGATGTTGATTACCTAGATAGGTATACTATCGACATAGCTTGAAGGGTTGGAGGCAGAGGTAGTAGAGATATGAGTACAGGTGGCCAGTCTGTAGGCCTAGATCACAGAGGGAGGGGATGGAGGAGATGGAGATGGAGACAGAGATGGTCAGATGACAACCTTACTGGCTCATGTTGCAGGTTTACATGGCTAGTTAGCCACATCTTAGGCACAAATTGGTGCCTTACATGTCTAGATACAGGCACAGGGGCAGGGGGCACCACCACAGGCATAAGGAGCTGGTCCAAGTTCATAGGCTGGCGTAGGGTAGGTCGCTGCAGGGTAGGTATAGGGGCCGAGACCTATGGGACCACCATAGACCGTGCCTGTATCTAGGTTACGGGATGCCCTAGGTGAGGTGAGATATTATCAAGATCAGCTCATGGTGGTCGGTATAGACTTCCTATCCTATAGAGAGTATAGAGTACAGTAGGCATCTAGTGAGAGGACGAGATCCCACACACATAGTGTGGAGAGCACATGAGGTCAGCAAGCTCTAAGGCATGATCAGGGAGAAGCCACTAGTGTATGGCGACCGGCGCTAGGTGAGGTGCCAGCAAGGACACATGAGGTCGAGGATGTAGGTAACACAAAGATGGAGGATAGCTAGCGAGATGTCTAATATGCGGTCACCTGATTTTTGATGTATACCAGTGATTTTCTGATATATATATATATATATATATATATATATATATGTCAGCCTGCATGCCAAAGATAGTGTGGATGTATGAGTGATTTTTGTATATTTTGAGCATATACCGGCCTGCGTGCCGAAGATATTTTATATTGATTCATTCATTCTTTTTGTATATATGAGACTGGCCTGTGTGCTAATGACATTTTGTACTATATATGTATATATATATCGGCTTGCATGCCAAATTTTTTGAGATGATGGACAGGATGAGATAGACATGTATATTTAGATACACATTTATTGATTCGTATGATGAGATTCATGGTATTTCGTGATTTTTTGATGTGTGTATGAGACATTGGTTTATGGTTTGTGTTAGATTAGATATGGATTTATTACTATGATGTAGATTGAAATTAGGTGAGTTAGGCATGATGGAGTTAGATTGGTTTAGGCATGGATCAAGTTAGGTTATAGGCATGGATCGAGTCAGGTTTGGTTAGGCATGGATCGAGTCAGGTTATAGGCATGGATCGAGTCAGGTTTGGGTTAGGTATGGATCGAGTCAGGTTATTTTAGGCATGGTTGAATCAGGTTATAGGCATGGTTGAGTTAGGTTGGTTTAGGCATGGTTGAATCAGGTTATAGGCATGGTTGAGTTAGGTTGGTGTAGTTATGATTCATGATTTTAGCAATGAATGATACTATGGGTCATATGTGAAATGTTTTATAATCTATGCATAGTGATGATAGAGGGATGGTAGGGGTAATAAATGTATGTTGTGGTAAGTAACTTGTTAGGTATGTGGATTAATTTCCAGTTTTGTTATAAAATGGGAACTAAGTGAAATGTGATGTAAATGGGGAGTTAGGAATGGTTGATGAATTGTTTTAAGGTAGAGAATGGCCGAGCTAACCTCCAAGGGCCCCATTCCCTCGGAGTGTTGCCTGCATAGTTCTCCCATGAGCTAGGGAAGAATGTGAAAATGAGGTGGTAGGTTATTGGGCATGTTATGGGTTTAGGTTTAATAAGTTTAGGTAGATTATAGGTAAAATGATGTAGGGGAAGGTGATTATGGTGAAAGGGGAGGACTACCCCAAAGGTAAACATCAAGGACCAAGTCGTGTACAAGGTAATAAAAATGTAAACAAAGATGGTTAAAAGATAACAAGGAGGAAATAAAGCCACTTGATTGGGTAGGATCATATCGAGTAGATCATACCTTGGAGGGGGTGATGAACAGAAGAACCGAAAGGCATTACATGAGTAACTGTTCTATGATGAAGGTAGTCACAGGATCACCAAATGTCTAAATTCCAATATGTCCCTTGAGGCAATTGAGACAATGAGAGTGGAAGTTGTAAGGAGGGTGAAAGGTAGTTAATTTTATATATTTTGAGTGATAGGGCTTTTGGGCAAGGGGTCCTAGGTCACAATGGGAAAGTCCATGACTAAAAAGTTTTTTGTTTTGATAGACTGATCGATGCGGGAAGTATATATGGGATAAATAATATGGTACTCCTTGAGGTCTTCGTGAAGCTGATCGATGCGGGAAGCTTCAGTTTCTCTCTTTTTTTTTTTTTATTTTTTTTTAAAGCATCACATAGTTGTCCTTCGAGGGACAAGTCTACTTATAGCAGCAAGTTTGTCGAGAGGAAGATGTCCTTTTGAGGGAGTCATCTTTTATTATAAGTTTGACTCAAGAAGTTTGGTCCCATGTGAGGTCTTTGAAATCATGGACAAGACCAAGGGTGAGGATAGGACTCTTGTTCAAAAGTCAAGGTGGAATGACCATGAGATATCATCTAAAGGGAGATGAAAAGTATCCATGAGAATCATGTTATGTGTAGTGTCGTGGTGCACATATTCAAGAAAAGATAACAAGTGACAGGTACTCACATGATTCTTGTTTAATCATTGGTTAGGTGTATGGAGTGGGTAGCGCTTAAGGGACAATCCTGGAAGGAGACAAAGGGTGAGGTAGGACAACGAGTCAACAATAGAATGGTCGAAGATGTAATGTTTTAAGGGGCTCAAGTTCTGGTTTACCATCAAGTGAAGATAAATGATAGGCACCTGATCCATAGGTATGAGTTACGATGTATGGTCCAAGCCAATTAGGAGCAAATTTGCCCCATTTAATTTTTTCTACTTTGGTTATGTGTTGATTTTCTTTCAAGATAAGGTCATCAACTTGGAAGGTTCATTTATGAACATGTTTGTCATAAGTATTTTTGATATGTTGTTGGGAAAATTGAAGGTGATCTAGAGTGTTAAGATGATGTTCATCTAATAACTCTAGTTGTGCTAGGTGGTCCTGACGAAAGTCATCATTAGTGAGCATGTCATGGAGAGAAATACAGAGTGAGGGGATTTTGACTTCGAGAAGCAAAACAACCTCTATACCGTAGACCAGAGAAAATGGTGTGGCCATAGTGGAAGTGCGAATACTAGTGTGGTATGCCCACAGGGAAAAAGGAATGTGCATATGCCAATCCTTCCTAGTATCGTCAACTACTTTCATGAGAATTTTGTTGAGGGTTTTGTTAGTGGATTCAGCTTGGCTATTGGTTTGTGGGTAATAAGGTGATGAGAAACTAATCTGAATGCCGAAGGCATCGCAAATTTTTTGTAATGTTTTGTTTTTGAATTGTTTTCCATTGTCAGTGATGAGGCGATGAGGGACACCAAAGAGGAAAATGATGTGATGGTTAATGAATTCACATATTTTCTCATCTTTCGTGGAGATGAGTGGTATGGCTTCCACTCATTTTGTGTAGTATTTGGTAGCAGTTATGATCCATGGATGGCATTAGGAAGAATGGGAATTGATTTCTCTGATAAGATCCAAACCCCATTGAGAGAAGGGCCAAAGGTCACAAGTGACCTGTAAGGCATGACTGGGTGTATGATGAAGGTTGGAATGTTGTTGGAATTTTACACAACATTTTAACCTCCTTAATGGTATAAGGAATTTCAGAACTTGTGAGGCATTGTAAGAGAATACCATCAAAGCCGCGCTTATAAAGGAGTCCCCCCCAAAATAACGAAACGAGAGACCTTTTTAAGGAAGGTGCGTTGTCTATTATAGGTGAGATTAGGAGGTAAGATGGAGAGAGAAAGGTAGTCGGAGTAATTTTTATACCAAAGGTCACTCGAGTCAAGGATGTCGGTCCCAATTGAATAAACATCATGAGGTAAATAAGAAGGTGAATGGAGGCATTGTACAGTGCCAAATATTTTGGAATCGGTAGGAGAAGCGAGTATTTGGGAAGCTAAGCAGGCCATGGTATTGATAAATTTGTTAGTTGAATGTGGGATGGTTTGAAGGGTGTAACAATCAAAGGTGGTCAAAATTATGTCTATGTGATGTTTATACTTTTGAAGTGTCTCATTACGACATTGGTACATACCATTGACTTGGTTGACGACCAATTGTGAATCACCAAAGATGTGGATTGATTTGACATCTAAGGCATATGCAACATGGAGACCTAGTATAAGCGCTTCATACTCGGTAATATTATTGGTGCATTCAAAGTCTAGTTTGAAAGACAAAGGCATGGGTTCTCTATCTAGAGGAATGAGGATAATACTAGCCCCGCCCCCATCCTGACACTTAGAAACATCGAATAACAGTGTCATTTGGTAAGGGGGTTTGTCTAGGGAAAGAGTAGAAATTGAATCATCAGGAAAGTCAAAATTAGAGGGCAGATCCCCGAAAATAGGTGCGTCAGCTAGTTGGTTCGTGATATCTTTTCCCTTGATGCAATTTTTATGAATGAATTTGAGGTCAAGATTAGCTAAAAGCATAAGCCATCACGCGGCACACCTATTTTGATAAGGTTTGGTTTACATGAAGTGTAAGGGATCGGTGTTGGTCATGACATAGGTTTTGTTGTTGAGTAGGTAATGGCGGAGTTTGGTGAAAACAAAAACCAAGGATAAGCAAAGTTTTTTTGGATGGTTGTATCGGGTTTCAAAGTCCAAAAGAGTATGAATTATGTAATAAACCACCTGCTCCCTATGTTGTTCATCACGATGAGTGAGCATGGCTCCCAAGGAATGATCAGTAGCGGATATGTATAAGTAAAATGGTTGATCATCTTTAGGTGGAATGAGCACATGTGGTTAGAGAATATATTATTTGAGGGCCTCAAATGCTTTGTGACAGTCAACATCCCATTTAAAGGAGACATCCTTCCTAAGTAGATGATGAAATGGTTGACACCGATTAGATAATTGTGAAATGAAATGGTGAATGGACTGAAATTTACCTTACAGGCCACAGAGTTGGTGAAGGTTAGTAGGCAGAGGCATTTTGAGGATGGCCTTGACTTTAATAGGGTCAACTTATGTACCACGAAGGGAAACAATAAATCCTAGGAGCTTTTCTGAGAGGACCATGAAGATGTACTTTTTAGGCTGAAGGTGGATGCAATATTTAATGAGTCGGTCGAATATCGTGTTGAAGATGGTGAGGTTCTTGGAGCAACATTTAGATTTGGTGAAGAGATCATCCACGTAATCTTCTAATATGTGATGCATGATATTATGGAAGATGTAAGTCATAACATGTTGATATGTGGCACCAACATTTTTAAGGCCAAAAGGCATGACTCGATAGCATAAGGTCCCCAAAGGGGTGATGAATGCGGTCTTGTGTTGATCTTCTACTGCAAGAAAAATTTGGTTATAACCCGAGAAGCTGTCCATGAGTGATAGCATCTCATGGTCAGCAGTGAGGTCAACTAGTTGATCAATATTGGGCAAGGGAAAGTCATCTTTTGGGCAAGCTAGGTTGAGATCATGGAATTCCATGCAAAGGTCGAGTCCCCATGTTGCTTTAGTAACAGGGACTATGTTAGAAATCGAATGAGGATAATCAAAGGGTAAGATGAAGGAAACAGAAAGAAGGCACTAAAGTTCTTATTTGACGAGAAGAGAAATGTGAGGGTGGATTTTCCTCAGCTTTTGTTTGATAGGTTTGGTATCGGGAATGGTAAAGATATTGTGGACCACTATGGTGGGGTCAATACCGGGCATGTCTACATAAGACCAAGTGAAAGCATGGTTATGATCTTGGAGAAAAGATGTGATGGATTCCTATTTAGCAACATCTAAAGATTGTCCAATCTTTAGGATGTGCGGGTCATCCTGAGTATGAATGTTGATCTTGATATTCGATTCATTCAACATGGTTTATGTCTTAGAGGGTAATAACTGATGAATATATGAGTCTTCTACACCAAGGTAGGTGAGTATGGATTCATCATCCTGACATTGAATGATGTGAATTAGAGGTGTGTCATCATCGATCATCTCAAGATATAGGAATGGAAGAGTGGAAGGGGCCTCACCTTCATGTTGATAAGTCAAAGGCCCCAAGGAAATGGTGTTTACGAAAAAAAAAATTAGGAGGGATAGATTCAGGATCCATTGACTCCATCAGTGAGGGTGCTGATGAAAGTGGAGCAGGTGAAGGTGGTGATGAAGATGAAGGTGGAGAAGGGCTAGGGTCCTCAATGAGTTCAATGCGGGCCTGTTTGGTAGGAGGTTCGGGGAAGCCAATATCATTACGATTGTTAAGTTTGTAGGTGGTACATGTAATAACGGTATGGTGGCCTTGCTCGTAAAATCCAAAACCAAAACCCTTCCATGAAAAGCGGTGTAAGAAGGTATGGATGAAACGGCGATTGGTAAGTGAATTGAAGTCAGCGGAAAATGGATGCGTTTGTTATGGTGGTTCAGGTGTGTAAGTGGTAGTATCAAGTCCCCCATATGTGAGACTAGTACGAAGATGAGGAGGACCATACAGGAGGTGTTCTCCTATATAGTGATCATAGTGAGGGTGTTGGTGAAGGCTTCCATACTCCTGTGGAGTAAGGAATGCGTTGACACTATATAAGCGGTACTCCCCCAGAGTGAGGCATTGAAAAAAACCCTCCAAGGGATCAGTGGTTGGTAAGTAGGTAGCTGGAATGGATGATGTGTTGGAGGTCGATGCAGAGGTGGAGTTAACGGATTGGAAAGCTAAAAGGTTAGTCGTGGAATTTATAGCAGCGGTAGGAATGGAGGAGGTATGTTCGGTGAAAGCAGTGGCTGTACTGGTAGGTGGAGGTATAGGTGAAGTGGTAGTGGTTGCGGAGGTAGATGGCTTGATAGGTATGAGCACATCATTGGGTCAGTAAATCATGTTGCATGTTTTGAAAGGTGATGGGTCAGCCGGAATGGTATAAGTGTGTCCTTCGTGTTCAAACTTTACACAATGATGCAAAGTGGAAGGAACGCAACCCATGACACAGATCTAGGGTCTACAAAGCAACAAGTTATATTGGAATTCCCCATCCAAAACATAGAACAATTCTAGAATAGTGTAGAGGCCCACGTGAACATGGAGGATGACAGTGCCTAGTGTGGAGGTGATAGCATCGTTGAATGAACGCAATTTGACCGGATGTTTATGCATGCAATTGTCAAGTATGTGCATTTGAGAAAATGAATGGGATGAAATGATGTTAATGTTAACACCTCCATCAATCATCACATGGTGTACTCATATGTCATCAATGTGGACAGAGATGAAGAGGGTTGGGTCTAGGTCATCATTTTGGTGTGGTGTGATCTCTTCCTCTGAGTAGTTAAGGGACGCCACTTGGTGAACAAGATGGGGTGAAGATGAAGGTGGTGATTTGTTGAGAGAGGCTACATGATGGGGTGTGATAATGGAGGCTACGAGTGTAGGGTCATTGGGTAAAACCTCAATAGATTTAATAACCTCCATGAGGGCTTGACAATGGGATTCTGAGGTTTGGATGAGGTCATATAAGGAAATTTTGAGGGGATATTGGTGTAATTTTTTGAGCATGGTGCAAACTGTGATGCCATTAAAAATGGGGTACATAGGGCCGTGGATAGTTATTTTAGGTATAGGTGTAGATGGTATGTTGGGTATAGGATTGGTTGGTAGGTCAGTTGCCTTTTATTTTCCCTTCTACGCACATGTAGTGATGTGTATCATGTTGATTTGAGGGGATTTGGCAAATGGAGAAGGTGTAGGATGAGTGGTATAACAACATGAAGGGAAAAAACCTACTGGAAGTGAAAATCCTTGTGAGGTGAGCTGGGCGCGATGACATTGGGGTGGTGGCATGGCATGTTCTCTAATGTGAACCATGTTAATTTCAAGTCTTGAGGGTGGCTTTAGGAGTGGTGAGGGTGGAGGTTGTGGTTGTTGGGTGGGCAGTGTTGGAATGGGTGTCGGTTAAGAAGGATCCTCCTCAAGAAGGTTGTCATCATCAAAGTTGGTTTCTGGTGGACACAATTAGATAAGGATGGTTTTCAAGGCCTTGTAGTTCTCCACATAATGCCCTGGCAGACGATGGTATGCACAAATTTTAGTATCATCAAACCCTTTTGGATTGGGTTTGAGGGGGTCGAAAGGTCGGAGTGACGGTAATCAGATAACAAAAGTCTCAAGGAGGTTGGTTAAAATTTTGGCATAGGACCCTACTAGTGGATCACAATGGGATGTGAATGTGGGTTTGGGTGTAGATTTGGTTGATTGTCGAGGAAATATTTTTGGAAGAGTAGAAAATGGGTCGAGTTAAGGTTTTAGGTGCCTGTATGGTTTTAGGTATCAGTCGTGTTTGCTTGGGTAGGGGTACAGTAGATGGACGGGTAGGAGGGTGTGTAGTTTTTGTTACTACCTTATTATGGGGTAGTGGGGTTTTATTTTTGGGTTGCACCTTTTTGGGTAAAGGTGATGTGCGTGTACGAGGTCTAGAAGGAAAAGTAGATGGAGGAAGAAGGCGAGTTACCCACGGGGATAATGGTGGTGCTGTGAAGGTAGATGACGCGGGTCGTGCTTGGGGTGTGAGGGACAATGAATTAATTGTAGTGGGTAGTGAACCAATAGCTGAGGGTAATGGAGGTATTGGTGGTAAATAGACTGCAAGTGCGGATGTAAGTCATGTTGTGTGCCTAGGTAGGTTAGAGGTTTGTGAGGAAGGAATGGTTTGTTGTGTTATTGGTTTATGGATGGGTGAAGGTTGCGTGACCATGTTGGGCAGCTGAGGTATTGAGATAGACAGGGCAAGTGCTGGTGTGATTTGTGTGGTCAGGGTATGAGGTTGATGAGTTTGTTTCTTTTTTTTTGGTGTTGGAGTAGGTGTGGTATTGACGTTGGAGGATGTAGCTAAATCTAGTTTAATATGTGGATGAGTATGGTTAGTGGTCGGGGTGACCCCTAAAGTGGTAATAGGTTTAGTTGAGGCAAATGTTGTAGGTGTAGGTTTGGGTTTAGATGTAGGTTGGGTTATGGGTAAGGGTATCGTTTGAGTTCTAACAGGGATTGTGGAAGGTGTTGCAACAGAGGTGGTTGTGTTTGGTTTGATTGGTTGAAATGCATTTAGGTAGATAGTGGAGATATCAATGAGGGATCTCTGCATTAGTGTTATGATGGGGAGTAAGAGGCACCCCCATAGTAAAGACCTATCCACATAATCTAAGTGATCGGTCAAATGTGAGAACAACACATCTGTATGTGGAGTTGGTGAGGACCTAATGGAAATTCCCATAAAATGTGTCTTAGAGACAGGGAATTGGCTAGCTTCATCTTTCGTGGGTAAGAGAGGCAAAATTAGGTCGAAGAGATTCTAGGTAGCTAATGGAGAATGCTCGCCAAGAGGGAAAAGTATCTCAACTCAGTCCATGATAGGTGGAGGAGGTGATGGGATCTCCTCTATACGTGGAGGAACAAATGGGTGTGCCTCTGTTGGTAGAGGAGGCAATGGGTGCTCCATTATGGGTGGAGGAGATAGTGGGAGCTCCTCTTTGGGTGAACGAGGTACTATAGGTAAAGGTTCTCTAAGTGGTGAAGCTAGGGGTGAGATGGGCTCAATGTTAGAAAAATACCCCTCCGTTGGTGATGAAGGAGATGAAAGGTGTTCCTCTATTGATGAAGGAACAGGGGAGGTTGGTTCCAATGCGGAAGGAGGATTTCGGGCTAGGATATCCTTTATGGAAGGAAGATGGAATAATTGGGAGG
This sequence comes from Taxus chinensis, assembly GCA_019776745.2. Lineage (NCBI taxonomy): Eukaryota > Viridiplantae > Streptophyta > Pinopsida > Cupressales > Taxaceae > Taxus > Taxus chinensis. Next base: position 228,140,538 of record CM034147.1, on the reverse strand, counting down.
TGAAAAGTACCTCATTAAAGATAGCGTGAACCTCACAGGTATGGGTATCATGAGTTGATGTCTCACCGGTTTGATTGGATGAAGGGGCATGGTTGGGAAATGGTTTTTTGAAGATTTGTATATTTTGGTTGGGGGTGGCATTGGGATTATCCACAATAAACTCACATTTCGTGAGCATTTCTTGGACAATATTTTTGAAAGTGATGTAGTTTCCGTCCCTATGACCCTTTACTTGATGATAGTTACAAAAATTATGTTCTTTATACCATGCGGGCATGGGGCAAGCAGGGTCAAAACTAGTGTGTGGTTTTATAGGTGGAAGGGTGATGGCTCTGGATTTGATAAGATTTTCTAAGACAAAAGATTAAGGTTCCCCAATTGGGGTATATTTTTTTTGCTCTCGTCTAAATTGAAAAGTCTGGATAGGTGAGAGATTAGATGAGGGTGTATCCTGATTTGACGGATGAGCTGGGCCAGCTTTGAGTACCACTGCATTAGCAGTGCCCTTAGATTTCGAATAATTGGTTTGTGGTTTGGAAGAAGAAGAGGTATCATTCGACTTGAATGTCGAATTCTTATTATATAATTGGATTTTCTTCTCTTCGATGGCCTAAATCTCTAACCTTCGTGCCATAGTGAATGCCTCATCAAATGTTCAGAAGGTTTGGACTTGTAAGGTCGGGGAAATATGTCTAGTGCAAGCCTGTGTGAAGAGCTCGATGAGTTTAGTTTGTGGTAGTTGGAAGATAAGTTGAATGATCAGGTTACATCAGCGAGTGACAAAATCTGTGATAAATTCATCCTCATACTAATGTATGGAATATAAATTGGTCATGATAACCTTCTTGACAATATTGATAGAGAAATGATCTAAGAAGGCTTGGGCTACCTAATTGAATGAGAATATAGAATGTTTAGGTAACCCACTATACCAATCTAATGTAGGTCCAATGAGGGACATGGGAAAGGTTCTCAAAAGTAAGGCATCATCATGAGTGATTAGTTAACACCTATGTTTGAATGACTGCAAATGTTGTTGTGGGTCTTCTTTGCTATTGAAACGATTGATTTAGGCATTTCCCAATGCACATGGTATGAACAGATAGGAATGGATGGGTGAATAATCTCGTTGCAAATCTCGTTATAGTGAGAGTGTTGTGGGAGCCAGAAACCGATGCCTCTAATGTTTGCATCTTGTCCAACATCAATTTAATTAGGTCATTGGTGGGTTGTGATGATTAGATGCCTCCCGTAGTGTGAGAAGGTTGGTTTTGGGCATATAACAGGGGTGGCATTCTAGTGTATGGGATTTCCATGTAGGGTGGTGGAGAAGAAGGTAGTGAAATAAGGAGTATGTACCTGGAATGAATAATGGATGAAACAGGAGATTGTTGGTAGTATGTATATGGGGGTGGAAGGGTCATGGTAACCCTAGTGGCAATAGGGGCTAATGATTGTGGAATGGAAAGAACCACGTTTTGAAATGGGGTAGGGGTCACCGACACTAGAGGTGGTAATGTAGCTACAGGTATGTGAGACATTAGGGGCAATTGAGGTTGTGTTTTGGGTAATCGTCGATGGTACAATTGATGTAATGGGTGTCATAGCGGTTATAGGACCTAACTGTGAAACGACTAGGGGTAAGGTGGATGTGGGCAGCACGGAGCCAGATGGGGCTGATGCAGGATTGGGTAAGAGAGTTGGGGGATAGATATGGGCATGCCATATATCAACTGACTTGAGGTGTCTTGAGTGGATAAGTGGGAAAGGTAAAACTGCAAGGTGGCAGGGTTCTAGTCAAGGAGTCATGTGAACTCCTCATCTCCGGTAGTGATAGTAATAGGCTGTATGGGATCCATGGTTGGTGATAAAATAGAAGGTGGTGAAGGACTAGGTGGGAGTGGTTGACAACTGGCGTGAAATACGATGGCACTTGCTTGTCTTCGGGTCAGCACCATGTGAATTAGTACTGATCAGGTAGGGCTACTTCTCTGTTAATGACACAAAGAACAACAAGAACAGGTGAATCTGGAAACAAAAAATAGATTAAGTACCAAATGGTGGCTGGAATGTGAAATAGGAAAACGGATGCTAGTTAGGGAAAACCGATGCTAGTGAGGGGTAACCACTGCCAGTTATTGTAGAAAATGACAGTGAGTAAACAATGAGGCAGAAGGTAAAATCTGATAGGTATGCCAAATCTAAGGATGTTTAAAATGTTAATGGGAATAATGACAGTGACAGGGGCTATGAAAAGTGTAAGAAAGTGAAGCAAAATTTCATTCTGAGTAGGTTAGAAAAATGACATGGAACTGATGTCGGTTGGGTATAACCAATGGTGGTCAGAGGTAACCGACGACAGTTACTGTGAAGTTGAAACAATGATGAAAGAAAGTGGTTGTGAATTAAAATCTAATGTAGAATCAGACCCAGAATTCTGAGAATGATGATGATATGGCCTAGGCACACTCAGGTGAAGCCAGAATACACCAGCTGTGATGAGGAGCATGCAAGGGTGAACAAAAAATTGACAAACGTGATCTCTCACCTCAAAACGCAAGCGAAGCAAGAACGCTAAGAAAATGTGACCCTAGGAGTCCTTTTCTATTATGTTTGTTTAGTTTATGCTATTTAGGGACTGACACATGAATTATGAAATAGAGTTTTGGGTGAGGATGGCTTCTTACAAAGAAAGAGATCTAAAAAGTGAGGTTTTAGGTATGTTATGGTGAGGGCGGGCTTCGCTCTAAAGTATGACTCGATAGAGTAGCGAGCTAGGTGCCCACTGGCCATTATCGTGTGATCAAGTACAGCTTCTTCCAGGTAGGATGTTGTTTAAGAATATATGTATTTTGAATTTTTGTGTGGTTTGGTAAGACTCATAGAAAGAGAAAAGGATATAAGTGTTTTTCTACGATTCATTTGTCAACCATCAGCTGGGCATGAATTCCAGCATATAGGTTGCCTTCAATTAATGTGAGCTAATGCAATAAATCAGAATGGAATGCACTTATTTTTAAACCCAAATCTAAAAATGTGAAATTGGATGACATAATAAGATGAAGAGGAAGAGGGATGCTCTTTCACTATAATGCAGAAAACATGAAGAAATGGTTCTTTTTACTTACACCAAAAGAAAAGTTTCCTTTAGAGCAAATAGAAAGAAGAGGCGGATTACCAGGGAATAAAATTAGTGTGTATGCTTTTCAGAAGGGAAACAAACACACAATTTTTTCTAGGAATGAATGAAATGCAAGGAACCCCGGGTGGGTCCCACTTAGTGCGCCAAAATGTTTCACCTAATTCTTAGATCGTTTCTTTGAAGCGTTGACGAAATAGATAGGGTAATGGGCGTAGGAGGAATACCTGTTCAAATGTTGCTTGATAGGTTGTTGCACATGTATCACTTCCGGATCACAGTTGATCGTGAGAGCTTTCTTTTGGCTAGGAGGAACTACATGTAGTGAAAACAAGACCACCAGAAGGAATTAAGCAATATGGGCAGTGAACTGCCTAGCATATGCTAGATCCGGGAAGTGTGATACTTCCTAGATAGCTGTCAGTCCACTATTTTAAACAATTTAATGTTGTAAACAAAGTAAATCCTATTGTAGTTTGAAATGATTTAGGTATCTCACTTAAAAACACAATAAGAAATAGATCTAATCTAACAGGCTAAGCTAGAATAGAATCCAAAGGTCTAATGATTGATTCTGAGTTCTGCAGGTTTTACAGAGGTCTCAGGTAGATCATAGGTGAATGGGGGTGAGATGAAATTTGGTGGGTAGGTCTTTGTTCTAGGCTGTGTGAGAAAATACAGAGACCGGTGTCGGTCAGGGGTGACCAACGATGGTTAGGTGTAACCGGTTCCGGTTATTATGAGATCTTGAATTATCATAGAACAAGCTTTGGTCTCCTTTGTGATTGCACAAAGGACTTTGGTGGGTCGAGATGAGGTGTTGGGTGACTGGAGTCGGATTTGGCGATGTTTTAATCGGTATATGGAGGTGAAAACATTGGAGAAGGTCAATAGGGGGCAAAGTAAAGAATAGATGATAAAATAATGATAAAATGAAATAAACCAAGAAAGTATGTTGTTATACTTACTTGAATTCTGGTCATGAATGCCTGTGTGTGAGGGAGGGAGATGTCGATGAGGGGTTTGAAGGTTGCAAGTGATCACCAGCTAAAGAAAAGCTTCTGCATGGGCTGCATATACACTCCTCTTTTCTTGGATAGATCAGATGATGGCTGCGATGGCTGTGCAGGGGAAGATGTTGAATCTCCTTCCTTGCATGCGGGTTTTCACTAGAATTTTCTCTTTGAAGATGTGTTATCTCTCTGAGATGTGTTCTTGCTCATCAACCTTTTTCCCAATGTTTTTCCAACCTTGAGAATAAGGTAGTTTAGGGGTTAAAATTGTAATCGACGACGGCTCGGCTTAACCGGTGACAATTAGGTGTAACTGGCGTCAATCAAGGTGGGATTTTCTAGGTTTACTAAACTAGGGAGATCCTCTTGATTTCCTTGGATCTCGTGTCATTATCCCGCAGATTAGACTAGGAGCTTCTTGTGAGCATGCCAGAATGTGGTTAGAGGGAATGTAAGCATTGATTTTTAGGGTTTGGGTAAGTCTTAGTTAGTTATGACAACTTGCTAAGAATAGGTCTTAGGTTGAGTTGGCTTGGTGAGGTGTCTAGGTGAACTATATGTTTGGATATTATTTAAATAAGATATTTAACTAATAAATATAGTGAGGATAATTAATTAATTTAATTAGAGTAATTAAATTAATACTAATGGGGTGAAGGGGGTCATGGCTAGGTAAATGTAATAAAGGATGCTTGTATGTCGAGGGACCAAAGGGGAGTGTGACCTAATTTTAGTGTCTACAATTAGTTTAAATGACTCATGCACAACCATCATGCTCCCTAGTCAAACTAGGAACCCCATGCTCTCCTAGATATATACATATGGCATAAAGTAAAATTATTTACAATCATTTATACATAGAAATGACACCCCAACTCTTAGGGATAAATTGATAATTTGATTTGAACTTAATGAAGTGAACATCTAGTGAACTACACTCTCAGTGACACTTCTAGTCTAATAATAGAAAATGTTTAAAAAAATATTTCTAAGATTTTTAAAATTTATTAATTTACACTAAAAACTCCTAAAAATGATAAATATAATGAAAACGAATATTTAGCATCATACTCAATAACCAAACAGACTTATTGATTTGTGATATTAGATTTATCTATAATTCATTTTCTATAATGTTTATTTAATCAAAAAATTGTACTCAACTATTTGATCAACATTTTTATCGTGTTACTAGAATAAAATAGTTGATGATTGTTTACACATGACTTCTAGTTCATCTCAAGGGAATCACTCTTTAACCTCTAACGAAGGAGAATATCCTTTAAGGTGGCAATTATGGATTTAACAATATTGTCAAAATATTCAATTGTATATTGTAACGTGTAATTGTTTGAAACTGTGCCCGCACATCTTGACCCTATAAATATAGAGAGCTAGTATCTCATATCTGCACACAAACAAATATTATTCTCCACTTGCATTAAATTATTAAAAAATACAAGTTCTACCCGCATTTGTCAATAAGTGCATAATATGAAATTTAAGACTTTTGAATGACTGGTCTGATAGTTATATATATGGGTCACGAAAATTATTTAAAGTAGGTTTTTATATTAAAAAATATAAATATTGTTTTCATGTATTTTTTTTCAACATGAATGTTCATTTCTTTTAGCACATAAAGAATACCGGATAAACTTAGACGTGTCTCTATTCACATAACCTATATACAAGAGGCTTTTACTATTCCCTGATGTTTATATATTAATCCAATAAAGGATATATATTCTGTAAAAACTATTTCCGTTTGCCCGTATCCATCATCATGTATCCATATCCTTAATAATATTGTTTTCTATAGTTATAGCTTCAACCAATTGTTTCAAGATTCCACAAGTAAATAATTGGTTCATAATATTTCATTTTAAAGTCATTCCATGGGCCATATAGTTAATGAAAATTATGAATTGTAAATAAGAAGTTTCTATCTTTACACAAAGATAATTCATACGCACATCAACTAATAAAAAATTTAATCATCCACACGTTCAATTTCCTTCAATTATTTATTAACCATTTCAAATAGATTCTAAGATGACATATTCTCCGATAGTGAACATGATATTCTATAATATACAAATGCATACATACCAAATTATAAAAATCTAACTTCTTTTAAAGCTAACGCAACAAATGTTGATTGTATAGTTTTTTCCAATTAATGTTATTTTTCCACCTCACCATGAACAACTTGTTCATTCGTACCCATTGTTTATTAATGTGTTGAGAAAGGTAGGAACTCTTATAGGAGAGGAAAGATATTTTAATTCTAGGAATTCTACCATAGGACTCCCTTTAGTCAGAAAGACAAAAAGCAACACTTAACTAACATATTAAATTGCAATATGTGTTGCTTCCACCATCTTTCACAGTAGAGATTGGATTGTACGTCTAATATGCACAAAACTTTATACAATTTTTGTTATATATACTCATCATATTTGAAGGCATACTTTACACGAAGACATTTTTTTTTTCCCATCGTATCTTTTTTACTTCCTCTCTATCTATGATTCGATTTCCATAAAATTTTCCAACATATTGTTCTCTCGGGTCAACTTTTACCTGCAATTTATTGTCCCAATCATATTTCCAAATGTAAACATTACACCTACGTCATCTTTGTTTTTATTCTCCATGGGTTCAATGAATGGGCATTGTAACACCCAATCAATCTAGATATTTCTTCATAGATCCCACTCATCATTTATTTTTTAATTTTGTTTTTATTTTTCCCTCCCTTATAGTATGTTCATGTTCTAGATTATTTATTAAGGTGGGTTTATTAATATTGTTATTTTCTCCATCCCGAGACTCCTTTTACAGCATTATGCATCTCATTACAACCTTTTTGTAAAATATTTTCTTTTCCATTAATAAATGGTGTAATACCTAATGTCTTAGAGCAATCTTTTGACCCGCACACATTGTTAAAACATGACAATATGTTTCTTTGTTTTGATAAACACCAAGATTTTCAGATCTTATAAAATAGTCTACTTTTTGACATCTCTCATGAATTGGAAACAATAAAAATTTATATGTCATCATCAAATAATCAACACTATAAATTTATGTATCAGTTGTACAAATTAAACTAAACAACAATATCAACTAAACGAATCATATATACCTAGGGCCAAAAAATATTAATATTAAATCATGAATCATCTTTAACAATGGAAGGGAACAATTAAGTCAACAGGAGGAAACTTATGTTTAGAGAATAATAAAGAAATTATCAGTTTTCTTTTGTTGACTCAATAATAACTTTAGGTTGTTGTGTTTGGCTCACTATTTACTTCATAATGCTTGTAGGTGTTTCACCAAATTGTTGTTGATAAAACAGATAGCGTAAAATGTCAAGGAGGAGTACCTGTGATTATATAGGTTGAAGGTTGAGTGCTCGCATTATTGATTTTCTCCAAGCTGCTTGTAGAGAACTCCTTTTTGTCTGGGAAGGACTATGGGTAGATACAAAACAAGATCGCCAAATGATATTAAATAGCAAGGATCTGAGGACTGCCTAACAAGACTAGATTTGGGAAGCGTGATGCTTCCTCGAATGGTTGTCAATCCTATGTTTTATCAACTTCATGAAAGTAAATGCGAGAAATAAAGGTCCAATTGCTAACACTTTGATTTAGGTATCTCAAAATGTTACTAGCAAACTATATTAAGCAAGGTATTGAAATCTAAACTAATATAGCATAAGGAAAGGTATGTTTTTGGTTGGTATAGGTCATAAGAGTGTTATGTAAGGTCACAGAGGTATCTGGTAAGGTCTGGGTGGAATTTAGGTGATGTTAGAGGTAGTTTGGTGAAGGTTACCAAAAAACACAGTGACCGACGCCGTTAAAGAGGGGAGATATATGAAGGTTAAGGTGATCGGTGTCAGTAGGGGCAATTTGGTGGAAATTAAATAAAAGTAGTTTTGGACTTCTCTAGGATTGCACAGAGAATGAAGGGTAAATGGCTATATTCGTAATAATGCCAAGAAGACTCAGGAATGCATAGAGGTCATGTATGGAGACCCAAAAGGCTAGGGGTGGTTGGATGGGTAGATTGATAAAAAGGTGTGGATAAAGGAATGCAGGAAGGAATAATATGTAATACCAAAAGAAAATGAATCTACACTATAAGCAAGTACAGAATGATGAAAATCAAGTATACTTACTTGCATTTGTAAGTCTTGTAGGTGAAGGAAGGCAATAGTCGATTTGTGAGGAATGTTTGTGGTCAGTTTCGCGACAATACTTTCTAGAGTGTTCCCGTGCATATTCTAATGACTTGGGACGAGCATCAAGTGCTTACTTAGGCCTATGGTGGTGTATATTTCATCATCTGGATGCTAAGAAGTCTCTGATTCGTTTTTGAATGCAATAGAACTCTCCCAACTGAAAAATGACCAACCCAGGTAAATGATTATGAAAGTGTATATAAGGTAACCAATCACGGTTAAGGTGATCGACATCGGTTGAGGGATAACCAACCTCGGTTAGGGCAGGAAAGTCTAGGTTTACAAAAAATAGGTAGATCTTTACTATTTTGGCGTGATTTTGATTGAGTCCGCTTAGGGAAGTGGAGTTCACGTGAGATAAGGTAGGAAGGTCATAAAAGAAGTCCAATTAGTTTTAGAAACAATTCTTTGTTAGTTAGTTTAAGTGGTGACTTAGCATTAGGAGTGATGACTCAGTCATTGTGAGTTAAATGTCCCTGCAATGGGTCTAGGGTGAGGTGTAATGATGAGGTGGAGGTGTGAGGATGAAATTAAACTCAATTACAAGAATTAAATTAATTAATAATGTGAGTATGAATATTAATATGGGATGAAGGGCTCATGATGTGTTTAAATATATTGCATTAATTGATTGAACGGGACGAAGGGGAGTGTGACAAAAATTTGGTGTCTATAGTTTCCCCTTTTTGTTGTGTAGATTTTATTGGTAAACGATGCTGACAAATATAGGGAGTTGATGTCCCAGGTATAAACCAAGATTAGGTTGCCCCAAGTAGGGCTGAAGGTGATCCCCATCAAACCACAAACCGATGAGGTAGGAAAAGTAGTCGGGAAGTGGTTTGATAAATAGGTGATTGATGAAAGTGAGGGTCACTAGGTAAGGTTATGGTCATTTTGGGTAATGGTTAATGATCATAATGGGTAATGGGTAATGGTCATATTAGGTAATGGGTAATGGCAATCGAATGCGTGCACACGTATAGATTGTGATACGGTACATGGAGGAAGATCTTGTAAACTCTACATTGACAAAAGGGCGATAGGTTTATCCAAATGAGGTTGAATTGATTCAGGTATCTAAGGTATAGGATATGGTCACGAAGCACAATGAGGTCCGGTGTAGGAAAGAGTAATAGGATTTGTTACTTTGCACCAAAGGTATGGTCGGGATAAACATCATGTCATTAGGCTAAACAACACGGGTAACATCGCCACAAGGTATAACAAGTACAAAAATTCAAATGTCACAAAAGGTGATTCAGATCGGGGTATGTAGATCATGGTGGAGTCTAGGTGAGTTAGGCATGGTGGAATCTAGGTCATATAGGCATGGTTGAGTTTAGGTGAGTTAGGCATGTTGGAGTTAGGTATAGGCATGGTGGATTTAGGTATAGGCATGCTGGGGTTTAGGTGATTTAGGCATGATGGAGTCAAGTTTAGGCATGGTGGAGATTAGGTTTAGGCATGGTGGAGTCAAGGTCATATAGGCATGGTGGAGTCAGGTATAGGCATGATTTGGTCATGGTTTTGTGTTTGATTTAATTTCCAAGTTATTGTTATTATCAAAAATAAATGATGATGTATATGTATGTTGTGGTGTAAATGTCCAAATATTTTATATCATGGAAATGTGAAATGATTGATGTATGATATGGTGATGTTATAAAATGGTAAATATGTATATTTTTTTGATTTTTTAATTTCCAAGTTTTGAGTAAAATGGAAACTAACTAAGGTAGAATGTGAATATAAAGGGGGAAAATTGGTTAGGCGAAAGAGTGGCCGAGCTAACGTCCAAGAGCCCCATGCCCTCGGAGTGTTGCCTACATAGCCCCGATGAAAAGGGGCCTTAATCCAATGTAGTTCTCCCATAAGCTAGGAAAGAATATGATGAGACAGAGGAATGGGTTGGTTGGTTTTAGGCATGATTGATTGTAGGTCATTCAGGCATGTTTGAGTTTAGGTCATTTAGACATGGTAGAGTTTGGTTCATTTAGGCATGGTTGAGTTTAGGTCATAAGCATGGTTAAGTTTAGGTCATTTAAGCATGGTTGAATTTAGGTTGAATAGGCATGGGTGATTTTAGGTCATAGACATGGTTGAGTTTAGGTCATTTAGGCATGGTTGAATTTAGGTTGAATAGGCATGGGTGATTTTGGTTAAAGATGAATTCCTAAATGTAGGTGGTGATGGTCTGTTCCTGTGTAGGAGAATCAATAAGTAAGAAAATAGGTGAATGGTAAGAGGAGACAAAAAAATCACCTAATTGATAAGAACCATTACGAGTCTATCATACCAAAGATGGCATATGAACATAAAACCCTAAAGGTGTTTCATGATTGACTGTTCTAAGGATAAAGAAGGTCACATAATCATGAAATGTCACATTTGTTGCACGTCCCTTGAGTAGGGGGGATGTTAGAAAGGTAGTGTGGTGAGGTGAATGAAGTTGGTTGAGCATAATCTGGTGTGAGATAGCATGCCTCTTTAAAAAGAGACCCAAGATCAAAATAGGAAAGTCTGTGACAAAAAGTCATCTTTTTCTTTTTTCTTTTGCTTTATAGATTGATCAAAGTGGGAAGTCTATGTGGGATGAATATAATATCTCCTTGAGGTTTTCATGAAGCTAATCGATGCAGGAATCTTCAGAATATGTTTATTTTATTTTTCCAAGAATAGTCTTCTTTTTGTGATAGACTATGTACAATATGGCTAGCTTTTTATAGTTGTCCTCCGAGGGAATAGTCTATTTATAGCAACAAGATAGAAAGATGAGATGCCCTTTTTGAGGGAGTCATCTTTTTGCGAGAAGTTTGACTTAAGGAGTTTTGAATTTGAAAGTCTCATATATTCCTTTTGAATTATTTATTGGATGTTTAGGTCATGGAGAAGACTATAGAGAAGGATAGGATTCTTTTATGAAGAAAAAACCATAGCACACAAGGGTTATCTTATGAAAGAGAGGTTTTAAGTAATTAATGACCATGGGATTCCATCCTGAAAAGGATGAAAATTAGCCATGAGAGCCATGCCACGAGTAGAACCATGGTGCTCATATTTAAGATAAGGTTGATATGTGATAGGTAATCCACATGTTTCTTGCTTAGTCATTGATCCTTAAAATAGATAAGTGGAAGGTGAATGGTGCTCAAGGGATAAGCACTTACTAGACATAAGGTGATCTAGGACTTGATTCAACAATAGAATTGTCGAAGATGCAGGGAATTGAGGGGCTCAGGTTTGGGTTTACCTTTATATGAAGAAAAACGATAAGCACCTGATCCATATGTATGAGTAACGATATAGGGTGCAAGCCAATTAGGAGCAAATTTTCCCCATTTAATTTTCTCCTCTATTGTTACATGTTGATTTTCCTGCATAGGTACAGTCCATTGCCACCTACATTTAGGAATTCCTATTTTACCATGGTTGTTTTATCCTTTCCTTTGTCACTTTTGGCATGAGAGGAAATGTTAACCATATTAATATGTGGTAAAGGAGCAAGTGATTTGTGATAGGTGTAGCGAAAGGATGGGTAAAAATATGGTAAGGGTATATACTTGTTTTGTGAAAAGAATGCACCACATTGGCGTTTTGGCGGAGGTTTGGCTAGCTCTTTTATACGGACCATATTGATCTCAAATGTTGGAGGGGGTTAAAATTGTTACAGAGGTGGAGATGAATGTTTTTGAATAGGTACAAGACGAGGAGGTGTGGTGATAGATGGAGGTGGAATAGGGTCCTCATTTAAAATATCATAATCGTCAAAGTTTTCTTCAGGAGGGCATAGTTGGAGAAGAACATTCTTAAGAGCCTTACAGTTTTTCCATATCATTCTCTGACACAGGATGGTAAGTGCAATTTTTTGTATTGTCAAACCCCTCTAGTTTAGGTTTGAGTGGGTTGTAAGGTCTAAGTTGTGGTAATGTGATAAAAAAGTTTTCCAAAAGGTTAACTAAGATGTTGGTGTAAGACCCTGCCAATGGATCACATTGCAAAGTAAGTGTGGATCTAGATGGAAATGTGGGTGATTTTTGTGGGAGAGGTGCCACATGTGATGGAATAAGAGGTTGAATCATTCTGACCACCTGTTTAGTAGGTAGCAAGGTTTTGGGTTTGGATTTCACCTTTTTGGGTAAATATATGGTAGATGAACTAGCAGTTGAAGGTGTTATAGGTTTAACTACCCCTTTGGAGGGGAGTGGATTTTTGGACTTTGGTTGTACCTTCTTGGGTAAAGGTGAAGGAGAAGTGTGCGATATAGAAGGGAAGGAAGAGGAAAAAGGGGAAGGGTTAGCCAAGGTCATAATGGAGGTCCGATGAAGGCTATGGGAAGAGGCAAGGTGGAAGGTACTGGTTGAATAGAAGGGAATATCATAGGTAATGATGAGGATACTGGAAGTGGTGTAGGTATAGGCGGTAGTAAGGATGCAAGTGACATTGAAGGCATAAGCTACATAGGTAATTTGGGTGTAATATAGGATCGTGATGAGGATGTTGGCTACTAGGCTTTTAGTTTTCCTGGGGTATGAGGCTGTTTAGAAAAGTGGTGAAGGTGACAGAGGGGTAGTAGGCAAAGTTAGTGTATGCAACCTAAGAGGTTGGGTATTCCACTTAAATGGGAGAATAGTCTTTACACTAACTTGTAAGGACATGGCTAAATCAAGTTTGATAGGGGGATGGACTAGGCTTGATGTTGGCCTGACACCCAATTTTGTAATGGGGTTGGACGTGGAGGAAGATATAGATATAGGTAAGGCTTTAGGCATTGCCAAAAGTTCAATCAATAGTAAAGGTTTAGGTGTGGGTGAGACTGATGAAGAAGAGGTTCCTACAACTAGCATGGGAATGATGGGTTTGGTTATCTAAAAAACCTTTAGATAGATCATGGAAGTATTAGTAGACAAAATTTGCATCTGAGTTGAGAAAGGAAGCGGAAGGCATCCCCAAAGCATGAAATTGTTAGCATAATCCAAGCGGTCAGCAAAACATAAAAATATCACTGATTATATTATTTTTTTGTGACTCTTTGTTAATAATTTTTCCCCTAGACTCTAGATTCCCTCGGTTGATCAAAATCTAGTAATGAATAAGTATGAAATGATTGTGGCGGTCTCCACGTGTCTCATAAGCGCATCCCCAGCTTCGAACGTTCAATTGGGTTTGCAAACTCACATAGACACTCCACGTGTCTTGTTGACGTATAGTTGATATAGCCCAAAAGGAAGGAGTTCCGAAAGTAATTACGAGCCCTCCACATGGCCCAAATGAGGAGTCTAATCAGATAGGGACTCAGTGGAAATACTAAGAAGAGAGTAGATATGAGGATTTCTATAAAGGGATAAAATATTTATTCCAAAATCACAGACGTCTAATATCTGAATTAATAGGGAAGATAGTGGTGGAATTGCATTTAAAATACTTGGGGAAGGAGCCAGAAGGATAAGTACAATGCCTTAACAGAATTTAAGGCAAGGGGTGGTAGCTGAAAGTGACAAAGGGAATATGTTTCCTATAAAAGGAGGCAATATACAAGATAAAAGAGAGAATTCTGAGCCAGAGAAAAGAGGAAAAGAAAGAGAGTTATGTATGTTTTATCTATCCTTAACAAGCCTCTGTCATAGAAGAGAAGTGTAATCTATGCTTTTATGGGCCTTATGTACTCCTTCTTGATATAAATAAAGAGTTCTTATTCTGTGTAAATTAGATTTTCATATATTCTGAACTTTCGTTTCTCTTATGAAAGATAGTACTAAATGAGTCGGGAAATTCATCTTGCTTCATGCCCTTAGAATTTCTTTGTTTCTTTTATTATTATTTATTTCAGTCCCTCAGTTTTTGTGTTATCAGAGTGGTAGATCATGTTGTTTTAGCCCTTCAAATATACTTGATAAAGATCTCACATATTCTATCATTTCTTTTCATAATTTGGTGCATCACCCTTTTATTTTAGGAGTTTACACGTTTTTTCTAAACCTACTCCTAAAGCTAGAGAAGAGCCAGCTTCTTTAAAATCTAGAGGTAACCTTAGGGTGCACATCTCACCAACCTAAAGTTTCCTACGACTCTGATGGTTCACCTATAAAATAAATCATCAACACTTTTCATGGCATTCCCATTGGGACATTATATTTCCTATCAGATTAAAACATCACCCAAGATTTATCAACGAATTATAACGAGATCTAAATCGATGGAAGAGGGTCTCATTAAATATTTACAACTATCCTTTCCACGACATAAAAGAAGAAGATAGTTTCAAAGGTCTCCATACCCCTTGGACCGGACTCTCTCAACCCCTCCACTAGGTAGGCCCTTAACTTAGTTGACAAGGACCCTTAGGCATATCACTATGGTGCACTTTCAGCCTCCATTACCAAGACCATTTGTTTTATGGGATCAAGGAAGCCCACTCATTTTTCGCGCACCTCCAGTAGTATGGAATCTTATTCCAGCCAATGTGTTGAAGGCATTGCGAAAATTCAATGATGAAGATTTCAAAACCCTCGAGGAACATCTCTAAGACGTAGTGGAGATATGTGGAGTACATTATATAACGGAGTAGGATGTCACCTTACGATTACTAGCCACCTCTTTCAAATGGAAGGCCCTAGAATGGTACCGAGCTTTGACCCCTAACACTATTGGTACTTGGGACCAGTTAGGGACACCATTTTTGGTAAGGTTTTGTGAGAAAAGAGACCGATCATCACTCCTACAAAAATTAATTGGTATCGAAAATTGTCAGCAAGAGTTGATGATGGATTTAGATACCCTGTTGCGCAAAACTTGGCAAAGGATTCCGGTCTTGTCTAGACCACCTACATGTATGGCTATTATTTTCTACTTAAAAGCATTAAATTAAAATATTTCAGTAATGATTCAGTCATTAGGAGGGGATTCTTTGCCACAAGCCTATAGCCTTTCGGTCTAAGCTAAGAATAACCTAATAGATGCAGGGAAGCTCCCTCTAAGAACATTTTTTCTTATAAATCCTGGGATAGCCCCTCTCCCGCAGGTACATGCCCAAAGTTCAGCCTTAAGCCTTGCTTATCTATATAATTATTCCTAGAGGCCATGACCCTAGACTCATCTTCTTTCCCTGAGATGGATGAGATGAGAAACATCCTAAGAGGCCTCTCAAATGAGATAGTAAACCTTAAGAGAAATTAGGCCGCTTATCTAAAGAAAAATTATCAGAATGTCCAAAGTAGCCAACCCAATTACCCGTATACATACCAGAATGTTTAGTGGCCACCAACCACTCAGCCATCGAATCAAATAGTTCATGTACTCATGCCACTTTGAACCGCTCCCCTTAATAGTAGTAGAGAGCTTGTTCCCAGACAAAATCATCTGGCCAAGTAATCCACTGCCTGGTGTTTCCCTTGCAATAATTCTCATATGCTGAAAGAATGTCCTCAAGGTAATCTACAACTAAGGATAGCCGAGAAATGAGCAAGGGAGGGTTATGATGCATGCGCGGCTGGACCTCATCAATCTGAGGGATCCCAAAGTGCTGCTTTCACTTCCCAAATGAAAATAATGTCTTTAGAACAAGAGGCTGAGATTGCGCCAGAGCATGCTCTTTTCTCTTGGGTAGAGGAGGAAGAGTTCATTTATATAAATGAGGTATCTATTTTATAACTTGTGTAGTTTAACTACAATACTTGTTTCAAGAAAAGGATCATTGAAACAGATACACCATCTTCTAATTCGGTCAACAAAGTGTATAAAGAGTCTCCAACTATTATAAGTATTCCATTGCCGAAAGTGAAAGAAGTTTCCCAACCAATTATACAAGAAAAAGAGATCCATCGCCTTGAGAAAGAGAGAATGAAGGATCAGCCACCTCTTAAATCATTGCTGGTTGGACCCATCAATGTAGTCCAACAGCTGAAAAAGGCGTTGGCTAGCACATCCTTGTGGGATATCTTAAGAATTCCCGAGTAAAAGGAGCTGCTCCAAGGAGCGTTAAGATTAGAGGCAGACATGACCGTGGTAGGTCCCATAAAGGAACAAGTCAAAGATGCACGGGCACCTTCAAAAGCCATATTGCTAAATCAAAAGGAAGAGGTGAGTAAACCAAGGCCTAACCCATTCTTTTTTACTCTTATTATGGGAAAAAAATTACTACACAACTCTATGATAGATTCGGGCGCAAGCACTGCAATCATGCCTCAAGCGATAGCAGATGCTTTAGGGGTCCAGTATGAACTCTTGAAGAAGGGGGTTATGTAGCTAGACGGAAATTTTGTGCCAACCATAGGAATTATTAAGGGGATTCCATTGTAACTCTATTCGTGTCTAAATATAACTGTTCGCCAAGATATCATGGTGGTTAATGTCCCACCAATTTTTGGGCTCTACCTCTCCCAATATTTCACAACTAAAATTGGCGGGTGCATATCTTTGGATTGGTCTAACTTAATCTTACGCACCAAGTATGATCCAAGATGAAGGTCTTGTAAGAGCCACTCTCCAAGGAAAATATAACAGACCAATTACCTTCTCATTTCGAGGCCTCCCATGCTATGATCAAAAGAGAAGAAGAGCTATATATAGAGGGCGGAGAACCCCAAGAGGGGGGCCATCTATCTAATCTTGCCCCAGAGATCCATTTGGAAACTTTGATTCAACCGGCATGGGAAATTGCGTTATTTATGAAAAAAACTCCACAATCCCAAGGGTAAAAAGTGAAGCCGATGCACAAACAGACTCTCCTAGTGACTCTCCAATATGGAGCTTATATTTTGATGGGGATATAATTAAGAATGGCTCAGGAGCCAGAGTCTTCCTCACCTCTCCAACTGGAAGGAATATTCTCCAGTCAGTACATTTCTAGTTCTAGTGTATTAGTAACAAAGCAAAATACAAGGCCTTGGTATATGGTCTATGCACCACTCAGAAGGAAGGTATCAAGAAGCTAAGTGTATACGGTGACTCGAAATTAGTGGTCACATAAGTAAGGAATATTTTTTCCACTAAGAACCCAAGGATGAGATCCTACCGAAATTGGGTCTGGGATTTGATAGACAATTTTGAAGCTTTCAACATTAAGGTAGTCTCCTATGAGTAGAATGCAGAGGCTAATAGAATGGCTACCATTGGGTCTCAGTTTGACCCAACCCAAGACCTTCTAGAAAATAAAGACTCCATAAAGGTAATCATTTTCCCCTCGATCCCTAACAACCTCCATCATTGGCAGGTGTTTGATAATGACCAACGAGTCATACATTTCCTTCAACAATCTGACCGATTTATGAATCGACTCCAATCCAAAGTTGAAGAAGCATATGGAGACAAGGTAATATAGTTAAAGACAAACAAAATCCCAAGTGGAATAATTATGCTTGAAAACCTTTTTGAGTCAGATGATGCTAGCCCAGATCAAAGGAGGTTCAAAGTAGTAAAAGAGGATTATGTAGAATTGGAAATAGTCAAGGACAAGCGACTAAAAGTTGGAAAGTCCGTAAACCAAAATAATAGAGACTGACTCGTAGCTTTATGTTACAAGTATGACAAGGTGATGGCCAGGACATATGATGATCTTCAAGACTATGATAAAGATATTATCCATCATACCATTGATCTGGAGGAAGGGGCTAGACCTGTGTGACAGAAACAGAGACCTATGAAGCCCAAGCTGGAGGCCCTCATGGATGAAGAATTGTTGGAAGCGCGCATCATTTTTCCAATCAAGAATATGACCTGGGTCTCCAACCTAGTTCCAGTAAGAAAGAAAATTGGTGAAATCTGACTCTACGTAGATTTCAGGGATATGAATAGAGCCTCTCTAAAAGACCATTATCCCCTACCCTCTATGGAACATATTTTACAAACGGTTTCAGGATTTGAGATTTTTTCCCTATTGGATGGCTTTTCAGGTTATAACCAAATATGGCTCACAGAAGGAGATCAACATAAAACTACTTTCACAACTAAATGGGGAACTTCCACTTATGAAAATATGCCTTTTGGGCTCATAAATACAGGGGCTACTTTCCAAAGAGCCATGGACACTACATTTGGGGCATTGATAAACAAGGTAATTCTTATAAACCTTGATGATCTGACCATGTTTACCAAAACAACGGAGGAACATTTTGATGCTTTAGAAGTCGTGTTTAGAAATTGTCAAGAATTTGGGATCTCTCTGAATCTTAAGAAATGTATTTTTGGCATTCCCAAAGGAAAACTCCTGGTGATGTGGTGTCAAAGGAAGGAGTTTCCATCAATCCTGACATGGTCAGAGCCATCTTGGAGCTGCCTCTTCTGGTAAAAAAGAAGGTTGTTTAATCCTTCTTAGGAAATATCAACTTCGTTGGCAGGTTTATATCAGATTTTATGGGGACCGTCCATCCCATTACTCTCATGCTAATGAAAGATCTAGTTTTCAAATGGACTAAAAAAGGTCAGTAGTCTTTTGAAATGATCAAAGAAGCCATTGCATTGGCCCTTGTACTCCACAATCCCAACTTCTCTAAATATTTCATCATATATGTATACGGGGGGAAAAGTAGGATAGCATTTGTGTTAACCGAAAGAGGAGAGCGACAGGGAGAGGAACACCCCATATCTTTTTTTTCAAAAATTATTCATGACTATGAAATAAGGTACAATTTCATAGAAAGATAGGCCTATGCCATAGTCAAAGTTATGAAGAAATTCAAATACTTGCTCACACACAACAAAATTATGATCATGGTAGATCACCCCAACGTCAAAGAGTATATAAAGGAGGGTGAGATAACTAAGAAAAGGGAAAATTGGATAACCAAACTCCTACAATATGACATAGATATAAAGCCCATAAAGCTTGTAAGAGGTAGGGGCCTGTGTCAATACTTGACATAGGAAATGGCCCCTGAAACAATTGACGAGCCGGAAAAGATAATGTACTTACATGAGGATAGGCCAAAGGGGTGGGTCTCTGACAGAATTCATTTTATTCAAACTTGAGAGTATCCTAGCCGCCTCCCCTTGAAAAAGAGAAGGTATTACAGGAAACAAAGAACTCATTTTTCTATAATCAATGGCTTCCTTTTTTAGAGGAATTTTAATGGGTTGATGTTAAGATGCCTAGAAGATGAAGATGCCAAAAGAGTCTTAGGAGAGTTACATCACAGAGACTCAAGTGGTTGTTTTTCAGCCCAAACTACTGCTATAAAGATTTTACAT
Source organism: Taxus chinensis (assembly GCA_019776745.2). Lineage (NCBI taxonomy): Eukaryota > Viridiplantae > Streptophyta > Pinopsida > Cupressales > Taxaceae > Taxus > Taxus chinensis. The sequence goes on along the minus strand of CM034147.1, from coordinate 228,120,944 downwards.
GCAGGTTACTTTTGGCCTAGCTTTTTCACCAACAGTCAGGTAGAAACGAATAAATGTGAGGTTTGTCAGGTTTACGTAGGTTTCCAAAGAAACACAACGTTGCTCCTTAACCCCATTCTAATTGAGGAACCTTTCATATAATGGGTTCTTGATTTTGTTAGAACAGTTAATATGAATTCAAGTGTTGAACACCGGTGGATTCTCATGGCAATAAATTATTTTACCCGGTGGATGGAGGCAATCCCACTCAAGGAGTCTATTGAAGATGTGATCCTAAGACTCTTGTGGGATATCACTACTCATTTTGGTTCCCCCTGCAACATTATATCTGACAATGCTAAAGATTTCCTGGGAGAAAATGTGTCTTATTTTATGGTTAAAAATGGGATATATTTGAAGACATCTTCTAACTATTACCCTCGAGGGAATGGCCTGGCGGAATCTACAAATAAGAATCTAATAAGACTCATTAAAAATATTGGACATGAGCATAAAAGGTTGTGGCATGAGAACATTAAAATAGCCTTATGGGCTGATTGGATCACCCTAAAGAAGATCCTAAAAACTTCACCGTATGAAAAGGTCTATGGGAAAAGTGTTGTAATGCCAATTTCCTTAGAGATTCCCGCATTACAACTGCTGAAAGGATTTGAGATAGATAAAAATGGAACAATGACAGTAAGGCTTGCTGAGTTGGTAAAACTCCAAGAAAAGTTTGAACACACCCATGAGGCTATAATTAATTATCAACAAATAGTTAAGACGTTGTTCGATCAAAAGACATCGGAGCCTAACTTCCAAATTGGAACTGTCATTTTAAAGTAGGATGCTAGAGAAGCTAAACCTAAGAATCATGGAAAGTTCAACCCCTTGTTGACTGGACCATTCATAATCAAGGCATATGAGAACTATAACTCATTCAAACTCGAAACCATGGCGAGAGATCCTTTGGAGATCCCATTAAATGGGATCCATCTAAAGCCTTATGTTTAAATATCTTCTAAGTTATATCATATGTATATATTGTTTCCTGTTTTTTAGTTTTAGTTTTGTTTAGAGTCTTTGATTTCATTATATGTTTTACCACATGCTTCACCACCCCTTCCCACATCACCTTTGATATATCGAGGTAATCGCCCCTGCCGTCTTCTCACATTAAAGTCATCATCAAAGGTAGAGATCTCTTTTCTAAATAGAATATAAACAATCAATGTAAAATCTATCAAAGGTGCCAAGTTCAACACCTCGGGTCTCTCTCTTAAAAGAAGCATTATAAGAAGTGAATCCAGGTATGTATGATCCTTTAGTCCTGAGGATTGCAATGTCTATTAAATTCCCTTTGAGCTCTATTTGGCAAGATAATTCTGAAGCATTTTAGTTTTATCAGTGAATATCAAAGTTTCCAAAATATCCGGAGTCATTTGAGGAAATTCAGAGAAAAATGGCCGGCACCACCTCTAGCTCTGCTCAGGTAACAAAATACTACACAGGACATCCTATCCCTCCTCAACATCACCATCCAAAGATAAAATATCTAGACTTGTCATCTCTATCAAATGATCCTTCATTGGTCATCGACCCTGCTGACGATATATTTGAGCCTAGTCTCAATAAAAGGCTGAAGGCTTTGAGGGAAGCAACATGTGCTAGGTTCAACTCTCTGGGAGACTTGGAGTCTTTTGGTGCTAGGACCTAGAGAACTATTCTTTCCCAATACATGGTTCCCCCCATGCACCCATGCCTAGAGCTTATTCAAATATGCCTGGCAGTTTTCAACTCACGAAACCATACCATCAAGGACAAGAATTTATTTACTACAATCACACCACAGGCCATCAGGGATATGTTAGCCCTGAACTATGATCAGTTGGCTAGTTTTTATGATATAGCCATGCTCTAGAATGTATGGGTCTAATGTCAAATGAAGGTTGTGTCGATTACCAAGGAGTTGAGATAGTATGACTAGCGCATCAGGGGTTCCTGGTTTCCCCATCCCTTTAAAGTTGCTCAAGCCTGACACTCAGGATGTCTGCTCTATGTTGGCTTTTATTTTTGGGAAGGACTCTGACCAAGACATTTAGAACTGCTAAATGGTGGTTATATTCTAGATGAATACCATTAGCATAAAGCAGAGATATAAATTTGACTTCGTGGAAGTCATAGTAGGGTCAACTTGTGAACAGCTCAAACATTTCTCAATGACGTGCACCTTCAGGTATTCATATTTCATTTTTCACCTTATTCTGTACCAAAATGATCAATATTTCATTCAATTCATGCCCCTGACCCTGTGGGATATGGAGGTGAATTCCACGGATAATATCCTGGCATCTATATGGACCCATGTACTGTCTCATTCTTCGGATGTCTATGATTTTTTCAATGCTTTTGTGGAGCCTCTTTTGCTAGAGCTTGATCCTGAAGGGATCGATAACAGAATGAATGATGCTACATGGTCTATCTTCTCAAACCCATTACATCTCATTGACTACTTCTTTCCTAGAGGTCATTTTATGATTTGAGTTCATGGATTCAAAGTCGAATCTTTCACGCTCCCGAGGATCCTCACACCTTGGTTAACAAGTCTCAAGTCACCTAACAACTCATCATGCTAGACCTGGAGGTTTTTTCGACCAAAAAGAAGAAAGAAATCTATGACCTCCCTTTTATTAGGGGAGGGATTACTATAATCAAGAGGTAGGCAGACCCTTGTCTGTTTCAGAATTTTTGCTCTTATGGTTTTGCCTTGATCTAAGATGCATGGAGGTTTGATCTGGACAAGAAAATAACTGAGACCTTATCTATAAATAAAATAAAAGTCCCATACAAGAATGAATCAAGACCCTTTTTCGATTCACAGAAAATCCCCAAGGTTGAAGCACCATAGATCATTTTCGAACTCCAAGATATCCCCACTTTAGACTAGGAGTAATTTCATTCAGTGAAAAAAGTATTCAACCCTACTCTAATGATTAGGAAAGGATTGAAAAAATAAAAGACTGGGATTCCAAGAAGAATGAGGGATTTTGGAAATATAAGCAATAAATCATCCAAACCACACAGAACTTTGAGGAAGTTCCCACTGATAAACCATGGGAGGAAAAGTGGTACGCGGAGCATGAATCCGATTCAGATAGTGAGAATATACTTGTCCTCATTACTGAGAAACCTTTCGGGTTAACCATGGGATCCTCCAAGCTACAACAATGGATTCCTGAGGTACCTTCATCATCCGCTCCTTTCTAGAATCCTCAAAATTCCCCACCCCCTGGGCTCTCAAAAGATACAACAAAGGAAGAGTCTCTCTTTATCCTAGCCCGCAAGAATTTAAAATCAATCGCAATTCCTGTAAACCCACCACTTGAATTTTCATTCTCTGAAATGATTCCACCTTAACCTTCCCATTCAGAAGCAATCCTTCAATCCATCCCTATACCCCAGCCCCTTCCTCTACCTGGCACTCCTCTACTTCCATGCTACCATACTACCATCTGTAGCTTCTCACCTCACATCATCATGCCCCCTTCTTCAGCTCTGGTATCTATAGTATCTCAATCACCAGTAACCATTCCATATGGTTTGCCACTTGGTTTCCCATTCGCGGGAGCGATGGTATCTTCTCCTTCTGAGTTTTGGAGTCAAGCAGAGGCCGCCAAGGCAACCGGAGATCAAAGGAGATCAAAGAAGAAAAAGAAGGAGATGGTAGCTCAATCAACTAAGCAGGTTCAATCTCTATATGATCCTCAACAGGGCTCCTTAACCATTACTCACCTTGTCCCCTAGGTATATAAGCCTATAGAGAAAATGCGCCATGATGACTATTCCATTAGCGCTATTGCAATGGACCTCGCTGAATTCTGGCCTCAAGACAAAGTCAAGTTGATTAATGAAATGGTAGTGGTAGTCACTATCGACTATCTGAAGCTTAGCAATTAGCTGAAGAAGGTGTGGGCTAGTCTCTAAAAGGTAGAAGCTATAATAGCAGGCCACATGGCTGAGCTTAAAGACAAGGATAGGGAGGTAGACAAGCTCAAGAGGAAGTTAAGTGACACATCGACCAAGAAATCCCTCGTAGCCTCTCAAGTAGAGGTGAAAGCTCTGGTAGCTAAGCTCACCATTGTCGAAGCCCTAGTTAATTCACTTTCGTAGGAAAGGGATGGCCTTCAGGCCAAGTGGAAATCTTTTGATAAAACAATCAAAGACTTAACCGACTAGTTGGGTCAAATTATCAAAAAGATGGAATTATATCATTAGTACAAGGTCTATATGCCTCCTTTTCTGATAGGATTGCCACCACCGCATAAAACCTATCCCTAACACTCGAATTTATATCAAATGCACATGAGTTGTGCTCTAGGGTGGAAAGTACAATCTCTACCATCAACAACGCTCTATCCGCCAACTTCCAGGAGTCAAAACTCCTAATTCAGAAACTCTACAATGCCTTAGATATTTCTCTTTAGAATGCAGGAATCACCAACAGGCGGTTGATAGTGGCAAAGATCAATGAGATTTTGAGTTGTGAAAAAACTTATGTCAAATGTCAAAATCTCTTAGCATAGCTTCGCCAGGAAATGAGGGAAAGAAAGTAGAATATAAATGAATTGGTACGACTTGGTTTCCCCTCTCCCTTCCTAAATGAGTCTACGGTCTTATGAAAAGACCAAATTCAAAAGCTCTTGATTACTAAGTGCCAAGACAAGATGATATTCCAGTCTTTGAAGGAAGATTTTAGTTTCACTAAAGTCGAGGCCATCATCAATCCTATCATACAACTAGAGTTTCGCTTGCATGTGGTCATACAGAGCCTTCAAGGTTTCTATCACATGGAAATAATTGAGTTGGATCAATCTTTTCAATCCTTGTAGTGGAGGAATTACTCGACAGAAGAATAATAGCTCGAATATCAGGATTCCTCGCAAATGCTTTAAATGGCGAACGGTTAGCTGTAATTTTGAAATTTTAGGAAGGTATGAGGTACCAGATTCTTCCATGACAAGCACAGAGCCCCTTGGTGAGTCACCAAACTGATTATTTTTTTATTTATGACTCTTTGTTAAGAATTATTCCCCCAGACTCTAGATGCCCTGGGTGGATCAAAAGCTAGTAATGCATAGGTATGAAATGCTCACAGTGGTCTCCACATGCCTCATAAGTGCATCCCTAGCTTCAACCATTCAAGCGGGTTCTCAAACTCATTTAGACACCCCATGTGTTTTTCTGACGCATATTTGATATAGCCCAAAAGGAAGGAATTCCCAAAGCAAGTGCAAGCCCTCCACGAGGCCCAAATGAGGAGTTTAATAAAAAAGGGACTCAGTGGAAATACAAAGAAGAAAGTAAATGCACATATTTCTATAAAGGGATAAAATATTTATTCCAAAATCATAAAGGTCAAATATCTAAATTAATATGGAAGACAATGGTAGCCTTGCATTTAAAATCCTATGGGCAGGAGCCAGAAGGATAAGTGCAAGGCCTTATTAGAATTGAAGGCAAAGGGTGGTAGCTGAAAGTGACAGAGGGAAGACGTTTCCTATAAAAGGAGGTGATATACAAGGTAAAAGAGGGAATTATGCACCAGAGAAAAGAGGAAAAAAAATAGATTTATTTATGTTTTATCTAGTTTTAATAAGCCTTTGTCATAGAAGAGCAGTGTAATCTGTGCTTTTATGGGCCTTATGTACTCCTTTATCTAAATAAAGAGTTCTTATTCTATGAAAATTGGATTTTCATATATTCTGAACTTTCATTTCTCTTATGAAAGATAGTATTAAATGAATCTGGAAATTCATCGTGCTTCGTGCCCTTAGAATTTATTTGTTTATTTTATTATTATTTGTTCTAGTCCCTTGGTTTTTGTGTTATCAGAGTGGTAGATCATGATGTTTTATGCCTTCAAATATTCATGATAAAGATATCAGATATTCTGTCATTTATTTTCATAATTTGGCACATTGCCCTTTTATTTCAGTAGTTTACATGTTTTTTCTAAACCTACTCCTAAAGCTAGAGAAGAGCCAACTGCTTTAAAATCTGGAGGTCACCTTAGGGTACATGTCTCACCAACCTAAGGTTTCCTATGACTTTGATGGTTCACCTATAAAATAAATCATCAACAGGCACTATTGGAGGGGGGGATGATGTTAATTTTGTAGTAATCCCTATAAATAATGTTAGTGAGACAAGCAAATGGTTGGATTTTGAATCTGTGGGTAAAAGAGTCGAGAGAAAATCATTTGGATCCTTGAAATCCAATGGAGAATTTTCCACAATAGGAAGTGGCGTTGCTAATGGATCCCCTATGGGTATGAGAGATGACAAGTAGGATTAGGTAGGTTCATCTTTTGGAAAAGAGGAAGGTAAGATTGACTCTCCTGTGGGTAGGAGAGTTAATATTACAGGTTTTTCATGAGTTTGGGGGATGCATGGGGAAAATACATTGACAGGTACAGTGGACTCCTCCATGGGTGAAGGGGGAGATATGGGAGACACATTTGTTATTAGAGGAGCAGATGAGACATGTTCCTCCACGAATGAAGGATCTCATGTAAGAATCTCCTCGATAGATGGAGTAGGAGGAAATTGAGGAAGATCCGGTATGATGTCAAAAATATCATGAACCTCACAAATGTTACTGTCATTGGTAGAAGGTTCGCTAGTTTTGGTAGACGATGGGGTGTGATTTGGGAATAGATTCTTGAAGATGTGAGTGTTCTAATTAGCCAGTGTGTTAGGGTTATCTCAGACAAGATCTCCATTATCTATCATTTCTTGGATGATATTTTTGAAAGTTATACAATTACTGTCGTTATGACCTTTAACACAATGATAGTTGTAGTAATCATTTTCTTTTTACATAACACACATAGGACGAGAGGGGTCAAAACTAGTATGTGGTTTGATAGGTGGAAGAGTGGTGGTTCTAAATTTTTAATTTTTTTCTAAAACCGAAGAATAGGGTTATCCTATGGGAGTGTATTCTCATTGCTCCAGCTTGAATTGAAAATCCTAAATATGAGAAAGGTTGGAAGGAGGCTTTGATTGGTTGGATGGGTGAGATGGAACAACTTTCAAAACTATCGCATGGGTAGATCCTTTTGCTTTAGAGTAATTATTTTACGGTTTGGAAGAAGAAGAGGTATCATTGGATTTAAATGCAACATTATTGTTAAGCAATTGTATCTTCTTCTCTTCAATGGCATGAATTTCAAGTTTTCAGGCCATAGTGAATGCCTCATCAAACGTGTGGAAGTTTTGAACTTGGAGATTTAGTGAGATGTGCCTAGCACAAGTGTTGGTAAAAAAATCTCCTAACTCGGTTTGAGGTACTTGAAATATGAGTCGGTTGATTAGGCTTTGCTAATGAGTGAAAAAATATGTGATACATTATTATTCATATTGTTGTGTCGAGTACAAGTCATTCATGGTGGCCTTCTTGATGATATTGATAGAAAAGTGGTCTAGGAAATCTTGAGCTACTTGATTGAATGAGTAAATGGAGTGCCTAGGTAGGCCACTATACCAATCCAACGTAGGTCCTATTAAGGACATTGGGAATGTTCACAAGAGCAAAGGGTCATCATGTGCTGAGATAATACCCATATTCAAAATTCCACAAGTGTTGTTATAGGTCTTCTTGTTTTTTGAATCAGTTGAATTTAGGCATTTCTCAATGTGTAGGGTATGGACGAATCAGAATGGATGGGTGAATAGGCTCATTACAAATCTCATCATATGTCAGAGAATTACATGAGCCGGAGACCAATGCTTCCAATGTACGTATCTTCTCCATCATCATTTTGATAAGATCATTAGTAGGTTGTGATGACTAGGAACCCTCTGTAGTATAAGGGCGTAGATGATTAAGGTACGACATGGGTAGCATCCTAGTATAGGGTGGTGTCAAGTATGAAAATTGTGAGGGAGGAATAAATGTAGGTGTAAAGTATCCCAAACAAGCAATAGATGAGGAAGGGGGATGTTAGTGATAAGTGTAGGTAGGTGGAGTGGATGTAACGACCCTCGTAGTAATTGGAGGAAGAGACTGTGGGATGGAGAGGACAATATTTTGGAAGGGATTATGGGCTTCCGACACCATGGGCGGTTGAGATGCAATAGGCATATGAGATGTGGCAGGTGCAGATAGACTTACACTCAAAGCGGTTGATAAAGGAATGGTTGATACAACAGGAGAAATCGACATCAAAGGCACGATAGATGCCATAGGTACAACATATATCGATGATATAGGGTCAAATTGGGAAACCATAGGTTATAAGGTGGAAAAGGGTAATGTCAAGCTATTATTAGCTGATGCAGAAGTGGGTGCGAGGGTAGGAGGAATGGAAAAAGGCATGCCATATACAAGCTTCCCTGATAAATCTCGAGTGGATGAATGGGCTAAATAATATTGTAGAGCAACATGGTTTTGATCCAGGAGTCTTGCAAACTCCTCGTCACTTGTAATGATGATAATAGACTGACTGGGATCAATAGGTGATAGGATGGAAGGCGATGATGGGCTAGGTGGGAGTGGTTGAAGGCTAGCATGGAATACGAGGGCGTTGGTTTAGCTATGAGTCACAACCATGTCAGTTAGAGTAGACATGGTAAGTTGATCTCTGTAGATGACACAAAAGAACAAAAGGAATGGATAAAATAGTTTCAGAAGGTGAAATATGGTCAGTGTTTTAATTAAAAAATTAAAACATAGTAATCGATAGTGGTTGGGTAATTGATGTCAGTGACAGGAAGTAACCAATTTTGGTTAGAGGGCCGATGCCAGTTACTATGGAAAATAAAAATATTTGTAAATGGAAAAAAATGATGAAAATTGGACAAAATATGGACTTTGATAGTGATTTCAAAGACACAAAGATATGGTTAAGTAACTGAGGAAACCCCAGAAAGAACATAACTGTGATAAATGCTACTTTGGTTAAAATGACCAAAATAATAGAAATCGACAATGGTCACATAAATCGATGAAGTTCATATGAGTAAACCGATGATTGTTGCTGGACTGATGCCGCTCACTATGAAATTTGTGAAAAGATGGGAAAAAAGTGAATTTGGTAATTTAGATCAAATAAAAGACCAACCCAGAAACTTGAGTATGGCTATGATTGACCCTAACACACTCAGAAAGAGTTGGAATACTCCAACTATGATTATGAAGTGTGAAAGGAAAGAAGAATGGAGAATAAAATCTCACACCTCAAAACACAGATAAAGAAAAAACTAGCAAACATGAAATTGTATGTGGTGAATTTTATATTCTGGCTTATGCCATATAGAACTGACTTGTGAATAAAGTATATTTTTTAGTTTGATAAAAGGTTTGCTATAGAAAGCCAAAAACTAAGGATGGTTTCAGGTAAATTTTTGGTGAGGGATTTCCTTTCTCTTAGATAATGACTAGACAAAGAAACAAGTTTGGTTCCCACTCTTAATCCTTTGATAATGTGATCATTGATAACTTCTTCTAGGTAGGATGTTGTTTAAGAAAATGAGTACTTTATTTTAGTGTGGTTTTGTGTAGAGAAGAGAGTGTGCACCATGATCAATTTTGTCAACCATCAGATGGTCATGACTTCTAGCATATAGGTTACCCACAATTTTTAAATGCACTACAAAAGAAAAACAAAAAAATGATATGTAACTATTTTAAACCCAAATCCATAATGACATTTGATGAAAGCAATAATGAATAGGAAAGAGTATGTATTTCACTAATGCAATAAAAAATTTAAAAGAATGGTTCTTTTTAGTCCTAAATATGAGTGTCAATGAGACATGTAGAAGAGAGAGAATGTTCCAGAGGAAGAACTTAATGTGAACTAATTTCAAAAGGAAATAGACACATAATCTTTCACCTGGGAATGAACAATGCAAAATAACCCTTGATGGGTCCCACCAGGCATGCCAAAATGTTTCACTAAATTTTTGTTGATAAAACAGATAACTTAAAAGGTCAAGGATGAAAACCTATGATTATATTGGTCGAAGGTTGAGTGCACGCATTACAGATTTTATCCAAGCTACTTGTAGAGAACTCCTTTTTGTCTGGGAAGGACTACCTGTAGATACAAAACAAGACCATCAAAGGATATTAAATAGCAATGGTCAGAGGACTACCTAGAAAGGCTAGATCTAGGAAGCGTGATGCTTTCTTGAATGGTTGTCAATCCTGCATGTTTATCAACTTAATGAAATTAAATGCGAGAAATAAAGGTCCTATTGCTAACACTTTGATTTAGGTATCTCAAAATTTTACTAACAAACAAGTTTAAGAAATGTATTAAAGTATAAACTAATCTAGCATCAGGAAAGGTATGTTTCTGGTTGGGACAGGTCACAACGGTGTTAGCTAAGGTCACAGAGGTATCTGGTAAGGTTTGGGTGGAATTTAGGTGATGTTAGAGGCTATTTGGTGAATTTTAGTAGAAAACACAGTGACCGACGTTAGTCTAGTGACTGATGCGGGTAAATAGGGGGGACTGACAACAATTAAGGTGACCAATATTGATAGGGAAAATTTGGTGGTAATTAAATAAAAGTATTTTTTGAATTCTCTATAATTGGACATAGAATGAAGGGAAAATGACTGGGTTCATAATAATTGCAAGAAGAATCAAGAATTCATAGAGGTCAGGTATGGAGACCCAGAAGGTTGGGGGTGGTTGGATGGGTAGATTGGTAAGAAGGTGCGGATAGAGGAATTTAGAAAGGAATAGGATGTAATACCAAAAGATAATGAACTTGTGCTTTAAGCAAGTACATATTGATGAAAATAATGTATACTTACTTACATTTGCAAGTCTGGTAGGCGAAGGAAGGCAATAGTCAATCCGTGAAGAAATTTTGTGGGCATTGTCAAAAAAATACTTCCTAGAGTGTTCCAATGAATATTCTAATGACCTTGTATGAGCATAAGGTGCTTACTTGGGCCTGTGGTTGAGTATATCTCATCATTTGGATGTTGAGAAGTCTCTTATTTGTGCTTGAATGTAATAGAACTCTCCCAACTGAAAAATGACCAACCCAGGTAAAGGATTGTGAAAGTGTATATAAGGTAACCGATGATGGTTAAGGTGACCAACTTCGGTTGAGGGATAACCAACGTCGGTTAGGGAGGGAAATTATGGTTTACCAAAAATAGGAATATCTTTACTATTTTTTTCATGAATCTGATTGAGTCCAGTTAGGGAAGTGGAGTTCATGTGAGAGAAGATAACAAGGTCATAGAAGAAGTACAACTAGGTTTTAGGATGAAGTATTAGTTAGCTAGGTTAAGTTGTGACTTAGCACTGAGAGAGATGACTCAGTCATTGTGAGTTAAAATCTCATGGAATGTGTCTAGGGTGAGGTGTAATAATGAGGTGGAGGTCTGAGGATGAAATTAACTCAATTACAATAATTAAATTAATTAATAATGCAAGGATGAATATTGATATGGAATGAAGGGGTCATGATGTGTTTAAATATATTACGTTAATTTACTGAAGGGGACCAAGGGGAGTGTGACCCACATTTGGTGTTTGCAATAGGACATAAAGATTCATGAATTGACTAACTATGAATCAAGTATTCAAGTAGTACAATATGTATAAAAGAAAATTTGCTTTTTTTTAGTATTAATATGAACTCAAAATTGACACAATCCATCATATTTCATAATGGTAGAAAAAAAATGTCACAAATCCAAGTAATTATAAAATTGTTAAAGTAAATGTTTGTAAATTGTCACCAATTGGGCTTATAAATGTCACAAATCCTAGGTAATTATAAAACAACGAATGTAAATTTTGGGTGATTGGCTCTTATTAGGCATGAAAAATGTTGTTGTGGATCCAACTGTAAGAGGTGAAAATAGCTCCAAAACACACACAAACTATTTGTAGAAAAACCAAAAGATTCAAAGCAGTTTTCTTCTCATTCTTGAATACTCACTAATCTTTTAGATCATTAAAATCTTCCTTTTATTTCACATTAGGTATTAAAATCGTTAAAATTCCAAAATTACCTACTAGTAAAACACCTCAAATGGGCCCCAAATTTTGCATACAAAATACACATTTATAATTAAAGGAGCACACCCAATTTTGGCTTATTCTATAACGCATTGCTAAAGTTATTAAAACTCTAAGTTCTAGATAAAAGGAAAAATAATGTTCGAAGAAAATTTAGACCACTAGACATGCATTTCAAATAGCAAAATCACCAAAATCACCCACCAAAATATTGCTTCTGATATCACCAAAATCACCCACATTTCCAATAGAAACATGGCTCAATATAGACCCACATTTTCATCTAGACCAAAATCACCCACTAGACATGCTTTTAATGTTTTTGATAAAAACAAAAATCATGTGGTAGCTCCCATGTCTAGTAGTGACTATATTTTGGTCAAAGAAATGCATTTCCCTTTCCTTTTTCTTCTTCATCATATGTTGCTCCCAGTTTATTTATTCCTCCTCCTTGACATTTTCCTCATGACCTAGAAACTTATGTAAGTCAGAAACGTTAAAATCTATTCAAATAGAAAAAAAATTAGGTAGCTCCACCTTGTAGGCATTATCACTCAGTTTATTCAGAATCCAACATGGCTCAATCTTATTATACTTCAGTTTATTATATGTCCCCTTTGGAAATTTTTATTCAATTTGGCCCCTAGATGAAAATTGAACAAGCAAGATCCCATGGAGAAAAAATGAGGGATCGATTTGGCTAGAGGAGAGGAAACTTTGGGATTGGCTGAATAAGTTAGGAAATTCGAGCACATTACAAAGGAGTTCGGGAAATGAAAAAGCTCTAAATTCTAAAATTTGGACTTCAGAGGTGTTCTCGTTTGGAGTTAGGAAGAAGCAAAAATATGGGACTCGGCACAAAGGAACGCGAAAAAGGGGAGTCAAAAGTCTAAAACCCAAAGTCTAAAATTCAAACTTCAAGATTTTGGGATTTTGGAGGTTTTATATGCCAAATGGATAATCTGGTCCAAAACCCAAAGCCTCGAAACCCCAAAACCTGAAGTCCTAAAACCCCAAAACCCGAAGTCCCGAAACCTTGAAACCTGAACTCTCGAAAACCAGAAGCCCAAATTCCCAAAACCTCGAAACCTTGAAAATGAAAAAGTAGGAAACCTAAAGTATGAAGTTGAGACTTCGGAGTTTCAGAATTTCAGAACTCTCGAGTGAAATTGAGCGATTAATAGTAACCTGAACTCTGAAATCAAAATTTCTGAAGTTCTGAATCCTAAAATTCTAAAATTTCAGATTTCAGAGGTCACGATGCAAGTTCGGAGTCTGAAAAAATAGAGCAGACCACTCACGTTTGCTATAGTATGGCACCCTCATCTTCAGATGGCCATAATGTTTTACTGGAAGGTCTGATTTGTAAAAAAATGGACTTTTTCAAAATCCCTCAGTGTCCTCTACACTATTATGACTAGTTTTCTTATATTTAGTAAGACTAAGAATTTAAAAATGAATAAATACAATCCACTATTTAAGAGGGTGTTATCAGTTTCTTACCTACCCAAATGATGAGGTATGGGCTTCCTTTCTTCCCCTATAAGGAAAATTACATGGAGGTATGGGTTTTGCAGTGGCACCCATCATTGTTGAAGGAGTTTTTAATGCATTTTTGGGTGGTTGAAGAAATATTTCAAATTATTCTCTCTCCCTTCTCTCATTCCTTCTATAAATTTTAAGGAGGGGATCATTTCAAGGGGTGGGAAAACTTTTCTATGCCCCTCCCTTATTTCTTATCTGTAATAGATTTGTGGAGATTTTAAACCTCCCTATTGATTGTAAAATATGTTCCTTTGGCCCTAAATATGATGTATTGTATCAACTTTGAGAGGAATAAAATTAGATCTATGGATGCTTCAAACCCTCTTCTGTGTTATATTGCAACTTTTTGATCTTTCATTGGATGCAAGGTTATTTTGTATTGTTGTTGTTTTCATTTCAAGGTTATGGTAGTGTTGTGTTTATTATGTAGGTTGTTCAACAGCCTTCTTGGTGCATCACCTTCCCTTAGAGTAGGTTTTATTTTCACTCATTTTCTCTATTTATGTTTCCTTGGAAATATTAGATTAGGGTTAGATCTGTAATTCTCTATGTTTTGGAGTAGTTGTCACTAGGTGAGGATAGGAAGCCATCCTTCTCTGAAGAGCTTTCCCGATTGTAAAGTTCCACACTTTGGGAAAAGATCAATGTTATGCAATCACACTAAAAATTTCAATCTATCAAGTTGTAAAAAATCAAGGGTGTTGTGATTACACGTCAACATAAACCTTTATTTTCTAACATGAAATATCACCATATCACCTTCTTTGAATAAATTTACTTTCCTATTGGCATCTAAAGTTGCTTTATATTTTTCATTACTAACTTACAGATTTCCGCTAACTTCTTCCTACAATTTTAGCATGTGTTCTACAAATGGTTATGGATCACCATTGGTTTAATATTCACTAGGTAGCACAATCAAATATAGGACTCCCTTGGGGTTCCTACCATAGGAAATTTGGAAAGGAGACCTCACTGTTTACCTATTTACCAAGTTGTTATAAGAAAACTCAACTTGTGGTAAATCCAAATCCCATTATTTGGCTTTTCTCCAAAAATGCAACATAGGATATTTCCCAAGCTTCTATTCACTAATTTTTTCTACCCATCCTTGTATGGGGGTGATACACACTACTGAGATGCAGTTTTGTCCCCATTTTCCTCCACGAAGTTTTCCAAAAGTGCCTCAAAAAATTTGTGTCCCAATTTGAAGTGATCATTTTTTGAACTCCATACAACCTCACCACTTTTTAAAAATATATAAATCTACATTTCTAGAAGCATGATTAGTTGTGTTACAAGCACTGAAATGTGTCATCTTTAATAATGTATCAACCACAAAAAATATAGAATCATTCCCTTTTTGTTTGTTAGGAATTCCTAACACAAAATCCATACTCAAATTAACCCATGGCCTTATAGGGATATGTAATAGAATATAAAACCCAGTATTTTGTGAATGGCCCTTAGCCATTTGTCACACTCTATATCTTGCTACGATCCTACTTATGTCCCTCTTTACCTTCGTCCAATAATATTATTCGAGCACAAGAGTAGTTTTTTTACTTATACCAAAGTGTCTAACTAACCCCACACTATGAAATTCTCTTATAATATTTTCTCTCATTGAAACAATAGGAATGCACAGTTTTCTTCCCTTGAATAAATAACCATCCTGCATCAAATAATCAGAAGAAATAATACCCATTGTAGGGCCCTTACATTGTCTCACAACATCACAAAAATATGGATCCCCTTCATACATTTCCTTAACTGTTGGTATCCAAATAAATCTCCCAACTATTTAGATGACTTTTACTCTCACTCTGGCTCTGATGCTTCACATTTTAGGTTGCACGCTCGTAGGCTTACTCATCTAGTACTTTGCATAGGCTGTAGTCCTTCCATGCACTCCTCTGTGCCTTGTAATTTTTCCTCGCGCCCTTCTAGAAATTCCTTCCAAATCATATAATTTCTAGGTCTTCCTATCATGCACCCTCTTTTCTTTCTTCAATCATGCACCCTTCCTCAGTTGGATATCTATGCCCTTCTTCCATAATTGTCTTTCACAAGTATGCATTATTTTATGTGGTGTGCGTACCTACACACACACATTTTCTCTGCTTTCCTCACATGCGCTTGCATCTTTCTGCTTGCCTCACTTCCTTCTTGCAATCCCTCTACATGCCCTCGTACATCTTCTTGTTTCTTCCTTCACATTCTTCTCCACTTCCATTTCCCCATTTCGCACCTTCCTCCCGTGCGTTCACTTTCTTCCCTTCTTCCTGTGTGTGTGCCTTCTTTTTTGTCCCTCGTACCCTCCTCAAAGCTGAAACACTCATTTGTTCACTTGAGCCCTGAATCAACTAAGTATAAAGAAGGCCAACTGACACCTCCATGTGCCTCATTGGCACAACTTCAAAGGTGTGAAAAAAGTGGGATCCCCAAACGAGCACAGGCTCTCCATGTGATTAGAGCCCGAGGAAGGAAGAACTGGCCGTTCAAAATTCTAAAGGACAACGGAAGCCTCCACGTGCCTCATTGGCACAACTTCAAAGGTGTGATAAAAGAGGGATCCCTAAATGAGCACAGGCTCTCCACATGTGTAGAGCTTGAGAAAGGTAGAACCGACCGTTGAAAATTCTAAGAGCCAGTGGAAGTCTCCATGTTCCTCATCGGTGTAACTTCAAAGCTAAAATCCAAAGACAGTCCCCAAACGAATGCAAGCCCTCAACGTGATCAGAGCTCGAAAAGGTAGAACTAGATGTTGAAAATTCTAAGAGCTAGCAAAAGCCTCCACATGTTAGCTCAACACAACTTTAAAGGTAAAAACTGAAGTTAGGTTCCCAAACGTGGCACTGGCCTTCTACTTTTCTAGGTTCCAACATGGTTGCTCCTAAATAGAAGGAGCTTAGCCAAAAACACAAAGAAAGTAGAGAAGGCTTGTGGACGGTGCCAAGTGTCAACACGAAAAATTCCTAGGACCCTAAAAGGCAACAAAAATATTAAGAATGTGTGGGGTTTCCACGTGGATCTTACACGGATAGACTCCAAACCCAAAGCAGTTTGGTAAAGATTGGCAGTAGGTCAATTAAATGTAGGATGAATCATGAATCACACCAAGAATTTTAAATGCTCAGATATTTTAAGAGATTGTGAGAGCCCACATTGAATTCCCAACCCCGACCTTCAGATGGCCATAAATTTTTGGTTGGGACCTCGGATTTGCAGAAGAAAAGTCTTTTTGGAAAAATTACAGTCTCCTCTACATAACTACAACTGGATATCTTTAAATTAGTGAGACTAAATTGGTCAAAATTAATAAATACAGTCCGCCATTTTTTATTGTGTCAGACTTCTCACCTACCACCATAATGAGGTATGGGTGTCCTTTCTTTCCCAACAAGGAACATTAATGGAGGAATGGGTTTTGCAGTAAAACTAACCATTGTTGCAGGTGAATTCAATGCTCTTTTGGGGTGATTGAAGCATGATTAGAATTCTTCTCCCCTTTCTCTCTCATTCTTCCTATATATTGTAAGGAGGGAAATTTTTCTAAAGGTTGGAAATTTTTGTTTTACACCCTCCCTTCTTCTCTTTCTGAAAATGGATTTTTGGAGCTCAAACCTCCCATTCAAACCATAAATGCAATCTTCCCTCTTGGCCATTGTAATAGACTGTATCAAATCTTTGGAGCAATAGTATAAGTCTGTGGATGATTTCAACCCTCTCTTATGTTCTTTTTATCTTCCTAATCCCTCATTGAAATATTGGTTGTTTTTTCATGATGATTGTATTACATTTTTATGGTTTGTGTTTAATGGAACAGTAGGTGTTCAACATTCCTTTGGTACATCACCCTTGTAAGTTTAGGTTTTATTTCTTGCATATCCTTAACCTTGTCTCCTTGGCAAGTTAGAGTAGGTTTTGGAGTAGATCCTCTGCAATATGAATGTGTGCACCTGAACAAAGGAATAGGAACCGGCCTTCATCCGGAGAGATATCTCGATTCGTAAAGTCCCACACTTTTGGAGAAGCTCCATGTTACACAATCACATTGAGAGGCTTAACCCATCGTGTTGCAGACATTCAAGGGTATTGTGATTACAAATCAACAACTACCTCACACCCTAATAGTTCACATTCCATTGTTATAAAAAATGCTACACGCCTACTCAAGGCATCAACAACTTGATTTTTCTTACCTAAATTATGATTTAAGAAAAAAATATATTCTTGCAAAAATTAAAACTGGTTTGCCTGCCTACTATTTAGTTTCTTCTATGTGTTTACATACGTCAATGTTTCATGGTCAGTAAAGAGTACAAATTCCTTAGCTACCAAGTAATGTCTCAAATGCCTTAACGTCTTAATAATAGCATAAACTTCCAAATCATAAGTAGAATATTTCCTCCCGAATTCATTTATATTTTCAATAAAGAATGACATAGGTCAACCTTCCTCACTTAATACATCTCCAATACCGACATGTGAAGCATCAAAGTCAACCTCAAAGACCTTGCTAAAATATAGAAATAACGACACAGGAGGCTTTAACACTTTCTTCTTCAACAATTCACAATTATATGTTGTTACATTGGTCTATACAAATTATTTTCCCTTAATACACTTTGTTATGGGTGTGGAAATGCTACTAAAATTCTTGATGAAATTCCTATAAAAATTTATCAATCCATGAAAAATACGAACCTCTTTCAAATTCCTCGAAATAATCCATTCCAAAATCACCTTCACCTTTTGCTCATCCATCCTCACTCCATCCTCTAAGATGACAAATCCAAAAAAACTAGACTTTTCCGAAGAAATCTACACTTATGTAAATTTGTATATAAAATCTCTTTTCGTAACAATTCTAACACCAATTTAAGATGTAATAAGTGTTCATCCATTGTATTATTAAATATCAAAAATATCATCAAAATAGACCCCCAAAAACTTACCATTGAATTCTCACAGTACTCTATTCATTAGCCTCATGAATGTACAAGGTGCATTAGATAGCCCAAATTACATCACCATCCTCTTGTACAATCCATCTTTTATTTTGAAAGCCATTTTCCATCCATCCCTTTCACTTATTTGGATCTGGTAGTACACACTCTCTAGGTCAATCTTACTAAAATATCAAGATCCCGCTAGCACATCCATCATATCATCAAATCTTAGAATTGGGAACCGATGCTTAAATTTGATTTTATTTATGGATCTACTATCCACACACATTAGATCTAGTATTCACACTTTTTGGGATTCATTAGCGTTGGAGTTGCACATGGACTCAAGATTTTTCTCACTAATGATTTTTGTATTAGATCTGTCACTTAGCTATTCAATTCCCCACTTTGTGTTGGACTCATCCTGTAGGTTGCATGATTTTGAAGGTCCGATCCTGGGACAAAATCAATTTGGTGTTGTATATCCCAATTCATAGGTAACCCATATGGTAGATCATCTGGTATGACATCCTTGTTATCTTTTACTACCTTTGTTTCCACAACACGTATATCAAAGGCCTCTATTTCCACCTTCTTGGACATCAATGCATAACACCAACCAACTTCTTCAATTTCTGTAACAAAATATTTTTTAGCCAACAATCCCTTAGCATTCTCTTTTTCCTTGAGGGATAACAAGACCATCTTTACACAATCCTTCCAAAAAGTATAAGTATTTTTCCCTCCATCATGTATACCTCACACCACATAGTCCTCCCCAGTAATATATGACATGCATACATCATGATAACATCACACCACACTCATCCTTGTAGGTATTCCCAATCAAAAAATTTATAAGGCATTTTTAATATATGGTTACCTCATTCTCTTTCTTGAACCATGATATATGATAGGGATATGTGTGTTTCTCAAATTTTATACTGAGTTTATCGACCATCATAATAGAGACCATATTTTCATAACTACCACCATCAATAATAATTTTGCATACCTTTCCTCCAGAGGTACAACTTGTTCAAATGATATTTTTATGCAGAAAATAATCAACACCAACACCATCATGTTCTTTCTCCTTCATCGCGAAAATTATTATCCTCCTTATCATGATGGATTCAACCAAGTCTTGAGCAACCTTCATTTCTTCTTCCTCTTCAGATTCATCAAGGTTTACTCGTGGTTGTTTTCCTTTCCATCTATCAAGTGTAAGATAATGCAGAAACTCAAAATCATGGTTCTTTACCACATCAGTAACATATATACTTCCTTTAACGTTTATTCCAACCTTGTCCTCCATTATAAAATCTTCCCATATGAAACCCCCTACCATTTGGTAGTTACGATGGGGTAAGTGCAGCAAGTTGGTGGACCAAAAAGGGATCGTAAGTGCAAGTCATATTGTAAAAAACAATGAAATCTCAACTTGTATGGATTATTAGAAATACATGCACTCAAAATTAGAAACATTTATATAAATATGAATTGTAGAATCCGAAATCTAGTTTCTAAACTGCTAATTTAAAAAAAAAAATAGACAATTTTACCTATATTAAACACTCAAAATTATAGGACTTTTTTTTTTTTTTCTAAAAAATCTATAATATTGTAGTTTGTTTGCGCACAATTTGGATGACCACATCTTGTTATTTTTTATTTTCCTTTCGTGAAAAGTTATATGTCATTATCTATCTTGGGATGGATTTTATTTTTTATTTTTTTCAAGCAATATTTTTTATTTATTTTTTCCATGAAAGTGGTCTGAAAAAATTTAGAAAACAAAGAACTTTCCATTTGCTCACCATATCTATATAAAAAAATATCAAAATCAAATAATTTTTTTAACGTGTATAGAATTTTTCCTTGCTTGGGATGGTATAGGTTTTCTCACATTTTGATAAGTGAAACAAAAGTTACATTCTTGAACTTAGACATGAACATTCGTGGGAAAATTTTTCTTAAAGATCTAATATTAGTAACAAATTATAAAATGATATTTATCTTATTCTATTCACTTTAAAATCAATATTTCTACGAAGCTAACAGTCTCCCCTATGTGATGGTACAATTCTTGTGAGATGTTTACAATTTTCCAGCATGGTTCAAGTCTTTGGAAGAGAAAATTTGAAGTTTTTGATATTTTACATGTCATAATGACCTCCCATAGCTCTTGTTGCGGAAAAACTAAGATTTCCTGAGCCTTGAGGGTTGGATTTGATAATACAGATAGAACCGTGATCACATTATTTGATATTAGAACCGTGATCGTGCTTTAGAAACCATGATCATTGTTATTAAATCATATTTACACACATCCCAACATTTAAATTACCATGTGACTTTTTACTATTTGGCCTTCTATAAGAATTACTACAAAATTATGTCACTTTCTGCACATTTTTCTTATCACTTGAAGAAAAACATCATGGGAGACAAGAAACAAAGTCAAAAAAGGAATTCAATAAATTAAAAAACATGAGAGGAATTAGAGGATTTTTTTTTTTAAAATGCTAAGTGAATGTGGAATATTCATGAATCAAGAAGAGGTTCATCTTCAACCACTACTATTGTAAGAAATGAGAAACCAAGTAATGTTTCTACTGTTAATGTTGAAGAAGAATTAAATATTCATGATGAAGATGTTTTTACTATCAATGTTGAAGAAGAACTCAATACTCATGATGTAGTTGATGTTGAAATTAAAGGAGAAAATGAAAATGTGAATCAATAAATTCTAGTTGAAACTGTAGACAATAAAAAGTTGACAAAAATACCTCCTAGGATTTTACCTAAACAAACCTAATAATTTTATTGAAATTGATGATAACATTTTGAAACCAATTTCTGACAAACTTTCTAAACAGAAAATCAGAAGAAAAGCCATTGAAATTTGGGATAATCATTTTGAAATTTTAAATGATTCGCATAGATGTCAATTGTTGGTTAGTTTGATGAAATTGAATAAAATGAGACCTACATTAAACACCTTAGGATTGACAACATCTAATATACGTGGTCAAACCTCTACAATTTTTGAATACCTTCATGATGCATATCACATTGTTTGTGTCCAGAGACACACAAGTGATAGTAATATTGGATGTCGTGTACTTGCTACTAGTGTTGTAAGTGAATCAACAAAAAAATGTTTGACTAAGAAAACAAGTCGGATGTTGAAAGTTAATTGAAAAACTCTAATGAAAGAAATTAAAAGACATAATATCCTTTAATCACTCAATAACACTGATTTTTGGGAATTTTTTGCTAGAGCACCGCGTAAGGAAAAAGATATATTTGATGCTATAAGAGAAGTTGTTATTCAATTTTGGCATGATAATACTCGAGTTTCACATAATACAAGAGATGTTCTAAAATGGAGAGTTGGTTCTATTAATCACAAACCACATTTAAAGCATTTCTTGGATATGACTCAAACTAAATTTTTTCATAATTTTGAACAGGAGCATCTAGAAATTAAAATTAGTCAAATTTTTTTTGAAATGTTGAAACCATTATATGTGAAAATAAACCACACTCGCACCAATTATTGTTGTAGGCAACATGTTGAATTTGTGATGCATTATGATAAATCTTTACATATTCATTCTGATTTTCATTCTGAAACTATGTTATCGAAATGTGGTGTTCAAGTTCCACCAATATCTTCCATGGATTTCATTCCTGTGATAATTTGTTAAAGAGAAGTTGGAGAATTTTTTATAGTCATGATTGTTTAGATGGAAGTTATGGTACGTGTGGAAGATTACCTAAATTGGAAAGTTGCATTTGATAAATATAAATAAGTACCATACAAGTTGAAAGATAGAAAGGATTCTAAACTGTTTGAGCTAGTTAGAGAACATATGTTTGTTTTCAATTTATTATAAAATTTAAGGATGAAATTGTTTATGAGAATGTTAGGCATACACACAGAGCTCGATGGTTGGATGAACATTTCAAGATATGAAAGGACACATTTCCTATTGGTACTATTATTTAAGTGGTTGATTTTACAGAGAATTACACATTGAGACCACAAATGGAGGCTCAATCACAATATTATAACTCAGTACAAGTTGCCATTTTTGTGCATATAACATTTATACATTCTCTTGATAGTACAAAGAATGATTGAATTTTTTTAAGAGTAGGGTAAGTGCACAAAGTTGGGGGGCCAAAAAGTGGACAAGAATTCAAAAAAAGCAAAATGCGTACACTTTCTATTATAATGTGATCACGTTTTCAATTGTCAGGTTTGGGATTTACCGAAGCATAACACATACGTGTTATACCTACTATAAAAAAAGAGGCCCGAGCCTCTATCATTTTATGTCCCTCAAACACGAGTTTCAGAGCTTTACCATGCCCTCGTGTTTTTTCATTCAACTAGATCCCAAGCTCAAAGGATTGTTTTTGGATTGCCAGGAAGATCTGAATCGATGATGGCACCATGGAGAAGAGGTAAGCACAATTATTTTCTCAAAATTGCATTGTAATATGATAATTATAGATTAAAATTTGAATTGAATACATCTTTTTTATTGTTACAGTTAGAGGTCAAGGGAATCAACCACAACCAAACACTACTATTCCTATCATCTCTCATGAAACTCCCATAATTTCTCAACATCCCCTGGGTAGTCAAGAATATTTATCAGCCCACATAGTTGAAAAAAATTTGAAATTGAGGATTTAATCAAAAAATGAGGGATTCTCAATCTACAATCCCCCACCGTGCCTCTCTTGCAAACACATTAGAGGCATTACTTGATCAAATTGACATGGTAAAGGGGAAAATTGATCATTATACAACTTACATAGAGGGTTGTAGGGTTTATTATTCCAAGAAATTGTCATATTTGGATGTAAAGAAAAAATAAATTTCAAAAGAACTCATATGTGTCTTATTCACGGACCCCACACTAATTTTCATGTTTCATTGTCATGTAAATGGTTTCCCATCCATTAGTGTAATAATAATTATTGGGACCGATGGTGGATGGTGTTTGATTTTCCACCTTGTAATAAGAACGAGATGACACTATACTTTCTGAGGAAAATCTATTGTGAGATTATCCTCAACGAGATCCAAAATTATTTTGATTTCCAAGATTTCCAGGGCCAAGGAAAAGGATTTGCATGGGATCGACAAGGTGCACAATGTGCACCTATTCAATAGGGTAGATTCTTTGTATAGAAGCCCCCTCACCCTGAGATTGTCCTTGAAGTAGTGAAGGAGACAGTAGAGATTTATACACTCCACGTGCTTTAGGGGCTATCTGTAACCCTTGTTCAACATATGAGGGAGATTTCTAAGCTAGATGTTCGCGGAGGCACACATAGTATTCCCTCAAGGAGTATTAGTATGAGGCCACATCTTTTCTTGTCATGTGGTAGCATATGTTTGGCGCCCGAGAAGGACGATACTTTCATGCGTATTGATTTTGGTGTACGTGGTGCTAGGGGTGCACATGATAATGTCACTATGTTAGATGTCCTTTTGAGTGAGACATTTGGATTACATTCATTGGTGTCACCTTTGCAGGAAAATTTATTATGTTTTGTTATGTGTGTTATAAAAAATTTAGAGCACTTGATTTACTTATATAAGTTAAATTTTTGAAATAATTGTATTTGTACATGTATATGCATTGATATTATAGCACGCGAGATGTGCATCTTCATCCTGACCATAGGCGGTGAGCATCATGAATACACATACATTCGTAGAGGTAATTTAGACTATTAATTATGTAAAATATTCTCATAGATGTGTGTGTGTGTGTGTGTGTGTGTGTGTATTAGTTTTGAATTCAAATATATGTATGTTCTTGTATGTCCATCTAACTCAGTGATATACATGTTTGATAAAGATGTTGACTTCACTAGACACCCCACCATCTCTATGACAAGTAGATAAAGGTGTTGCTACTATGATTTCATCTGCACAACAACTCATTGAGGTATTCAAACAACACGTAAGTTTTGTTAAATATCTCGTGTAATTCATATTATGTTAAATTACATGTTAGTAATGTATTTCATTGTAGAATTATTAAATTATGTTAATAATGTCTTTCATTGTGTATATGCAGGAGTTACTTGTGACAGGTAGCAACCATGTTCATTTGATTCACAGGTGTGGTGGGATAAAAACAATAGTTCTATATTGATTAAATTAGTTAAAATATTGTCATTATGTACATACATGTACTTAGTTCTATTTTCGTTAATTCTGATGTTAGATTTTCTGATCTTATGTGTATGTAGGGAACTTCAACCCTCTCCATTTTGACTTCGACGAAAAGGACTCCTCCATATCATCATCTTTGTACCCCCTTTCATACTGCAAGATCTCCCGATGACTCATCTGAGCATGAGATGCAAATTTGGCGTGATCGACAACTTGCAGTAAGTTTGTGTATTTATGTAAATACTTTCATTCTAGCATGGTCTTAAATACATGTTGAAAACATATATAAATTAAGTTTTGACAAAAAAAATATTGTTTGCATTTACACACTCATTTACAGGCGAGTATTCAGCGGAAGAGGACTCGAAGCATGGGCTCGGACGATCCAAAGTCATCTCATGGATCTCCATCTTCGTCTAAGGGAGGGCCTTGTTCGAGTAAGGCCAAGAGAGGGATATATTTTGATGAGTATAAAATATATATGTCTTACATGACATTGTTTTTGTATTCCTATGTGCATGGCATTGTATGTACGCCTATATGGCATTTGAAATTAATGGTATATGACCTATTTGGGCATTTTTGTATTTATTATGCACATTAAAATACTATTTGTAACTTGATAATTTTGTATGAGACCTTGCACTTCTGAGATTATTTTCACATGAAACTAATATGATGTGCACTTGACAATATTTAAGACATTATGGATTATTTTTTCATTTATTTTTGATGTACATGTACTAGCATTTTCAATGTATAATATGCATCAAAATTTGGAAACCAATATTTATATAATGTATGTATATAAATATTTACCTAATTTGAGTAATTATTCATTCAATGTATCAATGTGTATATGTGTATTTACCTTACTTGCACTTCTTATTTCTCATGGTCTCTTTATACTGGTTCCTATCTTATCATGCACTCACTACATTCTTCTATGCTTCGTAGTATTCTCCCCTATTAAAACACCTGAGAGTCGTCACAATTGGATGCCTTTCATCTGTTGATATTTTTAGAATGTCTCTCCATATACATTACTCCAATGCTTAAGAATGTATTTAGATGCAATGACATTTTGATTTAGACACTCAATGATTCTTGATTGTCTAATCTTGTACAATTTGTGTTATTACCTTTAACTCTATAGGCATTTCAAGTTAATTGGAAATCATATCACACCCTTCACTAGGCTTGATGACTACCCCTATCCTTTTGAAGGTGCTTTTGAAAGCATCCATGGGTTTATCATAGCATAAATTATCAATGAATGGAAGATCACTAAGCCATAGGATAGCTTACTCCCATCAAGAACTAAATAAGAAATATTTACTAGGTGATTGATAACTAACATGTTTTCTTAGACATACCCCTATCAAATTCATTCTTAAGCCAATATAGTCATTCAGGGCTCTCAAGGGACTCTTCCTGGATGAGGTAGCCCGAAATCACGGAGGGCATAGGGAACCAAAACAAAAACTCCACTAGCGTTCACTTGGCCACCCCAATGTGTTGGCATAGTTGGTTTGATCCCACGAGATTCTGTTTGCAAACTACATCGTCTAGCATCCCTACACTAACTCAGACTGCATTATTTTACACCTTTGCAAATATTAGGACAGCGATAGAACCGAATGGAGATGGATAAAACCGTGATAGGATTTCGTAGAGGGCCCTAACATGGATGTCTCAGATCTAACGAGACGTCTTTGCGTGCCACAGAGTCTGATAAGTCACCCATCGAAGATATGGCGTGTTTGGGCCTCAAGGATCTTAAGACACTACACCCGGATGAGGTAGCCCGAAACCATGGGGAGCGTAGGGAACCAAAACAAATACTCCACTAGTATTCAACAGGCCACCCCAACATGTTGGCATAGTTGGTTTGGTCCGACGAGATACCGTTTGCAAAATACAGCCTTTAGCATCCGTACATTGACTCATACTGCAGTGTTTCACGTGTTTACAAACAATAAGACAACGAGAGAATGAGATGGAGATGGAGAAACCACGAAAGGATTTTGTAGAGGGCTTTGGCATGGAGGTCTTGGATCTAACGAGATGTCTCTAGGTACCACGGATTTTGAGAAATCACCCGTCGAAGATATGACATGTTTGGGCCTCAGGGCTCTTAATGGACTATGCCTGGATGAGGTATCCCGAAAGCACGAGGAGCATGGGGAACCAAAATTAAGCTTCCACTAGCATTCACCTGGCCACCGCAATGTGTTTGCGTAGTTGGTTCGGTCCCACGAGCTTCCGTTTGCAAACTACAGCATCTGGTAGCCCTACACTGACTCAGACTTCACTATTTTGCACCTTTACAAACAATTGGACAACAAGAGAACCAATGGAGATGGATAAAACAACAATAATATTTCATAGAGGGCCCCAACATGGAGGTACTGGATCTGATGAGATGTCTCTACGTGTCACGGAGTTTGAGAAATCACCCGTCGAAGATATGGCATGTTTTGGCCTTAGGGCTCTTAAGGGACTACGCCCAAACGAGGTAGCCAGAAAGCACGAGGAGCATAGGGAACAAAAAGGAATCCTCCACTATCATTCTCCTAGCCACCCCAATGTGTTGGCGTAGTTGGTTTTGTCCCAAAAGCTTCCGTTTGTAAACTACAACCTCTAACAACCCTTCTCTAACTCAGACTGCACTATTTCACGCCTTTGCAAACAATAGGACAGTGAGAGAACCGAATGAATATGGAGAAAACTGCAAGATTATTTTGAAGAGGTCCCCAACATGGATATGTTGGATTTGACGAGACATCTCCAGGTTCAACAAAGTTTGAGAAATCACCCGTTTAAGATATGGCATGTTTGGACCTCAGGGCTCTTAAGGGACTACACCTGGACAAGGTAGTTTGAAAGCACGGGGAGAGTAGAGAACCAAAAAAAATCCTCTACTAGCATTTAGATATCCACCCTAACATGTTTGCATAGTTGGTTCAGTCCCACGAGATTCCGTTTGCAAACTAAAGTGTCTGGTAACCCTACACTGACTCAAATTCCAGTATTTCGCACCTTTACAAACAATACGACAGCGAAAGAACCAAATGGAGACGGAGAAAACTATGAGAGAATTTTATATAGGGCTTTAACATGGAGTTCTCAAATCTAATGAGATTTCTCTAGGTGCCACGAAGTCTGAGAAATCACCCATCGAAGATATAACATGTTTTGGCATCAGAGCTCTTAAGGGACTATGCCCAGACGAGGTAGCCCAAAAGCACGAGGAGAGTAGGGAACCAAAACAAAGACTCCACTAGTGTTCACCAAGCCACCCCAACATGTTTACATAGTTGGTTTGGTCCCATGAGTTTTTGTTTGCAAACTTCAGTGTTTGGAAACCCTACACTGACTGAGACTACACTATTTCGAGTGTTTGCAAATAATAGGACAATGAGAGAACCAAATGGAGATGGATAAAACCGTGAGAGACTTTTGTAGAGGGACCTAACCTGGAGGTCTTGGATCTAGTGAGACATCTCTAGGTGCCACAAAGTCTAAGAAATCACCCGTCAAAGATATAACGTGTTTTGGCCTCAGGGATCTTAAGGGACTACACCCAGACGAGGTAGCCTAAAAGCACGGGGAGCATAGGGAACCAAACAAAGCCTCCACTAGTATTCACCTAGCCACCCCGATGTGTTTGCATAGTTGGTTTGGTCCCACAAGCTTCCGTTTGCAAACTATAGCATCTGGCAACCCTACACTGACTGAGACTCCAGTATTTCGTGTCTTTGCAAACAATAGGACAGTGAGAGAACTGAATGGAGATGGAGAAAAATGTGAGAGTATTTCATAAAGGGCCCCAACATGGAGGTCTCAAATCTGACGAGACGTCTCTAGATGCCAGGGAGTCTGAGAAATCACCCATCAAAGATATAGCATGTTTTGGCCTCATGGATCTTAAGGAACTACGCCTAGAAGAGGTAGCCTGAATGCACTGGGAGCGTAAGGAACCAAAATGAAGCCTTTTCTAGCATTCACCTAGCCACCCCAATGTGTTTGCATAGTTGGTTTGGTCCCTTGAGCTTCCATTATCAAACTACAGCCTCTAGCAGCCATATACTGACTTAGACTCTAGTATTTCGTGCCTTTGCAAACAATAGGACAGTGAGAGAACCGAATGGAGATGGAGAAAACCGTGAGAGGATTTTGTAGAGGGCCCCAACATGGAGGTCTCGAATCTAATGAGATGTCACTAGGTGCCATGGATTCTGAGAAATCACTCGTCGAAGATATGTCGTGTTTTGGCCTCAGGTCTCTTAAGGGACATAGTGACATCTTCACTTCATTGTTTTTCTTCACGATGTTAATTTTCATCTAAATTTAAAGAATGAAAATTTATATGGCCTTCGGCTTATTTTTTGGCACAAACAACCTTTTGTAATGTCCAAAAAAATTCAGGCTCTTCATTCTCTGTTTGATTGAAGATATTCATTCTTTCAAAATGAACAGTTAGAACATTGGTGGGCTCCCCAACAAAACTAATTTCATAGTCTGCATAGTTGCATCCTGTGGAAAAATCATTGAACATTGGTGGTTTCCTCCACCCATGCTTCCGGGCTACCTCGTTCGAGCATAGTCTCTTAAGATCCCTGAGGCCCAAACACGCCATATCTTTGACGGGTGATTTCTCAAACTTCATGGCACCTAGAGATGTCTCATTAGATCTGAGACCTCCACATCGGGGACCTTTATGAATTCCTATCACGGTTTTCTCCATCTCCATTTGGTTCTCTCGTTGTCCTATTGTTTGAAAAGGTGTGAAATACAGGAGTCTGAGTTAGTGTAGGGCTGTCAGACGTTGTAGTTTTGCAAATGGAAGCTCATGGGACCGAACCAACTACATCAACACATTAGGGTGGCTAGGTGAACACTAGTGGAGGCTTCATTTTGGTTCCCTTCACTCCTCATTCTTTCGGGCTACCTCATCCGGGCGTAGTCCCTTAATATCCCTGAGGCCTAAACATGCCATATCTTTAACGGATGATTTCTTAGAATCCGTGGCACCTACAAACATCTCATCAGATCCGAGACCTCCATGTTGAATCCTTCTAAAAAATCATCTCACAATTTTCTCCATCTCCATCTGGTTCTCTCGTTGTCCTATTGTTTGCAAACACATGAAATAGTGCAGTCTGAGTTAGTGTAGGGCTGTCAGAGGTTGTAATTTGTAAACGGAAGCTCATGGGACCAAACCAACTACACCAACAAATCAGGGTGGCCAAGTGAACGCTAGTGGAGGCTTCATTTTTGTTCCCTACACTCCCCATGCTTTCGGGCTACCTCGTCCAGGCATAGTCCCTTAAGATCCCTAAGGCCCAAACACTCCATATCTTTGACGGGTGATTTCTTGGACTCCATGGCACTGAGAGACATCTCATAAAATATGAGACCTCCACATTGGGGCCCTCTACGAAGGCCTCTCGAAGTTTTCTCCATCTCCATTTAGTTCTCTCATTGTCCTATTGTTTGCAAACACATGAAATATTGGAGTCCGAGTTAGTGTAGGGCTTCTAGAGGCTGTAGTTTACAAATGGAAGCTTATGACACCAAACCAACTACACCAACACATTGGGGTGGCTAGGTGAACTCTATTAGAGGCTTCATTTTGGTTCCCTATGCTCCACATGCTTTCACACTACCTTGTATGGGCCTAGTCCCTTAAGAGCCCTGAGGCCCAAACACGCCATATCTTTGACGGGTGATTTATCAGACTCCATGGCACCTAGAGATATCTTGTGAAATCTGAGACCTCCATGTTGTATGAAATCATCTTACAGTTTTCTCCATTTTCATCTGGTTCTCTCGTTGTCCTATTGTTTGCAAACGCACGAAATAGTGCAATCTGAGTCAATATAGGGCTGTTAGATGTTGTAGTTTGCAAACGGAAGCTCGTGGGAATGAACCAACTACACTAACATGTCAGGGTGGCTAGGTGAATGCTAGTGGAGGATTCATTTTTATTCCAGATGCTCCCCATGCTTTCGACCTACCTCATCTAGGCGTAGTCCCTTAAGATCCCTGAGGCCCAAACACACCATATCTTCTACGGGTGATTTTTTCGAACTTCGTGGCACCTAGAGATGTCTCATCAAATCTAAGACCTCCACATTGCGGCCCTCTATGAAATCCTATTGCAGCTTTATCCATCTCTGATGCAGCCTATAATTCTTAGATAACACCTAGTCACGCTAGCAAATCACTCAGCCTAGGCTGAGCACTCACTCGAAGTGTGCAAAGGTACCAGGTTCCTCTTTAGGGTTGCTGTAGCAGAATGGTAGCATGATGAAGTAGTATCACAAACATATATTTAGAAACTAATCTATCTATACATCGTTACACCATACCAAATCTATAAGCACTTAAGTATAAATCATCATGATAACAATAGTATACAATGACAAACATATCAGACATTGTTGTTCGGCCAATATTCTTCATATATTGATCGTACCCAACAGTACAAAAGATTCATACAATACCAGACATGCGTGCATGGATATGTTACAATTATCCAGTCTTATGCAGTCATGTATCTCTAACCCTTCAAAGCAGTATGTGTCTCTATCTATATCTTACTAAGTAATTCATTACATATATATAGGGTGGGGGACTAGCCCTTCACCGCTTAACTCTACCAAAATAGGTTGCATGCTAATAATAGCCATGTGCCTTTTACAACTATAGCCATACATGCAAGTATTCTATCTATAGATCATTGATAATTAACTATAGTGGTGAATCTATTCTTAGCTTATGTCCATGCAAGAGTGATTTGACATGCTCTTTGAAATCTCCACGAAGATTGGCGTCCAAGTCTCGGCATCACTATGTGTGCTTCACACACCAACCTCTAAGAATAGCCCTGATCTCAAAAATTAGCTAAGTCCTGAAAGTCTGACTCTACACCTCCGTGCGCAACACCTTCCTATACCTTCACACCTTTGCTCCGGTGATGTTCTCCCACATGGACTATGTGTGTAAATTCTACTAAGTGTTTTCTCTGATCAACATTACCCCACACTAATCTCATTTTCACCCCAACAATGGTGATGTCCAAAACTTACACAAAGAATGGATAAATAAAGAATGGTTGAATAAAGAATTTTGAATAAGGTATACACAACAAAAAAAATTCAGGCCTCAGACTCCTTCGTTTCATTCTAAAGAAGTAACTCTTGATATCCCTCTTTTATATTTGCTTTCAAGTTCTCCCACTCTGTCAACACCATTCCTACCTTCTCTGGCATGTTTATAATGATAGACTCCATCTCATCCATAGTTAGCTTTCCCTACTCATTCTGTATCACAAGCATTATGATTGACATAGAGGTTTGCACCCCTTCCAATATAACCATCTTTTGAGTAATGAGCTTTCCAAGCTCATCTAACCTTTCCTTACGCGGTGCCTATGTTGCAGCTAGTGTGTCGTGCTTCTGCTTCACCAGGATTAATCATTTAGCATGACCTAGGGTTACATCCTTCATAGCCTTTTGCACTTCATTATCTTCCTCCAAGGTTTTTACCACGATCAATGCATCTAGAGCTATGTATATCATTAGTGCATGATTGGCTTTCTTCATCTCGTTGCGGATGGCTTACAGTATGCCTTCATAAGTAGCAATCTTCCTTGCTACTGCAACCTATGCTTTCTCTGCCTCTTCTGCTGAGTCCTTGGACTGTTGTGGTATACACACCTTTTCATCCTTCAATACTAATTTTATCATTGTCTTTACGTAGTGCATCGCAGAAGGAAATTATTTTGGTACTTGGGATTCTAAATGTGGGCGCACCTTTAATACATCATCTCTAATTTCCTCCGCCATACTAACAAAAGTGTCATATTTTCTCTTGATCAGGTCCTTTTCCTACACTAGGCATGCTATCTCCACATCCTTGACTTTAAGCTTCTCTGTCAGCACTTTAATGGTAGCAGATTTATCAATGTTTCTTCTTGTTACTTTAGCAGATACCTTTACCAGAGCATTGCTTACCTGCTCATCTGTCATCACTGTTGGCTTGATTGTCATGTCCTTATTTCAAGTGCCTTCTTCAATCGTCTTGACGCACATGATTCTTCACAGACATCAAATTTTGGCTCATCCATATGCGTGTGCATTGACCATGAAATTTTCTTCCGTGTATATAGTGTTTCCTTGTCCTCGTCCATGAGCACCCATCTAAATAAATCCTTCTGCTTGATGGTGCTCTAGAACCGAGCACGAACAATCATCTTTGGGTCTTTTGCATATCCCATTGTATGTGCCTTGG
Organism: Taxus chinensis; assembly: GCA_019776745.2. NCBI lineage: Eukaryota > Viridiplantae > Streptophyta > Pinopsida > Cupressales > Taxaceae > Taxus > Taxus chinensis. The sequence continues at coordinate 228,087,897 of CM034147.1, read as the reverse complement.
CATCCTCACCTGTTTGATGAGATCTTGGCCCTCTTGGAATGGTTGCATCAAGGTTAGGAATACTTGATGTATCTTCACCCTTGTCTTGTGTGGCCTCTAATTGTTTCCCTTCTCCTTCTTCCATTTTCTCCTCCTCCTCATGTTGAGGCTCCTCTTCTGCTAGAGATGAGGGCACCTTCTCCTCAGATTATTCTACTTCCTCGCCTAGCCTGATTTTTCTTCTTTTCTTCTCCTCTGGCTCCTCTACTTGTTGGGTTTCTCCTTGTTCCCTTGTGCACTTGAATACCTTCTTAAATATTTGGTCACCCTGCTCTTCCCCAGTAACTCCTCCCTATGAAGCTATTGCACGCTCCTCCTTTTGGCCAGATGGTTGCTTCCTCCTCCGCACCAAGCCACCACTATCCTCCTGCTCTTCATCCTCTTCCTCATCATCTTGTTTGGGTTTAGAGGGCCTAGGTGTCGGGATGTTCTCCATGGTATGATTCCCCTTCGGTGGCCCTCGAAGTACGAACTTGTTTTCCACATGTTATTTTCCTTTTTCAGCTTAAGTTGAAGGTATATCAGTGCAGCCCTGATATCCACAATGGTAAGTGTCTCTAGTTTAATGCTCAAAATCTCTGAGATAATACTCTCGTTGTATGCATTCTTCCCTGTATATCCATATGTTTTCCGCAAGGTGTGGTATTCACAGTCCACCTTGTCTGCATTAAATACTAACCTTCATGTGTCGATGAACTAATGAACTAAAGCTTGGAAATATCACATGGTAAATGTGTAAGGAAGTTTGCACCAGGGGCTCCACAACCCATCTACCATTGGAAAGCGCACAATACAAAAGTGTTGGTAGACTGAAAACTATGCCTACTTCCCTAGAACCGAAGGCAACTCCTTGGGTATATGTCATTCCTCTTCAAACGCTGCGCGGATCCTGTCATACCACATCTCCACTCACTCTTTTACCTCATCTGTCATAGACCCCTGACATAGATACTTGCTGAATCGTTTAGCTAGAGACTTGTGATTCATGGGGTATTCTCATATATTCTCTTTTGGGCCATCTGGTACCCCAATCTCCATGAATACCAAACTTAGCAACACACAACCAAAACTTATCTTGTTTCCTATGTACTCTTCCTCGCTCTACAATAAAGCCAACAATGTTGTAAGTGACTCCTTCTAACATGTGCCTTGCCACATGCAGCCACATAGAGTTAACTTGTGACCAACAATCTTGGTCATTCAACTTTATAATCAAGTGTACTTCTTCCTGTACTACTGGACAATTTTGCAGTTTATCAATGTCCATTTCGCGCAGTCCTTTCTGGTAGCCCAACGCTTTGTGTGTCTCCAAAATGGCACTCTTATCAGCTAGGTCAGTCTTAATATCCTCATTTATTGCCTTTAATCCAGTTACTGTGGCAATAAGAATGGGTGTCAATATTACCCTCCGTCCTACAAAATATAAAAAGTCCTCATGGACTCGGCTCATCAGCCATCTATACAATGGTGCATATTTCCCAAAATATGGGAGTTCATACAACTAGTAGACATCAATCCTTTTCAGTAGCCTTTCCCCGGCGTCATCATATACTGGCATGCCATCCTTAGTTATTCTATTCATTCGGGAGGTGAGAAATTCATCTAATTTCTTCTGGTTATCCTTGGTCCGGTCATTATACTCGCTTATCTTACACTATCGTATGTGGGTATCCTATTCCTAGCCCAAAATTACTTCCTTAGGGTACTGCATCTCTGAAAATTTTCTTTCTAGGGCCATCTCTTCCTCTTCTTCTAGTACCACCTTCTTCTTTTCCTTTACTGGTGCTACTTTCTTCTTTGGAGCCATTCTTCTCTTTGGGTTTTGTTTTCTAGACCTTCTGCTACATGTTTTTATTAGTTTCCTTCAAACCCTAACTCAATTCAACCATGCCCTAATTTGCAATAACGAAATCATGTACCCTAGCTCTATTATGTCACTTTGCTTAGTTTAAACCCTTCTCCTACGGGGATACAAGCCTTTCCAGTACACAGATCTGTCTTTCATGCTTGCTTCGCACCTTGAATCACTTTACTTGGCTCTTTGCACGTAGCTCTTTGTCGAATTCTCGTAGTCACAAGGGTAAAAATGAAATCACATCCCATTCTTATATAGATTTCCACTTTTCATTGCATTAATTACTCCTCCACCTACCAAATTCTCCTCATTTATTACCCGTTCTTATCATTTCCATGCGGTACATCTTCGTGCCAAAAGCTATAACCTTCTAGCGTGCCTTTTTACCCTTTGTCACAGAATTCTCTTTAGCGCATGCTCTAGCACCTGAGTATCTCATCACTGCACCATCTCCTGGTAGTTACCATGGCTGCCACTTACCTCGCATTATAATTTCCCTCATTCATCTCCATCCTTGGTTATCTTTGAGAAACAATATTTTGTCAATCACCCTTAGCAACCTTCTTTCTCAACACCTGCAGCATTAAATCTTTGCAGCATATACCTGAGAGTCACCAACAATCCACCCCACACTAAAAGTATGTGCAGTCCTCTATGCATCAACATGATTCATATTGTAGTTAGCTTCATGCGCGTAAGCACACTTATTACACACAAACAAGAAATAAATTGACAAAGCATAGTGACGATGAAAGAAACACATTAAGGGAATGCAGAAAGGGAAACCTAATCTATCTGGCAATACTGCCTTATTAAAAACACCAAGAAGACTTATTTTTAGTAGTGATTCAAGCTACTCCCGTTAAAATAACCAAGAAGCCTTGTGCCATCAGTTACTTCTAACTGGCAAGCACCTGACTCAAGTATATGAGTTATAATATACGGCCCTAACCAATGCACCTTGAGCTTCCCTGGATGGCACAAAAACTTGGAGTCATACAGAAGTAGCGTTTATCCAACCGCAACTTTCTTATCCCTAATATATCTATCATGCCATGCCTTTTGGCACGATTTTTCATGTTTCTGACTCTAGCATGCTATGGCTTGGCGCTCATCTAGTTGAACCATGTTCTCAATCCGTTCTTCCAAGGCTTTCTCATCAGCTACACCTCCAGCGCACGCAATGCGTAAAGAAGGTAACATAAAACATATAGGAAGAACAGCTTCTGTGCCAAACACCAATTGAAAATGTGTGGCTTTGCTCAATCTCTTGTATGTTGTTCTATAAGCCCAAAGAACAACAAATACTTTATCATCCCAATCTTTCCTTCCAACATCACAAATCTTGGTCAATGTGTGGCTCAAAATCTTGTTAAAATCCTCAGTAGTTCCATTTTCCTTATGGTGATAGGGTGTAGTCTTATGGTGGGCAACCATAAACTCATCTAACATAATTCTTATTGTCTCATTCAAAAAATGTGTTCCCCTATCACTTGTTAAACTTAAAGGATGAACATACCTTGTAAGAACATTCTCCCATAAGAACCTTTTTGCTGTAGCTGTGATACAGTCCTTTATAGGTGCTACTTCTGCCCATCTGGTAGAATAATCTGTACAAGTGATGATATAGCGCGATCCAGTCTTACGCGCAGCTAGTGAAATAGGCCTGACAAAGTCAATCACCCATTTCTCAAAGGGTTCTGCACTTGTAATTGGTCATAAATTCATCTCATCCCTTTTTCCTAGTCGACCTAGACATTGACAATGGTCACATGCCTTACAATACTCTTTACAATCGTTGTACAATGTTGCCCACCACAAACCAACAAGTAGGATCTTGCGCACGGTGGTGTCACCTGCATAGTGGCCACTTGTAATACCACCATGTGCTTCTTCCATTATTTCCTTTTGTTCATGCTCTAATACACAACAGTGTAACACCTCATCTTTGCCTAATTTGTACAAATCACCACTGATTAACATGAATGGTTCCGCGCATATAGGAAGTTACTTCTTCTCTAAAGCTTTCATGCCTTTTGGTGACATACCAGTCCTTAGAAAGACAACAATGTCCTCTAATTCTGATGGTGCACGTTGTAACCTATACAGTTGTGCATCAGGCATGGTCTCTTCTATTGTTTGTGGCTCTTCTCCTGATTGAATTCTAGACAATTGATCCAGTCCAGAATTACTTTTTCCTGGTTTTACCACAACTATAAAGTCAAACTCTTGAAATAAGAATATCCATCGGCATATGCACCCCTGTAAAATGGGCTTGTTAACCAAATACTTCAATTCCATGTGATCTATATAAAACAAAAATGGTGTGGCCAACAAATACTGATGAAATTTGTGCAAGGCATAGATCATGGACAAAGCTTTGAACTCTGTAGTGGTATAATTCTATTCTACAGGGGTCAACTTCCTACTAGCAAAACAAATGGGATGATCTATGATACCTTCGCTAGATTGATATAAAACAACACCAATGGTCATTCCAGAGGCATCCACATGAACATGAAAAGGTTTATCCCATGAAGGAAAGTGAAAGATAGGTGCGGTAGTAAGCCTCTCCTTCAGTATCTCAAACGCGTGTTGTTATGCCTCCCTCCAATAGAATGTACCTTTTCCCTTGAGTAAGTCTTCCAAGGGTGCGGCAACTTTTGCATACCCTTTTATAAACTTCCTGTAATACCCTGTATGACCCAAAAATCCACGCACCTCTTTCTAACTGGAGGGTGATTTTAAGCCTAAAATGACCGCAACTTTAGCTGGATCGACTAGAAACCCTTCCTTGTATATAATGTGTCCTAAAATTATGCCAAAGGGAGTAGCAAAGATGCACTTCTTGATGTTTAAAGAGATACTCAACTGTCTACATCTTTCAAACATTAAGCGTGGATTGTCACAATGATCCTTAATTAGCCCATAAACGGTCCAATCATCAAGATAGACCTGTAAGAAGTTGTGAATAAAATCCTTGAATGCTTGTACCACTATCCTTGAAAATATAGTAGGTGCATTCTTCAATCCAAATGGCATCACAGTATAGGAAAAGCTTCCCCATTCAGTAGTGAAGGTGGTCTTCTCTTGATCTTCCAGGAAAATCCTAACCCAATGATACCCTGAGAACCCATTGATAAATGAATATATCTCGCACCCAACCACTCCTAATATTTCCTCTGTGAATGGAATAGGAAAGGGATCTGTAACACATGATGCATTCAACTCTCTATAATCAACAAAAATTCAAATCCTACCATCCTTTTTTATGCTTATCACCATAGGACTAACCCATTCTGATTCATCCAACAATTGAATGATCCCAGATTTCAACATCTTGTCAATTTTCTCCTTTACTTTCTCGCACAAATTGGGATTCATTCGATAAGGTCGCTTCCTAACAGGGCACGCACCTTCCTTGAGCTTTATCTTCATTTCTCCAAGTGATTTATGCATGCCTTTAAGTTCATGGTATCCTCTTGGGAATAAGTCCTCATAGTCTCTAAGTAACTCTATGATCTTTGCTACTTCTGATTTTGACCAGTAATCCCCAATTACCACCTCCTTAGGTTCAGCTTCTATGCCTATATTTACCTTTGTTGTCTTCATAGGTTCATGATATGCGCATGCATCTACATCTGCACTGGTTAACACTTCACGTGCTCCATGTGAATGATCCACTTCCAAGTGCTCAGCTTCCTCATCATCAATTATGTAAACCAACTTCCCCTTGTCTTTTTCCAGAGAAGCACGCTCAAGTAGTATGATATCATCTTCTTCATCCTCAAAATGCACCCATGTCCCTGTCTCACAAAATATTTCTTGAATAAGTTCTTTTACTTTCTCATTGTCTCCCACGGTTAAGCACTTGATAAAGCTTAAAGCTTTGTTCATTGGTGGTGTAGATGAAAATAAGTCAAAAGTTTGGATCATCCCTACAGTCAAATTTTTCCAATTTCCAGTGTCACGATGTAATTCAGCATATACATACCAAACACGTGTGAAACCTTGTAGAGTAGAATAAAACCGATGCACCCAAAGTGAGGACAGTAATGCTTCTTGTCCTACTATCATGAGTCTCTCACACTGCTGGATATGATGCTGAGCAGGTGCATTACTTCTTGAAAACCTGGTTGATAAGGTGGTCTCAATCTTTCCCCATTCTAAGAGATTATCCCTGTGGACAACCCACCAGCGTGATACTATCTTGCCTAAAGTATACGATAGCATATATTTTCTTTTAAGTTGGCTAGCCCAGTTTACTTCCATGGCCTATAAGAATCTAGCCAAATCTTCGGATCCAGTATAGCGCGGTACTGAGTGACCTATACACCGGATAGAGAAAAAACCCTTTTTGCAAGCAACCATACACTTACCTTCATGCCCCACTAGTTCATAAGTGTCATGAGCCCAATTATCACAAGCAATACTTGTAGTATCACTGATTAACTGAGAATCTTCCTAATGAAGGATTCCTTCCTTAGATGGCTCATTGACCTCTAGGTCCTGAATAGCACGTATATAGATTTTGTTCAAGTCCTCTTCGCTTAAAGGTTCCACATATCGTATGGATTTCCCATCTGTCAACTATATTATGACCCTTTCCTCTTTGTTCTAAAAGCTGAAATACCCCTTGTTAAACCTCAAATCATCATTGTTTGCATAACACCAAGGGTGCTCAAGCAAAGATGGGAAGCTATCTGCTTCCACAAGCGCTAACACTTCAAAGTCTCCTGTGAACTTGGCCCCTTGTATAGTGAGAGATGCATCCTTCAAAACTCCTATGGGAGTAGCTTTTGTTCTATTTGCCATGAAAAATACATTAGATTATGGCTACAATGGGGGGCTCCCCATTTGTACCCATACATCCAATGTAATTACATTAACTTCCGCAGCTGTGTCAATCAAAATATTGCTCAACAACCACCCATCCACAACAACATTCAAAGTGATCTCCTTGTCATAGTCAATGCAATCAGGGGGAAGATTCACACAAATTATTTGTCTTCCAGTCTCATTTCCCACGTGCAGAGTATTCCCCTTCAACCAATTCCCTAATAAAGGAATAATATTCTCCTAGCGCAACATCCTACATACCTCTCTGATGTCATCAATATCAGAAGAGGCCTTTTCTATATCCTTATGCTCCAACTTTCGAGACTGCTCTTTCAAACCTTGTATTTCACCTTGAAGGCTTCTAAGGACCTCCATAGTTTCCTGATAGACTTCTTTTTGATGAGCTGGATCTAGATACCTAGCATGCAAAACCTCCTCCCTAGTGATTGTCAACTTCTGTTGCAAAACCTCTCTTGTGCGTGCCACCTCAGCTCGTGTCGTTATCTTGACTGTTAATGTCCCAGGTTCTGGTGTTAACTTGGGAATCCATTGATTCTCTATTATGCACTAGATTCTAACCATCCCTATGCCTTTTTTGTCTTGCTTTTTCTGCTTACTGAGATTCTCATACAAGTCCGGACACTCTTTATAACTATGCCCCTTTCCATAAAATGAATAGGAAATATGTTGTGAGGATTCGCGCCTATAATGGTTAAGTGAACCACATGTATAGAAAGTTCCTCAAGGGAATTCACTTCTTCCTCCACCTCAGCCTCATTCTCCATATCTGCCTCGATATCCTTTTCCTCTTTCACGAACCCCTTAAAACCTTCCGTCATTCCTGTCATAGCGCGTTTGATTATAATCCCTATCTTGATGCTCATTCTTTCCTTTAGAACTATCAGCCACACTCACCTATTGCACCCCAATATCAATGGCATCATGGATCTACCAATCAGTCTACAATCTTCGGTATCATGGGTCATGGACGTACAAATTTTACAAAAGGAGGATACATTCTTCCTTATCCCACATTGTAGTAGGGGGCAGTGACTAGCATCATGATTTAAATGGAAAATCTCACAGTCTAACAGCAACAAACATATAGTTCTGCGAGGGAAACTATCCTTTGTGTGCCCTTCTACTTCACAATCTATACACCATATTCCTGAGAACGTTTCATAAGCCGAGTTTGCCGATAATTTCTCTAACTATTTTGTTATGATTGCTATCTGAGCCTCCAAGAATGGACTAACTCTAGTGTTAATACTCCCAACTGCTTCAGTGTGTAAAGTTGCTTCTAATGCTTCACATGGGTCGGTATAAGTTTTATGCGACAGTGCTCCTTGAAATGGGGTAGTCAATACCCCAATAAACCATTGTGCATGCTGGCTTGCATGAATGTTATAGGAGATTTTGGATAGAAGTGTTTTAAAACAGGCATCATACTCACGTACACTTTCAATAGTGCCTTGCTTTATATCCTTGATTACGCTTATACTCTTCTGCTCAAACTATGGGATATGGAACTCTTTCAAGAAAGCATCTTTCAATGCTGCATAGTCAATACAAGTTTGATTTGGATAAAACTTCCTATACCAGCTGTGCGCACGCGCCTGTAATGTAGTAGCAAATTGACTTGCCTTGCACTCAAAAGTCGTGATACCTTTCGCGTGCCACAATATTTAACACATATGAACATGTTTAGCAACATCCTCAATGCCTCTGTACTTTGGGAGATGAAGGGAAATCTCCATATAAATGTTCTGGGGTTGCTGCGGGACTTGACTTGTCGACACTAAAATTTTCCTCCGTAATTTATATTTCATTAATATATGTATTAGGAATAGGATGTTGTTAAGTATAATTAGTAGTAGCATCCGATAGAAGATAACGGTGCTGCCAGTACGACGCCGCCAATAATGTGGAGTACGGTAACAGTCAAAGTACAATAGGAATGTTGTAAAAAGTAAATATTTGTTGTAAGTGGTCCAGTAATGTTAAAATGTCAAAGTTTGGGTAATTAGAGAAGTAGGGTCTACATGATTAGGAATTAGAAATATTATATTGGTAATAAGGACAAGGAGTGAGGTCATAAATATTTTGTGTATTTTATTTGTAAAAAGTCTAAAAATGTGGAACCCATGTAAAATGATAAGGTTTATCTTATCTTAAAAGATAAGCTTACATGTACAGATAAGAGTTAAGGTATGGAATATGATTCGTCAGAGTGGATTTCTTATCCTATCTTAGAGATAAGATGGATAAGCTTGGAAGTTCTATAAATAGAGAGGCCACCCCCCTCATTTAGCATAGAAGGAAGTAGTGAGAAATATTGTAGGAAGTGTGCGAAGGAAGCCATCAGTTTAAAGGTGTGTTGAAGAAACCATTAAGAGGTGTAATTGTAAAGTTTCTCCCATAGTCTTGGGGAAAGGAAAGTGAAGTCAATAACACTTGAAGTACCTCATGGGTGAGATTGTAACAATTTCATGTTAATATTATCATTTACTTTGATATTTCAAATTTGTCATCATTCCGTCTTATCATAGTCGATGGTATTCTTGTGTTATGTTGTTGTTTTGTTTCCATATTACATCCACCAAACTAAAGGCTACGCAGTAGTAAATAATCATAGCACGAGGAGTTCCCGGTGAAGAATTATCATAGTGCCGGATTGGTGATGACATTTTGGTTCCGTTGTCGGGACCATTCCTCGTTGGTGGATTTTCTGGAGAGATATTCCCACTTAGTCAAAAATCAATTGGAGGGTAACCTTGTTTTTACTGTGCATAGTAGTTACCATGGTAAAGTCATTTTTGCCATGAATAGTAGTTACCATGGTAAAGTCATTTTTGCTGGGAATAGTATTTACCGCAGTAACTTCACTTTTTACCGTGAATAGTGTTTACCACAGTAAAGTCAGTTTTTACCGCAGTAAGTCAATTTTTACCATAGTTTATCGTGGTCATTTCTATTTTACTGTAGAAAGGTGTAAAGTCACTTTCTAGTATAGTGATTCCAATTATTTGTGCACATAAGTCTTGTTGATTGTACTTGTGGGTTGGTATTTCATGGTGGTTACTTTTGAAAATGGGAAAGATTCCTGTTTTTTCAGCTCAATCTAATGAAGATGCTTCTTCTTTCATTCAAGAGTTTAAACGATCTTGTATTTGTAATGGCCTTATAAGAAGGGAACAATGGACTGAATTTTTTCCTACCTTTTTGGATGGTTCAGCACTTAGGTGGTTTGAAACACTCGGTGATAATGTGAAAAATTCATGGGATTTATTAACTGAAAGTTTTCTTGAAGAATTTGTGAACAACAGAAATATGCAGATCTCATGATCGAGATCACAAATCTATCCCAAGGAGAGAAGGAGAAGATAAGGGATTATCATGCTCATGTTCTAGAGCTAAGGAGGAAGCTCGATGCCCAGATCTGGAAGGAAATATTAGCGGATGGGTTGATGAATGGCGTGGATAATCTCCTATGTAAGCACTTCATTCTTGGGATGAAGCCAGAAATTAGACAACGAGTGAAGTATGACTGCCCAGCTACCATTGAACAAGCAAAGGAGATTGCAAGAAGGCAAGAAGAAAGCATGGAAGAGGATCCCAAAGAAATTGTTGCTAAAGTAGAGCCTACACCAGCATCTTTGGTCCAGAATCCACAACCACTCCCGGTGAGCACAAATATTTATCCTAGTACATCTACTGAGTATGAAGATCTGCTCAAAAAGATGGATCAGTTAACTATTAATCTTCTTCAAGGAAAATAATTTAGTTCTCAGGGAGGAGATAGAGGTCTAAAAAGAAATATTTCTAAAGTTGTTTGTTATAGTTGTTATAAAAAGGGTCATTATAAGTATAATTGTCCAGATAGGGCTTCTAAATCTGGTAAAGGAGATAATGATAAAGGAAAAGCACCTGTGAATTCTTTTGATGTAGTAGATAAGAGTAGAAATAATGAAGTAGATGTGTTTGTAACAAAAAGAAAGAAAGAAAAGATAATCAAGATGGAAATGATCCTAAGAAGATGAAAGGAGAAACTAATAAGAAACATAGGAGAAGAAATCTGGGTGTGCAGGATTTTTTGATTTCACAGGGGCAAGGACCATACTCCATCCTGGAAGATCTGTCCAAAAGGCCTGCAAATATTACATATGGTCAACTCTTGGCTATGTCTTCTGAGAAGAGGCGGGAGTTGCGAAGTGGACTCAATGCTCGACGAAGAAAAGAGGTTGAGGTCCCTGTTTTAGAGGTAGAAGCGGATCCCTATGCTCCACAAGCTGAGGTATTATGTAATGGTATTTCAATTCATGATGTCTTAGTTGATGGAGGTGCTGCAATTAATGTAATGACCGAGTCTGTAATGAATATGTTGGGTTTAAAACTTGATCACCCTTCAACACTTATGTTAAGGTCATTAAATAAAGGAAAAACTAAACCAGAAGGTGTAGTTTCAAATGTGGCAATATCTGTTATGGGTGTTGTATGTGTGGTAGACTTTCAGGTGATGAAAAATGGTACTGTTGCGTACCCAATGTTGTTGGGAAGACCATGGCTAAGGAGAGTTCATGCAAGAAACTATTGGAATGAAGGTTTCATGACACTTGGACATGGTAGAGAGAAGGTGAAGATAAACATGATCCCTCGACATCATAAGGCAGAACCTGTGGATTCAAGTAATGAAACTGATGATTGGACATCCTCTGATTACTCTAGTACCAGTGAAGTGGACACTGAAGATGAAGAAAGTGAGGTTGATGTTTCAGTCATGGATATCCTTCCAGTCACACCAACTCATGACCCCATAAAATTATCTGAAGAATAAGTTGATGATCGTCTCCAACAAATAAAGATTGGTGATGCTGTGATGGAGAGTGAGAAGGAATCCTACCTCCAGCTCTTTCGAAGGTACATACACATATTCACTTTTGATTACAAGGAACTCCGTCAAGTAAGTTGGGTAAAACATTCTATTGAGCTGGTAGATGGTGCTAAGCCCATAAAGCAAATGCCATATAGAATGAATCCTAATTTTTCCAAGACTGTAAAAGAAGAAATAGATAAGTTGCTTGATGCAGGATTCATATTTGTCGTGGAGAATTCAGAATGGGTTTCTCCCATTGTGATCTCAATAAAAAATAATGGGAAGCTACGTATTTGTGTTGATTACAGGAAGCTCAATAAGGCAACAAAGAAGGATCATTACCCTCTTCCATTTTCAGATCAGATCTTGGACAAAGTAGCTGGCCAGGAGTGCTATAGTTTTGCTGATGGATATAGCGGCTACAACCAAGTTTGTATAGCAGATAAAGATCAGCTGAAGACCACGTTCACCACTCCTTGGGGAACGTTTGCTTATAGAGTTATGCCTTTTGGGTTTTGTAATGCTCTGGCAACATTCCAGCATTCGATGAATAGGGTGTTCGAACCCTACATTGGGACCTTCATCAGAGTATTTCTGGATTATTTTTGCATCTATGGGAGCAAATTGGACCACCTGCACCAAATGGAGACAGCATTTCAAAGGTTAGATGAAGCACAAGCCTCACTAAACCCTACAAAGTGTGTCTTTGGATGTTCTAAAGGCGTTTTGTTAGGGCATGTTGTATCCAGAAATGGTATTGGTACTGATCTTGATAAAGTTTCAAAATCAAATATTTACCATCTCCTATTAATAGAAGTAAGTTGAGATCATTTTTAGGCCATGTGGGTTACTATAGAAGGTTCATCAAGAATTTCTCAAAGATTACATAGCCACTAACCTAGTTCTTGAAGAAGGATGTTACTTATGAACCAGGAAATAAGGCGCATGAAGCTTTTGGACAACTGAAGGAAGCCCTAGTGTCTTCACCTGTTTTAAAGAATCCAGATTGAAGCAATCCATTCATTGTGTACATTGATGCCTCAGATGCAGCACTAGGAAGTACTTTGAGCCAAAAGGATGAAAATGGGAATGAACATCCAATTTACTTTGGGAGCAGACAAATGAGCAGTGCTAAGGTAAATTATACTGTAACTGAAAAAGAGGCTCTAGCTATCATTTTTGCTGTAAAGAAGTTTAGGAATTACTTGCTAGGGAAAAAATTTCTAGTTGTAACAGATCATCAGGATCTAAAATATATTATAAATAAGCCTAACCCATCAGGGAGGATAGCAAGATGGATAATTTTGCTACAAGAATTTGAATTTGATATTATAGATAGGCCAGGAAAGAAGCATGTCAATGCAGATGCACTCTCTCAAGCCTATGATGGTTTAGGATCATCTTGTGATGATGATGATTTCCCCGATGCAGCCTTGTTATCCCTTAACACAATTTCCAGTGAATACATAGATATTTGGAATTATCTGAATAAATTCAAGTTTCCTGATGGTGCCAATGCAAAGACTGAGAGAAAGATTACTCAAGCCAGTCATCCATATTCTATTCTGCATGGAGTATTATTTCGAATAGGACCTGATGGACAGTACAAGAGGGCAGTTGGACGTGATCAAGGGAAGGAACTGCTAGAAGAATTCCACAATGGTACATGTGGAGGGAACTTCTCTGGACAACTTACAGTAAGAAGGATCTTGGATGCAGGTTATCACTGGCCCGCTCTTTTTAAAGATTGTTATAATTATTGTAAGACATGTGATATTTTTCAAACACATGGTAACCGTAAGACTTCATCAGCTCCATTATGCCCTATTATTGCACTTGGTCCCTTTGAAAAGTGGGGAATAGACATTGTAGGTCCACTTCCAACTACATCACGCCAAAATAAGTATATTGTAGTTGCTACAAATTATTTAACCAAGTGGGTTGAAGCTAGGCCATTGAAAACAACTTCCATGGATGAAGTGGCAAGGTTCATATATGAATGCATTGTCACCAGATTTGGTTGCCCATTAGAAATTATAACAAATCAAGGAAGCCACTTCATTAATGAGGTGGTAGAAGCCTTAGTCAATAAGTGTTGTATTAAGCATAGGAAGAAGCAACAACATACAAGCCAAGCACAAATGGACAGGTGGAACGAACAAACTTTGTGTTGTGTCAAATTCTAGCAAAAGATGCAGCCTTGCAGGTACTTAAATGGGATAAAAGGATTCATGTAGCATTGTGGGCATATAGGGCAACATCAAAGTCAGCAACATGATACTCCCCATTTTAGTTGGTTTATGGCATTGATCCAGTTCTTCCTATTGAGTTTGATATTCCCACGGTCAGAGTAATGAAAAATGAAAGAATGGATGAAAGTGATTCAGTAAAAGAAATGTTGGTACATCTTCATTTGTTAGAGGAAATGAGGGAAATAGCTAAGGATACAAGCCATAAGAAGAAAATGAAGCAGAAGGAATACTTTGATCAAAACCAACTTCGATCCGTTGGTCTCCATTTCATGTGAATGACTTGGTTCTAGTATATGATTCCAGATACAAAAAAGAAGACAGGGAAAATTTCTTCCAAAATGGATGGGGCCCTACAAAAGAGCAGTTGTGCATGAAAACGGTACATACCGACTAGAGGAATTGGATGGAACTCCCATTATGAAATGGGTCAACCATGACAAGTTGATCAACCACGACAAGTTTCCAAGCACCAGAATAGTCTACTCCGAGGGCGGAGTAGAAGCTAGGAAGGGGGAAGATGTCGACACTAAAATTTTCCTCCATAATTTCTATTTCATTAATGTATGTATTAGGAATAGGATGTTGTTAAGTATAATTAGTAGTAGCATCTGATAGAAGATAACGGCGCCGCCGCCAATAATGTGGAGTATGGTAACAGTCAAAGTACAATAGGAATGTTGTAAAAAGTAAATATTTGTCGTAAGTGGTCCGGTAATGTTAAAATGTCAAAGTTTGGGTAATTAGAGAAGTAGGGTATACATGATTAGGAATTAGAAATATTATTATTGGTAATAAGGACAAGGAGTGAGGTCATAAATATTTTGTGTATTTTATTTGTAAAAAGTCTAAAAATGTGGAACCCATGTAAAATGATAAGGTTTATCTTATCTTAAAAGATAAGCTTACATGTACAGATAAGAGTTAAGGTATGGAATATGATTCGTCAGAGTAGATTTCTTATCCTATCTTAGAGATAATATGGATAAGCCTGGAAGTTCTATAAATAGAGAGGCCACCCCCCTCATTTAGCATAGAAGGAAGTAGTGAGAAATATTGTAGGAACTGTGCGAAGGAAGCCATTAGTTTAAAGGTGTGTTGAAGAAGCCATTAAGAGGTGTAATTGTAAAGTTTCTCCCATAGTCTTGGGGAAAGGCAAGTGAAGTCAATAACACTTGAAGTACCTCATGGGTGAGATTGTAACAATTTCATGTTAATATTATCATTTACTTTGATATTTCAGATTTGTCATCATTCTGTCTTATCATAGTCGATGGTATTCTTGTGTTATGTTGTTGTTTTGTTTCCAGATTACATCCACCAAACTAAAGGCTGTGCATTAGTAAATAATAATAGCACGAGGAGTTCCCTGTGAAGAATTATCATAGTGCTGGATTGGTGATGACAGACCACCCGACCTAGAACCTCCTTGGTTTCCTCTTCCTCCAAAACCACTCGAACCACCAGAACTAGAGCTACCCATACCGCCTAATCCTCCTCCAGAATTTGGAATAGGGCCCATGGATGCACTCTCCTGTGTCCCGACAGTGGTACTATACTAGACCCCTATAGTCTGTGAAGTAATCCCAGTTCCAGAGGTGAATCCCACACTTAGCATGCTCATATTATGTTGAGATGATGAGCCTGAAAACATACCTCCAAAGAATAACGAAGCTGTCTATGCTGCTATTGATGTACTTGCTATCTAACTTATTTCTTCTCTTTCACTTCCTAAATGAAAACTGTGTTTACCTACTATACTAGATACTGGAAAACCAAGTGCAAGGGCTAGGTCAGCAGGTTGGCTTAGATGTGCACCCATGGTCCAGGTCATATCTGTTGGCGTGCTTCCATGTGAGGCTGAAGAGGGTTCTCTGTCATGCTTTCCTAGATGGGGGATTTCTTGATGCTCTTGCTCTTCTTCCTCCCCATGAGCCTCAAATCCTTCATGAGCCATCCTTCTCCGCAACGCCATCCACTCTAAAATTTCTTGTTTCTTGCGTAATTCCCTCTCGTGCACCTCATCATACTTCAGCCACCTCTCTTCCCTCTATCATGCTGCCACTAGGTCTGTCATCTTTCACCAATCCTGTTCCTTCCCCCGTGCATGGATATTTTTATCTTTCCATGGGTTTATCTTCCAAGTTCAACGTTACCATCAGTATTTTGATTACCAGTGGAATATCTTGCAAATACGTCCCTCTAGGATACTGTAAGAACTAGAACTCCGCTACCTCTGGGCACGAATAAGTTGAAATTTGATACTTTAGAATATAGCTATTTAGAACACCATGAAACTAGGTATTTACCATATGAGTCTAGATCAGGTCAACATCATATAGTGTTTGAAATTCCTCCTGTGTCCAAACAAGTGTGCGATACCTCCAATTCTTCTTAGATGCATATACAATCAAGCACTCATATAATTCTACTCGAAAGATATCAAAGAAGCTCTCGTACAAACTGTCATACAGATTCTACTCTACCCAAGTGCGTGCACTAAATCTAGATCCAGTGTCAAACCTCAGTGTGTATTCTTCCTCCATATCGTGAATCCACTCTTCAACACTTTCCAAAGTTAGCCGGTACGTCTTCATCGTGAACCATTTTGAAACAACTGAAAAAGAGGTCCCAGAAATGGAACCAATGATGTAGCCTAGAATTCTCAGATAACACCTAGTCGCGCTGGCACATCACTCCGCCTAGGCTGAGCACTCACCTGAAGCACGTAAAGGTACTAGGTACCTCTTTAGGGTTGTTGTAGCAGAATGGTAGGATGATGGAGTAGTATAAAAAACATATATTTAGAAACTAATCCATCTATACATCATTAAACCATACCATATCTATAAGCACTTGGGTATAAATCATCATGATAACAATAGTATACAATGAAAAACATATCAGACACTGTTGTTTGGCCAACATTCTTCATATATTCATCATACCCAACAGTTCAAAATCTTCATACAATACTAGACATGTGCACATGGATCTATTACAATTATCCAGTCTCATGCACTCATGTATCTCTAACCCTTCAAAGTAGTATGTGTCTTTGTCTATCTATTACTAAGTAATTCATTACATATATATAGGGTGGGGGACTAGCCCTTCACCGCATAACTCTACAAAAATATGTCACATGCTAATAATAGCAACGCACCTTTTACAACTATAGCCATACATGCAAGTATGCTATCTATAGATCATTGATAGTTAACCATAATGGTGAATCTATTCTTAGCTTATGTCCATGGAAAAGTGATTTGACATGCTCTTTGAAATCTCCACTAAGAGTGGCATGTAAGTCTCAGCATCACTTTGTGTGCTCCGCATGCCAACCTCTAAGAATAACCCTGATCTCCAAAATCAGCTATGTCTCGAAAGTCTGACTCTACACCTCTTTGCACAATGCCTTCCTATACTTTTGTGTCTTTTCTCCTATGTTGTTCTCTCACGTGGACTCTGTGTGTAAGTTCTACTAAGTGTTTTCTCTGATCAACAATCTCCATTCAGACTAAGTCAGTGTAAGGTTGTCCATTTCCAATCACATGACTAATATAGGTGGTTCATACAATATAGGTGGTGAAATGAGAATTTTAATAAGATATTTTTACAATATATGTGGTGAAATGATAATTTATGTTTGTTGTTCCTTTGTAATATTTAATTTTTTCTTAACTTCAATTGGCTTTGAGAATAATAAATTCTCTACTGACAGTGTCAACCATGTGAAGGTGAAAGATTTTTTGGTACCACTAACCTACATTAAACATGTTAGTAAGTAATTAAATAGAATTTTGAATCATACAAAATTTAAACAAAATCATTTAAGTAAATATTCAAATTAATTTCATGAAGAACATACCTTTGTAAATTCAATCCAATGAACCACAAGGATTAACTCTATTCTTGATAGTAGCAAGAATTGCTTCATGATCTAATTCATGAACCTTCCACAAATATCTTTTTTGATGGCCGACCTCAATATTTGATCAATTTAATATTTGTTGCAAGGACCAAATGCGAATAGTGAAGTATCTTCTGATGTACTTCATAGTATTAAAATAACCAAATGTTTGATTTTTTTATAGGATATCGTCGAAGCCAATTTCCAGTGACTACCACTAATCCAGTGGTGATACTCAAGGTCTTCACCATTAATGACTATGGAAGTCAATATTTTTCCCCCTCTACACAATGAGATAAGAAGTAGTTTTTTCCCTCTTCGTTAAATTTCTGTCGCAATAATTGCAAAAACGTGCCCTATGTATCACAAATTAAAACTATTTAGTCAATTTATAAATACATTAAGACTTGACAATTTAATAATTTATAAATCTAAAACATGGCATGTACATAAATGTATGTACCTTGTTGCACTAAATCAGAGACTTGGTTAAAGTTAGGTGATGTTTTCATTTGATCTGAAGACCCTGCAAGTTGTAATATTCATGGAACTTGATGCATGCCGAGTGGAATTAGAGGTCTACAAGTCTACTCATCCACCCACTGTTGTGACTCAAATTTATTCCATGCAAAATCAATGCATGATATATAAAAACATGTCATGCACCTAGTATAAATAGTCCAAGCATTTGTATCTGAACTACGGAATGAGTGTATATCACTTGATCCTACAACTGTCATACAATCTTCAAAGTTTGTCCAGATGTTGTTGCTCTATCAACTAAAAATATCTATGAACCGTTGATCTCTCTTGAGATTCATGGCCCATATTCTTAACACACCAATCAACAATGGTTTTTACATCTGTAAATTTAGCACCATCCTTGAACTTTAACTCTTCTCTTATAAGTTCTCTTTTCACACATGCTCCTGCACCATCATGCTCTCCTTTTCCATGCCCTGCCTCAATAAAACTCTAGATATGTTGTACATTTATTTATTTGTGCATCTTGCTTAGCCAATAAAACATCCATGCATTCTTGAATTTTGATGTGCAGTTGTCCGACCAAATGTAATGTTGATCGAAACTAATGTTCCTCTCATTCAAGTTCACATAAAACACCTGGAAACACCCTTGTACATATTCTGTAGAATGTTTCCGATCATCATTGATGTAGAAATGATACTCTTAATATTTTTTATCTTTCTCAGTGCTTTCACGAGAGTGCATAAATGTTATATGCACGAAAATAGAAACTTTCACTGAGTTATAATATTGAGACTGAACCTCCATTTGTGGCTACAATGTGTAATTCTCTGCGAAGTCAACTACTGAAACAATAGTACCAAGTGGGAATGTTTCCTTGCTTAACTTGAATTTTTCATCCAACCATCCAGCTCTATGTGTGTGCCTTGCATACTTATAAAAAAATTCCTCTCTGAATTTGACCATATATTCTGATACAGGTAATTGTTTTCTAACAAGCTCACACATCTTAGATTATTTTCCATCTTTTAATTTATATGCCACCGATTAATATTTGGTGAAATCAACCAATTCTTTTCCTATTGAATATGTACTCTCCTCGTGGATACAACTTTTCAGATTTGGCAAGCCACCGCCTACATTGCACGTTCCATCCAAACATGCTTTGTTATAAATAAATTATCTTGTTGATTTTTCAAAAAATATTGTATGAATAAATTCACTTGAAGATTTTTTTGGGACATTTATTCCACACTCCTGTAACATGATGTCAAAATGCAAAGCACGATGTATTTGATAAAAAACATCATAATGCATTGAAAATTCAACATGATGCCTACAAAAACAAGTGGTACGTGAGTGATTGATTTTTACATAAAAGGGTTTGCTCATTTCAAAGAAACTTTGGCTAATGTTAATTTATGGATTTTCATTCTTAAACTTAGAGAAAATTTTTGTTTGATTCATATCTAAGAAATGTTTTGCACACAATTCACGATTACGAGAACCTATTCTTCTTTTTATTGTATCTCTTCTATTTGGTGACACCCTTGAAATCTCATTCCAAAATTTTGCAATTAATTCTTTTAGAATATCATATGTATTCTTGTCTTCTTGTGGAAGTCTGCTAGAGAAAGCCCAATAGTCAGTGTTATTGACTAACTTAAGACATTTACGTGTCTCTATTGCTTTCATTAATATTTTTTGTTTAACTTCAAAGCACTGCTTATTTTTCTAATAAATTTTTTACTAATTGTTTTATCACTTACTATACAATTAGTAAGTGCACGTAGTGTAGCATTACTATCTTTTTTGTGTCTTTTGCCACCTATAGTTTGGTATGCTTTATATATGTTTTCAAAACTTGACTCATTTTGATCAAAAACATTAGATGTTCTTAACCCCAGGGTCTTCATTATAGGTCTCATCTTAATTAATTTCATCAATGAAACAAATAATTGACATCTTTGTGTGTCATTTAAATTCTCAAAGTAATTATCCCAAATTCCACTAGCTTTTCTTCTCTCATTTCTTTCAGACATTTTGTTAGGCTTTGGTTTTATAATGTTTTCATCAATGTCAATTAAGTGAATTGCTTTTCTTCGCAAAATGGAAGGAGGTATTCTTAAAGGTGAAGATTCGTTTACAAGGTTACTTTCTTCATTTAATGTTTTCATATAAATCTCGGGGTTAGCATTTGGATTCTCAGGTAAGGGTTCAACAATTGGATTCATATCAATTTCTTCATGCGTACCAACATTATCATTCAATTAAATATCATTATTCATTGAAAAATCATTATTCAATGCAAAATCATTATTATCTACATTTTCATTATGTATTTCATCCCCATTTTCTAATACATTAGCTACATTTCATATAGCGGATGTACCTTTCCCTGCTTGAAGTTTTTACATTCTCTTCAATTTATTTTTCATCTTCTCTTCCAATTGCTTCGGTGTCTTGTTCTTGAATTTCCTCTTGTCCTTAGGTCAATGTTTATCACCCATGATAAGAAAAAATCAACTAGTGGGGTAGGGGACAAAATGAACTACTAAAAAATCATGCAAGAATGTAGCGAAAATTGCAGACAAAACAAAATGTTTTTAGAATTATCATGAAAGAGATGAAAGGGACATTGAGGCACCACAATATATAAAAAGAAAGAAAAATGCGTATGTGTTTTATATTTTCTCTTTTTCCAAGCCATGCCTCAAGGCTTAGGATCTGGTTTGGATCCCCAAGCCTGAGGCATGGACCTATACAAACACAGTCAACAACGTGTTTCTACAAGCAAATGTAAAAATGCCACTTCCTCTATGATAAATCAAAATAAAACAATCAATCCATTTTTTATAAAAATATACCACGATGTAGACCAGAGTTTCTTCTTCCTAAAAATATAATTTTTCAAATTTTCTGACTAATATAAGGTTTCCATATTATTTATTTTCTAACTATGCCTTTTATAGCTATTTTTTGAAGTGTAAATATGTCTATCTTTCATGGTGTATCTTTTTTTTGGGTGATCAAAAATTTAAAAAAATTATACTAGCCCAAACTAGGTATAATCTATACATATTTGAAAAAAAACTAGTTTTCGATATTTTTTGAGGTAGTTAGGGGGGGCATGGTCGGAGCTCTTTTATTTTTCAAAACATAAAGTTTTTCTACTAGAAAAATCATAAATAAGAAAATATTCGCTAAAAAAAATCTATAAAAAATGGAGCCCAAACTAGATGCTCCTAGCTATCTTTCTACCAAAGGGTTTTCAAAAATACTAAATGGTGTTCAAAAAATGGTGGGGGGCACGAAAGTCACTCTATTATGTTTTTTACCAAAAACAAGAGCATCTGTTGGTATTTTAGTTGTTTAACCCACTTCAACTTATATGTTTTCAATAAAATTTAGTAGCTTAGAAACTAGACTCAAAATGCTATGATTCATATTTCTACAACATCTTCCAATTTTTAGTGTAACTATTTCGAAAAACTCGTACAAGTTGAAGTTTTTTTCTTAGAAAAAAGCGTCAACTTAAGACCCCCCTTTTGCCCCCCCAACTTGGTGCACTTACCCAGTACCACTTTTATATCATTGATGATCGTACTCATTCTACTGAATTTTTGCAAGGGTGTTTCCAATTATTCTATGGAAACTTGTCTGATAGAGACATCTGCTTCAATCAACATTAGATATGGGAAGATAATTAATCGTCTCAATTTAAGAATGAACAAATGTTTTATTGGATGAGAAGGATGCAAATCAAGATGGGTTTGCAACATATTTCGAGTTTCACTAAGGCTGGACATGGAAAATGATAGAATGATGGTGCAGGGGTATGTGTGAAAATAGCTATTAATAGAGAAGATTTGAAGTACAAAGATGGTGTTAAATTGAAATATGCAAAGACTACATTGGAATTGTGTATTGTCAACATGGCCCGAGGTTCTCAAGAAAAATCCATACTTGGCATATATTTTTGGTTGATAGAGGAACAACAAATTGCCAACTACAAGGATTGCATGACACTCATAGGGTTCAATGATATGCATTCATTTTGTAGCTCAGATGCTACATCGTGGATGACATGTACAAGAAATTTTGTGTGTTTTTGTGTATCTTGTATCGAATTTTTCACTCCTAAGTGTGATTCAAAAGAATGGGTGGATGGATGGATTTGTAGGCCTCTAACTTTGCTTCCCAGTTATCAACCTCCACTGGCATTATGACTTGTTTCTCCAAATGAAGTTGTAACATCCAAGGACTTTGATGACATCTTGATTTTGGTGTGACAAGGTAAATGGTTATTTACAATTTTTGTATTGAGTTATGTCCATTGAAATTAATATGTAATTTAAATTTGATTTGAAACCTTTCTTTTTTTAGGACATGTGTTTATAGTTATTGTGACAAAAGATAGTGAAGAAGGAACAAACTATTTATTATATCATTTCATCAAGGAAAGAAAGAAGTTGAATTCTCCTGTTGTAGATGGAAAAGATATTGAGTACCATATAATGTCAGTTGTAGTTACTGTAACTTGGCTTCAATGGTATCCATTAAAAAATTCCTCAGTTTGAGTTTTTGAATACTTTCAGACACACAAGAAAATACTCTTATATTCACATATAGTTCTAGTGAAAAATATTCAACTGTATAGATATTGAGGAAGGCCTAGTAATAAGATTCTTTTGAAGGTTCGAGAGTCAGATCATGAATCAATCTTGTCCTTTATTCAGAGTACATCTGATCTTGATGGTTCATTGGAATGAATTTACATGCTCACGTCTGGTATATATAATTTATTTGAAGTGTCTAAATTTTTCAAATAGATCTTCAAGTTCATATATTTTATTAAATTTTTGTATTTTGTATATATCTAGTATGGTTTTTATTTAACTTAAATTTCTTTGACTTTAACACTTTTATACAGGTTAGTGGTACCAGAAAGGCTTCCAGCTTCACGACCTGATGGTTCATTGGAATGAATTTAGACATGTTTTTCTGGTATATATACTTTCTTTGAAGTGTTTAAATTTGTCAACCAAATCATTCAAGTTCATATATTTTACTGAATTTGTGTATTTTGTATATATCGAGTATATGGTATTGATTCAATTTAAATTTCTTTGACTAACACTTCTATGTAGGTTAGTGGTGCTAGAAAAGCTTCCACTTTCAAATCCTGATGGTGAACATTGGAATGAATTTACATTCTCATCTAACATATATAATTTCTTTGAATTCTTTAAATTTGTCAATTCTAGATTCAAGTTCATATATTTTACTAAATTTGTGTATTTCAAGTAAATATCTAGTATGGTTTTGATTGAAGTTAAATTTCTTTGACTAACACTTTTATGCAGGTTAGTGGTGCAAGAAAATATTCCACCTTCACATGCTTGGCACTATTAGTATATAAGTTTATATTCTCGAAGCTAAGAGAAGCTTTCATTGTTTTACAAGAAATTAGAAGTAACTAACAACAGTTTATGTACCTGTGGAGGGGGTTATTGGCTCCAGAGGAGGTATCCTGGAAGCACCGGGAGCATAGGGAACCTAAGAGACTCCTCCCCAAGTGTTTACAAGTCCATCCCTATGCATGTACACAGTCAGTTTGGTGTCATGACTCACCATTTACAAAATGTAGCGTTTGACAACCTTACACTGGCTCAAACTGCACTATTTCACACGATTGAAAACAAAATAGAAGTGAGAGCACAGATTAGAGATGGAAAAAATGAGATAGGATATTGTAGATGGTCCCTAAACTGAGGTGTAGGATCTGACGAGACATCTCTAGGTACCATAGAGACTAAGTAATCACTCATCGAAGTTGTATGATTTTTTGATCTTAGGGCTCTTAAGGGACTACACTCGAACGAAGTAGCCCAAAAGAAATGAAATTATCCCACACAAAAATATTGCCTCCTATAGTGTTTACCTAGTCAGGTGGATGTATTAGCACAGTTAGTTCAGTGCCACGACCCACCATTTGCAAAATATAGCGTTTGACAGCCTTACACTGGCTCAAATTGTATTATTTCATGTGTTTACAAACAATACAACAGAAAGAGCACCGATTGTAGATAAAAAAAATTAAACATGTTATTGTAGAGGGTCCCTATGTTAATGTGTAGGATCCAACGAGACGTCTCTAGGTGCCACAGAGACCAAGTAATCACTCGTTGAAGTTGAACGATTTTTTGGTTTTAGGGCTCTTAAGTGACTACACTGCAACGAAGTAGCTTAGAAGTAATGATATTGTCCCACACAAAAAAAATTTCTCCCCTAATGTTTACCTTGCCACCTAGATGTTTTGGTACATTTGGTTTGGTTCCACGACCCACTGTTTGCGAAATATAGTGTTTGACAGCCTTCCACCGGCTCAAACTACATTATTTCGCGTGTTTGCAAACAATAGGGAAACACAAACACCAATTGAAGACATAAAAAAACAAAATATTCTATTGTAGAGGATCCCTACACCAATGTGTATGATCTGATGAGACGTCTCTAGGTGCCACAAAACAATAATAATCACCCGTTGAAGCTGTACAATTGTTTTTGTCTTAGCACTCTTAAGGACTACGCTCGAACGAAGTAGCCTGGAAGCAATGAAATTTATGCACACCAAAAAGAAACCTCACCTAGTGTTTAATGGGCCACCTAGAAATTTTGACATATTTGGTTTGGTGCCATGACCCACCATTTTCAAAATTAGTGTTTGACAACCTTACACTGGCTCAAACTATATTATTTCGCGTGTTTTCAAACAATAGGGTAGCGAAATCACTGATCGGAGATGGAAAAAACTGAGACAAGATATTATATAAGGTACCTATGCTGAGGTGTAGGATCTGATGAGATGTCTCTAGCTGCCATGGAGACCAAGTAATCACCAGTCGAAGTTTTATGGTTTTATGGTCTCAGGGCTCTTAAGGGACTATCCCTGAATGAAGTATCCCAGAAGCAATGAAATTTTCCTGAACTAAAAATATGCCTCCCCTATTGTTTACCTAGCCACCCAGACATGTTGGAATAGTATTTTTGCTGTCATAACCCACCGTTTACAAAATATAGCATTTGACAACCTTACACTGGCTCAAGTTGGACTATTTCACACTTTTGCAAACAATAGGGCAGCGAGAGCACCGATTAGAGATGAAAAAAAATGAGATAGGATATTATAGAGGGTCCCTACACCAAAGTTTAGGATCTAATGATATGTCTCTAGGTGTCATGGATACCGAGTAATCACTCATTAAATTTGAACGGATTTTTGGTCTCATGGCTCTTAAGGGACTACGCGCGAACGAAGTAGCCCATAAGCAACGACATTGTACTGCACTAAAGAAATGCCTCCCCTAGCATTTACTTGGCCACATGGATGTGTTGGTGCACTAGGTTTGGTGCCAGGATCCACCATTTGAAAAATATAGTGTTTGATAGCCTTACACTGGCTCAAACTACACTATGTCACACATTTGTAAACAATAGGGTAAGGAGAGCACCGATTGGAGATGGAAAAACTGAGATAGACTATTGTAGAGATTCCCTATGCCAAGGTTTTGGATGAAACAAGACATCTATATGTGTCATGGAGACCGAGTAATCATCCGTTGAAGTTGTATGGTTTTTTGGTCTCAAGTATTTAAGGGACTATGCCTGAACAAAGTAGCCCGGAAGAAATGATATTGTCCAGCACCAAAATGATGCCTTCCTCAAAATTTAACTAGCTAACCAGATGTGTTGGAATAGTTGGTTCGGTGTCACGACCCACCGATTTCAAAATATAGCGTTTGACAGCCTTACACTAGCTCAAACTGCACTACTTCATGCATTTGCAAACAATAGGGAAATGAGAGTACTGATTGGAGACGGAAAAAATTGAGACAAGATATTTTAGAGGGTATCTACACCAAGGTTTAAGATCTAAAGATACATCTCTAGGTGTCATGGAGACTAAGTAATCACCCGTCAAAGTTGTACGATTTTTTGCTCTCGTGGCTCTTAAGGAACTTCTCCCAAACGAAGTAGCCCGGAAGTAACGAAATTTTCCTAAACCAAAATGATGCCTCCACTAGCATTTACCTCACCACTTAGATGTGTTGGCGTAGTCAGGTCGATGCCATGACCCACCATTTGTAAAATCTAGTGTTTGATAGCCTTAGACTATATCAAACTACATTATTTGACGCGTTTGCAAATAAGAGAGCACTGATTAGAGACATAGAAACATGAGATAGGCTATTGTAGATCATCCCTACACCATCGAGATGTCTTTAGGTGCCATGAAGACCGAGTAATCACTCATTGAAGTTGAACTATTTTTTAGTCTCAAGGATTTTTAAGGGACTATGCCCGAATGAAGTAGCTCGAAAGCAATGACATTGTCCCGCACCAAAACAACACATCTTATAGCATTTACCTTGCCACCCGGATGTGTTGGCGTAGTCAGTTTTGTGCCATGACCCACCATTTGCAAAATATAACATTTGACAACCTTACACTGACTCAAACTACACTATTTCACGTGTTTACAAATAATAGGGCCGCAAAAACACTGATTGGAGATGGAAAAAACTAAGACATGCTATTATAGAGGGTCCCTATGCCAGGGTGTAGAATTGACTAGATGTCTCTAGGTGCAATGGAGACCAAGTTATCACCCGTCAAAGTTGTATAGGTTTTTGGTCTCTAGGCTCTTAAGGGACTGCGCCTGAAACGAAGAAGTTCAGAAGCAACGAAAATGTTCTGCACCAAATCAATGCCTCCCTTAGAATTTACTTGGCCACCTAGACATGTTGGCGTAGTAATTTTAGTATAACATCATCTCGAGGCATGACTTATCACTACTCAGCTCCTTTCATTTCATAGGACTACATAGAAAAGGCAATTTGTAAATAATTATGCCACAGAGCCTCAAGGAATCCACAACCCTGAATTATTTGGTACGACTAAAGGCCTCCTTCACTTAAGTTTTGGCTCAGATGGTTCTTGGTTTGAATGACCAAGCGCCATGTTGTGATTTTCATAAGTTTCCGCTGAAAATGTGAGTTGGGATTAATAGGGAAGGGATTATTGGCTCCGAATCCGATGGTCTGATTCCAAACTTGGCCTCCTTAGAGCCCACCATAGCACCTGAAGGAATATACACCCTGAATTAGATGCATTGGTGGTGATACTTTTCTCCCACTATGTCCCAGGGAATGACTTATCACTACTCGGCTCACGTCAATGAGATCGCAAAAAGGTAAACACATTACCATGTAAATACTCTAATGCTTGTTTGATATCTTTTTAAAGCATGTAAATACACAATAGAGTTTTAAGAATGTTTTTTTCATATCTTATGCCAACTAAACTACAATTTTTCTAAATTTTTTAAACAAGTGAATTCAAATTAAGACCTTATTATTACAAACATCAATAAAACTTAATTTGGACTAATACTTAACAAATAAATTGTAAGTACACTAAAACAATATAAAATGAATTGTAATAAATCCCTCAAAACCATTTTTAACTATGTACATTTTTTCCCACTTTGGAGTGTGTTAACCACATCCTTAAAATAAGAAAATTGATATAAGTCTACACTTGAATCTCTTGAAAACAAAATGATCTTACACCCAAGAACCTTCAAAACCATTATATAATGTAACATCATATATCATAACAATAACATAACATCATATATCATATATCATATATGTCATATGGATAATGGTCACATAATCGAGGCCATCAAATCAAATGAAACATAGAACTAATATGGTTATGAAAATATACATAGTTCGTATATCATGTGTAATGAAATGAAATCAAACATACAAGTAATATCGTTATGAAAATCAACATGGATATAATGTATCAAACTAAGTGTGCCACTTGTCTTTGAAAATATGAGTTCATAATGTATCAAACTAAGTGTGTCATACATATAGGACCACATGCGGTCACATAAGGCTATATACATGGACTATGAAGAATCATGAACTATGACTAGATGGCATATATATCTATACATAGGTCCTATGAATCTAATCATGAACCATCTCCCCTCTCTTATCCCTACTAGAAGAAGCATCTCCTCGACCTTTTGAGGTAGTAGAGGGAGATGCCACTACGGATTTCATCTATTTCATCTTACGCATCTCTAAGTAGGCCTGCAACCTATCCTACACATTCATAAACATCAATTTTTTAACAACCAAATTTATAAAATACATTCAAAATTTACAAAATTAGAATTTATAATGCATGTGAAATCTTACCGGAATCTCATGATCCCTATCAATTTTTCGTCAACGCATTGCAGGGTCATGGGTAGACTCACGAGGGGTAGGCTATATACAAATAAATAGTTCAAATTAAATATTTCATGTATAAAATTTGATATTGTAGATAAGTAATATGAAAACATTCCTCCAAAATTTAACAAATTTGAAAAATTATACTTGAGTTATTGGATTTGCAGACACTATGGCAGCATCTACAACAACCTCCACAGTCTGTATATAGGGAGGATTCTCATTGATAGTCATAAGCTATACAAAAATATGTAGATCAATATTAATTGAAAACTATCTAGTAATTACTATTAGCATTGTTGACCAAAATAAGATCACACTTATTTTGGGTCAACTAACATCATTTTCCCCTTTTTGTGCGTCAATATTAATATTTACATATATTAAGCACTTGAGCGCCCCTAAAATCATTTCCATCAGAAATGAAATTTCTTCCCCTTTCCATAGATATAAAGAAGTCCTTCTAACTCTTTGTATTTTTCAAGTTACGGGCCGACGGGCTTAGGAAGGATTTTTTTGCCAAAAGTGGGCTGGCGGGCCTAGGGAAGATATTTTTCCATGGAAAATTGTGGACCAGTGGAGTGGTAGAAGATATTTTGACATTTTTTCAACTTTTCGCAAATAGGCACAAGTATAATTGTTGGCCTGCGGGTCCGGGAAGGATTTATCTATGTCTTAGTGGAAAATGCGGGCCAGCGGGCCCGAGGATGACTTTTTGCCAAAAGCGAGTCTCATCGGCTGTTGAAAATTCACAGACCCACAGAGGGTGCCATGTGCCTCATCGACACAACTCTAAGGATAGAATATAGAATAGAGACCTCAAACAAGCACCAAGATTCCACATGTCCCAGGTCTGAAAAAGGGACAGAGCTGGTCATTTAAGACTACTAAGTATAAGGGTGTCGACGGAATCCTCCACGAGTATCATTGGCACAACACCAAGGATGGGTCCGAAAAATGGGTTCCCAAATGTGTGCAAACTCTCCATGTGTCCTAGGTCCAATATAATTCAAATGGATCAAGGCCTGAATCGGATAAGTATAGAGAGATAGTGGATGGTGCCATGTGTCGCATCAGCGTAAAATTCAAAGGTGCAACCCAAAGTGGAGACTCAAACAAGTGCTGGCCCTCCATGTGTCTAGAGCTCAAAAACGAAGAAACAGTCATTGAAAATTCTAAGTAGAGGTAGGCCAGTGGAATGGGCCAAGTATCAGCATGGTACAACTTCAAAAGTAAAATTTAGAGCACATTCCCAAATGTGTGTTGAGGCTCCATGTGTTCAGGGTCAGACATATGGCCCCGCCATGCAAAATGGACTTAGAAAGAACATAAGAAATAGGGAAGAGCTGCAGAAGGAGCCACGTGTTTCATCGGCACAAATTGAAAGGCACAACCCAAAGGTAGTTCATAAATGAGCACCATCCCGCCACATGGTCAAATCCTGAAAAGGTGAGGGCGTCCGTTAAAAAGTACAAAAGCCTGCAAAGACATCCATGTATCTCGATTGCGCAACATCAAAGGTAAAATATGGGGTAGTTTCAAAATGAGCACGAAGCCTCCACATGTCTCATGTCAGGCACATTGTCTCTGCCAATAGGAAGGACTTAGAAAAAATACAAAGGAAACCAAACAGCCCATAAAAGCCACCACGTTTCAATCCAACACGATTTAAAAAGTGAAAGGAAAGTGGTGAATCTTAAAGATGTGCGAGGCTTCCACTTGGACCTAGTATGGACAGACTCTTTTAAATATTGTGTGCCCGCAACCTTGATCTTCAGACAGCCTTATCTTCTTGCTAGAAACTTTGATTTGGGTGGGAGGTGAATTTTTGGAAAGATCTCGGCGTCGAGTTCTCACCTACCTCCATTAATGATTTGGCCCACTAATTTCAAAGGCTATCAAGTCTACCACCTACCACCATGATGAAGAATGGGCCTCTTTCTTTCCCAATAAGGGACAATGATGAAGGCATGTGTGTTGCAGTGAGACTCTTCATTATGGAAGTAGATTTCAACACTTTCTCGAGTGGTTGGAGTACGAATAATTCAATGCATCACAGGGGTGGTAGGAATAGATTTTTATTTTCCGTATCTGTTTCTCTCTCATTCTTCTATATATTATAAAGGAGGGGCATATTCAAAGGGTTGGTCATTATTTCTCCTCTGGCCCCCTCTCTCTTTCTTCTTTAGGGTAGAATGTGGAGTCTAAGCCTGCTTTCATGGCTCTGTAATGGAATTTTATTGCCTCGAGCCCACTAATTATGTATTGTGTGAACTTTTGGAGCAATAAAATTGGTTTCGTGATGCATATGTCCATCCTTTTCTCATTTTATTATTTCTTCTCCCCCTTCATCATTGTAGGGTATATCATACATAATCTAATCTTTATTGCAGGTTTTGGGAGCTGTGTTTAGTAGGTCTTGAAGTGGTGCCCATATGACATTTATCTTTGGTCTATGGTGCATCTTGTCCACCCCCTCCTCTGCTCACCTCTCTCCACTTCACGCAGTTGGGTCCATGATCAGTCACTTCCTCTACTTAGTGTAGGCTCTATTTCTCTCTCTTCTCTCTCTCTCTCTCTCTCTCTCTCTCTCTCTCTCTCTCTCCCCCTATCCCCTTAGAATGGTTAGATTAGGATAGATTAGGTCTACCTGCACTAGAGTAGCTTGTGGCATGTAGTTTCGGAAGTAGGAACCAACCTTCTCTAGAGGTCCATCTCAAGTCCAAAAGTCCCACAACTTGAGAGATGGTCTAAAGTTTTATAATCAAACTGAATGCCCCACTTAGATCTAAGGCCATTCAGGGGTTATGTGATTTTGCACTAACACTTTTTGGCATGCCCGGTGGGACACTGAGCTTAGGTTTTTGTCATGTTTCTAAGGTGTCTCATTATCAACAACAAATCTTAAGACACCGTGTGACCACCTAATAGTTTTGGCATGCCTGGTGGGACACTGAGGTTAGATTTTTCTCATCTTTCCAAGGTTTCAAATTATCAACAACAAATCTTAAACCACCATTGGACCACCTGAAAATTTTAGCATGCCCAGTGGTACAGGTCTGAAGCACCTTACCACTTCATCTTAGTAAGTTGGTGTGTTCCTATTAAGATTTAGCCTTTTGAGGCATATGCAAGCACATCTAGTGACTCCATTTTGTCAACAACCCATCTCTAAAGTTGCAGGCCTTCTCATGTCCATTTTCATCCATTTTTATTTATGCATCTTTCATATTTTGCCATCCCATGAAGTTATGCAATCATGAATTCCTTTCGATCCTAGAATTCACACTTGCAGCAATGCAGTCCACCTCCAATATATTTCATGAGCCCTCCAAATCAGCATTATGATCAGATCTAGAACCATTATGCTTACCCATATGAGAAGTGTCAGATCCAGGTTGGCTATGGAGCTTATCAAGAACAAGGGTATGCATATAATGGTAACAATGACATGGAAAATGCTGATTTGCTAGAGAATATTGAAGGGATGGAGGCACACATGGTACAATCAAGGGCCATAGCTTAGATGAAAGCATTTAGAATTGGCTATAGGGCACATTTTCCATGGGCCGGCCCTATGCCAAGACATTACAACCCACAGGAGAAGGTTGACCTTATGACTAAAATGTTGCCTCAACTTGCATAATGGATTGAGGATATTAAGGCATATGAGAAAAGTACGACATAACCTTGTTAATGGGTAGATTAGTCACTAGCTCCTTGTATTTCTTTTTCTTTTTCTCAAGCTTTATCATTTCAGAATTGTCAAGATTCGAGCCCCTCAGTTTCTACCCCAAGCGTTGATTTCCCTTCCCCATCTTCTAGTCTTCCATCTCATATTTTTTCCTCTCCCCTTTTACCTTCCAAATCTAAGTCCCCTCCACAAGATCCAAAAGCAATGTTTTCTCCTCCACCACAAACAAAAAAAAAACTAGTGGAGACCCCATCCACTACTCCTACTCCCCCAAGTCCATGTCAGGGAAATACTCCAAAAACCAGTCAAGGAGAACAACAAGTAGAGGAACCCAATAGAGAAGAAATGATAGAAAATATGAGGATTTGGGATGCTAGATTTGAGTTTAGAAAGATTCCCTCGTCAGTTAAACCTATGGAGGAGGCTAAGGTCAAACCACAAGTGGTGGAAGCTTCAGCTACAACACAAGCTTAGGAAGAAGAAGCTGCTCCAAATCCAAAAGAAAAGGAGTGCATTCTAGCTAAGGAGGAAGACCATACAGTTTCAGAGGCTCTAAGTGTGGAGCAGGCCACAAAATAACCTTCAGTTCTTCCTTTCACGTCACCCCCTTCAATCTCTAATTTGGAAGAAGAGTTTAATCTTTCAAACTTCATGTTTTAGGATGAAGGGAACCATGGTGAGAAAGTTGCAAATCAGGAGGACACCATGGAGGAGGTCAAGAAAATGCAACAGGACAACAAAGAGGAAGATTGTCTATTAGAATTAAAAGATTTCTTTGATGGAGATGATCCTGAGGAGATAACATGATTTGCTTCTCCATCATTCACCTTCCAAACACATTAGCCTACTTCCATGAAGGAGAATATTCAAGAACAACAACCTGCACTTCATGACAGCCCTTTAAAACAAAGGTTGGAAGACATGAATCCTCCATGTTCTTCACAGGAGAAGGAAGGGAAGGAGCAAGAGGATGTCATCATCTCTCTCACACCATCCACCGAAGAAGGTCATCAGGAAGAATCCATTCTTGTAGTTGAAATTCAAAACAAGGGGCACACCCATCAGATCAAACCATGCCCAATCAGGTATTTGGGTTCACTAGAGCTAAGGGAGAAGCCAGAACAAGTCATGCCCACTTCAGGGCGTCAGGTTGAGTATCAAAGCACCAAGGGTCACCATCAACACCTCTAGGAGTCCAATGCCAATCAACTTTAGGAGGTATTTTTTATTGATGTTGATACCTTGATGATTTGGGTGGAGGAACGACTTATTGTAATTTTTTCACCCATACAAGCAGCCATATTCAGTGTCAAATCATTTGCATGGCTGCCTCTTTCGAGAAAGGGAAGTTACTTCTCCCTGCTAGTTGCAAGATTTGTTTGAGTCCCTTTTATCTATGGTTAGTGTAGGAGTAGGTTTATGTTTTTTTTTAGGAAAATAAGTGCTTGTGCACACTGTGCATGTTCCACTTATAGCATGTATGATTTTCATTTTTTTATATAGTGTTATGGTGTTTTTTTTCTCGTACATAAGACATTAGAACTAACATTTGGTGAGGTATGTTCCAGTTCTAGCAGTTTCCAATAGGCTCAGGGATCAGCTTTTCAAACTTGTGATAAGACTTGTGTTTATCATACTACCATTCTTGACTCCATTCCCAATGGATGCTTCAAGGAAACTAATCATTTCACCTAGCAAGTAAGTGATCCCCATGAGTCACCAAATTGTTGACCAAAATAAGATCACACTTATTTTGGGTCAACTAACATCATTTTCCCATTTCTTTTCTTCAATCTAAATCTTTACATATTGTAAGAAATTAAGGCCCCTTAAAACCATTTCCATCAGATAGGAAATTTCTTTCCCTTTCCAGAGATATAAAGATGTCCTTCTAACTCTTTGTATTTTTCAAGTTATGGGATGGCGGACCTATGAAGGATTTTTTGCCAAAAATGGGTCGATGGGCCTAGGGAAGATTTTTTACCATAGAAAATTGCAGACTAACGAGGCAACAAGAGATATTTTGACCTTTTTCTATTTGGTGCAAAGGGGAAAAAGTATAATTGTGGGCCCACGGATATGGGAAGGATTTATTTTTGTCCAAGTGGAAAATGTAGGCTAGTGGGCCCAAGGATGACCCTGTAGGGCCACGGAGGAATTTTTGCCCAAGTCTGAATGTGTGTTGGCAGGTCTACGGGGGACTCTGAAGATTTTCCAACTTTCGCAAAATGTAGGAATTTTCAAGTGCAATCTTGCGAGGGTCTCATCGACCGTTGAAAAGTTATAGACTTGTGGAGGGTGCCATGTGTCTCATTGACTCAACTTTAAAGATAAGATCCAAAATGGACACCGCAAACAAGCACTAAGCTTCCACGTGTCCCAGGTCCAAAAAAGGGACAAATTTGACAGTTGAAAAGTTCAAATGGGATAGAGCTAGCGGAAAGTGCCATGTGTCAAATCGACACAACCTCAAAGATCAACTCTAAAGGTGGTTCCCCATATAAGTGCAAGCTCGTAATGTGGTTAGATTCAACAAAGGGGACAGAGTGGGCCTAAATAGACTAAGTATAAGGAGCCACGTTACATCTCAGCATAAATTCAAAGGTAAAATATGGAGAAAGTTTCCAAATGAGCACGAGGCTTCCATGTGTCCCAGGTCTAAAAGGGAGACATAGTCAGTCGTTAAAAATTACTAAGTATAAGGGTGTCAGTAGAAGCCTCCATCTGTCTCATCGGCACAACACCAAGGCTGGGTCCAAAGAGAGTTTTCCCAAATGAGCAAAAAATCTCCACATGTCTTGGGTCCAATAGAATTAAAATGGATTGAGGCCCAAATCAGCTAAGTATAGAGAGCTAGAGGACGATGCCATGTGTGGCATCAACACAAAATTCAAAGGCATGACGAAAAGTAGAGACTCATACAAGCGCTAGCCATCCACATGTCCAAAGCCTGAAAAGGAAGAAGTGGTCATTAAAAATTCTAAGTAGAGGTAGGCCAGTAAAAGGGGCCAAATGTCAACACAGCGCAACATCAAAAGTAAAATTCAGAGTGGGTTCCCAAATGAACGCTGAGCCTCCACATGTCCAGGGTCAGACATATGGCCCTGCCAAGAAAAAGGGACTTAGCTAGAGCACAAGAAATAGTAAAGAGCCATGTGTTTCATCACTATAATTTCAAAGGCGTGGCCTGAAAGGTAGTTCCCAAATGAGTGCTATCTTGCCATGTGGTTAGAGCCTAAAAAGGTGAGGGTGGCTGTTGAAAATACCAAAAGCATGCGAAGGCCTCCACATGTTTCGACCACACAACTTCAAAGGTAAAATATGGGGGTAGTTTCCAAATGAGTGTGAAGCCTCCATGTGTCTTGGTTAAGGAATATATCTCCGCTAACAAGAAGAACTTAGAAAAAATACAGAGGAAACCGAGGAGCCTGAAGAACTTGCCACGTTTCAATTCGGTGCAATTTTGAAAGTGAAAGGACAGCGGTGAATCATCAAGATGTGCAAGGCTTCCACGAGGACCCACTACAGACAGACTCTTTTAAATACTGTGTGCCCGCGACCCTGATCTTAGGACAGCCATATCTTTCAACTGGAAACTTGGATTTGGGTGGGAGAGGAATTTTTGGAAATATCTCAGTGTTGGCTTCTCAACTCCCTCCATTAATGCTTCAACCCACTAATTTCAGGGGCTTTCAAGTATCCCACCTACCACCATGATGAAAAATGGGCCTCTTTCTTTCCCAGTAAGGGACAGTGATGGAGACATGGGTGTTGCAGTGAGACTCTTCATTGTGGCGGGTGGATTTCAATGCTTCCTGCAGTGGTTGGAGTAAGCGGAATTCAATGCATTGTGTTCAATTTTCCCTCTCTCTTTCTCCCTTATTCATCTATATATTGTAAAGGAGGGGCATATTCAAAGGGTTGGTCATTATTTCTCCTCTTCCCCCCTCTCTATTTCTTCTTTAGGGTAGAATGTAGAGTCTAAGGCTCCTCTCATGGCTATGTAATGGCATTTTCTTACCTCTTTCCCACTAATGATGTACTGTGAGAATTTTTTGAGCAATAAAATTTGTTTCGTGATGCATCTATCCATCCTTTTCATATTTTATTGTTTCTTCCCTCCCTTCATCATTGTAGGGCATACCATGCATACTCTGATGTTTACTGTAGGTTTTGGGAGCTGTGCTTGATGAGTCTTGAAGTGGTGTCTGTGTGACATTTATTTTTTTCTGTGGTGCATATTTTCCACCCCCTCCTCTACTCACCTTTCTCCACTTTAGGAAGTTGGATCCATGATCATCCACTTCCTTCTCTAGTGTATCATCACTTAGTGCAGGCTCTCTTTCACTCTCTCTCTCCCTGTCCCCTTGGAATGGTTAGATTACGATAGATTAGGTCTTCCTGCACTAGAGTAGCTTTCGGCATGTAGTTTAGGAAGCAAGATCTAACCTTCTCTAGAAGTCCATCTCAAGTCTGCAAGTCCCAAAACTTGAGAGACGGTCCAATGTTGTGCAATAATAGTTATTTCGAGCAACCTGGTAAAATTACAATGTACAAAAATGAAGGAAAAATTTGGGCTTCTCACTATAATTTGATAAATCATGATCTTAGAATAGGTATGAAGGTTATATTAGGTATTAATGAGATGTTTGAATGATCTTAGGGGTGTAGGAATAAAGAAAATTCCATCAGTTGAATGAAATCTGATGGTATATGATAGTATTAAGTCACAAAAGGGGTTATTAGAGATATTCAAGAAGTAATTCATTAAAGATGTGGAATGTATTTCAAGTATGTAGAACTTGGTTCTAGGCAGGTCACCAAGCTATATCCATTGTGTATATGAGAATGCAAATATAGAGAAACTTGATGAATAACAAATATATAATATGAGATTGGGTGTATAGAATTGCATAGGGAGTATTGGTGATAAACATGAACCAAGGTACCCATGATATATTTATTAGTGTAGGTAACTTATCCCATATTGTCATCTCTTTGTTATTTAGAGAGAAGAGGGTTAATAAAGAATGCATAGAACTAACAATGTTGGCAAGGTCAGTTATGCATACATCCTCAGAAGCTAAAAGAATATCCTCAGAGGAAAGGGATGATGGAGAAAGAATTAGAGATGGATTGCTCTAGAAATATGTCTAGAATAGAGGTAAGTGTCCATGATCATGATAAAATGAAAGTTTGTATATCTAGCAGAGTGTTAAACTTAACCCTTGCATCATAAGAACTTAATGTTATGATCAAATTGTACTAGATAGAGTTATGGGATTGCAAACTACTAAATAATTCCACAATTAGAAACAGAGTGTAAAGAGAAACTAACCAACGTAAAATTCATGTGAAGCATGCCAATAGCCTCAATGCCTACAGCAGATGATGACCTATTAGGATCTTACATATAAAAGACAAACATATTAATATGTACATGTACACGTGAAACATTATACACGAACATTAAAAATATGTATTTAATAAAAAAAGTGCAATCAAATGAAATTTGAAATGTAAGTAACTTGAAACTTACATCTAAAACACGCTCAGCTATAGTAGCTAACATGTTGATGTCGAATGTGTCCTTCATTGGCTCATGTTGTTTAAAATAAAAAAATATGTATGTACATGACATAATCAAATACATATATATTGAAATATCAAATGAAATAAAATATTGTGTATCTATTATATTTATTTGACATTTATTTGTGAAAGACCAAGATCATTTGCACCATTTCCAAAAAAAATCACCATCATCTCATCTAGAGAAAAGAAATCATGTGATCCAGCAAATAATGTCTCGCCCACAATGCATATGGCACCACATGATCCACATTGGTGTGGTATGCCAGAACTGTCACCTTGACCAAAATCACCAGATGAAATTTGTCCACTATGCTAGGTCAGATTGTTAGTGAGCTCCCTTAATGCATGCAGTGTGTCAATCTCCACAACCTCCTTCACTATAGGAGGGATAAATTAAGGCGGTGGGGTTTTTGGGGCATGGGGGATCCTTTGTTGATCAAAATGTGCACCAATTCTACTTTATGGAGAGCCACCTCCTCGCCCATAAAAATAAAAAAAAGTCAAAATAATTTGATACCTCATTAAGAATGAACTCGCAATATAATTTCTTAAAAAACTAGAGACTAACCTCATTGTTATTACATGGTGGATAATCAAAAACCATCCACCATCGGTCCCAAAAAAAATTCTTCATTCGGTCATCATGCCACCAATTGATTGGGATCCGTTTACATGTAGTCGCGCGCGGGGGCGGGGGGGGGCGGGGCATTGTTTCTCAGGTCTATCAATAATGCACAAATGCGGTCTTTTGCATTTTTTTTTACTTTTACAGCCGCATGAGATAATTTATCTACATACCACCACCTACAATTAGCTCTAAAGGTAAAGTCATGCGGGATGAATTTTTGGCATGATTTGGTCTTATTGTCTAAATAAGGTTTTCAATGGAAATTTCATTTTTTCCAATTCTTCCAATGATATCATCTTGTGTTCTTACTAGTTCTTTGGGGACATAAGGAGCCATAAGAGGAGGATTTACATTTGGAGGAGGGTTTTGATGAATGTTTGGATGGTTTTAAGGAATATTTAGATGGTTTACAAGATAATGAGCTTTCTAAATAACTGAAAAAATAAAGTAATCGTATATATAAACAAAAAATGAAAACCCCATGAAAATCACAAAAAAAACCTAAAATGCAAGAAATTTGATCAAAATCGAGGGCTTACCTCTTCATCTTTGCGGCATCGTTGAAAATTTCATGATCCATAAATCTGAAGAGTAATTAGTGGGGGGTATTGAAACTGTAAGTGCCAATAGTGGAGGAGAAATTATGGTTCACAAGGGAAAAAGTGGGAAAATGAGTGGTCACGGGTCTATTATTTTTGTCTCAGAGGACCACGATCACAGTTTATAACCATGATCATGGTTTATAAACTATGATCATAGTTTAAGGTTCGTAAATTCTCAAACCTGTAGATAACAGTTCAGGATCACGGTTCACTAAGTTTGGGTTTTCATGTCCAATTTTTGGTCCACCAACTTGCTGCACTTACCCCACGGCTTTAGCCAAATTCTTCCTTCCCTTCTGCATTAGAGGATTCACCTTTTATATAATCATATCTACATCTACCTCTCATTGGAGATGATGGTGGCCCTCTCTTCATATTTTTATGTCAAGAAGGTAGCTCCCTAAGATTCACACATTACAGATACCTACTTTAGACTAACATGGGATTGTCTCAAGGGTGTGGGACCGTTGTGATTGAGACAAACCTCCAGAGAAGGTTGGTTCCTCTACATATTCCTAATGCTAGAACTATTCCTAGAAGGGGAAATGTAACTATTCTAACACTAACCTATGTTTCTAAGGGACCGGGGAAGAGAGAGATGTATTAAATAAAATTCCTAAACTAAGGGAGGTGATAGCACCCAGAACAAGGGGAGTGGAGATATTCTAAGTGAGAAAAAATGGGGAGTGAACAGAGTCCAAGAGGGTAGGAAAATGTGTCATAGTCCAAAACAACATAATCATCTCCATCTTCGTGGGCCATAACAAATTTAGGTCTTGCAAAAAGACATAAAGATACACAATATACCTACAAATATAATGAAAGGAGGTAGTGCAATAGAACTTGAGTTAGGGAAAATTAAATCCACAAAAAACAAATTTTATTTCTTAAAATGATGCACAACCAATTACAATATAGGCACAAGGAAATAATCCTTTACAAAATGCCTAAATTTGAGGCTTCTAACTCATAAGAGCTCTGGAACAATTCTAACAGATTTCCTTTACATTAAAGAATGTCTCCCCTAAAAATGAGCTGAATTTTATAATATATAGATGAATATGCTCGAAATTGGCTCACCGACCAAAAAAAATCATTAAAGAGGTATGGGAAGCCATAGAAATTAGTACTTTTCTTGCATGGATGGTCATAGGCACCATACCTCATAAAACTGGTAGTTGACCAACTTTTTACTTCTTCCATTAATGTCTGGTTTGTTCCTAGATTTGGCCGATTACATAATTTTTCTTGGTATCGACTGGGAGAAAGTTTCTCCTGGTGTCAGCCAGGAGAAAGTTTATCTTATCGAATAGTTGCTTTCCTTTCATTACTTACCTTGTTGTTGACCGGTTACATAAATACAACCAGCCGGTAACATGTTTTCCCTGCTACTGACACCCTTCTTCATCATGTTACAAAAACTTTAATTCTCGTTACCAGCTAGTAGCGTAAAATATTTCATTGGTTGGTAGCATCTGTAAAAATGCTACCGAAACCGTTGTTATCACCGAACAAATCTCTATCATCACCTTTGTACAACCGGCCAGTGGGACAAAAAATGCTACCAACCGGTAGCATTTAAAACCATTTCAAGAACCGCCACTGTGTTACCGTCAGGTAGTATCCTACATGCTACGGGTCGGTTACATTTTGAGTGCTACCGACACCCCTGCATTGTTTTTCCTCCATTACCTACCATAAAATCATCATTGTCTTGCTACCATACTGTAATACCTAAAATGATACCGGCCGGTAGCATCTGTACCTATTATTAGCCAGTAGTATTTAAAATGCTACCGGTCAGTAGAATCTTTAATGCTAACGGCAATTTTTTACTACCATTTTTTCCCAACCAAACATCTCATCCCCGCTAGATCTTGCTACTGGATGGTAACATCTTTCGATTCTACTAGTGGGTGTTATAACCCAAAAAATTCTTAACTAGTCGATCCCACCAAAAATAAATCGCTCATTACAACCAACTCGGCCCTTCATCGTGGCTCACTAGCTCGCCGCAAATAGACACTGACGTGACCACAAAAACCCATGAGCTTCCCTAAAAATTCAAAGCATTGCTTCCCCCATTGACTACTAATGCTCCGACCTGTAAAGTTTCCCATTTTCTAGGGGTGAAAAAAATGGATAACAATTGGTGAATCATAGGGTGATCTGCCTGCTAGATCTAAAATACCAGTGACCCTAGGGGATCCATTAGGCATGGATTCATTCTTATTTTTGAAACTAGTTTGAAACTTGATAGTTTACCCCTAAAACGTCTAAAATAGTGTTGGATCTTGTCATGCTTAAAAACCTGGGTTGGAAACTGGTTGGTCCATCACAATACCCTGCCTAAAAATGGAAAGTGCAAAAGCAACAAGGCACAACTATATACAGACGACAAAAAGACACACATCCCAAATGGAACATGCAAAAAGTGCACAAGAACTTATTAAAAAATAAATTATATACTACAATAGAGCAATGTGTGATCAACACTTAGAGAAAATACAAATCCTTGACTAATATGTACAAAGAAGATACTTTACTTTAGTAACAATGCTTGAGATAGATTCCATTGATTAGAATTTTAAATTCTCCTTCGTTTAACCTAGATAATTCTAAAGCATTGTTAGTCTTACATCCTAAAATCAAGTAAGGACCACTCCATATTGCATAAAACTTGGAGTGTCTTCATGGCTTGGCTCTGTCTGCATCCTATTTGAAGACCAATTATCCTTATTTGAAGCTCCTATTTTTGGCCTTTCTATCAAATATCATCTTAATTTGAGCTTTTTCTTTCTCCATTGTTTTCATGGTCTTGTTCGTCAACTCCTCTAGACTCATAAGCTCTGCATACCTAACTTCCATGGCATCAAACTCAGACAATTGCAGTTGCTTGATAAGCTCCAAAGCTGGAAACTCTATGGATATTGGTAGCCTTGCTTCCCTGTCATAAACTAACATGAAAGGAGAATAACTAGTTGACTTATTAGGATTGATTCTATTAGCCCATAAGGATGATTTGAGTTTGGTATGTCAAGTCCTCTTGTTCTCATCTAGAGTTCTCCTTCTAATTTTTATCAAGTTCTTATTGGTGGAATTAACTTGGCCATTACCTTGAGGGTAATAATTATAAGATGTGCTCAAATAGATGTTATTCCTAATAACCCAATCAGATAAATCTGTCCCAAGAAAATCCAAGGCATTATCTGATATTATAGTAGAAGGGACGCCAAACCTTGTCACAATACCTTCATAGAAATCTAGAATGTTGGTTTCATTTGCTTCTTTGAGTGCAATTGCCTCTGTCCACTTAGTGAAGTAGTTTGTAACTGTAAGGATCTATTTGTGATCTGGGCTCAAATTTGGGTTGATCACCCCAATAAATTCTAAACCCCGTTGCATTAATGGTTCATTTATAGAGATGGGGTGTAATGGGAGAGCTACTAGTCTCTCTTTTCCTGTGAAGAAGGCACACTTCTTGAATTTCTTGATTGATGAGTGGAAATCATTAAAAATATTAGGCCATTAATAAATGATTTTCATGATTCTAAGAGTTGTTACTTTTTAGGTGAAGTGACCAAGTGTTTCTCCATCATAAAACTCATGTAATACCCTCTACATCTTACATGTCTTGATCCACCTTAAGAGGACACCATTCACGTCCTTTTTGAATAAAACATTATCTACAAGCACATATGGTATAGTTTGTATCCTAAACTACTATTTCTTGGCCTTGCTCAAAACTTGAGCACTTTGACCTATTTGAAGGAAGTGTGTTATATCCTGAGTCCAAGAAGGAATGGGCACACCATCTGCGGCTTGATCTTGATCATCTTGTAACACCAGTACAACTCCTTCAATTATCAACTCTTCATGCTAATTTGAAGACAAATACTCAAAAACACCCTTACCCATGACAAAATTAGTTACCTTAATGTTAGTGTCATATTCTATGATTTTGGTTATCCATCCAGCTCTTTTTTCATTAAGTATTTTATTTAAAATAAATTCTTTTACACCGGTATGTGTAAATAGCAAATGAATTTTGTTATTTGATAGTAGATGTCTAAATTTCTTTAAACGTATGATAACAACAAGGATGCTCTTCTCAATGAAAGAGTACCTCACATCATAATCTTCAAGGACATGGCTGTAGAAATAAATAGGATGCTACAATCCTTCTTGATTTGGTTGTACTAATTTTGTAGATATTGCATTTGTGCCACTAAAAACATACAGGGTGAAGTCTCTAGGGAAGTTCAGATTAATGAGAGTTAGAGCTTGAGATATGACATGCTTGATAGATTAAAAAATATCCATGCCCTCTATTGTCTACTTAAATTCCATAATCTTCTTCAACATCTTGGTTAGCGGCTTAACAAGTGTGGAAAAATCAAGAACAAACTTTCAGACAAAATTGATTTTCCCCAAAAAAATTTGGAGAGCCTTCTTGTGACTTGGCAATGGTAGAGCACAGATAGCTTCAACTCTTTCTAGATCAATTCTTAGTTCCTCCTTAGACACCATCTGACCTATTATCTTGCCTTTATGAGCTAGGAATATACAGTTCTTCGTATTTAGAAACACTCCAAATCTCTTGTATCTTTTGAATACTTGTCTGAGGTGAAAGAGGTGACTTGTTGCGTTGTTGTAAAATACAGTAATGTCATCTAAGTACACAAGAACTATCTTATTTATCAACCCCTTGAACTCCATGTCTATAGCCCTCTAGAGTGTTACTCCGATATTCGATAACCTGAATGACATCTTCCTATAAGTGTATGTTCCCAATTTGGTGGTGAAGGCTTTCTTGAATTAGTCTTCCTCTTTTGACATGATTTGATTGTATCCCAAGTAGCCATCTAGAAGTGAAAAAATATTTGAACAAACTACTACTTGCAAGATTTCCTCTATGTAATTAAGTGGATAGTGGTCTTTGAGAGAAGCCCTCTTCAAGTATAAGAAGTCCACACACAACTTGATTTCTTTGTTTCTCTTCCTGACTGACACCAAATTAGATACCCATGAGTAGTGCTTGACTGGAAAAACTAATCTTGCCTCAATGATTTTTTTCATCCCCTTATTCATGAGTGGCTCGATATGAGGGTTAATTGGTATTTGTTTCTATCTAATAGGCTTATCTTGTGGATCTAGTGTAATGGTGTATTGTACCAACCCTGGGTTAAACCCCCTTAAGTCCTTGTAGCTCCAAGAAAAGACATTTTGGAATTCTCGGCAAAGCTGTATGAAATCAAATTTTTTGTGATCAATACTTACTTTTCCAATTTGGAGTACATTACCCTCTCAAACCAAAATGGGCACCGAATCTTCCCCTTTGACCAGAATATTTTTTTTTTTGCTTCCTGAATTGATCATTGGGATTGTAGATTGACTCTAGAGTTACCAAGCCCTTTGGGAGCTTGTTCATTCTTAGATGGACCAATTGGTTTCCATATTTCTACTCCAATTTGTCTTGATTATTTGCAGATAACTCAACTTATTCATGTAAGAAGTAATTGATTTACTAGTGACTCTCGAACACTTTCCAACTAGTTTTGTTGTCCG
The DNA here is from genome assembly GCA_019776745.2 of Taxus chinensis. NCBI lineage: Eukaryota > Viridiplantae > Streptophyta > Pinopsida > Cupressales > Taxaceae > Taxus > Taxus chinensis. Next base: position 228,043,240 of record CM034147.1, on the reverse strand, counting down.
GAACAGCTGGTCTTACCACTACTTTGATATGATTTTATAATTGATCTCTCTTGATACGTTCAACCACATCAAATGCTGCTCCAATTGTTACAAGTTTGTTTGCTACCTCATTTTTCTTCTTCATTATGGAATTAATGTTTAATGCATCAAATTCCTCGATGAGATCCCATACCGAATATTTATAGCTCTTTAGGATATCATTTTTTTTTCATTCTTCCCTTTGACTTGATTTACAATCAGCTCACTATCTCTGAAAACTTGAAAATTCTTGATACCTCTTTTCCTTTCCTAGTGCAATCCATGGATCAATGCCTCATATTCCAAAGTGTTGTTGGACAAAGTAAATTGAAGGTGAAAAGTTGAGTAGTATTTGAAATTTTGGGGGGAAACAATTACTGCACCCCCTCCAGCCCCTTCTCTGATCCTTGAACCATCAAAGAACAACTACAAGACATCATTGTCATCTTTGTCATTTGGTTTGGTGATGCTAGGAAGAGGTGGATTTTTCTCATGTATATAATACATAACTAATTTACCTTCCTCCATTTCCTTATAAGGATCATAGCCAAGTTTCTTTTTTGTCTATTCATCTAGTGAAAAATCTGGAATGCCTCTAACCTTAGTATTTTCTTCCTAACTACTCAAGAAATCTTCTTGATAAAAAGCTGGGCAGTTGGCATTGACTTTGCTTGGCATGTAAGGCTCTGTATGGTAACTGGAAATCAGCTCTAATCTAATTGTAGCTTTATCTCCATACCTTTTTCTGAAAATATTGTGGGACCAATCAGCTGATTGGTACCACTAATTTTAGCATTGAAATCCTAAGAAAATATATGGCAAAGAGTGGTGGCAAATAAATAACTGACATGTCTTGCAAAACTTTGACATTTTGGCATGCATGCAGTGTTAGATTTATATCCTTGTTTATTCAAACTATTCCCACTGTTGTCGGGCATCTATTTATACAACTCTTTTAGAAATAATTTTTTACTTTAGACCCAGCTGATGGATGTATACACAAAGATGGGGGGCCAGAAAGTGGATACAAATATGTTTTCTGATGATTTTGGCCATAATGCACTCTCGTTATGCATTAGTTGCGCTATAACGTGAAAAGGGAAAATATAGGTTGTGTTATAATGTAAGCATGTTACGGCTCAGGTTTACCAATCCGAAACACGCTAGTGTTATAACGTGCTCACATTATGTTTTTCTATGTGTTTTTCCACATTATCCTCCCCAAATGAACATATTCTGCATTGGAAACAAGAATGTGAGCAGGTTATAACACACTCATGTTTCATTTTTTTATGGTTTTGAATACCTAATCGAAAGGCTTGGATTTCCAAACCAGAGGTTTGGATAGTGTATTGCTTGATTAAAACTATGTTTAACAGACAAACATCAAAATTTCACGTGTACACCCAAATATCTCATACATTAAAACATAATATTCAAAATATAAATTATAATACGATGTTAAGATCATTTTTACCTTGATGGTGATATAATTATTTCTAAAATATGATTATTTTAAGGCTTTCATCTATAATATCTTTCACTAGTGACTTGTTTTCTTGCAAAAACCTATGCATATGTTTTGGTGCACAATTTACGATTTTTTCATCCAAATTAAAAAAAAATTGTTTTTTCTAAACTCCATTCTAAATGCATTCAAAAAATAAAACTAAAAAATGACTTGTTTTCTCAAAGTTATGGGGGTGCACACATAAATATTTCATCTTCATTATATGTGCACTTTGAAAATTAATTAGAAAATTATATATTCATCCAAAAATTATGAAAATTTAGTGGGACCTCATACATGGTCTTAGTTAACTTTCTACCAAAGGGATGTTTTACAAAAATAATACAAATCAAAAAATGGGGGGATGCACACACAATAGGTTCTTATCTTTTTTACACAAAAATAGACATACTTTGTGTGCACACAATATTTGAGCCTCTTAATCTCAACCATTTAAAAAATGTAGTTTAGAAACTAGATTTTGAGTTGTATGGTACTTATTGTTATCAAGTTGTTAAATTTTGAGCATAGGCACGCCAAATTATTCGATAAAGTTTAGGTTTCATTTATTCAAGGAAAAAGGTGTCCCTTTTTACCCCATTTCGGCCCGACATCTTTCTACACTTACCCCAATCTAGTATTTTGTTTAGGCATCAATGAACTGCTTGCCCCTGAGTCAATCATGCAAGAATCCTTTACAAAATGCCCAAATTCAAGGCCTGCAGCTCACAACAGCTCTGGAATAATTTTGATAGAGTTCTTTTACATTATAGAATGTCTCCCCTAAAAATGAGGTGAATTGTACAATAGATAGATGAAGATCCTTGAAATTGCATCACCAACCAACAAGTTTCATTAAAGAGGTATGCGAAGCCTTCCAAATTACAAGTTTTCTTGCATGGGTAGTGATTGGTGCCATACCTCATTAAACTGGTAGTTGAATAAATTTGTACTGCTTCCATTAATTTCTTGTTTTTTCTCACATTCGGTCAGTTGCATAATTGTTATTGGTGTCAGCTAGGAGAAAGTTTCTCCTAGTGTCGACCGGGAGCAAGTTTCTATTTTTGGTCATTCAATTTCCTTAAATTAATCACCTTGTGTTCAATTGGTTGTATAAATGTGATCGACCAATAAAATTTTTTCCCTGCTACTGACACCCTTCTTCATCATGTTGCAAACACTTTCTTTCCCACTAGTGGTTGATAGCGAAAAATCTGTTGTCGACCGGTAACATTTGTAAAAATGCTATAGACACCCCTGTTATCACCTGACTACTCTTTATAACCACCTTTGTGCAACCGACTGGTGGCACTTAAAATGCTACTTACTGAGAGCATTTAAAACCACTTCCAGAATCACCACTATGCTACTAGTCGGTAGCATCCGTACATGTTACCAGTCGGTTACATTTTGAGTGCTACTAGTTGATGCGTTGTTTTTCCTCTGCAACCTATCATAAAAACATCATTGTCCTAACCAACTGGGAACACCTTAAATGCTACCAACGTGTATCATCCGTACATTCTACCAGCATTTTTTTTACTACCGCTTTTTCCCAACCAATCAGCTCAACCCTGCTAGATCGTGCTACCGGTCGGTATTATTTTTAATGCTACCAGCCGGTAGCTACTGTTGATGCTACCAGTGGGTTTATAACCCACAAATTTCTTAACTCATCGAGCACGCCAAAATAATCTCACTCATTAACACCAACTCGGCCCTTCGTCGTGGCGAGCCAGCTTGTCGTGAATGGACACCAACTCGACCAAACTGACCAACGAGCTTCCTTGAAAATGTAAAGCATTGCTTCCCACATCAACTGCCATCGCTCCAACCTGATAAGTTACCCATTTTACAGGGGTGCAAAAAATGGATAACACACACCTCTTCTAAAATTACTCCTCCTGTTCTTTTCTTCTACTTTTAATGTGAGTTGATAAGCATCATCCAGGCTATAGATCCAAAGCATACTCAGTTCATCTTGTATAGTACTAATCAACCAATTTACATACTTTATATCCTTATGTTCTTCGGACTCTCTTTGTTCCACCTAGATTGGTAGATTGTAAAATTCATTCGTATACTCTTCAATGTTGAGATCCTTATGTCTCAGGTTTAGAAATTACCTTCAAAATAATGTCTAGGCATAATATTTTCTTTCAAGTTGTTCACCATTTTATTCTAATTTCATATCTTTCCCTTTCCTTTCCTTTCCTTTCCTTTCCTTTGTCTTTACATTTTCAAGTGATCCCACAAGATCAATGCATGTCCGACCAAGTTAGTGCATGTAAACTTAAATTTCTTCTCCTCTGAAAGGGTTTTCCACTCAAAAATGATTTCCATGTGATTCAACTAGTCAATCAACTCCTCTAGTTCTAACTCTCCACTATAATCAGGAACATAAATCTTAATTTCATCATTCCTTCCCTCTAAAGCTTGGACCAATCTCTCCTCAAATGGTATCTCGTTCAACGTGTCTACATCTTTCTCATTTTCTTCTTCATTTCTTCCTTCATTCATTAACGGAGGAAATTCTTCAATATCACTATCTGGCTCAGCATCCCCATTTTCATATCTCCTTCTAATGCGGGTAATTTCTCTTGTGAGCTTAGGAACTTGTCTCTGTAGCTCCTGCATATGCTTGTTCATATGGGAATAACCTCCCCTCTTGTGTTTATCCATGCTTGTAAAAAATAGAGGAAATAAATTACACAGAAAAATGTAATATATATTATGTTAATAGTTCTCGTAAGATACAAATCTTGCTCTACTCCCAATTGATGTGGATCCAGCTGCAAGAGGTGTAAATACCTCAAAAACACACACAAATTGTTTGTAAAAAAAACATAATCTTCAAAATATTTTTCTTCTAGTTCCAAAATCCACACTAATATTTTGCATCATTACAATCTTCCTTTTATTTCACATTAGCTCTAAAAAAATCTAAAATGCCAAAAATTACCTGCTAGTAAAATACCTCGGATGGGCCCCAATTTTTTTTGTAAAACTCTACTTTCTAAAAAAAAGTAAAAAATATATTCAAAGCTAATTTTAGACCACTAGACAAAGGAATCTGGCCCTGAATATATGCTAAAATGGCAACAACCTTTATGAAAAGTTGGCCATGGCATACTACTAATCATGAACTGCCACCCAGGAAAATTTCAAGATGATCCAATGGTCAAATCAAAAGTTATGGCCTTAAGATGTTATGTTCCGCATCAAATGTCGTAAATCCCAAGTAATTATAAAAATGGTTAATGTAAACATTGGGTGATTTCCTTTTATTGGGACTATGATAGCGTTAGTGTCAAAGTGATTATTTCCCCAAAAATATGTAGATATTATTCTTGTAATGAAAAAATTCACCCTTGTATGATGTTTAATGATATTGTGAAATATGTTTGTTAACTATAACATGCCTCTGAAATGATGTGAATCCAAATGCAAGAGGTGGAAATACCTCCAAAACACACATAAACAATTTTGCAAATAAAAACCATGAGCTTCAAAATAGCTTTCTTCTCATTCTGGAATCCACACTCATCTTTATCATCATTACAATTCACCTTTTATTTCATGTCTACTCTAAAAACCCTAAAATGCCAAAAAAAACCCTACATTGCCAAAAAACCCTAAAATGCCAAAAATTACCTACTAGCAAAACAACTCGGATGGCCCTTTAAATTTGTGTGCCAAATATGCTTTCATAAATTAAGTCTCATGCGAAATTTTGACCTATTCTAACAAGCACAGCAAAAGTTATTAAAGTTCTAAGACCTAGTCAAAAGCGAAAAAAAATGTTCGGAGCCAATTTTAGGCCACTAGATGAAGGAATCCGGACCCGAATATGTGCCAACATGGCCACAACCTTGTTGGCAAAGATTACCACAACATTGTACTAATGTATATCTACCACCTTGTAAACTTTCAAGACGATCCAACAATCGGATTAAAAATTATGGTCTCCGCAAGTTATGCTCCCGCATCACAAAATTCCAAAAAAATCCATGTTAATCCCCTGTAGTGTATCAAGGCAAAAATATGTCGATCTAAATGTGTAGTTTTTTCTTTAATAGTTTGGAGGGATCAACGATTACCTATGATCAAGAGCTTTGAGGAGAGAGGGTTGAACTTATGTTGAGCTCCATCAATCAACCTTATTCATAGAATCATATATTGAGTAGTCAATACACACTACAGATAAATCACGCAAAACGTAGTTAATATCACTTAAGCAATTTAAGACCACTAGATATTTCTTTTAATATCTCTTCTCACATTCTAAATTTTTTATATTATTTGTCATTAACTCTTCAATCACAAAATTCAATATATTTGTGTCTATAATCCTAATTTCTCAAACCGATAAATTATTCTATATTTTCCTATGATATAAACAACCTCTTCCATGCAAACTAAGTTCAAATTTGTTGATTTAATTTAAATTAAACCAATTCAAATTGGTTTAATGCATTTCCTAATCTAAGCCCACTTTCCACGTCTACAAAAGGTCGCCCGAAAAGATTTATTAGAAAACGTCAAAAGAGAACGGCGGAAAATATGAATAAAGGAAAGGTTGTATTCTGCTCGTGATATAAATAAGATAATCCAATTAGAAACAAATCACATGGGAGGAGAAAGTGACGAGCAACCTTTTGGAGACAAGAATTTTCAACAACAGAATGACGGATTTGAGTGTTTTCACTTTATTTCATACTCTTGAATAATTGGGGAAATGTTTCAAACACAATTAATTCTTCAATGCGTGCTATCCATATAATCCAAAAATAAATATTAAATAAATTCAATTAAATTAAATTAGAAGAGTTGTGCTTTCACACTCAACATTGGGAACAAGTTTAATTAGACCTTAAACTTAGGATACAAATATTTGCTTTTATTTTTAAGATATATTAGATACTTTCAATTAAAAATTAGGACTATATCAAATGTAAGTTACTATTTTATAGACATAAAATCCCACATACCTTGGAAAATTTGTTAGAAAATAACAGTTAAACAAGCTTAAGCTAGATACTACTCCTATATGTTTATGAATAATCTTTTATAATGGGACATGGAAAAATATTATTAAGAAAATTCTTAATATTTTTAACTTTAATTTTTACATATGAATTTAAAATTCAGGTATACATTGTGAAAATGTTTTTCTAATAGAAAAATTTAAATATGTTTAATAATTAAAAAACATTTTAAATTAAATGTTTGTAGGAATATTTAAGTTATTCATTATTATTATTTTATGAATTTTCATTTATTATTATTATTATTATTTTATGCATTTATTATTCAAATATTATTATAAAAATTATAATTCGATATTAAAAGTTATAAACCATTTAATAATTACGTCGAAGGCATTATTCCTATGGGAAAAGGCTTTGTAGACATTCATGGGACTGTGTCAAATTTGACAACTTAAATAACGGTTTTGCTATTTTTAACAATTTTACTTTTCTAATTTTGCATGTTATTTTGGCTTTACTATTTTTAAATTTTATTTTATAGCTTTTGCATGCATTAACCTTTAAATACTGCTCACTAACACTATAACTTAATTCTTCAGGCTCTCCAAGTTCCAGTCAATTCCTTGCGTTAAATTGAATTCTGCAAGTATGCATTTAAATTCTGTTTATACTTGTATGTAGCAGTAGAACTATATTTACGCCGAAGGAATTCCCCTATGGGAAAGGCCCTTGCAGACGTTTCTACGACTGTGTAAATTTTCACAATTGTTTGGACATTTTTGCATTGCAATTAATGTTGACGGCCAAAATGATGGTTAAAACAGGCATTGTGATGGATTAGATTTTCCTACTTATTTTCACGGCAGCGCTTGGCAATGGCGCCTTCAATTTATGTATCAGGTAATTGTGAAGCCCTTCTTCACTATGTTTTTTTCTCTATTTCTCTAAATGTTTTGGCAGTCGGATTATGTTTGATGTAGGGTTTTGTTTGCATGCTACAATAGGTGGGCAGGAGAGGAATGAGGATGAAGGCTTAGAATATACAACGGCTATGAATTGGTGGCATGTGGAGATCAGTAGACAATCAAAGAAAAACATGAGTTAGTAAACACATCAGAACTATCCACTGGGCTGAAAGAAAAATTATTTAAGTCATATGTAGAGCAAAAGCAAAGGAGTCTCTAATCCCAACCAGGAAACAACAATCCCCAATTGAGGGATCCAAAAATCTTATCATTCCCAGCCCATTAAAATAACAAATTCCTTCTATTTGATTTTTTGTTGATAGTAGCTGTTGAAAGCATAAGAAACATTGCCCAATTCTCCGATGTCATTGCAAGAGCCTCCATAAAGAAGTCTTGTGCAATCAACACTTGAACACGCAAGCTGTACATATTTCAAAGCACAGGACAGATCACAGTTGGCATTTTCAACACACCATCTCGAAGGAAGATATGTGACATTTGCAACATTCACCAAACCTTTAATTTTTTTTGCCAAGTTAAGGCGATGGCCGTCAAAGGTATAGATACCCCAATGTCTTTCAAAGGTCATAGGAATGACACTCTTTTGGCCCTCATCCAATAGACCAAATAGATATACCTCCATATGTGGAACACCAGGCTGAGGGGTGTTCCCTTGTTGCTCAGTACATGGTTCACTGATCCTTGGTTGAATCTTTTTTCATTGTTGATATTTGCAGTAATGGCCCCATCACTTAGGCACCCCATTTCTCCAATAATAATTGGAGATTGGCCAAAGCTAATTCTATTCAAGGCTGCCACAAGGGTATCAAAATTTCCATCAAAATCATTGGTATAAATATTTCGCCCATCAACCACTAGATGAGTGCTATTCTTGAAGAAATCATAATCTACTTGAAATATATATTGATATTGATATCTTTTAATCTGTAGAAGAATTGATGTTTTTGCTAATGGAAAGCTATGTTTTTGCTACTGGTTTGTTATCAAGATCTCGACCAATGTCAAAAACTGCATTTGGTTGTGCTAGCTTTAATGCATTCGCAGACATTTGCTTAATCTCTAGAGACTTTGGATCAAACCAACGTGCAACAATATTGCCTATCTCTTTTGGAGATTTACAGAACACTCCAGCTCAATTGTCCACCACATATGGCACATTTCCAACTTCTTGCAATTTGATCCAACCAATTAAACAATTAGTTCTATTTGGAATCTTCTCATCATGCTTGCAGGTTTAAAATTCCATTGTTCTCAAATAGACCATTAAAAACTAAGTTCTTATCCAGTTTAAATGAAATAACTGATCGTTCCATTATGTTGTATCTAAATGACATTAATATCCCAGGAACACCACTTTCATTTGCATTTGTGATTTGCCTCTGTAATAGAATAAATTCAATTCATTTGGATAGAAAATTTAACTATATCACCAATTTTATTACCAAAAAATTAACATAGTCATTTACAACCAGTCAAATCTGAAAATTCTTCTCAATGTGACTTGTAACAGGAATTCTTGAAAACACAATGTATGTTCAGGATATTTACTTAAACTTTTTCCACCAAAAAGCCAAAAACCACAAACTGGTGGAGTCCATTCTCTTTCCCAATCATAAAATTTATACTAAAAAATGTTAAGAATAAAAAAATATTGTGATTGGTGGAGAGAGATGAACCCCACCAGTTTGTGCTCATTGGATAAGCTTTGCCTTTTAAAGATAATAGAAAGATTGTGCTCTAAAATAACATAATAATTTTAATAATTATTCAATAATAGGTGTTCTGAATGATTTTCCTTTTTTTTGGCCACAAGTAGGTGTGGATAATGCTCAAATTTATTTCCTATTAAACACTCACCAAGTTTTTTTTTTAAAGGACCATGAACATATTTATAGATTATTGTTTTGATTGCTTAAAACTTAAGTAATTCCATGTAATACAAACAATTACAAAAAGTAATTATTCAGGTGTACAGGGAAACTCCCACAAATGCAATTTAACTGTGACCTAATTTAGTAGAGAATTTGTATACCTTTGAGATCGTCTTATTATATGTATATCCTACATTGGCTGATAATCCAGGTTGTAATGTAGTAAGTCATTACATTATCGTCAAATTTAAACTCAAGAGTCTCCCAGTGCCCAGATTGAGAAAATAAGAATCTCTTCCTTATGGTTAAACAATTTTTGGATAAATCTATACAGTTTCAAATTTGATCAGGATTATATGTTATGTATTCATGTTTAGTTCAAATAAAATAGTCCGCAAAACGCTACCACTAGTGATATAAGATTTGCAAATGTATATGTACAAATTTGTAATAAATTTAAAATTTAGAGATAGAACCTTTAAATATAATGCTTCATCTATATTCTTACACTTACAAAATCAATCACACCCCTTATCAACATCAACTAAAATCAACCACACCCCTTAATCAACATAAACTACAAAAGAAATAATCATCCTAGTAAATCAAATAACATATACCGTTTGACATTCACATTGTATTGTCAAAATAAAAAAAAGTATGCATAAAGAAATCTATTTTCATTTTTGTGTGCTTTGAATGTTTGAGGGCTCATAGTCAACCTCTTTGGAATTTTTTTGAGAAGAGAGATTGATTTTAAGGCAGCATTAGTTGAAAGAATGCATTCAAAAGGCATTTGGTTGTGCTCTATCATTTTGGAGGGTAAAATGGGATATAATATGACAAAAAGAATGCCCTTCAAGGGTTAGGCATACATTCATCTAATAGAAAGTCCCATTATCTGCATGGAAATCTAGGCAAGTGATGGTGACGGTGTTTAGTACACATTACACAAAAAAATGAGTTTGTTTTCTCCGTGTTCAGATTTGGGAATTTAGGCAAAAATCACTCCTATAGAAAGCCTCAATGGCAGGGCTATTATCTACGATGAAATCCAACTAGGTAATGGTGCCAATGTTCAATAGTCATAATGCAACAAATGTTAGTTTTCTTCTTTATCAGTTTCCAACATGTATAGTTTCAATACATGGGTTGTGAACTTCTCAAGGCTCTAGGTAGAAGTTGAAGACCATGGATCACATTTGGCAGTCAGGTTCAGTCTTTAGTGTGAAAAAATTCTTTGTAAATGTGGAAATTTATGGGCAATGCTTCCCTTAAATTGTTTTCCAGATAATACTTACTCTGTAAAACCACACAACTTATTCTATGTATTGGCCTAGACAGTTTTTAATCTTTATTGGGAGATGTCAAATAAATAAAAAATATTTGGGTTGATTCTACTCAGATAGTAATGTCTTGTTTAGAAGTAGTAATTTATAATTATGGAGATGGTGCTAGTGTAAGTTCATCGATATTTATTTTCAACAGGCATAGTTTGGGTCTTTCTTGCATTATTTGAAATGTTTTTTTGCGCATGGAGAAATGATTGAGTGATACACCTTCTTTCCAAATCATCTTCCCCATGACACTCTAACTAGTAGGGACACCTTTGACTTGGGTGATAATGAAGAATTCGACAAGCTGAGGCATCTATATTAATTTGGTGCTTTGATTAATGTTTTCATTTCATTAATGTTTGTTGTCTCTATTAGTTTCAATCTAGCCACATAATATTTGGAAGAGTTCATGATGTTTTTAAAGGACAAATGTATGTATTGAATTTTTGGTTTCTAAGGTTGTCAATATTATAGATTAAGAACTTTGGTTTGAAGGTAAGAAAATTTCATACTAGGACCAAACATGGAAGTGTGAATAGCTTGTATTTTACTCTATAACAATTTACAAATTTTTATAGTGTGGCAGTTTTGCCCATGTTAACACTAAAACAATAAGGTCCATTCATAACTCTCAACTTCGTAATTGTTCTCAAGATTTTTTTCACTCTGGAATAGTTTACAAATTTGTATAGTGTGGCAGTTCTTCCCATGTTAGCACTAAAACTGTATGGTCCATTCATAACTCTCAGCTTCATAATTGTTCTCAAGAAATTTCAAAATATCAAGGAATGAGTTAAATATATTTTATGACACATTTTTACTTTCGGAATGATAGTATCAATAGAGTCTGAAGGAATGGATTGCAGCATATTTTAGGAGGATTTGTTTATAGATATCTAAATGGTTGTCTTACCAAAGTATGAAGAAATAAGAAACTTCACTCAAATCTAGTTGTTTGGTAGTTTATTTTTGTCTGCAATAAAATTTAAGTATCGAGTAATCTTGAGATAGAGCCTCACATTATGGAAACTTTGATCTATTTTCAAAAGAGATATTTTTATTTGGAAAATTTAATTTCAAACAAATTGCTCCAAAATATGGTGCATTAAAATGTTTTGTTCCTGAAAATTTTGTAAAAAAATTGATTTGGGTAGTGTGTACAATGCACCCTGATATAACTACTTCATAGTTGAACATACTTGCAGCATATTCTACCCTCCAAATTTGGAAGCTGAAAAATCAATATATAAGATTTGCAAATGTATATGTACGAATTTGTACAAATTTGAAATGTAAAGATAGAACATTTAAATTTAATGCATCATCTATATTCCTACACTTACAAAATCAATCGGACCCCTTATCAACATCAACTACAAAAGTAATAACTATCCCTCTAAATCCAATAACATATACAGTTTGACGTTCACATTGCATTGTGCATATGCGAATTCTATTATTATTTCTATTTTTTTTTAAAACTCTTTAAAGCACCCTCTTTATCTCTAATATGTAACAATTTGCAAAGTAGGGTTAAGATGTGAATTTTTTCAATTAACTTGTCTATATTACATTTATATGATTGAAAAAGTATTTATAATTGTTTGTGTTATTATACCCTTCATTATTTAAATTTGATATAAATATATAGAATTTAATCTCCATTGAACTGATTTTTGAAATGTAAATGATACTAGTATAGATATCTTAAATACATTTATTTAAAATACGTCTACAGATATCAATCACAAGGTACTTGTCTAACTATGCTAGTGTAGTCTAAATATACCAAAAAAAGAAACAATTAAAAATAAATATAATCAAAAACATTAAATTCTCTAATCAATTTCACGTGAATTTTTACCAAATTGAATCATTTAACTACATGATTGTATTGGTCTCAAAATATCTATTCAAGAAGAAAAAACCGTAACATTAGAAAAAACCCTAACATTAGTACATAGCGAAGATATTACTACTAAATTTATTAATTTCTCCAAGGAAAAAGAAACAAAATTATTAAAGTTGAATTCAAATAGATGTGAAATTTATTAATGAGATATTACTTAAAGGTCAAATTTATTGTAGAGAACAAAACTAAACAATACACTCCATTACAACCTTGTCTGTCATTGTAGAACGCCTCTTGATATAACAATATATAATAACACAGTTGATTAGAAGAACATTGTGTGTGTGTACATAGATGTCTTTTCTCTATGGTAGAGTTTCAAACTCCTTTTTTATTAAGATAGATTTTACAAATCCAACACATTTGTGTAGTTAAATTGATTTTATTATCAGTAATTGCTAATTATTTTTTAAAAATATAATGAAATTACTAATTAATGTTGTGTAGATATGATGCAAGATTAAAGACATAAATATATACAAAAGTTAAGAACAAGTAATTAATGTACCATAAAAACTAAAACATTAATTTAATTAAAAGATAAATTCATGTTTCAAAGAAATAATGTGAATGTTTTCTCCTAATAAGAAATATCTATAATATTTTGTTTAGAATAATTATAATAAATATACATAAAATAAGATAAATTCACAATAATTAATATTTATAATGGTCACTTAAAAGAAATACATATAAAAAGGTTGTTAAATAATAATCTAAATTTACAATATTTAATATAAAAAACACCATCACAATTTTATCCAAAAGCATTAATCTAATAATTTCTAAGGCCATTGTGTAAGAAAATATAGGAATTATTAAAGAGCTACATTTATATTTTACTTGGAGTTTAATTAAATTAAAACATTACTTGATGGTCATTGTATTGTTTATATTAAAAAAGTCTAAACTTTAATAAAAATTTGTAGATAATGTAATGTGTTAGTTGATGATGATAATATTTTACTAACATTTTTGCAATATTAACCAAACATGATTGTCTCCGCTTATAGAAGGTTGAATCCCCACAGAAATGCCCTAATCTAATTTTCAATCACTCACCATCATTTATAGGTGAACTTACCTCAAATTTAAATACATTTCAAGATCTCTAAGAACTTGATTTTGAATCCCATTCCATAAGATATTGTATCTTAATCTCTTATGTTTCTTCCACGTGTTTAAGAATTAGTATTTCCTAGCTATTATCTTCAACCTATGTATGTCTTACTAAGCAATGTGGGGATATATTTTTTCTAAAAAACATTTTCTCTTGTTTGTCCAAAACATTTTATGTATTGTTTATCAAAAGAAAAAAAAGATAATAATATATTCAATGATGTGACACCCACTAGCTCCCACACAAAGAGACAATAACAAAAAATACAGGATAACTTTTTCTTTTACTTGCTCGAAGTATAGAACGAAATTATATGAGGACAAAAAGGTTACTACTAACTCTTCAAATAACCTGACACCACTACAACCACATAAACAACATGGAATATCCAACACCGAACAAGGACAGTTCACTTTTCTCTTAACAAGACACCAAGAAACAAGACCAACCACAATACATAGTCTCAGTTAAGTGCACCCCACAGTGTAAATTCGTTTAAGGTTATGCATTTTGCTAAAAAAGTCTCTCAAGACCTGACTTTACGATCTAGAAGATTCAGGTTTGATTTGAGAATTTCATCTTACAAAGGCTAGATTCCTTTCTTTTATTCTAGGGCATTAGGCTTGGATAAAAATTTCCAAAGAGGATCATCTTTAATATGAAAATTATTTGATTGATCAGTTATTAGATTAACACAAAAGGGGGTGGGGTGAACCAATCCCCACAAGGTTTTATTAAAAAAACCACAAGCTACAGAATCTCGTTCCAACCTCCATTACACAAGGAGATGAGTGCAAGTCCCTATCAAGGGAGATGCCATCTTAGGTTCAGATCAACAACCTCCCTGTGCAAGTATCAACAATTAACTCTACTTAAGAGAGGACTATGATGTACTGAGGTAAAGGTTAGAGTGAGACAGTAAGTTAATTCATCATCAAGATCTCTTTAGTTATCAACCGGTCTTTTAATGAGACTTAAGAGTTTAATTAGATCCGGGTAAACACTTCACTTAGTAACTCTTGATTAATTTCAGCAATGGATACACATGGGGTTCCCAAAATGGAAGCACAATACTTAAGGTTTCACAAAAAAAAAGAGAAAGAAGTTTAATCCACAGTTTTAAGGTTAACAAGAATAGATTCTTTTACACTAGAAGAAACTCCTTTCGTTCCAAATAAAAACTCTTAAATTTATCATCAAGGTACAAGACTTCTTTATTATTTTATTTATTTATTCATTTATGAATTTATTTTCTTTTATTTTACTTCTGACTAGCTTTTTAGAAAAAGGGCTCTACCCACTAAAAGATACACCGAATAGCACTAATGTCAAGACCATGAAGGATTAATAAGAAAGGAAAGTTTTAATATCTTGAAAGAAGAAACTACCATTGCTGATCGAGAAACTAAACACGGTAATGACAATTCTATTCATCATGGCATACATAACAAAGGCACCAAAAGAATCAAAAGCACTTTGGTGGAGAACAAGGGGGGTGTAACAAGTTGGTCAATCCATGTTAAGATATTTTTACAACTGATAAAGAGACATTACTAAAAGAATACTCATAACAAGGTGAGTATTATAAATCATTTCTCATAAATATAATTACAAGTTTTACTACAAAGGACAAGGCAACATTATTTCACAATTACTGAAAGTACAAGGCAAGAGGCCATCCAAACTCTATTACAAGCACCATTGCAAGAATTACAACACCTTTGACATTCGTACAAGGAATCACATACAACAAACTTTTGAAACCATCACAAATCTCTCCTTTATCAACATGCACAAGCCATTTGCACAAGTATTAACTTGAGTTAGTTCGCAAGAAATGAGCATGTTAAGACTACACATTGAAATAGTAAGCTAACATTTAACAAAGCCAATGAAAGAAATGTCCTACTTCATGAAAGGATCAAAGCACAAGACACTAATCAAAATTCTACACAAGAGATAAAATTTTCCATCACCAACAAGAAGGAAGTCAAATATATTAGTTATGATCAAAAGTCAAGAGTATTGATATTTAGATCATGTAATCCTATAAATTACGTGATCGAAATCCAATACTCAGTCCATCCACCACCGAAAATATTTGAGAAGCCCAAAACATACTAGATACAATCATAGATGCGATGCAGAAAAGTAAAACAACCATTCAGTGGGGAGGTTTCATTGACCTAAAAACTAGAGTAGCCAATCGAGAGCAGGGAGGTTAAACCATCACGTGATCCAAGGTGTTGAAACTAAAGCTCAACCCATAAACTAACTTTTCTCATCGAAAAGAGGTTCCACAAAGTAATGCTAAGAGAAGAAGGATAGCTGACAGAACCCAAGATGGGCATTACTTGACAACCAAATTACTTGATTAAAAAAAGTATGGGGCAGCAAATGGCCTCTTATTTTCAAGTCCATCTAAGATGAGGTTACAGATTTAAACCTTCTTTCGGGTATCATAGCATAAAGGTATTCATAACCCCAAAAGAGACAATCAATAGTTAAATATGGAGGTTCAATAACTTAACCACGAAGTATTATTTATAATTTACTCATCCTTTGATCCTTTACAAGAAAAAAATTCAATCCAGGAAGCTTTCCTAATGAAAGAAGAGGTCAGAACGTAGCCTTTAGCCTATATGAAAAGGCCATATAACTAGATTTTAAAAAGGTTACGCAGCGCCTTAGAAGGTTCGCATCCATAGAATTTAATATTTCTTTTAGGACGGGGTAAAACCTCTAGATAGCTTGAGTCACTTACTCCTTCACACAAGTATAGCGAGCTGATTGAGCTCTTATTATGTTATTAAAAGAACTAAGGGACACTAATCGGATCCCCTTGCCTACATATTTCCCTTTTATACAAAATAAGGAAACACATACATATATGACATCTCATCGTACACCAAGAATATCGGGTTAAGTAATTACTACCCATGATCAACTTGAAAAGTAACTAGGCAGACATCCTGGTATGGCTCGATTTATAATTACACCTTCATTTATATACAAAAAGGTTATCGACCAAGCTTAGTCGACAACCGTAGTCGAAGGTTTGTTTAGTGATCACACAACCCCCCAAGCAACGTATCAAACCAAACCCAACCAAGGATGAAAGTTACAAATCCAACTTAGATTACTTTAAATTCTTATGCCTCTCATAATTAATTTTTTTTAGCAATATTATCATGAGTAGAGGTAATATATCATTGAGGGTATAAACTATCGAATTACACATACAAAAACAATTTGCAATTCCCTAGATTTGTAAACCAAGTGATGGATGTACACAAGCCATCATCCATAAAACCTGACGAATATTTTATTACTATCAAATGAAATATCAAGGAAAATAGAGATTTCCCAAGCATGAATAAACCATTAGTTCACTATTTCCAGCAAAATCCAAAGAACTATAAATTTATATTACATTTCTATCTCTTATGTCTAAGAGAAAAATCAGTATTCAGAGCAGCTATGCAATCATTCCATAAAAATCCCATTACCAGTCTTCCCTAAGGGAAATGAGTGCAAGAAACTCCCAGCCGTGAAAAAATTTCTCCCAAAAATCTAAATACAACAGAGTAAAACCAACAACAATCTTCCCCTTTGTAACCCAATCAAAAAATAAACAACAATTCAGGGGAAGGAAGTTAGGAACAGGGGGACAACCAGGCACCCAAGGAAAACAAAATTTCAACCACAATATCACATTTCAAGATGTCATTTGAGGTAGGAGAACATTTATTTCATGAAATTGAAAAAGGATAGAAAAATACTTCAAGGGCTAGACTTAACATGCCTGGAATGTCATCTTGTCCCCAAGTCACACCCCATGATGGATCCATGAGTTTGCTAAGACATGCAACCTTTCCTCTCTTTTTTTCATTGCAAAATGTCTATCCTCCATTTTCTTCCACGTTTGGAACATGAAAGGAGCAGCAGCAGAGCAAGAGGTTCAAACGTGCGAATGGCATTTGTTGGAGGTCAACGGATTACCACACACAACCCATACACTCTCCCTCCAACTCCAAGTGGCCTGTAACGTTTGAGAGAGATCAGGTTGAACAAGGGAAACACAGGAGTAGATTCATCTACTGAGCCAACCCTTACAAGGTGAGCGGCCACCAAAACAAAGTGCGTGAGAAGAACAAAGGAACAACCAAAACTAAGAAGTGGTTTGCTTCCCAAGGTGCACAAACCAAAGAAACAAGCCAGACACACTCCCACCAATACATAATGAATAAAACTAAATGAATGACCAGAAACACCACCAAACTACCAGCTAAAACCAAATTTATTTGCAAAGTTAGGCAAGGTAAAAGAATGGCGCCTTAGGATAAGATAAAAGTAAAATAAATGTTTTCTTTATTGAGTTGGTTGAAATGCATTAACTGCACAAGACTAGTCATAACAACCTCAACATGTCCTTAACTACACTATTATGTGGAAGCAGGTTATTAAGAAAAGACTACGGTTACAAGAAGAAATATTAATGTTGTAGGAGGTACTACATTCTACTGCAATTTTAGCATCAATGCTACTTGATTGTTTTTTTTAAAAAAAATTTAAGCCCCCCTTTGACGCTAACAAGATTAAATAAAGTGGAGCAAGCCAACCAGAGAATATTAAATCACACGCAAAAGACCAAGCAAGAGAGAGAAAGAATTAAATTCTCCATTACTCTAAATGATAAAACAACATGACCGCAGGCTATAACGACCGAGGGGAGAAACTAGAGGTTAACATTTGAAGACGAACACGGAGCAAAGGATGACCATGACGCCAAGATGGGTAACCCCTTCTTCAGCACGGGATGGGGTTCGATCTATGACACGATCAAAGAGAAATAACTAGAAGAAATACTATAGAGGCAATTAATATAAAATATCAATGATAATAAAAAATAAGGTGAAATAATAATACTATAAAATAAATGTTGATCGATAATTAAATTAAAAATATCATTATTATCATTATATATTATGTGTGTGTGTGTGTGTATAATTACTATTTACATTAATAATGAGCAACGATCAAGCTTAACAATGCGACAACAAGATCCTCCGTTAATTGGTTAAATGTACAAGACGTTACACGGTCGACATACAAAGGTGTCGATAACAACTCAAGAAGTCAAGATGGAGAGGGAGGGTGCTAAAACATCACTGAGACAAGGTCTAAGACAACGGGGTTACACACAACCATTCGACGCTCAACAAAAAGGGTCACTATAACAAGAACCGGGGTAAATGTCGAACATGGCATTACAGATGACCTATGTAGACTTTGTAGGATTTTTTACTTGCTTAAATGAAAGTAGGGCTACAACACATTCTTCTTTAAACTTAGCGTTAACTAGTCTCCAAAAAAGTATTCTCCTAATTTAATGAGAAAAATGTCTTTACTTATGTTCAAAATATATACAAAATACATTTAAATATATTAATAATAAATAATTTTATAAATAAACATTTTCTTGTAAATTAACAAATTCATTTTGAATGTGTGTAAAATTTAATATTAGAATAATTATATAAAAGTCAAAAACAATTATGCTAATGGGCCAATATATGTTCACTACGTTAATCATTTGCAAAACCATAAACAAAATCTACTTTTAATCACATGGTGAATATTCACCATTGAAATGACCCCTACTCTCTCGTGGATTGGACAAAGGAACAAGACATACATTCTTGTATATATAAAACATATTATTCACAAACACATGTAAAGACTAACTTTGCTCTACCTAGACAAAAACAATAAAAAAATATGCAACATCTTAAATTGAAACAAAGGAAGGAAAATACTCACCACTAACAATTAAAATATATCTATTGACAAATACCATAAATATTGTATAAACAATCCTATTCAATTAATCATTAAAAACGCTTAATAGAAAAGGGAGCCTCTTTTGTGTGAAATATATTAGGATATAAGTTAGTAGTAGAATATATTGAATGAGCAAGTATTTGGAAGTAGAGAAATTGGGAAGTGAGCCGGAAGGATAAGTGCAATACTTTATATTGTAGGAGCAAGTTTATTATTTAAATAATGTTTAAGAAAATAAATTCAAATAAATTATTTATTTTATTTTAATTCAGTTAAAAATTAAGCTTAGTACAAGTTAAGAGGGTTTGAGAGAAGTGTGTTACTAATTAATTCTAAAATAATTTTATATTATTTTTTCTTTGATTTCTCACATTTGAGTTCATTAAAATTATTTGTTCTAAATTAATATGTAAGTGATATAATGATTTAAAAATTTTAGATTAATAAAATAAATTTGTATGTAGTATGAATAGCTCTCAACAAACATGAGCATTGAATTTTTTTTAAAAAAATTAATAAATAAAATATTGATGATATGAATATTAATGAAAATTATTGTATAAAAGATATATTTATATATAATTTATAATAAAGATGTATATGCAAAGCCAAAAATCTATTTAAAATATAAACATCATAAAATTATAATATACTTATTATATTTGTAAATATACAAACAAATCCTAATAATAATAATAATAAAAAAATACGAAGTCTACATTACAAATCAATAACCATATAGACAGAATGAAAAAAACCATTTAAAATAACAATTAATGAAAAATAATGATTTTATATATGTATATATATATATGAAGAGGTATTTCAACAACCTTCGGAATAGTGTTTCAAATATAACAATAAATTAAGACTTTATATAAAGATATGAAACGTCTAATTTATTCTTTAAATTATTTCGGGATTAAATATATTGTATTGATGACTACCAAAGTCTTTGTCCTTTTGTCTTGTATGATTATTTTATTGTTTTATTATTAATTGGTTTATGTATTTACAGCTCTTATATTCAAACATTTTCGTAGGTTTAATTCACGTGGATTATGTGGTCCAAACTACATAAGTGTCCACTTTTTTTTAAGGTTGCTTTACGTTTGCGAATATTTATGACTGCCAAAGTTTTTTTTGCCATTTTCATTTAGTAGTTATTTAAATATTTTTTCCCCTTTCTTGTATATTTATTTAATTTTCTTATTAATTTGTGTTTAGAATTTTGTTCTATTCAATATTTTCGTAAATTCGATACATATAAGTTATTAGATTTGTGTCATTTTTTTTTTTTTAAAAGTGAAAGTGTTTTAAAGAATTTTGTTAAACAAATTACTTAAAAGTGGAATTCATTAGTATGAGAAACATGTAAAGTCTATTGGTAATTCATTTAAATTTATAATTTATAGTATTTAAAAGTTTGTGAAAATGTTTTTTTGATTTATATGTTAATTATTGTTAGTTTTAGTAGGGTTAGTATATTATGAAATCAAAATGAAATAATTAACCATGACCAAATATCATATTACTTGATATATATATTATACTTTTAACTTCAAAGAAATACTTCTTAAATTTTGTTTTTAGTAGCTATTATTACCTAAAATCTACACTTAATTCTCTAAGTTATAGTATATCACAATCCTCCTTTTCTCATATTTACTAAAAAAATTTCCCACATTCTTTACATATTCACCTTTCTTGATCTCTCCTCCAAAAAAACTTCCGAGAATTCAAAACAATATAGAGTAGGAAAAATAGATGAGTATGAATAAATTTTAGACTCGTGTAATCAATGCACTTAGGAATCTTTATCCCAAAGACACAAAAGGAAAAAAACATTCACAAATTTCAAGTTAAAAAAAAAAAAGAAAATACTTTTAAACTAGATGCTGAAAAAAAGCATAAGGTGAAAAAAAGGGATGGGGTGAAGTTCATTTTCAATTGGATTTTGAATTACATAAATATTTGAGGCATCCTAAATATCATATTCTTAATACAATTATGTAATTTTAATTTTATTTTAAATGAAGTGAATTGAATTGGTATGTAAGGTTGGACACAAATTTCTACTAGCATAAATGGAACTCATAAATTAATGCACTCTTCATAAAAAATAAAGTAAAATAAAATAATTTAATGTCCCCTTAAATGTTAGCGTCGTAGGTAGTTGCCTAATTTGCCTAGGCCATAATCCCCATTTGTATGAAATAAAAAGTCTATGACATTGTGGTTTTAGTTTTTTTATTGAATATATTTTATAGATGTTGTAATTTGTTTAAATGTTAATTTTTTGTTTTAAAAGATGTATTATTCAGTGAATTTAATGTTGTAGGAAATATGTGTTTAATTTTTAAGTGGGTGTTATTTATTGTGTGACATTAATGTAAGATAATTTATATTGTGGGGAAATAATACAAAACTAAATACATTGTTGAAATAGGTGATCTTAAAATTGAATCTTGTTAAGTTGGCATCATTTGATAGAAAGCTGGAGGAAAACGAGGATATAAGCGTAATTTTATTTTTGAGTATGTATCACTAACTCTAAGGTCACTAGTGTTTGTTGTGACAAAAACTAATGCACCAATAAGAGTAAAGTAAGGGCTAGTTTCCAAAATAGTAGTAATGATATTATTGTTCACCATCAAGTGGTAACTATCTCATATTATAACTACAAATGCGAGATTCAATTTTGAGGGTGGATAACATGCACTAAAAATGTAGTAACAAATAAGTCCCACTAGGTATAATTTGCATTTGCTTAATGAGGCACAATCAACTAAAGGAGTAGAATTAAAAAGAGAAGTACAGGACCATGTTACACATTGTGTGTGAGGTAGCTCATTTATGTCTGAAAGGTTTGGAAGGATTAGTTTGTTTCATTGTTGATAGCTCTCGATAGTGATTACACCTCTTATAAAAGTTGTATAAGACCACTACCCCTATTGGATTTGTAATATGCTCCCATACATTGATATTTGTATGCTGAGTTGGTGAAATGTTCCCATTTTCTTTGAATGGATTTTTGATGTCTTCTGATCGATCATAATCAATTTCAAACTAGGGTTTGTACCAATTCTCATATAGTGTCATTTATTTCCCTTTGAGCAAAGTTTATACTAAGCATTGAGATTGTTAGAAATATCTTAGTAAATCATAATAAAAGAATAGTATTAATCTTTGTAACATTATTAGAATTCATAATTAAAATAACATTTTCACATGTTTATAAAGAGGGCTTCCAAAGATGATTTCCTTAACTAAAAATGTTAGTGTTTCTCTAAATATTATACTTTTAGTCTATAAAACAACACAATATATCCATAAGTTGTAATTGGTCTATAAACCAGCACAATATATCCATAGGTTGTAAAGGAGCTCGACTTATATAGCTTTCCTAACCCTCCTAAGAAGTCTTATGCACATGTACAAGTTGATGCTTTCATTGGGTAAATGGCTTCCATGCTGATCATACATTGATGTTCACATTCCATTTGCAAATACACACATCCTTTTTACCAACTCCACTTTTTCTAATGGGCGACATTCATATATTTGAGCTTCACAGCTTTATTTTCCTTCTTTTAAGTCACTGTCATTTACTATACATGTATGTGCTTGTCTTACAATTTGATCCAACAGAAATTACTTAATGCACCTACACAATGTCAGAGCAAACTCACCCACTAAATACGTAATCATGTATTTCTTATATCTTTGCGACCATCATGTCTCCTTTCCTAAGTTTGTTCTCATATTGCATGCCTTATCTGTTCATTGTGTCTTCAAATCATCTTATGTCTTGGGATTTAACGTAAGCTCCATACTTAACCATGGTAAGGGAAGGTCGTCTCTCAAGGAGATGTCTCCTTCCACACCCACAGTAACTGCAGGGTATGTTCTTTTGTTAAATAAAAGAGGTCAAGCTCTCCACTTCAAGTAATAGCACTTGGAAAGCCTTGTTACGACACATCTTGAATCAATCACAATTCTAGGTGGGAATGGGCCATTGCATGAAAAAAGCAATTGGTTCCTTAAGGGGAACAATTCAATATCCCAACCTATCATTATTAGACACCCAAATCCACGCGAGAAAATTGGAATGGATGAATAATTGAAAGTCCGCATTTTATTGATTGTGAGACCCCACACCCATTTCCATGAAGTAAGCTCTCTCACACTACAAGCCATTGTCCATGCATATGAGATTTCCAACGCCGTTAAAATAGGAAAGAAGTTTCAAGAAGTTAAATATGCATAGCAACTTCTATTACGTAACTGTAATTGTCAACACTGCACGTTTTCTTGTTCTTTAAGTATTTGAATTTTCATAGCCAGATGCAAGGTTTTTCATAGCCAGGATCATAGGTAGAGACATTTTGGCTAAGATGAAGGCGAAGGAAAGGGCAAGTTATTTGATCAGTGTTATTTATGTTGTACTTCTGTTCGCATCATTGACTTCCATGGAAGCCAGGAGAATATTGCTGAAGCCTAGACATTCACCAGATTGTTTTATTGATGAATATTGCAGTCGATCAGCAGATGAGATTGATCCCAGATATGGAGTTCAGAAGAGACAGGTGCCCACAGGGCCTAATCCCTTGCATAATTGATTCTGATTGATTATTATTATTATCAATGTGTAAAGGCATGGATGGGAGCGGTTTCTTTAGCTTGGAGAGATGTGATTTTTAAATTGTAGTACTGGATTCCATTTTATTCCCCTAATCTGTTTTGAAGCTCACTGTTAATACCCCGTAAAGAAAATATTGCAGAAAATAGATCAAGAGTGTCCAGATTATATGTAGTCCATGAGAATAAGTTTCATGGGGTAAAACCCTTCTAAGGTAATATGGAGGTGGTCCTTTAATATTTTCTTCTTGATTATATTTATAATCATCAAGTTCAATATGATATCTTATTTTACTGAACATTTTCTTGTATAAGTAATGGATCATCTATAAATATTTGAAATGCAGCGTTATCTAAATAATTTTATGAAGGATTAACATATCATGCATTTAGTGATAAAGACAGAGAAGTGTTTAATGAACTAAACTCTAGACTAAGAACCAGCCTCATCCTTTGATTCAATGTTCTTATAAAATATGTATTTTGTGGATGGTGTAACAATTGTGACATACCATTATCTTTAAATTTCATCAGTTTCGTGCATAAGGTTACAACCCCTTTTATTATCTTCTTGTATCTCTCCTACTAATGTACTTTTTTGAATTGTTACTGGTGTAACAGTTGTAACATATGATTATCTTTAAATTTTCTCAGTCTCATTGCCTAAGGTTACAAACCCTTTTATCATCTTCTTGTTTTTCTCCTTTCAAAGTTTTGTATTATACTTATATTTTGAATTTAGGATTCATGAATAACTTGACAAACGTTTTCAGTGGAGCTGATTTAAGATTTAATTAATTTCAATATAACACAACATAGATAATATTATTTTTGATCTAGGTTGGATCACGTTTGGTTTGGTGATCAAATTTGGGTAATATTGTAAACTTACCATAAACATATTTTAATGAATTGGAATGGTCGATAATGTAGATGTGGTGATTTTTTTGTTTTCCTTAGTTCTGCAATGTTTCTCAGTTGAAATTAATTTGCGTTGACTTCCAACATCCACAATCCATCAAAATTGTAATTAGTATTTCTGTATTCTATAAGAAGAGACAAGTCTTTGGAAATATTTATGTGCACATTTCAAATCCACAATTGCAATAAAATTGTAATCATTAGAGTGAAAAAAAAAATTACTTCAAACTTAGTATCCATTATAATTGTACGTATCCTCTTACATATAAACCAGAGATCTAATGTTGTAATTCTATAAAAGACTTGTGTTCACATTCTTAATCAACAATCCAGTAACATTCCATACTCCATCATCAGAATGAAAACGTATGGTCAGAGAAAAATTTCCATAGTCTGATATTTATTTTACACAATCTGACCAAACCCATTCAACCATGTTTTATTTCTGTTTTTAAATATATTTTACCAACATTTTTATGGTTAGACATTCCATAAATTCTTGGATGCGACTATCATATAAATGCATATACATTCCCCGTTTTAAGGTTGTCATGGAAGCTTTGAATATTGTTCTATTCATTATTTGAGTGATTAGTCTGAGTTTTCAAACTTTATTTTTATTGTTATTTCTTGTTATTTTTTTTGTCATATTTTTATTTTATATTTCTTTCTAGGTTTATTGGAGTTGCATATACACTTCTTTCTCATAATATCTTCTTTCTATCCCATAAACCATATTATATTATATTAACTTAAACACCATTAAATTAAAAGGTCCTTAAATTTCTGAACCCAACCAACCATTCAACAGGAATATACTATTTTATTCCCATTGAATAGAGAGTTTAACTGAAGGCTGAGTGGTACAATCAATACCAAGAATTGCAGTAAGTATAGCAAATTATTAATATCATCATTTATTCACCGAAAGAATGAAATCTCCTTTAAAGTCAAAAATTATTATTCTTACACAACTAATCATGTTATATGATAAGAACAACCTTGCAAAATTTATTATTCTTACAGAACTGACAATGACATATGCCAAGAACAACCTTGCAAACAGTTTCTTAGATACAGTTTCCTGATCATCCGGTCGGCGAAAATGACAGATGTTGATTAAGAAGATTGAGCGGATACGCCTGGCACATTTGTACGCAATAAATCTTAATCTGAATGGTTTCAGAAATCTATTTCAGTTAAAGAAAATGACCATTAACCATTCAAAAAATATTCATATCAGCTTGCATAAATGTGACATGAAGAAATGGGGATTCTGAATCACAGAGCAGTAAATGGTAATTAAAAAACTTGAAATATTTCGCTATAATTGATGCATGCCAGCCACTCGTCGAATGTTCAAATCATGTCCAGTGAAAATTCTCTTAAATTCAATGAATGGTTTAAATAAGATTGAATTATTCCCATTCCATATATATTAGTATTGAATTCTTGATGTTTACTGAAACTGATTATTTTATTATTTTGCAAATTTGTTTTTTCCATCAATTTTCCTACCATGAAAGGAAGGTAACGTTTGTAGTTGGCCATCCTTCCCTTGTATTTCATACATGAATCAAAGTCCATGAAATGGATTATTTTTAATATGTTGCGTGTGTTGACTTAGAGATTTACTTTGCCCAAAGGAAATGACCTAATTTTGGCTTGAGTGACATGATGATGTATATATTGGGCTTAAGTTGGACTTTCGAGAGAAATGACAAGCAAAAAAAATCTCATTTCCTGCATAGATACATCAAAGTCATTGTTAAGAGAATGAGTATATGGCTTATGGTCGGTACCAAATTTTTATGAGTATATGGCTTATAGTTGGTAGCTGAGTTTTTTCAAAAACTACGTGAATCATTACCATTAAAAATATATAAAAATGTTTGCTAGTCAGTTTAATGATTTGTATTTATTAGTTGTCTTGCTTATACTGGGTTGGATCTTTATAAGATCTAGTGAATCACTTATTCACATGAAAAGGCATGTCGATCATTCGTAATCAATATTAAAAAGTTTAGGTTTTTCTCCAATCACATATCTTACAGGTTTATAATGTAATATTATTGGTTTAAATGTATCTATTGTCCTTACATTGACTTAGTTTGCGTTTTCTAACTTGGAGTGGCTGTGCAGCTTATTAGGAAACTATATTCATCTAAATACCTATCTTAAGTTTGACTTTCTAAGGTACATGACGTAAATTCCTATATAAATACATAAACTTTATTGAAATTTGAATGTGTCCATAGCCTAGGGTAGGTATTGTTATTATCTTCTCAAATGAGTAAGTGGTTTTGGATTATCTGATATACTAAGTTATCCATGTATGGAAGGAGTAGCTTTCGGAGGAGACATATACATTAGAATAATATAATAAATTGCATACACAGAGGTTATTTAGAATATATGAAATTATGAAATAATAATGATAGTAATAATAATAAATGTTGGAAAAAAATAATTAAGGATTCATAAGATGATATTTGATTTCATTTGAATCGAAAGATAATCATCAATGATAAATGATATAGAACAAATCCAAATAGGTAGATGGTTTGGCATTTAGATGATAACACCAAAAATGTTTTGATGGCGAGAACCATGATAGTCATGAAGTTGGACGGCAATAATTATAATAGCTAAGAAAATGGATCTTCATGATGAAATACATAATTAATTATATGAATACGATCACCAGGGCATATTTTTTCAAAAAATTCACTCATTATCCATGGTCTTGTAATGAATAATGAAAAAATTTCTCCGCTTGATCGAACCTTGACTCCTTTTATAACCCATAAACATGGGGATTTTTTTTGGTTCCTTTGTTATCCTTCCATTATAATCAAACCCCTTATGTCTTGAAAAAATCACAAGCTACACTCCATTGAAGTCCGTCATCAATATTGTGTATGTAGGTGTCCAAATCCTTATCTCTCAATGCATGCAACAATAACTAGTGTATGATGGAATCAATCTCTAAATGTAACATCCACTTTTATAGCTTTGAAACAAGGGGAAATTTTTAATTTTTTTACATAATGTTCTCTGTTCTAAATTCATACAATTCAGAGCACACATTCCATTGCCAGTCCATCTCATAATAGAAAACCATATGCAGCGGTAATGACTTGGTGTAACACCGATCATTCATTTCATGGCTCGGTATTAAACCAATCTCTCATGTTTAACTTGTTCTTCTATATACAATGTATACTTTTGTTCCTTTACCCATTACGGGTCACTCAAGTGTTCTGTCTAAGAAGTCTATGTGAGTATCTATTAATGATACTCATCTAAAATCTCGCAATCTTAGACCAGGTGACATAAGACAACACAACCAACAGTTTGTGATACTTTGGCCACATTTTAAAACATGTTTACCATGTTTACATTCCAAGATGGCATAAACATCGAAAGGAATATGTCTATCACCCCACTCGCTATGTTATCTAGATTGATCTTCCTTGATTTTTTTCAACCAAACCCAAGTCAAAGTTTCAAACTAAATAGGAACAAATCACATACTCTAGTGTTGTAGTCAACTCATGGTGACTAAGGATAAGTAGACATACACAAATTGAATCTCATCAATTCGAGTGTGTTTATTTACCATAGGTCAACATGAGTTGATGACTACACTTGTCCATATGCCTATCTCAGTTTAGAGTAAAAATGTGAACCAAAGTTCCACTTATGATAGTTGAGTTAGATGAACTGGGTGTGATGTTGATGTAGACACCTATAATTTAACCCAAGCAATTTAAATACTTAAATTGCGCTAATTATCCTCTTTCCCACAAATTGACGACATATTGTCAATATAACACACTTCCTCTTCTATCACTGTTAATTAGCTACATTACGCTAGTTAATTAACCCTTCTATCCAACAAATACACCAATTAATGACCTTTCATTAACTAATCCCCCTTTCTATCTAGAATAATTAATTATTATTAATTAATTAGCTTCCTCTTCCATTAAATCAATAAATATTCATTTATTTGATTAAATCCCTCCTATAGTCTGACTTGGAGGATTGCTTCGATGGCGAGGAGCCCATGGAGATCACATCATTTGCTCCTCCATCATTTTATTTCCAAGCACATGAGTCTGTTGCCATGGAGGAGATCATTCAAAGAAAGCATCCTACACTTCATAACAGCCCTACGAAACCAAGGTTAGAAGATCTAAATCTTCCATGTTATCCACAGGAGGAGGAAGGGAGGAAATATGACACACATTGCATACCAGTCATCGAGGCAGAGGATCAGCTGCTTTTAGAAGCACTGCAAAGAAAAAATTAGCATGTAAGTAGCCTCTTTTTTAGGAAGGTCTACTGGAAGACTCCATTCTTAGAGTTGAACTTCAGAACAATGGGCACATTAATCAGATTAGACCTTTCTCAATTAGGTACTTGGCTTCATTGGTGGTAAGGAAGAAGCCCAAACTAGTCATGCTTACTTTTGAGCATGAGGATGAGTTCCAAAGTACCAAGGATCAGCTGTAATGCCTCGTCAATCCAAATGCAGAGCAACTAAAAGAGGTATTTGTCTTGTTTCTAGTTGATACCTTAATGATTTGGGTTGAGAATCAGCTTCTTGTCAGTTTTTCACTCATAATAAAAGCCATGTTAAGCTGTAGACACCCATAATTACAGCCAAGCAATTTAAATACTTAAATTGCGCTAATTATCCCCTTTCTCACAAATCAATGACATATCGTTAAAAGCGATCATATTCCCTCTTATTGTCATTCATTAATTACAATACAGTAATTGATTAAGCCACCTATTAAACTAACAACCTAATTAACGACCTTCCGTTAATTATTTATCACTTCTATCTAGACTAATTAATTATTATTAATTAATTAGCCTTTCACTTCATTCAACTAATAAATCAGTATTTAATTGATTTAATCCCCTCCTAATAGTCTAAATTGTACTAATATTCCTCTAATTAGCTTCCATAAGCTTACATCTACCTATTAGTTAATCACCTTTGATTAAATAAAACACCCCCGACTCCCATGACTTGCTAAGCATAAATTAAACCCTTCTAAAGTAAGGTTACCTTTAATAAAGCAACCTTATCCATTCCTAATCATGTTTTACCTTTATCCCACATGCAAAGGGATGAAGTGTTTCCTTTATCCATTGGGCTATATAAACAACCCTCCTTCTAGCTTTATACCTGCACCTAAACTTCTTGAGAAAGCAAATGCAAAGCTTATAGAAAAATAGACTTAGAGCTTGCCTTTTGTTTTCTTGAAAGCTCATCATCTTGAAGAGTTAAGCCTCTTTCCTAAGTGCTTAGGTCATATGGGAGGTGTTAAAAGGGTATTGTAGCCCAACTTTGACAAGCCCTCATTCCTAGGTTCTTGGAACACCAAAGACAACCATTTTTGATAGCCATGGAGCCTACATAGCTCCATTTGTTTATTTGTTGTTAGAGAATAGAGGATTTAGATGCTTAACATTGTTAGTTTCAAAGTTTTGTATATTGATGAATATTAGCATCTAACCTTGTTCAATTCTTATCATGATGGTGCTTAGTAGTTTGTTTAATTTTTTCTAATTAAGGCTATTAGGTGTTAGTCTTTGTTTAAATTAGCATTAGTTTAAAAAAAATTCATGCACACATTAACACCAAATCATATGCATGGCTTCCTATTTTGAGAAAGGGAAGCTACTTCTCCCTGCCAGTTGCAAGATTTGTTCGAGTCCCCTTTGCTTCCGGTTAGCGTAGAATAGGTAAGTTTTCTTTTTGCAGAACAAGTGCTTGTGCATACTCTACATGTTCCACTTGGGGCATGTATGATTTTTCTTTTCGTACATAGTATGTTGTGGTGTTTTTTTGCTCATACACAATCCATTAGAGGTAGCGGTTAGGGAGATCAACACCAGTTCTAGTAGTGTTTCAATTGGCTCAGGGACAAGATTTCAGAGATCCAGATCAGAATTGTGTTTATTAGGCTTGACTCCATGCCCAATGGATACTCCTAAGGCTATTGATCTCTTCATCTAGTAGGTAGATGGCCCCAAAAGTCACCAAACTGTTATCCAAATAAATCTCCTAGTTATTATTATCCCAATTTTCCCCCTTTGATCAAACATGACCCTATATAGGAGATAATCGAAGGGTCAACTCAGTATTACAACCCCACATTTAAAATCTGAAAATCTATCCCAAATATGAGGGACAGGTGGGATCGACAATGGAGGAGCAACAACATTAAAAGAGATCAGAGGCTCAACTGGAGAAAATTTGAGAAGCTCAAAGTCTTCGAACTTTGCATGCGATTCAACTCGGGGAAAAGCAACGGACTTGTGGAAGGCGCTATGTGTCAGCTCGGTGTAATTTGAAAAGGGGCATGAAAATAGAGACCCCAAATGTGTGTAGGCCCTCCACGTGTCCAAAGTCTCAGAGATAGATCCAGATTTTGAAAAGTCCAAGACCGATGAAAGGAGCCACGCGTCAGCTCAGCACAACTTCAAAAGAAGAATCAAGAGCGAGTTCCCAAATGAGTGCAGGCTCACCACGTGGCTAGAAGTAAAAAAGGGGGCAAAGCTGGTCATTGAATTGAATAAGTATAGAAGAGTAGGCGGAAGCCTCCACATGTCCAAATGTCACAAGTCAGAAGTGACACCCAAGGGAAAGTCTCCAAACGAGTGTGAAGCTTCCATGTGTCCCAAGTCTGAAAAGGACATAGAGTAGGCAGCTGAAAATTCTTAGGGCAGCGAAAGCCTCCACGTGTCCAATTGGCACACCTCAAAAGGTTAGGTTAAAATAGGGTCTTTAAATGAGCAAGAAGCCTCCACATGTCCCCGGTTAGACATAAAGCCTTCATAAAATAGAAGGGACTTAGGAAAAACATGAGGAAGGTAGAGCAAAGCCGCAGAAGGTGCCATGTGCCTCATCGATGCAATTTCAAAGGTGCCCCATGGTCTGCCTCTCTGAATCTCTGTGTGCATGCCAAATGTCTAGCTATGGGACCCCCTACACTCTACCAAGCTGCCACTAGCACCTGTCTACTCGATACAATTCAATAATGTAGCTGTGGCTACCGATGATAAAATGCTCTACTGAGCACATACTAAGCTCTGTGGCATCCTCTGGCCACTAGAAGTGTCTGTAGGGCCGCTAGATAACATCTATCGCTGGCATCTTGTCAAACTCTCACCTATATTTGAATAGGCTACTGAGGTGGCCGTGTACATCACCACCTGCTGCTACCCACGCCATGTAAGATGGCTCCTCTGGGCCTCGGACATGCAAAGTGCCCACAGGGCATCCGATGGTTATATGATCCGATGACTCGATCTGAAGTAAAGAAGTTGGACCCATAGTCTTCTGACCATGGTATGTAATCAAATGTAGGTCCCAATACAAGTGGGCCAAAATGCATTGTCCCCAGCAGTATCTCTCATCGCTGACGATGCCATGAACCAAAGGTAACAGTCCTCTCAGGAACGACGTCCATGTCTTATCAATGAGTAAAAACCCACTGATAAGAGACATAATATAGAGAGGCCCCCGATGTAATGTGGGGTTAGAGATGCACTTGTGTAGGGCTATAGTCATCCCATCGTGCAGAATATCATCTACATAAAAAAGGTCACTGCAGGATGCTCTAATTAGCCCTACATCTGAGCTGTACTCAATCAAGGTGCCTATAATCGGCATGCGAAGGATCTGCCATACACCCTCAAGGGTCACCATCATCTCCCCTATGGGCAATCTAAAACACTGACTCTCACTATACCATCACTCAACTAGCGCATTCAGTAGGCCATGATCTAGTTTAATGGAAGGCATCCGAGAAACGGGGCTAGCCCCACTGCCTCGAGAAGTATTGCCATGGCTCCCCGGTCATGCCGGTGCATACTCCCCTCTAGCCCTGCTATCCGGGAGTGGCACTCCCGCTTCTATAAAACTGACAATTGTCTCTGCAAAATATCAAATCATTCGTCAGTTACTAAAATTTCTTCTAAAAAACTATCTAACATTTTACGGTTAACCCAAAAATCCTAAAAATTCTTCTAAGTGTCATCTTGTTGAAATTTTCCTCTCTTTTCTCTGCCAGTCTGGGGTGCCTGTGTGCCCTTTTGAGTGTGTGTGCCCTCTTTTGGACTCCTGCGTGCCCTTTTGGGCATGTGCGCATGAGCACATTTGTCCTTTGGCACTTGCACCCTCATTCAGCTACATGCGTGCCCTTTTTGTCCTGTGCGCCACACATTTGGTGCTTGCGCTTGCATGCATATACCCCTAGGTGTTTGAACTCCCCTTTTAGTGTATGTGCCATGTTTTTAGCATGTGCACCTTCTTTTCTATATGTGCATGTGCGCGCATGTGTGTGCACTTCATGCTTGCGTGTGTGTGTGTGAGTATTGTAGTGCATGTGCTCCCGAAAGGACACCTGCGCCCCTGACCCAACGCCTGCGCCTGTGCGCATGCGCGCCGACACCACTTCCTAGGGCTAAAAGTGAAATTTCAAGCATTAATGACTGAATTTAATGAGCAAGAGTTTGATACTCATAAAGGGGCCGTCATCTACGTGCCACTGATACCCTCGAACTGCATCTGCGTGCCTCACTCATTCTCATGCAATCATCATGGTCCTTGTCAATAGTAGAGCCTCACAGTAAAAATTCTAAATGGCTCTGTTAAAATGAATTGGTCGCGATGTTTTTACGCCCCCCAGGTGGGGTATATTAACCCATTTTTCACCGCTGGGAGGTCCTGGAGGTCTGTTTCGATTACCATTTTCTCCTCTATTCACTGTAGAATAAACTTTTTTATTAAATAATTATTTTTTCTGTTATTTTTCACCATATTGGGTCATTTTGTGCTGTCTGATACACCTTTCTTCTCCCTCAGACATTTTTATTGATCCTTGGTGATTTTTCTTCTTGTCCACACTCTCGTAAATAATTATTTTTAAACATAATTATTTTTTATTAATTTTTCCACTAAATAAGGACATTATTTGTCACTTGTTTCTTCTTTCTTCCACCTAGGGCACTTTCTGTTGTGCCTAGGCCCTTCATTCTCTTTCTTCTATTTTCTTCTACTGTTCACCACATTTTGGAAAACAAGAAAAATAAAAATAGTATATATGTCAAAAATCCAAAAAACAGGGCAATTTTTTTCAAAAAATCCTAAAAAGTAAAAAAAACCTACAACAATGGTAACTTGCTTATTATGGCTGAAACTTGTGTCTTACACATGGCATTTTCTCCATATCCTGCTAGTCTATCTGACATCTTCCCCGATTAATACGACTTGCAGATCACCGGATTCACAACCATTCACTAAGCTCGCTATTTGCTTCGTATGTACTCTGGGGCACATTTGTTTCCTGGTGTTGTTTTTTTGCGCACAACACTTTTTCTTGGACCTCGTGTCCATTATCATTTCCCCTTGCATGTATCCTTGCTCGAGGCATCATTTTTAACCCTTTTCATCAATCACGAACTTGTGGATCTATTCAGCACTCATAACAAAACATTTGTACAACTATTTTGACCATTGTTGGGTGGGGTATGTGAATACGTACTTGTTTTCCATGTTAAATGAGCTTGTTTATTTCTCGTATTGCATTACATTGTTGTATGTTGCGTGGAGTTGTTATTTTCAGCAATGGATAATTTTTCGTAGTATGGCTTTTCATGTCATTCTACCTTTGTCGTATGCTTATATTTTTCATAAGGACTGATGATGTAGCTCCTATGGTAATATGATGACATTAAAATTGTTCCAATATACAAAGGCTAGAGGCTAAGCTCTTCTCTCACCTCCTCCATATTTCTTCTTCATCGCTTTCCTCTCACTCCTAATCTTCCATCTTACCGGGGCATCCTGCCCCTTTCTTGTTATCACCGAATCACAGCACCCCTGGATGTTGATCAAATTTCTAGTTTGATCACTCTAAGCATCCAGTGTGATTGGATAACATGGGTACTATCTCCAAGTTGTGGGACTTGCTACTTGAGATAGACCTCCAGAGAAAGCTGGTTCTTGCTCCTAAACTACCTGCCACAATCTACTCTAATGCAGGAGAAACTAGCTATTCTAACCTAAAATTCCAAGGGACCAGAGAGAGATAATGCATAAAATGAAAGCCTACACTAAAGCGGTGATACACCAGAAAAAGAGGGTGTGAGAGTAATCTCCAAATGTGTGAAATACAGAGGCAAAGTGCACACTAGAAGAGGTGATGACAGTTCACCATAATCTAGCAAAATGCATTCACAGCAATATTCCAAG
Source organism: Taxus chinensis (assembly GCA_019776745.2). Classification (NCBI taxonomy): domain Eukaryota; kingdom Viridiplantae; phylum Streptophyta; class Pinopsida; order Cupressales; family Taxaceae; genus Taxus; species Taxus chinensis. The sequence continues at coordinate 228,007,807 of CM034147.1, read as the reverse complement.
CACACACAATAATAATGAATTCCTGCAAGAACATAATAAATAGACACAATATACTTGTAGAAATATTAAAGGGGCAAGAAGAATGCAAGGAAACACAGCAGGGGAAGATATATCCACAAACTGATATTTTATTGCTTCATGATATGCACAGTTCAATCTATTACAAGATAAGGGCCTGGATCACCATGCAAGGAGTCCACTACAAGGGCCTGCAACACACTGGCTTCACAAAAAAATTTTGACAGAGCTTTGTTACCCAAAAACTCTCCCCCCTTACAATGAGCCCAACACTTCATTTTATAGAAAAATGAGAAGGAAAAGAGAAGGGAAAATGGAAATCCCGAAATCTGTCCTTCAACCACCTGTAAGAGGCATTAAATTGAGTGGAATGGGTATACATTACTTGGAAAAGGCTCCCCATACTGCCCCATGTGCTGCAGCAGAGAATGAATGATGACCATGCCTCTTAATTGCACTCCCAGCTACCAAATAAAACACTGTTCTGAACCCGGCCACGTTTTCTTAAAAATCTCAATCAATTTATGATCAAATCTAGAATTTCTTGATTACTGTGCATCGGGCTCGGAACCACGATTCCAACGGTACCAATTTTGTGTGATTTCATTGAGAAATGCAAAAGTTATGGCCTTCTGAGTGCGGGCAGCTGTTTTGGGCCTGGCAGGCGTTTTCTGTCATTTGACGGGAATGAGCATTGACTGACTGGAGCTGAATATGTTTCTTTTATTTAAATATATCTACCCTTATTAAAATTAAGAAATCTAGTTTTTGTGGCATAGAGGACGTCGTGCTCGTTCCAGAAAGTCCAATTTTATGAAAATCGAAGCTTGGAGTCAAAAGTTATGGCCGTTTGAAGTTTCCGGACCAAACGTTGATTTTTCTTCCCTGCCTTCGGCCATTTCGGCTTTTCACGTCCCGCGCGTCCCTTTGTCCCATTTAGCACAGTGCTCCTTGTGCTGATTTTGGGCGAACCGGCCGGTTCGCGCCCATTTGTCCCAAATGTCCCATTTGCTTTCGGACCGTCTGGGACAAATTCACCCGGTTCGGCCGGTTTGCGCTCTTTTGTCCCGCTTGTTCTGGGACAAAAGTTCTTATTTCAGCTGATCCAGCCAGTTCGCGTACTTTTGGCCCACGCGTCCCAGACTGTTTCGGGCTGCCTTGACTCATTTCGCCCGGTTCGGCCGGTTCGCGTCCTTTTGTCCCGCTTGTCCCAAAGGCGATCCTCTTAGCAGTTAGTCGATTTTCTCTGTCGAACCGGAATTTCGCGCCTGCCGCATACTTTTGTCCCATTTTTCCCTGCTGCGTTTCAGACTATTTGTGCTGATTTCGCCCGGTTCGGCTGGTTCGCGCTTTTCTGTCCCAAACGTCCCAGAGGCGACCTTGAGCAGGACTTAGCCAATTTTCACGATTTTTCCTGGATCAACCTATTTGCCTTTTACAACCCCCCCTTTTTTTTGCATTTTCTCAGAACTTACTCTCTTCCTCTTGGACAGGGGAGTTAGACAAATATGAGGGGACCCTAGAAACATGACTTTTTGCCCTGAATCAATATAATTGCTTGCATGTTATCAAAGTTACCTTGGGGGTGAATTTTGGATAACATTTCCATTCTTCTATCTATCTCTCACATTTTTCGATTGTCGATCGTCTTCCTTCATCACCCTATTGACACTCAAGGGGGCATCTCTCCTTCCTACTAATTTTTCTTCTATCCCTTCAAAATTTCTTCCATCTACTATCTTTGAAGTGGCGTCACTTACACCACCCCAAAGAGGGGCAAAGGTAGACACCCATAATTACACCCAAGCAATTTAAATACTTAAATTGCGCTAATTATCCCCTTTCTCGCAAATCGATGACATATCTTCAAAAAAACTCATATTTCCTCTTATTATCATTAATTAATTAAAATACGGTAATTTATTAAGTTGCCTATTCAAATAACAACCTAATTAACGACCTTCCGTTAATTATTTACCCCTTCTATCTAGACTAATTAATTATTATTAATTAATTAGCCTTTCACTTCATTTAACTAATAAATCAATATTTAATTGATTTAATCCCCTCCTAATAGCCTAAATTGTACTAATATTCCTCTAATTAGCTTCTATAAGCTTACATCTACCTATTAGTTAATCACCTTTGATGAATTAAAACACCCCCCAACTCCCATGACATGCTAAGCATGAATTAAACCCTTCTAAAGTAAGGTTACCTTTAATAAAGCAATCTTATCCATTCCTAATCATGTTTTACCTTTATCCCACATGCAAAGGGATGAAGTGTTTCCTTTATCCATTGGGCTATATAAGGATCCCTCCTTCTACCTTTATACCTACACCTAAACTTCTTGAGAAAGCAAATGCAAAGCATATAGCAAAATAGACTAAGAGCTTGCCTTTTGTTTTCTTGACAGCTCATCATCTTGAAGAGTTAAGCCTCTTTCCTAAGTGCTTAGGTCATATGGGAGGTGTCAAAAGGGTATTGTAGCCCAACTTTGACAAGCCCTCATTCCTAGGTTCTTAGAACACCAAATACAACCATTTTTGATAGCCATGGAGCCTACATAGGTCCATTTGTTTATTTGTTGTTAGAGAATAGAGGATTTAGATGCTTAACATTGTTAGTTTCAAAGTTTTGTACATTGATGAATATTAGCATCTAACCTTGTTCAATTCTTATCATGATGGTGCTTAGTAGTTTGTTTAATTTTTTCTAATTAAGGCTATTAGGTGTTAGTCTTTGTTTAAATTAGCATTAGTTTTAAAAAAATTCATGCACACATTAACACCAAATCATATGCATGGCTTCCTATTTTGAGAAAGGGAAGCTACTTCTCCCTGCCAGTTGCAAGATTTGTTCGAGTCCCCTTTGCTTCCGGTTAGCATAGAATAGGTAAGTTTTCTTTAAGTAGAACAAGTGCTTGTGCACACTCTGCGCGTTCCACTTTGGGCATGTATGATCTTTCTTTTTGTACATAGTATGGTGTGGTGTTTTTTTGCTCATACACAGTCCATTAGAGGTAGCGGTTAGGGAGATTAACTCCAATTCTAGTAGTGTTTCAATTGGCTTAGGGACAAGATTTCAGGGATCCAAATTAGAATTTCATTTATCAGGCTTGACTCCATGCCGAATGGATACTCCTAAGGATACTGATCTCTTCATCTAGTAGGCAGATGGCCACAAAAGTCACCAAACTGGTATCTAAATAACTCTCCTAGTTATTGTTATCCCAAAATTTCACCCTTTGATCAAACACTACCCTGAATAGGAAATAATCGAAGGGTCAGCTCAATATTGCAAGCCCACATTTAAAATTTGACAATCTATCCCAAATCAGAGGGGTAAGTGGGATCGACAATGGAGGAGCAACAACATTAAAAGAGACCAGAGGGTTAACTAGAGAAAATTGGAGAAGAAGCTCAAAGTCTTCAAACTTCGCATGAGATTCGACTCGGTGAAAAGCAACAGACTCGCGGAAGGTGCCATGTGTCAGCTCAGCATAATTCGAAAAGGCACATCAAAATAGAGACCCCAAATGTGTGTGGGCCCTCCATGTGTCCAAATTCTCAGAGACAGATTTGGCCGTTGAAAATTCCAGGACCAGTGAAAGGAGGCATGCGTCAGCTTGATGCAACTTCAAAAGAAGAATCAAGAGTGAGTTCCCAAATGAGTGTAGGCTCACCACATGACTAGAAGTCAAAAAGGGGGAAAATCTGGTCATTGAATCGACTAAGTATAGAAGAGCCGGCAGAAGCCTCCATGTGTCTAAATGGCACAATTCAGAAGCAAGACCCAGGGGAAAGTCCCCAAACGAGTGTGAAACTTCCACGTGTCCCAACTCTGAAAAGAACATAGAGTCAGAAGTTGAAAATTCTTAGGGCAGTGGAATCCTCCACGTGTCCAATTAGCACACCTCTGAAGGTCAGGTTCATGTAGGGTCTCTAAATGAGCAGGAAGCCTCCATGTGTCCCAGGTTAGACTTAAAGCCTTTGTAAAATGGAAGGGACTTAGGCAGAACACGAGGAAGGTAGAGTAGAGCCGCGGAAGGTGCCACATGCCTCATCAGCATAATTTCAAAGGTGCAACCCAAAGAAAAACTCCCAAATGAGCACGGGCTCACCACATGGTCAGAGTAAAAAAGAAGATAAATTCGGCCATTGAAGAGTACAGGTTTGGCAGGGCGGCGGGAGATATTTTGGCATTTTTGGAGTTTCTGCAAAAGACATAAGTTATAATTGCGCACCCGCAAGCCTGAGAAGGATTTATTTTTCTATGTGGAAAATGTGGGCCAGCGTGTCTGGGGATGAATTTTGGGAAATGAGAAGTTGCGGAGCCGTGGGCCTAGAAAAGTCTTTTCACCAAATGTAAAGTTGTGGGGCCGCGGGAGTATTTTGCATTTTTCACAACTTTCATAAAAGTACAGTTTGCAAGTGCGGGCCCATGAGCCCAGTGAGGGTTTTTCACCAATCAGAAAGCTATGAAGTTGTGGGCTTGCAGGCTTGAGGAAGACGTTAACACTTTTGCAATTTTTATGCAAAAAGCACAATTTCAATTTTGGGCCCACGGAGGCTTTTGGGAAAAAGTGAATTGTGAGCATGCAGGGCTACAAGAGGTTTTTATAAATTTCCATTTTTTAACAAAATGCGCAAAGTGTATTTTGGGCCCGCATATCCATTTTACAAAACATGTTTTTATGCCACTTTTGTACGGATTCGATTCAAATATTCAAATGGGCACAAATTTTGATTTAGTGCTCGAAATTCAACAAATTTTGTAGGACTGAAAAGGTCTTGACCTCCTCTATGTCATGAAAGCATAAATTATTATTTTGAGTAGGCGTTGAGTGGTGAAAACATGGAAAAAGTCTTTCAAGCCATTAATACGGGATCTGATTGCTTCAACTACCAAAATCTGATATGATTTTCCATCTTTCCTTCTCCAACATGCCAAACAGACACGGGGAACCAGAATTGATAGATTGTAGGCGGATTTACAGGGCATTGATGGTTAGTGGTTGATCTTTCAGAGAAGAATCTGATTTTTTCTTATTTCTCTCTTGCCTTGACCTTCTATATATTAAAAACACTTCTCATTTGAAAGGGGAGACATTCTGGGATGTGAGGAAACTTTGTAAAACAAATTTCTTTACTCCATTTGAGCTATAAGCCTTCTCCTACAGCTCAGAGAAGAATCTGATTTTTTCTTATTTCTCTCTTGCCTTGACCTTCTATATATTAAAAACACTTCTCATTTGAATGGTTAGGCTTTGTTTTCTTGCATTCTCTCTCTCCCTGTCTCCTTGGAATGGTAATATTATGATTAGATAGTTTTTCTTGCATTAGAGTATCTTGTGGCAGGTAGTTTAGGAAGAAGAAGTTGACTTTCTTCGGAGGGCCATCTCAAGTTTGCAAGTACCACATCTTGAGAGACGATCCAATGTTATGCAGAGCACACCAGATGCCCCGCTCAAATATGAGGCCATTCAGGGGTGTTGTGATTTTGCACTAATAGTTATTTTGGATAACTTGTGTCTTCATTCTAACTACGAAGCTTCATATTTCAAGTTGCGTGCCCACAGGATTGCTCACTTGGCATTTTGCAAAGGCTGCAGTTCTTCCGCATGTCCCACGCACTTTGCTTCCTTCATGCCTCCCTATTCCCTTTCCTTTGTGGTCTACTATCCCTTTGCATTTTTTCCTCCATTTTTCCTTCTATGCACCCACCTTATCCTTATCATGTTGCTCACTCCTTGCACGCACCCCTATAGACTTTCCTTTCGAAACAACTAAGTCTCCAACATTCCTGTTACATGCTTAGATGATCTATTTTGTCATGGGCCCTATTTTCTTCCGCGCGCCCATGTGTGCCTTCTTTCTTATCCCTTTGCATTCTACTTTCCTTCCACTTCCCCTCTGTTCCTTCCTCTCACATGCACTCTTTTATTTCTACTACCACGCACCCTTCCTCAATTTGAAATTCGCGCCCCGCTTCTATACTCTCCTTTCGCATTCTGCTCCCCTTCCCGTTTCCCCTCTTTTGCATCTTCTTCCAGTGAACTCACTTTCTTCTCTTCCTCCCGCGCATGCACATTCTTCTTTTCCTCCCACGTGTGCACCTTCTTTTCTGTCCCCTCGTACGCTATGCATGTGCATCCTCTCTTCTTTCCTCTCTTACACTTGCATCTTTTCGTACACCCTGCTTCCTTGCCGCCTTCTTTCTGTGTGCTCTTGCGTGCCTTCTTTTTTCTTCAATCACATTTTTCTCTCGTTCCATTTTCCATATTCTATCTAGCAGGTAGTGTTCAATCAAGGCCCAAATCAGTTAAGTATGAAAAAGGCCAGCGAAACCTCCACATGTCTCTTCGAAGCACTTTTGATATGGTGCAAAAAAGCAGAGACCCCAAACAAGCGCATGCTCTCCACATGTCTAGGGCCCGAAAAAGTTACACCAACCATTGAAAAAGTCTAAGAACCAGTAGAAGGTACCACGTGTAAAATCGACACAAATTCAAAGGTAAAATCCAAAGGTAGACCCCAAACGAGTGCAGCCTCTCCACGTGGTTAGAGCATGATAAAGTTGCACTAGCCATTGAAAATTATAAGCATGAGAAGGGCAGAGGAAGCCTCCATATGTCTCTTTGGTGCAACTTCAAAGGTAAAATTGAAAGGAAGTCCCCAAATGAGTGCAGGCTCTCCACGTGGTTAGAGTCCAAAAAGGTAGAGCCGACCGTTGAATTGACTAAGTATAAAAGAGTCAACGAAATCCTCGACGTGCCTCATTGGCATAACTTCAAAGGTAAGACCCAAAAGGTAGGTCCCAAACGAGCACGAGATATCCACATTTCTAGGGTCCAACATAGTTAGTCTACCATATAGGAGGGACTTAGCCAAAAGTGAAGAAAGTAAAGCAGGCTCTCGGATGATGCTAAGTGTCCAACTGTCGCAACTTCAGGAGTGAAAGGAGGGGGTAAAATATCAAGAACGCGCGGGGTTTCCACATGGATCTTACATGGATAGAATATTTTAAATATTGTGAGCCCACATTAAATGCTCGACCCTAACCCTCGGATAGCCATATCTTTCAACGTCTTCTACTCACTTGCTACCATTATTGAAAAATGATAAATTCACTCTGTAATTTTTGAGGTTGTCAGGCTTCTTACCTACCACCATAATGAGGTTTGGTCTTCCTTTCTTTCCTAACAAGGAACATTAATGGAGGCATGGGTTTTCTAATAGAACCCATAAATTTTTTAGGTGAGTTTAATGCATTTTTGGGGTGGTTGGAGTAGGTGAATTCAATGCATTTTCTTGGGTGGTTGGAGTAGGATTTTGAATTTTTCCCTCCTTTCTCTCTTACTCTTCCTATATATTGTAAGGAAGGGAAATTTTGTAGAGGTTGGAAATTTTTTCTTTGCACCCTCCCTTCTTCTCTTTCTGAAATTTGATTTTTGGAGTTCAAACCTCCCATTCAAGTTGTAATGCAATTTTTGCCTCTTGACTACTATAATACACTGTATCGATTTTGGAGCAATAAGATATTTCTGTGGATAGTTTCAACCGTATCTTATGTTCATTTCAGCCATGCGATCTCTCATTATAGTTTGGTTATATTTGCATGGTGGTTGTGTTATAGTTCTAATGGTTTATGTTTAATTGCAAAGTAGGTGTTCAACATTCCTTTGGCGTATCACCCTTGTTAGTTTAGGTTTTATTTCTTGCATCTCCTTAACCCTGTCTCATTGGCAAGTTACAGTAGGTTTTAGAGTATATCCTCTGTAATATGAATGTGTGCACTAAACAAAGGAATAGAAACCGTCTTTCATCCGGAGAGTTCTCGTGATTCGTAAAGTCCCATCCTTTGGGAGAAGCTTCATGTTATGTAATCACACTAAGAGTCTCAACCCATCAATTTGAAGACGTTGAGGGGTGTTGTGATTATGCATAAACAATTTTTGTATGCCCAGTGGGACCCGGAGTTATATTTTTATCATCTTTCCAAGGTGTCTCATTATCAAACAGAAAAATATTAAGCCACCATGTGACCACACCTCAACAGTTTTGGCATGCTTGGTGGGACAAATTTGAAGCACCTTATAACTTCATCTTAGTAGGTTGGTGTGTTCCTGTTAATATTCAGCCTTTGGAGGCACATACAAAGCAGATCTGGTAACTCCATTTGGTCAAAAACCCATTCTTTGAGTTGCATACTTTCCTTCCATTCATTTCCACCCATTCTTCTTTCCACATCTTCCATATTTTGCCATTCATGAAGTTGTGCAGTCATGGCTTCATTCCCATCTTAGAATTCACACTTGCAGCAGCAGCAGTTCAGTCCACCTCCAATTTGTTTCTTAGCTCCTCTAGATCAACATTATGATCAGATTAAAAACCATTATTCGTACACCTATCAAAAAGGGTATGCGTGTAGTGAAATCAGTTATATGGAGAATTTTGATCTGCTAGAGAAGATTCAAAGAATGGAGGCTGACATGGTTTAGTGAAGGGCTACAACACAAATGAAAGCATTTAAAATTGGTCACATGGCATCTTGTCCACGGGAAGGTCCTTTTCCAAGACATTGTAGCCTATAGGAGAAGCTTGACTTCAAGGTCGAAATGCTACCCCAACTTGCATAGTGGACAGAGAAAATAGAGGCCTACGAGCTTGGTGCCAAAAAACCTTGTCAATGGGTAATTCCACCACCTCATATCTTTTATTGTCCTCTTTCTCAATCAGTATCATTGCAGTAGTGTCATGAGTCTAGTTTCTCACTTTCTTCCTCTACTATTGAATTCCCTTCTCTATCTTCTAGTCTCCCATCCCATCTTAATTGCTTTTCCCTTTTCCCTTCCAAATCCAAGTCCCCTCCACAAGAGTGAAAAATAATACCTTCCTCTCCACCATAAATAAAGAAAAAACTAGTGGAGACCCCACCCACCACTCCTCCTACTTTCCTGAGTCTATGTTAGGAAAAGACTCAAAAATCTAGCCAAGGAGAGTAGCAAGAAGAAGATCCAATAAAAGAAGAAATGATTAGAAGCTTGGTGAGCTTGGCTCTTAGATTTGAGATTAATAAAATCCCCTTGATGGAGAAACCCATGGATGAGGCTGAGGTCAAGCCACATGTGATGGAAGCTTTAGCTATAACACAAGCGAGGGAAGAAGAAGCTACTCTAAATCCAAAAGAGGAGGAGTGCATTCTGGCTTTGGAGGAGAACCATACAGTTTAATAGGTTTTGAACATAGAGGAGGCCGTAGAAGAACCTTAAGCTCTTCCTCCCACTTCATCCCCTTCGAGCTCTAATGTTGAATAAGAATTTGAGCTTTCAAACTTCATGTTTGAAGATGAGGGGAACCATGGTGAGAAAATTGCAGATCCGAAGGACACCATTGAGGAGATCAAGCACACACAGCAGGGAAATGAGGAGCAAGACTATTTGTCTGACTTGGAGGATTGCTTTGATGGTGAGGAGGCCATGGAGATCACATCATTTTCTCCTCCAACATCTTCCTTCCAAACACATGAGTCTGATTCCATGGAGGAGAGCGTTCAAGGAAAGCTACCTACACTTCATAATAGCCCTATGAAACCAAGGTTGGAAAATTTGAATCTTCCATGTTATCCACAGGTGGAGGAAGGGAAAAAATATGACACACATTGCATACTAGTCATCGAGGTAGGGGATCAGCTTCTTGCAGAAGCACTGCAAAGAAAACATTAGCATGCAAGTAGCCTCTTTTTTTAGTGAGGTCCACTAGAAGACTCCATTCTTAGAGTTGAACTTCCAAAAAAATGGACACATCCATTAGATTAGACCTTTCCCAATCAGGTACTTGGCTTCATTGGAGCTAAGGGAGAAGCCAAAACCATTCATGCTTACTTTTGAGCATGAGGATGGATTTCAAAGTACTAAGGATCAGATGTAATGCCTCTTGAATCCAAATGCAAAGAAACTAAAAGAGGTATTTGTCTTGTTTCTAGTTGATACCATGATGATTGGGTGGAGGATCCACATCTTGTAAGTTTTTCACTCATAATAAAAGCCATGTTCAGCACCAAATCATATACATGGTTGCCTATTTTGAGAAAGGGAAGCTACTTCTCCTTGCCAGTTGCAGGATTTGTTTGAGCCCCCTTTGCTTCCGGTTAGAATAGAATAGGTTAGTTTTCTTTCAGCAAAACAAGTGCTTGTGCACACTCTGCATGTTCCACCTTGGGCATGTATGATATTTATTTTTGTACATAGTGTGTTGTGGTGTTTTTTTTCTTGTACACAGTGCATTAGAGGTAGCATTTGGGGAGATCAACTCTAGTTCCAGTAGTGTTTCAATTGGCTCAGGGACAAGATTTCAGAGATCTAGATTAGAAAGGTGTTTATCAGGCTTGACTCCATGCCCAATGGATACTCCTAATTCTACTGATCTCTTCATCTAGTAGGCAGATGGCCTTGAAAGTCACCAAACTGTTATCCAAATAACTCTCCTAATTATTTTGGATAACTTGTGTCTTCATTTTGACTACGACACTTCACATTTCAGGTTGCGCACCCATAGGCTTGATCACTTGGCATTTTGTATAGGTTGCATTTCTTCTACACACCTCGCGTGCTTTGTTTCTTTCATGTCTCCCTTCTCCCTTTCATCTGTGGTATGCTATCCCTTTTAATTTTTTCCTCCGCTCTATCCTTCTGTGCACCCACCTTATCCTTATCATGTTGTGCACTCCTTGCCCGCCCCCTCCAAACTTGCCTTCCGAAATGGATAAGTCCTCAACATTCCTCTTACGTGCTTGCATGATCTATTTTTCCACGTGCCCTATTTTCTTCCTCATGCCCATGCATGCCTTCTTTCTTCTCCCTTTGTATTCTACTTTCCTTCCAGTTCCCCTCCACGCCTTCCTCTCATGCACACTCTTTTCTTTCTACCACCATGTGCCCTTTCTCAGTTGGATATTTGTGCCCCATTTCCATACTCTCCTTTTGAATTATGCTACCCTTCACATTCCCCCCTTTCACATCTTCCTCCCACATGGTCACTTTCTTCTCTTCCTCCGTTGCGCCGGCCTTCTTTTCTGTCCCCTTGTACCCTATGCACACGCATCCTCTCTACTTTCCTCTCTTACACTTGCATCTTTTCACGTGCCTTGCTTCCTTTTCACCTTATTTCCACATGCTCTTGCGCACCTTCTTGTTTATTCCTTCGCATTCTCCTCTCATTCCATTTTCCATCTTCCATCTAGCAGGTAGTGTTCAATCGAGGCCCAAATCAGTTAAGTATGAAAAAGGCCAACGAAACCTCAACGTTTATCTTCGAAGCATTTTTGATATGGTGCACAAAAGTGGAGACCCTAAATGAGTGCAAGCTCTCCACATGTCTAGGGCCTGAAAAATTTGCACCGGCCATTGAAAAAGTCCAAGAACTAGCAGAAGGTGCCATGTATAAACTCGCCACAACTTCAAAGGTAAAATCCAAAGGCAGACCCCAAACGAGTGCAGGCTCTCCACATGGTCAAAGCCTGATAAAGTAACATTGACCATTGAAAAGTATAAGAATGGGAAGGGTAGCAGAAGCCTCCACGTGTCTCTTCGGCACAACTTCAAATGTAAAATCCAAAGGCAGTCCCCAAACAAGTACAAGCTCTCCACGTGGTCAGAGTCTGAAAAGGAAAATTTGACCATTGAATATTCTAAGTATAAAAGAATCAGCAGAAGCCTCAATGTGCCTCATCAGCGTAACTTCAAAGGTGAGACCCAAAAGGTAGGTCTCAAATGAGCATGGTCTCTCCACGTGTCTAGGGTCTAACGTAGTTGCTCCACTGAATAGGAGGGACTTAGCCAAAAAAAAGAAAGTAAAGTAGGCCCATGGACGATGCCAAGTGTCCGACCATCGTAACTTCAAGAGTGAAAGGAGGGGGTAAAATATACAAAACATGCGGGGCTGCCACGTGGATCTTGCATGGATAGAATATTTTAAATATTGTGAGGCCATGTTAAACTCCCAACCCTGACCTTCGGATAGCTATATCTTTCAACTAGGAACTCAAATTTGAGCAAGGGAGGAATTTTTGGAAGGCTCTCAATGTATTCTACTCACTTGCCACCATTAATGAAAAATGATAAATTCAGTCTACCATTTTTGAGGCAGTCAGGCTTCTCACCTACCACCATAATGATGTTTGGTTTTCCTTTCTTACCCAACAAGGAACATTAATGGAGGTAGGGGTTTTGTAGTAGATCCCATAAATTTTGTAGGTGAGTTTAATGCATTTTCTGGGTGGTTGGAGTAGGTGAATTCAATGCATTTTCTTGGGTGGTTGGAGTAGGATTTCAAATTCTTCCCTCCTCTCTCTTATTCTTCCTATATATTGTAAGGAAGGGACATTTTCTAGAGTTTGGACATTTTTACTTTGTACCCTCCCTTCTTCTTTTTCTGAGAGTGGATTTGTGGAGTTCAAACCTCCCATTCAAGTTGTAATGCAATTTCTACCTCTTTGCTACTGTAATACAGTGTATCGATTTTGGATCAATAAGATAAGTCTATAGATAGTTTCAACCCTTTCTTATGTTCATTGCATCCACTCGATCTCTCATTATAGTTTGGTTATTTGTGCATGTTGGTTGTGTTATAGTTCTAATGGTTTATGTTTAATTGCAAGAAGGTGTTCAACATTCCTTTGGTGCATCACCCTTGTTTGTTTGGGTTTTATTTCTTACATCTCCTTAACCTTATCTCCTTAGAAAGTTAGAGTAGGTTTTAGAGTAGATCCTCTACAATATGAGTGTGTTCACCTAAACAGAGGAATAGGAACCGACCTTCATCTGGAGAGCTCTCTTGATTCGCAAAGTCCCACACTTTGGGAGAAGGTCCATGTTATGTAATCACACTGAGAGTCTCAACGCATTGAGTTGTAGGCACTTAGGGGTGTTGTGGTTACGCACAACATGTCCAAATTGAGAAAAGATGAATATATTTTGCATTTGAATTAAGTGTTTCCATTTGTTGATTTCTTGGATTTTGTGTTGTGTATGTTAGTCTCTTGCATCTTAGGATGATCTTGAGAATCAGAAATGACATTTATTATGTTTGATGGAAAATTACCAATCCATTGTGTAGAACCAAAAAATTCTTGTCAAAGAAAGATGGAGTTTATAAAAAACTAAACTACTAATAGAGTTTTCATGCACATTTCCAAAAGGTGTTCAAGAAAACCACATCCAATTAAACAAGATAAAAAAAGACCACAATCATCACATTATATTTGCAAGTTCGGATAAGGGTACACCCTTTCTACTTAAAACTAAGACATGACCCCTTTAGCATAAGACTTAAGCTACAACGATGGGGGTGGTCCTAGTAACCCAAAATTAGTCCACGCAAGAGGGAACCTTGTGGATGAAACAGGAAGTGCTTCGCACAACCTACTTGACTAGTATTGCCATCTATGAGATTTCACATCATAATTCATCTATATTGTGACCTCAATGACAGTACATGATGGACACATTTTTTTCCCACTGTCCTTGAAGGGGTTAAAGTAAAGCGAAGATATTCCAAGAATTAGTCAGTGTGACTTTTCTTGGTAAATTAAGCTCACTCTTAGATGAATAATGACACCTAGTTGAGTAAGCCACCTAGGAAGCTATCTTTGAACAGGAGCCAACATAGACCATATCAAATCCAATTTGAGTTTAGAACCATTTTTCATCATGAAAAATTTGAACTGTTACTTTTGATTAGTTTTTCAATTTCGCTAAGGTGAGGCGAAACTCTTCCGAAGTAAGGCCAACATTTTTGAATGCTAATTGATCTACTTCCTTTACTTTCTTTTGACACTTTGTTGATCAGAAGAAGATTGACTACCGTTGTGTTGCTAATTGATTTTATTCACCACTTTTGTGTCTGTTTATGCTCATCCATGTTTGCGGCTGAGTTGTTAAATATCTAAAGTGTGTGGAGATATTTTTATATCATTAGTAGCCTTTTTGATCTTGATACCCAAGTCAAGATCGTCATCGTAGGTAGGCCTAGTTCATCACTATGATTCTCCTTTGAATGGTTATCTTTTTTATATTGTGCTACTACAATTTTGGTATTTACATCTTGTTTCTTGTAAACTTGACCTAAATATCTATATTGTAAGGTTACGCTATATACACTTTAACAATTCCTAGCTATACTATCATTTTAGTTTGATTTCAATTATTACCTCAATTTTGAAGAGTGTTAAGTGTTACCACTTATGCGTGTTATATCAATATCATCTTGATATCAATACCTTAATTTCTCACAAAGTTGGGTTAACATATCTTGGGGAAATTGTTGTGTCACTCACACTCGTAACTGACACTTTTTGGAATATAGGTCTTGATTAAATTTGGGCTTGCTTATAGTATACTTTGTTTGGAAGTCGCGATAACTTCTTGTTATTACTTATGACTTGTTCATTTCTTTGAACTCGACATAAGTAGGGACATTTTGTTAATCATCATACAACACCAACTACCTTTTTGAAAACAAATTTAGGAAGTACTTAATTTGATTATTTGGTTTAAAACTAAACATTGTGTGATTGAATCTTTCTTAACTCGTTCATTTAAGAGCAATCACTGTGTCACATTGGTTGTTTGACATTCATAATATACCTTGAATACTTGACATTATTTTTTTTACTTAGGTTTTATAAAAATACTTGGACACATTCACAAACTTCTTAGTGAAACTATTACATGTCATGGCCCCTAAAACTAGATTAGGGCTCAAAAAGCAGGCTTTGGAAACAAGACAAATGAAAACTTGGGAAGCCTCAAACAAACAAGGGTCAAACCCCTTTGTTGACCATGATCTTGGGCCTTTATTCTCCACGTAGAAAGAAGTAAAATAAATGATAGATCACAGCGGTGATGAGTTAGAATCACCACACGGAAAATTTTATTTCAACCCCACCTTGTTAGACAAATTCGTTTTTAGAAACAAGGATTGGGTACTATTATGGTTTGTGGAGTTAGGAGCTAGAATGCCTATCAAACAAGAGATAATCCCACCTACAAATGATATTAATGATGAGGAGCGACCTCTCATTAACAAGGAGGATATCTTAACACATGGACCTTCTACCTCTAACATGGGAAATGATAATTTAGGGGGATATAGAGTTCCTTTCATCAAAATACCACGTAAAGCCAGAATAGAACACAGAAATGTTGAACAACCTCCGCGTCATGAAGAAGAAGAGGAAACTCTTGAAGAAGAAGTCATTATTCAACAACAAATTTACAACCTTAGTCGACAATTAGCTTGGTTAACATCTCATGTACAAAAAAAAAAAACAAGAATGTACAAGAGACAAAACCTAAGGTCAAAATTAGTGAACTACACATTGAACGTCAAGGAGGAGACAATATGGAATACAATTGCATATATATCCATGTTTCTCCTACTAAAGAACAATTACTCATGCAAGAAATTTTATCTATGACAGAGAAACTAGTCTCCAAGAGAGTACTGTGGGGAATAGTAGAAAATATCAATAAGAAGAACTATGTCCCCATCCATTTGATAAAATTTTGATACTTCAAACCTTCCCTAAAAATTTTGGGATGCAAAAATTTGACATATACAAAGGGAAAGGTGACCCGCAAGACCATGTAAAATATTTTTACATGGCATGCCAAGAAGTGGCGTACAATGAAACTTACCTCATATGACTCTTTCCAAAGATTCTATGGGGCCAAGCCTTGGAATGGTTCACTTGATTACCTCGTGGATCTATTTTCACATCACTTGAATTGGCAGAAAGGTTGTTACAACACTTCTTGTACAACATAGAAAATGACATAACCATGGCAGACTTTTGTGGCACTAAACAACCTCCCAATGAGACATTCGCTAGCTTCTTGCAAAGATCGAGAGGGATATACATTCTCTTCCCTTGCATATTCCATGGAAAACATTTTATGAGTATCTTTGTGTCCCATCTCAACCCATACATCACTTTTAATCTCTAAATGCATTGTGTTCGCACCTTCGAAGAGGTTATTAAAAAGGGCATTCAAATAGAGAAAGCCCTTATTGCCAAAGGAACCATTAAATCACCTTCTAAGGATAACCAAAATGCAAAACCCATAGATAATCTGAAAATATTTTTAAAAAATAAGAACGTGGTGGGAGATGGAATCACAGATTCCAAATGCATAGAAACGGTTCAAACTAGCGTTTTAAACTTACCAAAGGGCCTATTTAATGACCGCCTAAACATAGAATGTTCACTCCTCTCAATGAGCCTTGGTCAGAAATATTGAAGCAATTGGATACATCTCACATGGTGACTTATCCCATGACACAACCCTTTGATGAAAATGCTCCAAAACCATCATGGTATACAGAACATGACTATTGTGAATTACATCACGTCAAGGTACACAAAAATGACAAATGTCTATGAATTCATCACTACATCCAAGATCTCATTGAAAATGGGGAGATAGAAGTGAACACCCCAGAGAAAAATCAGATGCCAAATGAAAAGATGGGAATATTCAAAGAACCATTCCCTAAACATGGTAATTAAGATGAGAAAATTCTGGATCGAGGAGAGTCATCCCAAAGTTACAAAGAGACAAATTATCTATATACCAAGAATGACAATAATCATTACAATTCACTCATTAGATGTATCCTCTCTCCTAATGACCATGTGAATACCATTCAGATCAAGGGAAAGGATTGCACTATGGTAACAAGGTGCGTCCACCTTATGATCCCCAAACCCTCTCCATCGACCTTACAAGATGGTAAGTACAACCTCTTAGAATAACTCGAGAAGACATCTGCTAAAATTTCAATCTTGGATCTTCTTAAAATATCAAATGTACATAAGGACATCTTGTAAAAAAATCTTCAAGGGTCAGGAGTACCACTAGTAGTAGACCCTTTGCATCTTCAAGTTGTGGTGGTCAACATTGCACCAACTAAGTACATATCCTTTAATCAAAGAGAGATCCCTATTGAAGATCCTACGCATAATGTCCCCCTATATATTGAGGTATTTTTTACTCACCGAAAGATAAAACAGGTGCTTATGGACAACAGATCAGGTTTGAATATATGTAATTTGAAACTAATTAAGTAACTGGGCCATACAGAAGATGATATAGACTCCCATATTATTACCATAACCACTTACGAAAACCCAGAGTGGGAATGAACTAGGACAATCAAATTACCAATAGAGGTAGGACCAACTTGTCATCAAATGAAGTTTCATGTCTTGGAATTGCAACTTCCATATAATATGTTTCTTGGCCAACAATGGATTCATGTCATGCAAGCCATATCATCAAAATTACATCTGTACATCCAATTGAAACATGAGGGACACACTATCATAATACAAGGAGATCCAGAGCCCTTCGCTCACTATAGAGTTTGCAATACTTTTACGAGTAAGGGGGCCTATACATGTCCCTCATCTAAAATAGTTCTTCCTCTTTAATCCAAAGCTATGAATTCACGGGTAGATTCAGATTCCCTAAGTTCTTGCACCCATGAAGCTTCTACATCGAATTTTCCTTTTGATTCATGGAATATGAAGGTTCTAAAATAAGGTTGTGGAGAATATAATGTGCAAAAAGCTATTTTGGTTTCGGAACTATCATTGTCACCTAAAACTAGAGGCTGACCAGACTATCATTTCAGACAGCCTAGAGATGAGAAAACTAATGGGTCATTTTTACCTCAGGGATTACTTGCTGAAGAGAAATTGTTGGACCCACCTACAACTTGGGTCCTAGAAGATACTCAACGAACATGCTACCAAATCCCTAAGTATGAAAAGTCTAGTTGAATGATGTATTATATGGGCTATAAGGGTCTAGGATGTAGAAAGAATGAGCAAGGACCAAGAGAACCAGTTCCTATCCCACATTTCAAGACATAAAGATATAGTATCAACATTCAACCCTATAGATCACACCTAATGATCAAGATTCTACCTTTTCTGAGTGTGAAGATAGCTTTGATTATTTAGATAGTGACAAAAATTACCATTGTATCCAATACGGGTATCTTACCTCCATGAACCTATTCATGGATATTGTTGTCCTTACCTTTACCCCCACTGAACCTAAAATTGAACTTGTTTACCCTTTCCTTGTCAAATGGGAACAAAAAATTCATGTACCACTGGACCTCTTTGAAAATGATGAAGCCATTGCAGAATTCATGGGAATTCGAGATATAATTTTTATTAGAGACCATAAGAAGGGTTTCTACATTGACTTAGATGCCTATGTGTACTTTGGTGAGGAAGTTGATCTTTTTGGTCAACAAAACCTAAGAAAAAGCAAGGGAAAAAGTTCCAACGAAAAGCCTCAGCAAAAACAAAAGTCCAAGTCACATAGTGAAAACCTCTTTGAGGCGTTGGCTAAAAAACTATTGAAAAAATAAATGGAAAAGAAAAGTGACCACACCAAGGATGAAAATATCGTAGAGATACCCTTGGAAGAAGATCTCAACCTTCCTCCTAATCCTACGTGTATGGAGGATTTTTCAAAAATTATAGTGGAAGAAACCGTTGATGTGAATATTGGAACAGAAGATGACCCCAAAATAGTCAAACTGGGAGCTTCACTCTGAACATGGGAACATAAGACATTCACCATGCTTCTGCAAGAATTTGTAGATGTATTCGCATGGTCCTATAAGGGTATTCTGAGCTTGGATCAAACTTTGGTAGTGCATAACCTAGTTGTGCATACAGATGCCAAGCCTATCAAACAAAAGCTCAGAAATATGCATCCATGGGTGACTCTTCTAGTTAAATAAGAGCTAGAAAGATTTCTAGCAATGGGCTTCATTAGACCTATTGATTACTCATAAAGGATATCAAACATAGTCCATGTACTAAAGAAACCTGTCAGGATCAGAATCTGTATAGATTTTAGGGACATCAATAAAGAATGTCCAAAAGATGATTTCCCATTTCCCAATATTAATATGATTGTTGATTCAAATGTAGGATATAAAATGCTATCTCTTATGGATGGATTTTTAGGATATAATCAGATCAAAATAACAGATTAAGATCAACACAAGAAAACCTTCACAACCCCTTGGGGGACTTTTTGTTATCAGGTAATGCCTTTTGGCCTTAAAAACACAAGTGCAACCTATCAAAGGGCAATGACCATGATTGTACATGATATGATTCATGACATCATGGAGGACTACGGGGATGATATCCTTATGAAATCTAAGACAAGAGCATATCACCATGAGATTTTGTGGCATATCTTCTAATGCCTACGGGAATACAAAGTTAGATTGAATCCAAAGAAATGTGTGTTTGACATAGTTTTAGGAAAGTTTCTTAGATTCATTGTATCACAAAGAGGGATTGAGGTAGACCCAGTTAAAGTTATCACCATTACTAGAATGCCTCCTCTCAAATCCATCAAACAACTGTGCAACTTGCAAGGAAAGATATAGGCCATCCACCACTTCATTTCCTCACTTGCTGAAAAATTTCATTCATTCACCCAGCTAATTAAAAAGGATGTTTCATTTATTTTGGGACCACAACAACAACAAAAATTCACCTTGCTTAGGCTAAACTTAACTAATCCGCATGCCCTCATCCCTCCAATTCCCGATGAGCCACTCCTGCTATATATTTTTGCTACTCAATTTTCTATTGGAGCGTTGCTCACTTAATTTGACCTCAGCCACAAAGAAAAATTTGTGTACTATCTTAGTCATACTCTCATTTCTTATGAGCTCAACTACCCTCAGACTAAACAAAAATTATTTGTCTGTAGTTTTTTCCTTCCAAAACTTTGCGATTACCTGTTAAATACTAAAACCAAGCTTATATCCAAAGTAGACCCACTGAAGTACATATTTTCAAAACCTACCATTATAGGTAGAGTGGCTAATTGGATCATTCTACTAAGTTAATTTGACATTGATTATATAACCCAAAAGTAGGTTAAAGGACAAGTACTCACCGATCAGTTAGAAGAAGCATCATTACCAGGACCAGGGATTGTGAGTCTAGATCTGTCAGATGCTTCATTAATGTATATTGAGGAATTTTTCATGTGGCAAGTGCACTTTGATGGATCTTTTAATTTTATTGGTTCATAGAAAGGTGTCGTATTAATTACTTCTTCAAGTGACCCCATACCTCATGCTTTTCACCTTGAATTTCCTTATAAAAATAATATTACAGAATATGAGGCACTCATCACTGGGATGAACCTAAAAATCAAATGGGATATCCATCATGCTAAGATCGTTGGTGACTCACAATTGATCATCAAGAAATTCAATGATGAATATAGAGTCAAGGATGAGAAACTCATCATCTACAAGAAACTAGTGGAAAATTTGAAAGAGTATTCTGTGCGTATTACATTCGAATATATTCCAAGAGCACAAAACAAATCCGTAAAAGCTATGGAAACCATAGGTTCTATGCTATGAATTCCACCAGAGAGCAATGATGTGCCATTATTTGTTGAGAATCTACACTAGCCTTTGTATGACATGCCAAAATCTTGTTTGGCTTGTGAAGTTGTTGGTCCATATTCCCTATGATATGCGTACATCTATGCCTATCTTAAACACAACACCTTCCCTCTTGATATCTCCCACTACGAGAAGCAAATCCTTATCCACCAGATATCCTGTTTCACCCTCTTAAGATATACATTGTATCATTGTGGCTATGATGGGAATCTGTTGCGTTGTCTAGATGGCGCAAAGTCAATCCAAGCGACAAAGAGGTACATGAAGGGGTGTGCAATGCCCATAAAAATGGAATGGTTCTAGCTAAGAAGTTGTTGAGAGTAGGCTACTATTGGCCTACTATGGAAACAAAATGCTATAACTATGTAAGGAAATGTGTATTATGTCAAAAGTATGGAAATTTCATTCATGCGCCATCACAGCCGTTATAGCCGATCACAACCCCATGGCCATTTTCTAGATGGGGACTGGATTTAATAGGGAAGCTCACCACTACCTCATCTAATGGCCATACCCACATCATCATAGGTATGGAATATTTCACTAAGTGGGTGGAGGTTGTTCCTTTGACTGCTGTTACAGGTGCTAAGATTTCAATCACCTTATCTGTCAGTATGGCATTCCTATGGCCATAGTTACTGAAAATGGAAAATCATTCAAAACCAAGAAAGTGAAATATCTTTGACATAAATTTCGAATAAAATTGAAGTGGTTTATGCCATATTATCCACAAGGTAATGGGCAGGATGAAGCCACTAACCAAACATTGGTTCAGATCATGGAGAAGATGGTGAGTAAGACAGGTCGCAATTGGCATTTATAAATTCAAAGAGCCCTCTAGGCTTATAAGACCTCCATTCCCATTCTTAATGGTGTGAAACCCTATTCCTTAGTATTTGGAGCTGAATCCATCATCCTATTGGAAATTGAGCTTCCTTCCATGAGAATATCTCTTAAGGATTATTTGGACAAGGATGAGGATTACATAGTGGGCAGGGTGGCAGAATTTGAACTCCTTAATGAAAAGTGCATCCACACCCTTAACCATCTCAAGGTGTATTAGAACAGGGTCTCCAGGAATTATAAAAAAGGATCATAGCTTGTTAGTTTGAGGTCGGATATTTGGTCATGAAAGAAAATCAATTCAATAGAAGGGTTGAAAGAGAGAAGAAAGGAAAGTTTGAACTAAATTCATTAGGACCTTACATCATTGTGGACAAATATGGTATGGGAGCATACAAAATTTCCCATCCTAATGGTTATGAGCTCCGCAAACATATGAATTCCATGCACCTTAAGCAGTTTTCTGTTTAAACATGGTGCAAAAATTAAAAAAACAAAACAAAAAAAAGAATAAAAATGATCAAAATACAAAAAAAATAAAATAAGTGAAAAAGAAATAGAGAAAGCAGGTCATCCATATGTGAAAACCACGCAATTGTGTCACTTTGAATAGGTTCCTTGGTGAAAACCAGTTTCTGACACCTTGGGAGGATTCGTTGTTCACAAGCATCTTGCATATGGAGAGTACTTTTACTTAGCCTAGGGCTAGTTCCACACCTGCATTCGAGATTCCCCGTGAACCTATCCTATCAAGCCTTGATCCATATTTTTCTCCTCTTGTAAATCGGTGAAGGGATGGTCTTTGTATATTCCCCATCTAACGATAGGGTACTTTTGCAACTTCACCTTCCTGTTTATAAGAACATGATGCCTGCCCTCGTATATTCTTTGTCTAACATTGAGGGCATCCACATTTCTTGGTTACCTATGCATAGATTCAAAAAATCTTAGAAAATCACAAAAACATTCGAATATGTCTGAAAATCACAAAAACATTAAAATATGTTCAAAAATCACAAAAACATTCAAAAATGTTAGATAATGACCAAACATTCCAAAATGTTCAAAAAGCACAAAATAATAGAAAATTGTTTCAAAAAATCACAAAAAAGTAGAAAATTATTTCAAAAAAGCACAAAACAATAGAAAATTGTTTCAAAAAACCACAAAACAATAGAAAATTATTTTAAAAAACCACAAAACAGTAGTAATTTGTTTCAAAAAGCAATCTTGCAAAAACATAACTTTAGTTTACTTACTTTATCTTGTTTCTTGCTTTATTTGTGTACATTGTTTGCTTGTATAGTTATTACTTGTTTGTACATTTGTATAGTTTGTTGATTAGACATAATTTAATAAGATTCATCTTTTCTTGCTTAGATTCGATTAATTCTTACTTGTACATATGAAGTGTGTTTTTGCATGCTTATAAACAATTGTACATAGTTGTGTTAATTCATGTTGGTTAGCACTGTATAGTTGGTTAGGTTTGTTAACATTTTCCTGTCACATGCACATAGTTTTGTTATCATATCATCATATTTCCATCAATATCATCACATCTAACATCATCTATACATCATATATAAATAAAAAGATAAGTATACATCATACATGAATGCTAAACAAATCATCACATATCGTATCATCAAATGGGGGCAAGACAGATCAAAAATATCAAAATCTATCCCACCCACACCAATATCATCATATCATCTTGTCCTCTAATCTAGAACATCATATGAACAATACAATCGATATCATTTATGGATCTATCATGTCAAAAGTAAACAAATGTGGTACAAACATCTCAACTATCATCATGATGCATACAAAAGTGTGGAACCAAACCATTTAACATCATGATACATCTATAATCCATATAATAAATCATTAAAACAATAAAATCCATCATTCCATAACAGTTGTGCCACATAATAATGTCCATATATATAGGGATAAAATTTCTGTCTCAAAGAGAATATACATCATTGATACAAAATGGGCCATCAAAGGGAAAAACTCATAAATGCCTTCATCAGAGGTGTACATAAAAAATGCTATACATCGATCAAAAAAATTATAAAGCCTTCATCAGAGGCATACATAAAAAATGGTACATCACATACATTTGTAAAGAATGCTAACACCTTCATAACAGACATGTATATAAAAATACAAGTACAAATCAATTGATACAATGAGGGTCATGGCTGACTAGAACCCTTAGATGAACTGGCTGGTATGCGAGATGGGGGAGGACCTATGACCTGTGTACCATGCGGTCCTATAGGGTTCCCTTATGGCTGCTCCACTAATGCGTGAAGCCTCTCTGATATCATCGATCCACTTGACTTCTCGTTATAGGTGGGTGCCCACTGACCAGTTGGAACTACCTCATAATATAGAGACCAATAATAGGATGCTCTACCCTTCGTTTCCAAATCTTTATGGGTGTGTTCTGTCATCATTGTCCCATACACATGTCGGAAGGATGCTACCTCTATCGATAGCCATGTAACCTTGGCCTGACCTATTTTCCACTCTGCACAAAGCCGATCCCTCTCAACTATCACTGGCTATGTTT
Organism: Taxus chinensis; assembly: GCA_019776745.2. Lineage (NCBI taxonomy): Eukaryota > Viridiplantae > Streptophyta > Pinopsida > Cupressales > Taxaceae > Taxus > Taxus chinensis. The sequence continues at coordinate 227,983,825 of CM034147.1, read as the reverse complement.
GAGTATGAGTCTACTATAATAAGCTTGTCATCTAAGCCATTTGGGTGGCCATCTGTCATATCTACTGAAAATGTATAGATCCATCTCCTTCCTGGGCTTCTTAGGCTCTGGCTTGGTCCCACTTAACTGTCACAACCTGAATGAGAGCTTGCTCCTAGTCTCTCTCTACTAGCACCTCCTGTAGCTACTACCGTAAGGCAACTAGCTATCCCCTGTCATCCTCACTCTGAGCTTGGGGAAACCTCTGAGGTACTGTAGGAACCTATCTCTACTCATATGCTTTGGGCCTATAGCCCTAAACTTGTCCTTGATCCTATCCCTATCCCTGCTACTATACTCTGGGCCTATGGTCTTGAGCATGTCCCTGATCCTGTCCCTTTCGATCATCCCCACCATTGTGTCTCTGACCGTAAAATGAATCATTAACATGACTTGTACCTACATAATCACCCTCATCATTATTGTATGGGATCTCTAGTGGGTCCTGGATGCCTACTACATAAGCCCCATCAGGTATAGTCAATCGTCATGTTAAGGAAATGACATACCATGCCAGAAAATCTGGTGTGGTTCCTAGATCTCTAACCTATTAGCCAGAGGCCCAAACCTATGGTACCACCTGTAGGAAACTAGCCCTAGCTCGGGCCACCTGAATACATTGCCCCATGGCTTATCTCTTTACATCGCGATGAGCATATTATATATCAGGCTGAGGGATGCCCTGAACCATTTGTAACTTTCGTTGACACTGGTCTACCCTATATATCTCTGTAATGTAGCTGTGGTTTCCAAGAAGAAAGTGCTCTACCACACAGACACTAAGCTCTTCTCCATCCTTGGGCCACTGTATGTGCCTATAAGTCCTCTAGATGATGTCTCTCTTCAGCAACTCATCGAAATATCATCGATAATAATAGATGCTACCTAGGTTTCCTCGTACTTTGTCTCCCACAGAGACCCATGCCATATATGTCGTCTCCTAAGGAACTCGGGTATACAACGCACCTATGAGGTGCCCAATTGCTATATGGTTCCATAACCAAATTTGTAACAATTCTACTGGCCCCACCGTCTTCCAATAATGGTAAGTAATCGAATATAGATCCCAATATAAATGTGCTAGTATGCACTAGCCCTAGAAATATTACTCACCACTGAACAATCCATGAACTACTAACAATGTCCTTGTTTTATCAGTGAGTAAGAACCTACTGATAAGAGCCATCAAGTAGAGTGGTCCCCAGTGAATGGTCAGACCAGATATACACTCATGCAATGACACTATCACACCCTAGTGGGGTATCTGATCATGATGAAGTATGTCACTAACCGCCACGGTGATCTGAAAAAAATCACTTGTGTACTCAATCACTGAGCCAAAAATAGGGATGCACAAAATCCACCACATGTCCTCCAGTGTGATGGTCATTTCTCCTGTAGGGAGCCTGAAGCACTAGATCTCACTATGCCACCGCTAAATCAAAGCGGTCAGTAGGCCATGATCTAGAGTGATCAATTGCATCCTTGCTACATGGCCTAAACCGACCGCCTCTAGTACTACCCCCATATCATGATGGTATCGTTGATGCATGATCGACCCATCTCGGCTATGCAACTATGTCACTCTTTCGTCTATAGTGCTAACAATCATCTCCATAAAACACTACATGTATTAGACACTAACAATTCTTCTAAGTTATTATATTGTTCTTCTTTTAAGTGTAATTTTTTTGGCATTTTCCCCCTCCTATTCATCTCTTTCTGGTGCCTACATGCCCTTTTGGGAATTTTCACACCATGTGGCATATGCTCCCCCTTTTGGCACATGCGCATGTGCACATCTGTCTCAGGGAGCTTGCACCATGTTTGTGTTACTTGCATGTATGCGCAGGTGCATGTGTTGTGTGTGCACTAGGTCTTTGACGCTCATGCATATGCTGAGGTGTTATATGCATGTGTATTGCAGCATATGCACATGTGCACAGACATTTTCTATATACATGCACATGCGTGGATATACTTCAGGGGTGCCTACGCCCCCGCGGATGCGTGCATGCAATATACCCTATGTCTAACCTACTAATTAAAGAATTAATTACAACATTAAATATGTAATTAAAAAGGTAGGTCAAGGTAATAAAAAAGAATCCATCATCTACATGTTGGGAATACTCCCGAACTTGGTCTATACGTCTCCTGTGGGCTTGTCCTAGTCACTATTAGGGGTCTCGTGGTACAATTTTTGTGGCGGTCGATAACAAATAAATTGGTCATGATGATTTACCCCCCTAGGTGGGGTATATTGAACCATTCTTACTGGCCATGATTCCTAGAAGATGGTGTTGATGCAAAATCATAGCACCCCTGAATAGCCTCAGATTTGAGTGGGGCACCCGGTGCGATCTACATAACATGGGACCATCTCTCAAGATGTGGGACTTGCGGACTTGAGATGGACCTATGGAGAAAGCCATCTATTTCTCCTAAACTACCTGCCACAAGCTATTCTAATGCATGAAAACTATCTAATCCTAATCTAACCTTCCAAGGGACCAGGGAGAGAAAGTGCATGAGAACAAATCCTACACTAAAATGACAATACACTAGAGAAGGAGTTTGCTGGTCACAATCTCAGCTGCCTAAAATGGAGAGAGGTGAGTAAGGGAGAGGTTGGACAGATGTATCACACACCAAAGCTAGAATTCACATGGAACACCACTTCAAACCCATTAAACACGGCTCCCAAAACCTGTAATGGACATCAGAAGTATGAACAATATACCCTGCAACAATGAGAGGAAAGAAGAGACAATAAAATAAGCAGAGGATAGAGAAAATGCATCACAAAACAAATTTTAATTCTCCAAGATTTCACATGGTACATCATCCGTGGGAAAGAGGCAAGAAGCTGTCATTCTAGAGCCATGAGATGAGGCTTAGACTCCAATATCCACCCTAAGGAAGAAAGAGAGAGGGGGTAGGAGAGAAAGAATCACCAACCTTTTGAAAAATGCCCCTCCTTTAAAATATATAGAAGAATGAGAGTAGGAGAGAGGGAAAATTTGAATCCTGCTCCAACCACCCCTACAATGTATTGAATTATACCTACAACAACGATGAGCTTCATTGCAAAACCCATGCCCCCATCATTGTCCCTTCTTGGGAAAGAAAGGAGACCCATTCTTCATAATTATAGTAGGTGGGAGAATTGATATCCTCAAAAATGGAGGAATGAATCATTAATGGTAACAGATGAGTATCAGGCATCGAGAGCTTTCCAAAATTCCCCCTCCTACTCAAATCTGAGATCCTAGTGAAAAGTTATGGTTTTCTGAAGGTTCTTCAAGTTTGGGGTCTATTCACGTAGATCCACATGGCAATCTCACATGTATTGAGATTTTTCCCCCTCTTTTCATTCTTATTATTGTGACGGGCTAACACGTGGCATCATCCGCAAGCTTGCTGTAGCTCCTTTGCATTCTACCTGAGTTCCTCTTGTTGGTGGAGACCCTATTCCTGATTTGAGATAGGTGGAGGTTTAGCACACATTTGAGATCTACCCTTCGGGTCTTACCTTTGAAGTTGCGTGGATGAGGGATGTGGAGCTTCTGATGACCTTGCTATACCTAGCCAATTCAACGAATGGCTCTACCCACTTTTTACTTCTAGCCATATGGTAAGCCTGCACTTGTTTGGGGACCACCTCTAGAATTTAAGTTTAAAGATGAGCCAAGCTGATGCGTGGAGGCTTCTTCCAGCCTATCCTAAGCTTGGACTTTTTCCAATGGCCGGTGTCCCTTTTTCGGACCTTGGACCATTGGAAGGCTGGTGCTAGTTTAGGGCCTTTCTTTGGGCTGCACCTTTAAAGTTACGCTAATGAGGCACATGACACCTTCTACGGCTCTGATCTACCTTCCTCGTGTTCTACCTAAGTCCCTCTATTTTTTGAAGGCTTAATGTATGACCCAAGACATGTGGAAGCTTCACGCTCATTTGGGAATTGCCTTTAGCTTTTTCCTTTGAAGATGTGCCAAAGAGACATGTGGAGGTTCCCGCTAATGCTTCAAATTTTCAATGGCTGACTCTGTCTTTCTTGGGCCTTGGACACGTGGCGAGCCCATGCTCATTTGGGAACTAGATCTTTATTCTTCCTTTGAAGTTATGCCGAGCTAACACGTTGAGGCTTCCACTGGTTTGTTGACTTTCTCTACGATTGTTGCAACTTTTTGAGGCTTTGGACACGTGGAGGGTCCACGCTTGCTTGAGAGTATTTCTTTTGGTGTGCCTTTTGGAATTACACCAAGTTGACACAAGGCACCTTCCATGAGTCCGTTACTTTTCCCCAAGTGGACTCATATGCGAAGTCTGAAAACTTTGAGCCCTTTCTCCAATTCTTTCCTATTGAGCTTCCAGTCTCTTTTAACTTTATCGGCATCCTTCGCTGACGTTGTTCCTCCATTGTCAAGCCCACCTGCCCCTCAGATTTGGGATTGATTGTGATCTCATAGGACTGAGCCATCCCTTCGATTATCTCATGTACAAGGTCGTGTTTGATTAATTTTTCCCAGGGGAAAATTAGATAACAGACGGTTTTGACCGCTGTTGTTGCTATAACTTTTCTTCTACTCACTATGAATAATTACTTTATTTAAATAATTTTTTTTCTTTCATTTTTCATTATGTTGGGGCATTCTTTGTAATCTAGTACTCATTTCTTATCACTGGGGCAATTTTATTTCTCATAGGTGATATACCTTCTTCTACACATTCTGACGAATAATTATTAAGTAGTTCTACTATTAATTTTTCCCATTTTGTTGGGGCATTGTTTTCCATTTGTTGCTTCTTTCTTCTCCTTGGGGCATTTCTTTTGTGTTTGGGATATTCTTACTGATTATTCTACCTTCTTCTACATATCCACACCGTCAATAGTCAAAAAACATAAAAAAATCAAACAAATATATATATATATATATATATTTAAAAATTCTCCATAAATCCTAAAAAAATTAAAACTTACAAAACTAGGTAAACCATCTCATAGCGGATGAAAATCGTGTCTTACGCATGGTATTCTTTCCATATCTTTTTGGAAATTTCACCTCTTCACTGATCAAATGACTTGCAGATCATCAGATTTACAACCATTTACAAATCTAGTCTGCTTTCTTTTTCAATACTCTGGGGCACATCTAGTTGTCTAGTACTATTTTTTGGTGCACTATGCTTTCTCATTGGACCCTTTTCTCCTTCATCATCTTCCCTTTCATGTATCCTTTCTTGGGGCATCATTTTTAACCATTGTCATCAATCACGAACATTTTAGGATCTTCATCTCTATAACAAAACATTTGTACAACCATCTTGACCATTGTTGGTTGGAATATGTGTGCGTGTGCTTGTACTTGTTTTCCCTATTAAATGAACTTGTTTCCTTCTCATATTGCATTTATTTTTGTATGTTGAATTGAGTGGGTGCTTTCAACAATGGAAAAATTTTCGTAGTATGGATTTTCATATCATTCTACTTCTGTCATATTCTTATATTTTTAATAAGGACCGATCACATAGATCATTGGCAATATGATGACACTAAAGTTTTTTCAATACACTGGATGAAAGTTTTCTCTTTTCTTTCCATCTTGATTCCACTTTTGCATCATTCTCATATCAACACTACTATGCTTAGTCACCTAGGGCATCCTGCCCCTACCCATTCTTCTATCCATTTCTTTCACCTTTTTCAATTTCTGATCATCTTATTTAATCACCCCATCAACACTCGAGGGGACATCTCTCACTTCTATTAATTTTTCTTCTACCTCTTCAAAATTTCATGTCTACTATCTTTGAAGTTACATCACTTATGCCACCCCAAAGAGGGGAAAATGTAGACACCTATAGTTTAACCCAAGCAATTTAAATATTTAAATTGTGCTAATTATCCTCTTTCCTACAAATTGATATATCGTCAATATATCAGACTTCCTCTTCTATCACCATTAATTAGCTACATTACACTAGTTAATTAACCCTTCTATCCAAAAAGTACACTAATTAACGACCTTATGTTAATTCAATCCCTCTTCCTATCTAAACTAATTAATTATTGTTAATTAATTATATTCCTCTTCCATTAAATCAATAAAACATCATTTATTTGATTAAATCCCTCCTATAGTTTAAATCATGCTAATTATTCCTGGAAAAAGATTCTATAAGCTTGTACACCTATTAATTAATCACTTTGATTAATTAATAAATTCCCTCAAACCCGATGAGTCACTAAAGGAAAAAATAAACTCTCTTAAGGTTGACTCAACCCTTTATAAGCCTCCCTTATCCACAAATAACCCAACCATCTTTATCATCCCACATGTAAAGGGATGTAGAGATTCTTCTATCCATTGGGCTATATAAGGAGCCCTTCTCCTGCCTTTCTACTTAAACCAGCACACCTAAATGAGCATAGAGCATACACTATAGCCATTTTATCATCTTGGAGCATTCTTCCATTAGAAGATATAGCCTTATCCATTTCTTGCATTCATCCACACAAGTTTTGAATTCATATGGATATATGTCAAGTGGTCTTGTAGCCATGATTTGACAAGACTCCATTCTTGAAAACGTTTGGATTTCAAGCATATAATCAAATCTTTGATTGCTAGAGATCTACATAGGTTCAATCTCATCTCATTTAGCATTAAATAAGACATAGAAGTTAATTTTTTTAGCATATTAGCTTGAAATGTTAAGAAAGGATCTTAAATAGAAATTTTCACCAGTTGAAGGTATGCAAATAATTTTCATGTTCATACTTATGAAATCATTATTTATTAAACATTATTTCATTGAGCATTAAATCTCATTCTATGTCAAGAAGTAAGATCATTAAGTCTCTTTACTTTAGTTTATCAATGTAAAAAATCTTGATTGAAAACCCGTTAATTAAACTTAGTGTTATCATAATTTTTGAAACCAACTTAATAATCAGTTTTGAGTTTACGCCAAAACTATCAGATAACCCTACGAAATTTTTAAGCTGGTTTTGCAAAATTTCCTTTATGAGAGATAATCAGGTTTTCGGGTTTCACAAACAGGATAACATGTGTTTTAGATGTTTCATGTCTGGTGTTCCCCGAAACCCGAAACCCGCATCGACTAAGGCGAGTCAGGTTTGCGGAACTTCTGAACATCGGAGCATGTCTTCGTCTAAGCATCATGCTTCATGTCGATTGTTTCCCGCAACCCGAAACCCGAATTTCCTAAGTCCTTCATGTCAGGTTTTCGGAACTTTGAAGCATCTAAGCATCATGCTTCATGTCAATTGTTTTCCGCAACCCGAAACCCGAATTGCTCTAAACACCTTTGTGTCGGGTTTTCGGACCTCCCGAGCATGCTGACATGGCGTTAATGCCGAGTTGTCGGGTGAGTTGGCACGTGCCAGCCGAAGTGTATTAATTGCAAATTTTCTTATATATATGCGGATTTCCACGTCATTTTTACCAGACGTATTTTTACCTCGTGGATTTTTCGCGCATGCTTCTCCAACCTCGAAACCCGAAACTCACCTGTGCCTGATTGAATTGCCCGTTTTCGATCTTTCCTTGCCTTGGTTGAAGGTATCTCTCTCTTCATTCTTTGTTCATGGTTTTTATGGATTGATTATGTATGGAATTCTTCCCATTTTCTTACCAGGTTTGTGGGGTTTTTATCTTTTTCCTTTTGGGGTTGTTTTCTTAAACCGGGTTTATGTTTTAGGGTTTATCTCTTTGGAATTATCATTTTGTGTTATTTCCCGAAATGTTGTTGTAATTAAAATATGTTTGGTATATGAATGGTAAAGAAAGAACTTGCATGTTTTAAATTCAACAAAAACCCTGTTCCCTCTTCTCGGGTTTTGAAGGGTGCTGTGCAGTATCAAAAACCCGCAGTATATCAGAAGATTTGGCGTGTCAGGCTTTCTCAAGTTTCCGACATCTTCAGTGTGCCGGGTTTTCTCAAGTTTCTGACATCTTCAGTGTGTCGGGTTTTCTCAAATCTCTGACATCCTCAGCGCATCGGGTTTTCTGGATTCCCCGACATCCTCCTCAGTGTGTCGGACTCTTCCATCCTTCCGGCATCTCCAGTAGGTCAGGGTTTTCACAGTGTGCAACATCTCCTGATCTCCGAAACTCTCTTCCTTCGAAATCCTTCATGTCGGACCCTGGTCCATCGCAAGAAAAGACTGAGAAGTCAGGAAGGATGAAATACAAGTTCAGAAAGGTGGAGTCTCCATCATATATCGATTGCAATTATGACATCCGAGATACAGAGCTCAGAAATATAGATATTGAGGATTTTTGGAGTAGGGTAAGGAGTTCTTCCCAAAATCCATGGATGAAATCGATAGCCGATAGTGGTTTACCTCTTGCAGCGGGTTTTCCCATGTCCGCTCAGTGCCCTGAATTCATCTTAGCCTGCGCTTCCAGTTATGACTCTGCTTCCCGTGCTGTGAGAAATCAGGCGGGAGAAGTTGTGATCAAGTTAGACGGAGGTTACTTTGATGACCTCCTCAAACTGCCCAATTTTGAAGAATATGGAGAGTTAGATATCAAGTCAGCTCAGAAAGCTTGGGATAACGATCAGGAAGATTGTATCAAGCATGTAAATAAGAAGTTCCTGATCAAAGCCAAACCGGCTGTCTCCAGATTCCCAAGACTTATCCCCAGGAGTGATTTCATTCAGGAAATCAATGACATCATCACTCTGTTGAGTCGGGTTTTTGGTTTACCCGAATCAAATGTTTTCCAAGGGTGGATGTATCAATTCATGATCACCATCAAGAAGAATCAACAAGGGATTGATTGGGGCACTCTCATTAGTAATGAGATAGATTCCCAAATGACAACAGTCTTGTCCACAGGGAAGTTTTATATGTCCTCATATGTCACCTATGCAGCGGCCGGGATGAGGAACTATCCCGGGTTGGATATCAAGGGAAACAGGATGGTGAACCAGGTTTATCAGTACTTCCCTCAACTGACAAGAAAAGGGTCTCAAGACCAATTCAGAAGGGTAAATGACGCCTTCTTTTATGAAAACATCTGCAGGTTAAACCCTGAATTGAGGAAAACAAGAGTCTCAGATGAGGCCTGGGCTGAAGTTTCCAAATGGGGTTGTGTCTTCTTGCAATTCAAGAAGTTCACATATCTTCGGGTAGTCATGTACTCAGGGGATCCTTTCCGTCTACCCCGATATCCAGGGGATAAACTGATCTTGATGGAATTGGTTAGGCAATTGTTGGATTTCCACAAGTTCCAACAAAGTAAACATAAGGCTGTTGTATCTTTCCCAATTTCTATTGGAAGATACACTTGTTCGACAGTGGTGAAAGCTAAAAATGTTGTCCATGAGCTTCAGGACAAGTTGAAGAAGCATATGAAGCCCCGAGACGGGTTTGACATTCGAGGAGTCCTCAGGGCGTATGGAACTCTGCACCTGCACAGACCAAGCATAGAAGACATCTGGATTGATCTACGTGATGAGGTTGCTGTTCGTAGAAAGGATCATAGCAGATTGACACTTGCTGAGATTCAAACACTTGAGCTTGTTGACTTACCAGAAGGTACTAGTGACAATGAAAGTGTTCTGGATCTTTCCTATGATGGACTAAATGAAGATCAATATGTTTTCCCACCTATTGATTGGTCAATCAGTGAAAAAGCCTCCATTACAGATAGGTCGGCTCTGATTCTTGCACGCACCAAAGCATGGCTCTCCTCTTGGGGAATGAGTTTTAAAGATGATAAGTTTTCAAAGTTGGCTGCTTCAGAGGCGGGGCCCTCCAAAAAGGAAAAGGACAAAAAATCTTCTAAGGGGCCTATAAAGGTCAAGTTTGTCAAAAAGAGGAAAGAAAGAGAAATCTCTTCAATTATTTCTCCAGTTGAAACGGTGGATGTGCCAGAATCACCAACACCACCAGAAATAGGAGAAATTACTTTGGAAGAAGAAGGAAGCCAGCCTCTGGTTTCATCATTTGTTGATTGCCCAACTGAAGAGACCTTATCTCTTGCATCCCAGGCTTTGGAGTCTGAATCTGCGCCTCCCCCCTCACAACCACTCCTACCTCCTCATTCTCCATCAACTTCTTCAATCATGGCCAGTATTTTCTCTGGACTCTCACCCCTCTCTGCTGGGACCCAAGTGATCACCAACACGCCCCCTCCTGTGCCTCTTTTTATCGGATCTACTACCACATTGGTAACTATTCCCCCTCCACTAGTAGAATCTTCTCCCCTTGAGAGTATGATACCAGCTTCTACAACAGTGGCAACTTCCTCTGATACACCGCAATGGCTACTCGAGCAAACTCTGAGGAAGAGGAAGGTGATTGTACCCATACCAGCCTTTGATTTCAGCTCACTCAAGGCTTCTACTGCTAAATCAGCCAAGAAACCTAAAACAGTTTCAAGGGTTTTGGTGGACGCTTCAGGGGATAAGTTCGCAGAGATCGCCACTCCCACGACTGACAAAACTAAAGAGGACATAACAGCCTCTGATTATCAGATAACCAGGGTGGCTCTAGGAAGAGTGACAGCAGAAGGGGCACAACAAGATGCACGGGATGCCACAAACGTGTTGTGCCAGAAGTTGAAAGAAACAAAAGACAACAGAGATGAGCTTAAAGGAAAAGTGGAGCAGTTGACTGAGGTTTTGCTTAAACTCTCAAAACCCCTTGAATCCATACCATCTTCTTCTGTCCCTGTCGGATTCGATTTCTCATCAGTGCCTACAATTGAGAAGATTGCTAAAAAAGGAAGGGTGGTCGATGAATGGATCCAAAGGCTGCTCCAACAGGGGAAGGAAGTGATTCAAGACGTTGTGAAAGTTCATCAATCTTTGGGGGACATTCAGAAGGATGGAGAGAAGATGGACGATGATTTCTCTCAAGAAATTGGACATCTTGATTTGACTTTTGAAGCTCTCCAGGTATTAAAGCAAATACCATCACATCTCTTGGTAGAAGAAGGCATCATCCCACATACGGATAAGCATTTCCAGCTGACCAAAGCCATCAGGTTCAGAGTAAAGATTCTCAACGAAGCCTGCGGTAAGTTGAGAGAATCAAGGGATAAATTGATTGATGGAAAAAGTGATCTGGAAGAAGAGTTGCTGAAGATTTGTCCAAAGGTGTCAGTTGGAAACTCAGGTATCCTATCAGCAGATGATCTTTTCAAACAAGTCCAAGAGTCTGTTCAGCATGAACCAATGCACGGATTTGGTATTGAGATCATTGATCGGTTTGTAAGAATTGAACATTCTTTGGAGGCCTTGAGAAAGCTCAGCAAAATATTGAAAAAGCTTCCCGGCAGTGCTAGTGATACCCATGAAACCTGTGAAGTTTTGAATGATCATTCCACTGCGCCTGATGAAAACGAAATGCAAGGCATAATTCGAAAGTTCCAAGAATTTCAGAACAAACAGTCTCAGCTGGAGGAAGAGAAAGATGAAGGAGCGAAAGATGACGATTCAGATTAAGTCCCAATGTTTCATGTCATTTCAATCTTGAAATTGACATGTCTTTTTCATTTCTGTTTCGTTGCATAGGAAGCAAATTTTGACTTGGTCTCCTGCGCGAGAGTCAAGCAAAATAGAACTCTTTTTAAAGAACACTATTTTCTAGGATTTATCCTATTTTCTCTCGTTTCCTTTTATTATAAATAAGGGATGCTTATGCATTCCAAAGGGTCGAGATTTTTGAAATATTGGGAGCTATTGGAAAGAAGAAAAACTTTGTGTTTTCTTTTAATCATTTTGAAGAATAGGAGTTGATATTATTTTGCAAACTTTGTGTTGTGGGATATATCTTTCTTAAGACATTGTTCTTACGTTCATGATCTTAAGCTATTCTTTGCGTAGCATCTTAGTGTTTCTAATCATTTCAGACATTATATTTATGATCTAAAGCCCGTATGATTATTTCGTGCTCTGTGTTTACTCGAAAGAAAATACGTTTCTCTCATTTCCTTTCCATTGTTCTTCTTTCATTGTAATAGTTTCCGACCCAGTTCATTTACGAAAGCAATACCTTTGAATCGTGTGGATGTGGATTTCGGGATTTTATCCCAACCCCAATGGTTAGATTAGTGTGAATACTGTATATATTGTTTTTGCTGTGTTTTAGATTAGTAATAAGCAGGCAGCCTCACCTGTCTTTGAGGAGGGATTTAATCCCATATACTGTGGTTGAACCTCATATTTTGGATTGACAAAATATCCAACCAACAATTTTTGGTGACTCCGCTGGGGAATACGGATTTATAGTATAAAGCTTATCCTCTTGGTGTCTGGCGACTCCGTATTTGCCTTATTTTTAACAAGGTCTCTTTCCCAGTTCAAGCTGGCCAGGAAGATCTTCACTCGGTCCCGCCGAGCCCAAGGTGAAATTGACCCACTCTTTGAGTTGCTACAACAGCACAATTTCAGCCTGTCCCCCAACAACATTGTTTCTAACCGAACCAGAAGTTCTTCGCCTGTTCGGAGAAACCGGATCCCCGTGGAATGGGAAGCGTCTGCAACTTGTCGTGCATTACTCTTGTCTGATACTCGGATCCCTATACGCACTCTTTTCAGAAGGATGGCAGTACAACCTGTGCCTTGGGGCGCAGTTATTGGTCCTCTTTCTTTAACTCCACCATTGCATGAGTTACCACATGGATCACGTAAAAACATTCCCAAGTTCAATGGGGATGGGAAGCAGCATCCTGATGAACACGTTGCATCTTTCTTTGTAGCGTGCGGCATCCTTGGAGTAGCTCACGAAGATGTTTCTGTTTGACTCTTTTTTGAAATGTTGCACATGGTGCAGCAACTGAATGGTTTTATCACCTTCTGAATGTGTGCATCACAAACTGGGCTACCATGAGGACCAAGTTCGAAGCACGTTTCAAACCAGCCGAAGATTCTCATGCCTTGTTAGCTCAACTTACTCATATGAAGAAGGAATCTCATGAACCCATGCGGGACTTCGTGGCAAAGTTTAATAAGCTGATCCGGAAGATTCCAGAAATAGCTGTACCGACTCCGGAAAATCAGAAATGCTTCTTCATTAATGCTCAGCCTCCTGATGTGAGCTTTTTATTAAGAAGGTCGGTTATCCCAGATTTGGCTGTCGCTCAGTCAACAGCTATTGAAATAGAAGATGATCTTATTTTGGCCGGAAGAATCAAGAAAGACATACCCAAACTCAAAAATCAAGGTTCTTCTCAAGGTAATACTGATCCTATGTTTCAAAAAATGGCTAATGATTTGATCGCTTTAAAAAAGCAAATGTCTCAGCAGGTGAACAATGTTCCGTATCGGGATATCCCTAGATGGAATTTCAATAACAACAATGGTGCGCTTGCAAGGGATAGGCCGTGATTAACTCCTGCTCAACCGAGGCTAGCGATTGAAGCTCCTCCTGTTAATGCGGTAGTAGAAATAGTTGAAGAAGAGGAAGAACCAGAAGAACAAGATTCTCCAGAGGCTTTTGAAGCTTCAGGATATGCCGATGAGTCTTATGACGATTCGGCTGGTGACTCCAGCATTGGGTATTTGGAATACGATGAAGATGAATGTGCGCCAGATGGTCAGTCATTTGCTGTCTTCACTCGATCCCAATCTCAGAATCCAAGAAAACCTCTTGAAAACACTAAGGAGAAGAATAAGGAACCTCCCATAGCCATAGTTAAGAGAGGTACTCCTATTTCAGCACAAACTGAAAGAGAAGTCACCAAAAAGGCAACTTCTCCTTATTCTCTTTCTCCTAAGATCAGTGCCTCAGCACAAGCTCATGTGATTAGAACTGAGCCTACCATCACCCCTTCTTATACTGCTTTTGACATTGTCGATCATGCAAAAAGAACCAAAATCCAAATGTCAGAAGCAGAATACCTTCAGTCAAATCCTGAACAGTTCGAAAAACTTGCCAAATTCATCAGAAGTAAAGTGGCTGTTCCATCACCTTCAAAAGGTCTCCTTCCAAATCCTACTCAATCCCCATCTCAGAACAATCTGACCTCTGCTTCTTCTTCAGGAAAGATTGAACCATTTTATTTGTCTTTACTTATAAATGGGTTTAAACTCAGCAATTGCATCATCGACTCAGGGGCCTCCGACAATGTTATGCCCGCAAAAGTAGCCCATGCCCTTGGGCTTACTTTGACTAAGTCATATGGACGGTGTTACTCTATGGAAACCAAACAAGTTCCTTTGATTGGTCAAATCAAAGATGCACAGTTCGCATTCGTTGCTTTCCCGGAAAAGAGAGTGAAAATGACCATTCTAGTTGCTGATATCCCTGCAGCTTACGGTATCCTCTTGGGTAGAGGTTTTTGTAAAGACGTCGGAGGAGAGATTAATATGGATTGGACCAAAGCCAAGATCCCAGTCAATGGGGTTCATCAGGTTCTCCATCCTGAACCGCAGGCGAGGTATTTGGTAACTAAATCAGATGATCCTAAAGCTCAAATTCTTTTCGAAGATGCTAGCTTCGGAAATTATTTCATGACTTCAGAGATACCCACTGTAGATGTCAAGGAAGAAGATCCCAATGCTATTTGGACCCTCGAATTCGATGGTAGTTGCTCTATCACCGGATCAGGCGCTGGTGTTGTTCTTATATCTCCTAATTCTGAGATTTTCCCATCAGCTTACAAGTTGCAATTTGATAATACTAATAACACGGCTGAGTATGAAGCTCTGTTATTAGGATTAGAAATGGCCAGACAGAAGGGAATTCGAAATCTCAAGGTTCAGGGGGATGCGGAGCTGATTGTCAACCAGGTCAAGGGAATCTATCAGGTGAAAAATGATCACTTGAGACATTACAGGAACAAAGTTTGGGATAGTATAGAATGCTTTGATGCATTCTCTATTAAGGCAGTTTTGAGAGATTATAACGACAAGGCTGATTCTTTGGCCGTGTCTGCATCCCTCCTTCTTCCTCATCCTCAGTTCAAACAAGATACGTACTCTATCGAGATTGTGTACCGCCCTAGTATCCCAGATAATGCGACTCACTGGCAAGTGTTCAATGATGATCAACAGGTGTTGGCTTTTCTAGAAAAGGCTGACAATTTCAGTGAGCTGTATTTTGAAGGTTCGGAATCAGCTTTCCGTGAAACTATCTCAGATCCATATCAAGAGGTTGATGGTGAGTTTATCCAGCTTAAAGGCAACAAGATACCAAAAGGTTTGGTTTCTCTGGAGGGTTTGTTTGACAAGCATGATCGTTTTATTCAAAACAAAAGGCAAGTTGAAGGAGCTTCTTCTTCGGAGGTAGATCAAATCAATCTAGGTTCCTCTGATCAACCTCGGATGGTGAATATTGGGAAATGTTGTTCCCCTGAAGAGAAAGCAAGATTCACTTCGCTTCTGAAGAGATACATGGATGTGTTAGCCTGGTCTTATGTAGATTTAAAATCCTTCAAGCCCAAAGACGTATAGCACAGTATCCCTTTGAAGCCTGATGTGAAGCCGTACAGACAAAAGCAAAGACATTACAATCCCAAGATCTCAGGAACTATCCTTGCAGAAATCCAGAAGATGTTAGATGCTAGGATTATTTTTCCAATCCATCACTCCACTTGGATTGCTAACATCGTCCCTGTCAGGAAGAAGAATGGTGAAATCTGAATCTGTGTTGACTTCCGGAACCTGAATCAGTCCTCGCTGAAGGACAACTATCCCTTGCCTATCATGGATCAGGTATTACAAACTGTTACTGGATCAGAAATGCTATCCATGCTCGATGGATTTTCAGGATATAATCAAGTTGAGGTAACTACGGAGGATCAACACAAGACGGCCTTCACAACCCCATGGGGTACCTTTGCTTACAGGAGGATGCCTTTCGGCTTGATCAACGCCAGAGCCACTTTTCAGAGAGCTATGGACTTGGCATTCAGAGACCTGATGGGCAAGGTCATAGTTGTGTATTTAGATGACTTGACCGTTTTCTCTAAAAAACGGAGTGATCATTATGATCATTTAGAGCAAGTACTTTTGAGATGCAGGCGTCACGGGATTTCATTAAATCCTAAGAAGTCCATGTTCGGGGTGACCGAAGGAAAATTGCTGGGTCATATCGTGACTAGAGAAGGAACCAAAATCGACCCAGAAAGGGTAAAGGCCATTCAGAGCCTTACCCTACCCACAAGTAAAACTGGAGTTCATTCTTTCTTCGGAAAGGTCAATTTCCTAAGAAGATTTGTACCTGATTTCGCTGACAAAACCAAGGATATCCTTGGGATGATGAAAGGCAAAGTTCCATTTCGATGGAGTACTGAAGGGAAGCTTACATTCGATGAGATCAAAAGGGCAGTTGCTTGCGCTCCTATCCTAGTATGTCCGGACTTCAAAAAATATTTCATCATGTACAGCTACGCCTCTGCTCACACAGTGTCAGCCATCCTGATGCAGGAGAATGGGGAAGGCATTGAAGCTCCCATCACATTTATGAGCTGCCCATTGAAGGAACATGAATTGAAGATGTCACAAATTGAAAAGCATGCTTATGCAGTGGTACGAGCGGTGAAACATTTCAGGTACTATGTGCTGAATTCCCATACCCTCGTTCTCGTTCCCGACACTGCCGTTAAATCCATTTTGACTCAACAAGAGCTGGGGAGTCAATGAGGTACTTGGATAGCTAAAGTTCAGGAGTACGACTTGGACATCAGACCTACCAAGTTGGTACGAGGAAGGGGCCTATGCCAATTGATTGCAGAAAATCATGCTGAAGCAGAATGTGAAAAGACTCAAGATACTTCTTCAGAGTTGCCCATGGTGCTTTTCGTGAGTACAACTGATGAATGGTACACGGATATTGCTTTCTTTCTAACTTATGGTGAATGCCCTCCACATTTAAGCCAAAAGGAGAAGAGGACAATCAAGTTAAGATCTGCAAGATACCTCCTATGGGATAACGGAATATACAAGAAAGGTATTGATGGTGTTTTCCTGCGTTGTGTTGATAAATCACAACAGTTAAAGTTGTTAGAGTCCTTCCATAGCCTAGCATGCGGAGGACATTTTTCATCCTCTGTAACAGCTTATAAGATCCTACGGGCTAGGTACTATTGGCCTACTCTCTTTCAGGATTCAGCAGAGTGGGTGTCCAAGTGTGAAGCTTGTCAACATTTCATTGGTCGTCCCAAGTTAGCAGCTCTTCCCCTGAAGCCCGTAGTGATCGAAGAACCTTTTCGCCAGTGGGGAATTGATTTCATTGGAACATTGAATCCTGCCTCCAGTGCCGGACATAATTACGTGCTGACTGCTACAGACTATTTTACCAAGTGGGTGGAAGCCGCACCAATCAAGCAAGCAACCTCTAAAGTTGTTTGCAAGTTCCTTAAAGAAAATATAATTGTCAGATTCGGTGTGCCTCACAAGATTGTAGCTGATAATGCCTCTAATTTCTCATCGCATGAGATGACAGAATTTTTCTATGGATTCGGCATCACTTTGGCTCACTCATCTGATTATTATCCCCAAGGCAATGGGCAAGCTGAGTCCAGCAACAAGAACCTAGTTACCATAATTAGAAAACTAGTAGATGAAAACCAGAGGACATGGCACAAAACATTGTATGACGCGTTGGGCAAATTTTTCACCCCTTGGCCCGCAGGCCCACTCTTAGGGAAAATTTTCACCCTAAGGCCCGTCGGCCCATAACTTGTGAAATATGAAGAGTTAGGAGTAATTCTTTATATAAATGGAAAGGTGAGGAAACTTCCTATCCAATAGGAATGATTTAGGGAATTTTTGAATGTGCTAAGTATGAGAATAATCAATTTAAAACTTTAAGCCTATTAGAGAGTGGGTATGGTGAATATTTACCCTTTGAACCTAATTGAACCTTCTAACCCTAAATTTTGGACCTTGTGACCTCTAATTATTGTTAATAAAAGAAAATTGTGTTCTAGTAGATTAAAATTGTTCTAGAACTTGTTAGTGACAGTTGTTGCCTTGTAACCTAGTTGTAGACTCTTTTAAACAAAAAAAAATTATTCCATAATTTTTCCTAACTAATCCTAGGTTGTTTATTGGGTCTCAAGTGGGTTATTTTTACCGGGTGTTACACTACTCAAGATATTTTATCCATTATGTATATGAGTCTAATGTCAGTGTTGTCATAATTTTGACACAACATAATGATAGATGTTCAAAGAAACCAATAACTTTCTTTAGTCAAAGACTCAAGGATTTTGAATCAAAATATATTCATGTAGAGAAGAAGGTCTTCTCCATCTTGAGGTATTTTAAGAATTTCAAGACCATTCTTGCAGCTAGCTACATCAAAGTTTTAGTCTCATACCCCTGTGTTAAGTAATTTGTTATGCAAGAAGAAAAAAGTGAGAAGAGAGATGGATGGGTGACCGAAATTAAGGAGTATGATGTAACCTTCGAGGTTAAAAAATTAGTAAAAGGAAAAGAACTATATGATAAAATGGATTTTTATGCTTAAGTTAATCTTGATACCTCCTTATTCCTGGAAGAGGAATAAGAATAAGAGACACTTTCCATAGATCAGTATAATGGAAGTAGTTGTATTATAAATATATCTCTATTCTTGTCCATGTGTATTTATCCTCTTGGCTTACGAAAAGATAAGAGGTGGAACCTAAGTTTGTAATTTTTTCCTTACATGTTAATTGGAGGGTTTCTATTTAGAAATAAAATTTATGGAGTATTTCCAATGTGTATTTAGGGTGAACAAGTGAACAAAGTCTTGACACAGTTCAATAATGCATTCTCAAGTAGAAACTTATTATCCAAGGAAAAAATGATGAAAATTATAAAAGTGTGATATTTGTTTCCCATATTATTCATGGATGCTCATAAATGGGTCACAAAATGTCAAGAGTGTGCTTTATTCTCTAGAAAAATGAAGATGAAGGCCCTTCCACTTCATCCCATTCAAGCAAATGAACCCTTTTCTCAATGGGCCTTGATTTTATTGAAATTCTTAAGATCATTTCAAATGCGGTTATAAGCAGGGTTTGACATCAAGTGATTATTTTACTAGGTGGAAAGAGGCTATGGTATTCAAGGAATGTAATTTTTTCTCCTTGGTTTTATTGAGGACATTGTGACAAGGATTTGGGTTCCCCAAGCCATTATTTATGACAAAGAAAAATCCTTCATACTTTTTCAAATATCTAATTGGGATCGTATACATGGAATAAAGTTAAATACCTATTCCAATTACTACTCTTAGGGTAATGGTTTGGTAGATTTTACTAATAATCACTTGATCAGAATCATGTATAGAAAAAGGGAGATCAATAAAAGGAAATGACACACCAAGGTAAAAATGATTTTTGGGTTGACATGATCACATCAAATAAATGAATTAAAACTATCCCTTCATCCTTATGTATGGTAGAGAAACAAATATTCCTATGTCTCTGGAGTTGCCTTAATTAGATTTAGACTAACAATTAGAGTTTGAGGGTAAAGATCAAAGAAAAATTAGAATGGAGAAGGCAGTTAACATCGAGAAATTGAGGCAATCTAATATGATCATATTATAAGATTACTAAAGATCGACAAAGTAGTGGTTTGATAATAAGGATAAATTATAGGATTTTAAAACATGAGACCTGGTCTTGAAATGTGATGCAACCAGAGCTAAATAAGGGTGAAACTCAAACTCAAAGTTTGATGCTTATTAGTGTGGTCCATATATAATCACATAATGCAAGCATGAAAAGTATTTCAAGTATTCCAAACTTGATGCAGAGGCACTTCATATCTCAGTTACATGTATCTTTCTCAAACCATCTCATTCAGTCTATTTTCTTGCATTTTGTAAATAATTGGATTTCTTTATTTTCCCTTTCCTTTTTGTTTTTGTTTGGGGTTCCCTTCTTTTTGTGTCCTTATCAAAAATAGATTTCATTTACCTCGATCCTTGTGGTGGTATCTTAAATAATTTATTTTTCACAACTACTGGTCTTTTTTGCATCTCATAGGACCAATGCACAAAGAATTATAGAAAAGATTGATTTCAGAGTTAAATTCGAGAAATATGATTGCTCCATGCCCAATGGATGATTCAAGGCTACTTGTTGGCGAAATAATTTTTTGAAAGGAAAAATTAGTGGAATTTCACAAATGCTATGGGACTAAGTCCCTCCTCTTGGTAATAGGGAGTATCCACTTTATTGAATGAAGAAAAAAAATTGTGGGTGTTTTTGAATATAGGGATCACATAGGACTACTCAAATAAACCTGTGAAAATTTTCCTACAATTAGTAAAAGGGAGGAATTTTCTTGGTGAGATGAGGTAAATGGATTAAGAATTTAGCAAGGAAGATTAAATTTGTGAATCAGCACTAGTAGAGTTTCACAACAATAACCAAAATTAATCCACACTCAATTACATGAATACAAACTTTCTAAAAATGATGACACTAACAAATCATAAACACATTATTCTATTGATTCATTTATCAAATTTACTAAAACCTTCCTTGGTTTTAAAAGATCATCATGCCTTAATAAATGAACATGTGACGAAATAAAGGAAACATATAGAAAGAATAAAATATAAGAATATAATATCTTGCTTGTAGTTTAGTGGAACAAAGCTATATAATTATAAACTTACAACACACAACCTCTCATAATGAAAATATCATCAAAAAATTTATATTTACAAAGAGTCTTTTTGTCTACCCCCTCCCATGAATTTTCACTTCCCCTTATCACTTGTGATCTTTCATATTCCGAGGAGACAAAATTGAGTCCCTTTTATTAATTAAAAAAAATCATTCCAATGTTAGACTACATGTCACTTACATGAATAAGATGAAAAATTTGAAATTAGGTACCTCCTTAATGGAGAATTAGAACATGAGAGATAATTATGAAAGAATAAGAGAGGGTTGATGATTCTAATGGAGGAAAGGAAGCTTCTGTTGACGAATAAGTGGTTGTTGATGAACCTTGTGAGATTGCACCTAGAAAGATATCTTCACCTTTGAATCCCTAGGTGAAGTGGGCTGCTACAGGTGCTACCTTTTCTACATGAGGAATGTGAACACAGATAAAAAAATAGATCCTTGTCTCAGAAATAACGTAGATTCTCTTACACTGATTGACATAAACTTGATTATCCTTTACAGTATTGAAAATTATAAATCTTATTTCTACAAGAGATTTCAATGTTTCTTCATTGAATAAGGAAATATCTTACAATTACTTCTTGACCTATTCCTCGAATGGTTTAAAAAAATATTCCAATAATTAGAGGAGATCCAGACCTTTGCACACTTTTTCTCATCCTTTTCAAAATATTTAATGTGAGATATTGACAAGAATGGAGCTCAGAGATAGCCTCATTCATCATTTCATACCAGGTAATTAGTGTGTGAGACAAAATAGTGGTAAATTTATTATCTATGGAAGTGAATACATGTTTACCCATCAATACGAAAGAGTTAAATTACTCATCTCTAACACCAGTGGAAATAGAGTTTCCTAAAGATATTTTCATTTCTCAATTTCCTCCTTAGTATTTTATAATTTTGCATCTGTGGCAAGAATAAAATCTAACAATGATAGGATTCCACATAGCAATGTTTTCTCAATAATCTTATAAACCTACATGTCACTATCCCTTCCCTGCATTTTGTGACATTTAGCATTATTGATTTTCAGAAGGAAGAGATGAAATTGCACTAGGATCCATGAATAATAACAGATAAGCAATGGGACTTATCACATGCTCTTCTAACTACTAAATTTTCTATTTATACTCCTCCTTCTTGAAAAGTATCTATAAAGGATACTTCTTCAACAATTGTACATCAAACTCATGTGTTGCTTGTCCCACAAACATTTTTTCATTTCATAGTCAGCCTAAGTCATGTCCTCTATGGGTTTAATAAATTTTGGCTAAGCTAATTCTACACACTGATTACAAGAAACACCACCAAAAAAGTGAAAAGTAATGAAGGATTTCTTACCTAATCTTGGTCTACACAATCCTTGAGATATCATTGAAGTCCAGTGTTGATGCCTATTGCATGGCCATCGACTCACTCCTAATCAGCTCTTGGATCAAAGTATATTCTTTATTTTTGTTGGGCTCAACATTAGGCACGATGGAATTTTTAGGTTCATGATGAGGGATCATATATTTTCTATGATGAGATTTCTCAAATCAGGAAGAGGAAAAAATTGGGAACAGATGCCTAATTAGAGCTTATGAAGGATAAAAGTCACTTTACTCTATATATTCAATGAGATTCTTAGTTACTTTAGTTTTATTATGAAGTATCATGGGTTCAGATCCTTACAGGTTTCTTCTTCCATTACATTTATCTTCTGAGGCTCCACTAAGTGAGTGGAGCTCGTGGTTTTCTTGGATACCTTCAGGGATTAGATGTGATATGATTTCCTAGAGAGAGTTAGGAGGCCACTAAATTCGATGAGAGAAATCCTCTTTTTCCTAAACCACTCCCTTAATCTTTGAATAACTATAACAATCATCTCATTAATAGCACATGACTCTAGCTGGAAGAGGTGAGATTTTAGGGCTTAGTTCTTTAGATCAAACAAATCTGATCCATCATCCCCCACTGCTTGAATGAGTGAATCTGTAACACATTTGACAACTATTATATTCCTCTTTTACATTTCAAGTGTTGACATGTGATTTCTGGATAAAGATGTTTTCTTTTGAATGTTAAAGACCATGCTTGATAAAGATAAATATTTTCTGTTCTTAAAAAATCATTAGACTAAAATCATATGGTTATCAAGAATTCATTTTCACTTTAGAAAGATGAGTTGCAATCTGGCTTTAAGAGTTGCAGACTTATTCCTTCTTTTGACTCATCCTTGGATCAATTTCAGTGATCCAAGGAACATTTCAAATCTTCTTCATAGAATGAATGGTAAATTGACATTCAGTAGTTTGAGGGACATAGAAGACTAAACTTTGTATGTTACAAATTATTTGGTCTTATCTGAATGTGTTTTCTTTCAGCTGTATGTTTGTGCTTGGGTCTTTTTTGATTGATCTTGGTAGGACATTAAGGACTTAAGAAAAATAAAATTCACAGAGGAGGAGCTCGGAGTTATAAAACCTAAGTATTATCCTAACAGTATCCTAAGCTAGGTAAGAATACCTATGTTCTAGCTACGTTTACTCATTTGGATTTTATTCACACCTAAGCCTCTTATTCTATTTTGTTGGGTTGGTGTCCTAACCTAAGCATTATAGTAAATGAATAAGGGAAGGATTACTAAAGTAATGATAGGCTATTTTTCAATTAATACATAATATTAAATGGTTATGAATTGAATCTAACCTAAGGTGGGAATTACTATTGGTAAATGTTTTAAGACCTAAGGTGGTAATTGCTAGACTAACCTAAGTTCTATTGGGATCCATCCTAAAATATTAAAAGGGAACCTAAGGGGTCGCATGTCTCTAAGGTGATGGTTTCAATGGCATTTAAGTGATTTGATATGGTTTAATGGATGGTGGTACTGCCAGTTTTGGCAGGGGCTAGTAGACTTGGTAGAGGCATACGTAGAAGCTCCACTAAAAATATGGAATTGGAATTCACCATATTTAGGAGGTGGTGGAAAGGAAAGATAAGTGGGAAATTTGGAATTAATGGCATTAATGGCATTAATGGGCCTCAGTCTTTGTGTGAAAATTGTCTTGGAAACTTAGAAGGTGGTTTTGTAGGAGGTTATTTAGTTTTGCATGCATTACGGATTTTGCTCTACATGGAGCTATCTAGTTCTTTGAACCAGCAGTTTGACCTTCACTTCAAAGCTATTTTAGGTTTCTACGGTCTATTTTTCATAAAAGGAAAGTATATGAGGCATAGGAAGAAAAGATGTTGGATTTTTGATATTTCGTGGAGGAGACAAAGAGTTGGAAGCTCAGCTAGAAGTCTCCTTCGATTTTCCAGAAACACTATCAGGACTGATAGGCTCTAACCATTAATATTATTTTCTTTCTTCTAAATGATTCATTAGAACAACTCTACTATCATCAGATTCATGTTTTCATGTTTGACTGGTTATTTTCCTACTAGGTTTAGTGAATCTTTGGGTTTATTTACCTATGAATCCATGGCAAAAATAATGTTGTTCCAGAAAATTTCTCTCTATGCAAGTTTTATGATAGCATGCATGTGAAGTTTGTATGTGAAAATTGTTTCTGTAGCTCTGTTTTTGAACTCTAGAACTTATAATCGAGGTTGTTGTGACTTGAACTAACCTTCATTGCAATATAGGGTTCTGAACTTTAGGGGAACCTTGAGTTCCATTTGATATTGCTTTTGGGTTTCATGTTTGGATATAAATTTTTTTTGGGGCTTCGTGTTGTTCGAAACCAGTGTTTGGAAGCTTATGCAATGCTGAGCTGTTGTTTGAAGTTTGTATTTGGCACCGTACTTGTATTTCATTACTTGTGAATTTCTGAAATTTTGTGTGAAGCTCGTGTTTGACACTATACTCTTATTTGACACTTGAGTGTTATGAGATTTTATTTGGACTGATGTATTCGATTATGTTTGTTATTTTTGTGTTGGGTTTCTCTTGTAATAAAAGTTTAAGCTTATAATTATTTTATTGAGAAACTTACTCACCAGAAAACTGGGTGATAGCTTGAATGAGTCGTTCTTAAATCCCTTCGAGATTTGGAATTGGAAACGTCTTACTTAAAAGAAGGTGGAACTTCTGTTTTATGAATGTATCATATTATTTGAGATGGTAATGGCATGAGATTAGGAGGGGGTGTTATTTCCCCTATGTTTTGAGGAAACCCACGTTCTGGGTTGACTGTTTTGTTTTGAACCAAGTCACCTTTGTCGCAATTTTGTGGCTGTGAAATTTTGTTTTGAATTTCTGTTTCTATTGCATTGGAAATAGAATGGGACACCTTTAGACTTAAACATTTGGGATTCTTTCTCTCTCTTCTGATTCTTTAAAATAATTTTGCATCTCAGTGGAAGGTTGAGTTACTACCCTTAGACACTAAATTTTTACAGAAAAGATACTTTCTCTGTTCAATTGTTTTGTGCTTAGTTCTTTTAAATCATGAACTAGTTAATCATCATATTAAGTGGTGAAGCATTTGTGAGTCTTCAGTCTTGAGTTCGTGGATAATTCTTAACTTGTTAGTTTGTTGTTTTGGGATTCTATTCTTGTTAGATATAACGAATGAGTCCTTGGGCTTCTTTTAGAAGAGAGAAAATATATACTCTCTTAGGATCAGTATGTTGTTTTCAGAACTATAGCATGTTTTTCATTCTGATTTGATTTGAAACTGGATATTCTTTTGTTCAATTAAATGAAATGATTAATTATTGATCCTTTCCTTTTAGAGTTACTTTTCTTTGTCTTTTGGGTAAGCTCATTGATTGAACTTCTCTGCACTCGATTCTCTTACGAGATGGTGATTTATTTATGGCCTGCTGGTCTACTTTGCCCAAATCATTTATTGTAATGATGTTGAAAGTTAGTAGCTAAGTCGGTTCTCCTGATAAGTGAATGCATAATTGTGGGATCAATTGGTGTTTACTAAGCCTTTCCTTGTTTGAATGGATAGGAGTAGGTTTTATCTCTTGTACTCTATCTTTTTGGGTGAACTCGAGTAGAGATTAACTCCTTTATGGGGCTACTCTGATTGTGAACGTTGGTTTCAGATATTTGATTGATAACTTATAACATGCAGAATTGGAATTAGAATTGCAGTTAGATTGTTTTGATTTTCTATATATCTTTAATGTTGAATTTATAAGATTGTTATGCCAGAAAGGAAACATGTAATTTATGTTATGAAACTAGTATGTTTTTCAGATGTTATAAGTTTGGGTATGGTACGTAATGGTTCTTCTTATTCTTGCTTAAAATTTAGATAAATCATCCTAGAATGAACCATGTTGTAAACACTTCTTTTGTCTTATAGAAAAGATAAATGTTGTATTTTATTAGAATAGAATTATAAAATAATGGGATTGCAAGATCTATTGTTTGTTTAAAATCTATTGATAGGATCAATTGAGCTTTCAGTTCTTAGGAAACTATTGTAGATTATATTATGATCTTCTCTTAAAAGTGGATCTAGATTTATTAATGTATTTCTTTTCTATTAGTATCACTTATGCTTATTGTATGATATATTAATTATCTCATTAAAGCAGTGTTACTTTAATGAAACAATTAGTGGAATGCACTTCATTTTAATGCTTAGTGCTTATCATGCTCAGTTAATTGAACTGACCCGTGCTAGAAATTTTTGTAGATCGACATCGTAAGTGATAAATGAAGGTAAAAACTTATATGATGCATTGGATGATATAAGTCTGAATCTTTATGAAGAATTCTAATTCATTCTTTAGTTGTATTGAAAAAGAAAAGTTGTATACTTTATAGAATGAAGGCTATTGTTATGCAGTACACGTAATGTGCATAGTCTTGTAAATTTATAAATTATAATCATGAATTGCAAGATATTACTTATTTGCATTGGTTTTGTAAATTATCTCATACTTTCATGAAGGAGATGGAAGTTCTATCTTGTTGATATTCTTCATATTATATTATGCTTATCTTGTTATCTTTGATAAGATGGATAAAGGGAATTAGTTCAATTTCCCTTATAAAGATGCAGCTTGTTAAGTTGCATAAGATGATGTGTATTATCTAAACAATTTAACATAGATATGTGATGCATAATGAACATGCAGTAAGAACTATGGAAATTGTAAATGATAACTCCTAACACTTAATCATGTAGAGGAAGACTCTTCCTCTCTCAAATGAATGTAAACCAAAAAGGATTGGAGTTATGATTATTAATCATTAGAATTATTTTTGTATGAAGTCTACTTTAGATGGTCCTATGCGGTTGTTAAACCTTCTTGAATGTTAAAGTACATTTTATTGAAACTTATGATATTGCTGTCATGTTTTGGTCAACTGTTGGTTAAACTAAGTAAACGAACATTAAAAGAAATCTTAAGTCAAGGAAGTTCTTCATTGACTAAATGAAACAAATTTAGAAAAGAAATTATGGAGTGTTGGATTAGGGTTTAGCATGGTTGTTGTAATCAAGACCTAACCAAAATTAACAATGTATTAATAATCTCATAGGGGTATGTACATCTCGATGAGGCAATTTTTGTAGGATGTTTGCACATGCCAACTAAAGGGCTATAATTTCGAGAAGACTTGGGTCTTCTCAAGAATACAACATTGTAGTTGACATGTGGCAATACCCTTCTACATTGATCATCTTGGTCTACACACAAATACTTGTACTTGAATTTAGTTTCTCTCTAGGTTAAGTTAGTGGCATATTTAGGATAGGTAGTAGCTTCCAATGGCTTAGGGTACCTTGGCACATCCGATTGACTTAGGTAAACCAAGTATGCCCATTTACCCTAAGTCATTGTGAGCGTCTTCCTATAATAATTTATGTTTCTAACTAGGGCTAGGGTTAGACCTAGGACAAGTGGACTGACGTTAGTCAGTAAAGACCAATCACGATAATAGAGGAGTGGGGTAAAGGACGTGTTCCAAAATGATGTTCATGCCGTCTAGGAATAGTGATATACACTGTATGTTGTAAATCTTTTGCCAAAGTATCGCAAGCTGCTAGTTGCTTTGTCCTATGTAACCAAGTTTAAAAGCAACATGATATCAAATGAATATTAGTAAAAAATATTTAGATATGTTCTTTAAACAGATCATCCAGTACCCGATTTAGGGTAGGAAAACCAAGTATATGAAGTATACAATAAGTATTCAATACTTAAAGTTAACATAAATAGATCAGTAGATTACCGAGTTATGAAATGAATAGATCGGTGGATCACTGAGTCATTTATAGTTGCATATGGTTTTCTGTTTGAAATTGATTAGCATGAAATGTTTGATATGAATAATGCTTTATTTAGAATAGAGAACATTATGAGGAAATTTTTTTCCCTTGTTTCTAAAGTCAAAAAATGGGAATGTTACATCTTGGTATCAGAGATGAAGGTTACAACTCTTGGATATACTGTGTCCATAATTTGATGAAACGTAAAATTTCTTGTTAACAAAAAATGGTTAGAATAAGAGGAAATGTTGCAAATAATCCTCCGCCAGAGGAAGGAGCAATAACTACCTAGAAATAGGATGAGATCCTTGCTGCCCTGTTAGACACAAGAGATCATTTGGATTTACCTAAACAACAAGTAATGGGAAATGAGGAGAAAGAAGAAGCTGATAACAATAATCAGACACCTCCTGGGGATAACACCAATGAAGGTGTTGATAATAACAATGTGAACATACATGTTCATCCTGAGAACAAAAAGGCTAGGCTGGCAACTAAACTCACTAATGATATAAAAAGGATAAGTCCACCCAAGTTTGATGGCACCACATTAGGAGATGGGGCTAAGAATTGGCTCAACAAAATGGAGAAATACTTTGCAATAAGGAATTTCTCAGAAGAAACAAAGGCGATATGGGGAGCATATCAACTTTCTCATGAAGCATCTTCATGGTGGGACATCCATAAGGCTGAGTTGAATATTGGTGAAGCTAATATCACTTGGGATCATTTTAAAGGATACTTCAGGAAATGATGGCTACCACAACTTTACTATGATTAAAAAATGATTGAATTCCCAAACTTAGCTCAAGGAAAGCTAATTGTAACTGATTACTGGGAACAGGTTACAAAACTCCTTAAGTATGTACCTCAGTAACAAACTAATGAGAATTTAAGGATACGAAAATTCATCATGGGATTGAATCCCATTATAGGGGGATAGGTGGGTGTTCACATCCCAACCACAATGGAAGGGGTTGTTGAAAAATCCATAAGGTAGGAACAAAAATTAAAGGCAATTTCTGCTCATAAGGAGGAAGTAAGGAAGAAAGTTTCCAACTCCTCTACATCATCTCTTGCACCTAAGAAAGGACCATGGAAGAAATTTAGAATGAAAAGTAAGAAAGTAGTAACAAACAAGTTTGTTGGTAATACATGGAACAACCTTGCTAAGAACAACAATAATGGAAAGAAGTCCTATGGGGGTTAGAATGATAACTCTAAGGCTAGAAATAAACCCGAGCCTAGGAATGGACCTGTAGGAGGCTGTTATAACTGTAGAAAATATCATTACGCAAATCAATGTCCTTTGAAGAAGGGTGATCACAATTAATAGCACAAGATACATGCTGCAGTAGCTGACAAGCAGGCTGAGAAACATGCCACACCCATAGAAGTTCTGGTTAAGTTATTTGGCTTACCTATAACTATTCTTTTTTATACCAGAGCTACTGAATGTTTTATTTCTAGTAAATTAGCATCAAAAATAAAAATAAAAACTAAAAACATCGATAAAACATGAACTGTATAGTATGGGAACAATGTTGTTCATACAATTAGTATGTGTCTTTTTGGAGCAGTCCTTGATTTACCTAACTTTTCCACTGAAGTTGATCTTTATGTTGCACCTTTGGGGTCTTATGATGTAATCATAGGTGTTAATTGGTTATCAAAAAATAAGGCTAAAGTGGACTATTTTGAAAAACACATTAGTTGTTTAGAAAACCTACAGAAAACAACAGAGATTCAAGGTGTGAAACGTGAGATTTCTATTAGAAAACTGTCAACTATGTAACTTAAAAAGGCCAAAAATAAAGGTTGTACCTTATATGAAGTAAAAAATACTGAATCAACAAAAGAGAACAACAATGTTATGGAACGATATTCGTTGTTACGAGACTTCAGTGACGTATTTGCAAAAGAAATGCCAGGTCTTCCACTCAAAAGGGAGTTTGATTTCATGATTGAGATCAAGCCTAGAACTAAAACTATTACTAAAGCACCATATAGAATGACTACTACAGAATTAGTAGAGCTTAAGGCTCAGTTGCTTGAATTTTTGTCTCAAGGTTTGATTAGACCAAGTGTTTCACCTTGGGGAGCTCCTGTAATTTTTGTGAAAAAGAAGGATGGAACCCTTAGATTGTGCATTGATTACAGAATGTTAAACAAAGAAACAATCAAGAATAGATACCCAATCCCTAGGATTGATGATTTATTTGATTAGATGAATGGAGAATCGGTATATTCTAAGATAGATCTTCAATCTGTATATCATCAATTGCAAATTAAGGATGAGGATATTCATAAAATAGCTTTCAGAACAAGGTATGGACATTATGAGTTCACGGTTTTACCTTTTGGATTAACTAATACACCTACAACATTTATGAATTTAATGAATAATATCTTTCAAGAATACTTGCACAAATTTGTGCTTGTATTCTTGGACAACATTCTCATATATTCTAAAAGTATTTAGGAACACCATGAGCATTTGAAGATAGTTTTGGGAACATTAAAAAAGAGACGATTATTTGGTAAATTGTCTAAATGTTCTTTCTATGACACAAAAGTACACTATTTGGGACATGTAATAAGTAAGAATGGAATTTCTGTAGATCCTTAAAAAATTGTAGCTATAACGGAGTGGCCTGCACCCAAGAATGTACATGAAGTTATAAGCTTTATGGGACTTGCTAGCTACTATAGGAAATTTGTAAAAAAAATTTCTAAGATAGCTGTACCAATAACTTCCTTATAGAAGAAATATAAAAACTTTGTTTAGAGTGAGAAATGTGAAATTGTATTCAAAACCTTGAAGGAACATTTAACTTCAGCACCTATTCTTACAGTACCAAATTCTAATGGAGATTTTATGGTGGTAACTGATGCATCTAGTGAAGGTATAAGAGGTATTTTGTTACAAAATGGTCATGTCATAGCTTACAAAAGTAGAAAACTAACGTTACATGAGTTAAATTATGCTCCACATGATTTAGAGCTTGTTTCCATTGTTCGTGCACTACTAGTTTGGAGACATTACTTGCTTGGTAAACATTTTGACTTGAAAATTGATCACCTTGGACTAAAGTATATCTTCACTCAGTAAAATCTTAATGCAAGACAATGAAGGTGGTTAGAGTTTCTGTCTCAATATGATTTTGACATCAGTTATATAAAGGGTAAAGAAAATAGAGTGGTTGATGCTCTAAGTTGTAGGAAACACATTTCTACTCTTATAACATTCAGAACTTAGTTTAAGGATGATGTAAAAAGAGTTATGGAATTTGACTCTTACTTTCAACAAGTAAAAGTAGCACTTGCTGCATATTCGAATGATTTGAGGTATAAAGGTTTTCACTTTGATAACAAAGGAATCTTATGATTTGAAAAAAGAGTCTATGTACCTTCGCTAAATGATTTGAGAAAGAAATTGTTAGCAGAATTTCACAATTCACCTTGTTCTGGACACCCTGGCATTACAAAATTTCTTGCTGATGTAAAACAACAATATTTCTGGAAAGGAATGAAAAAGGATGTTATAGACTTTGTGACACATTGCCTTGAATGTCAATGTGTTAAAGTGGAACATATGCACCCAGCTGGTTTGTTGTATCCTCATAGCATACCGCAGTACAAGTGGCAAGTAATAAGCATGGATTTTGTACAAGGGTTACCTATGTCAAGAAATAAACATGATGTTATTTTTGTAGTTGTTGATAAACTAACAAAGGTAGCACATTTTACTACTGGAAATCTGAAGGATGATTCTCCTATGTTAGCTAAAAGATTTATACCTGAAATTTTCAAATTACATGGAGTACCTGAATTAATCATTTCGGATAGAGACCCTAGAATGATGTCAAGATTTTGGCAAATGCTTAATGCAGCTCTAGGGACTAAGCTGAATTTCAGTTCTGTGTATCATCTAGAAACAGATTGATAGAATGAAAGAGTAAATCAATTTTTAGAAGATATGTTACAGATGTATTGTATGGATCAGTAGTATAAGTGGTAAGAGTATCTTCCATTAGTTGAATTTGCATACAATAATACATATCATGCTTCTCTTAAGATGTCAAATTTCGAAACATTATACGGAAGAAAATGTAGAACCCCTGTTAGTTGAGACAACATGGAGGATATAGAGGTAATTGGACTTGAAATTCTTACTAAAATGGAACAACAAGTTAAATTCATTCATGAATGCTTGAAAGAAGCAATAGATAGGCAAAAGAGTTATGCTGACTTAAAGAGGGTTGATAGGAAATTGAAACTTGGTGAGAAAGTATTTCTTCGGGTGAAACTAAAAAATATTTATATAACTTTTGGCAAGGCTGCCAAGTTATCACCTCGTTATGTGGGACCTTTTGAGATAGTTGAAGTAATCAACCCTGTAGCTTATCATTTAGCATTACCTCCCGTTTTGTCACGAATGCATGATGTTTTCCATATTTCTTTACTTAATAAATACGTTTAAGATTTATCACATGTGCTAAATTGGAATTCCTTGCAGGTCTAGGACCCAGGAATAATTGTGGTTAAACCCATACGAGTGGTTGAAACTTGCCAGTCACATTTGAGAAATTGTGAGATAAGTCAATGCAAGGTCCAATGGGACTAGTTTAATGAAGAAAG
Organism: Taxus chinensis; assembly: GCA_019776745.2. Classification (NCBI taxonomy): domain Eukaryota; kingdom Viridiplantae; phylum Streptophyta; class Pinopsida; order Cupressales; family Taxaceae; genus Taxus; species Taxus chinensis. The sequence goes on along the minus strand of CM034147.1, from coordinate 227,951,295 downwards.
TACAACTTGGGAAAACGTAGACGATATGAAAACTTTCTTTCCATATTTATTGGAACAAAATTGATTCTGTTGACTGATAAAAAATTGTGATTTTATCTTTATAATACAATAAGTGTGCCAGTGTTGGGTAGATATTTATTTATTTTGAAGAAAAAGCTGTGTAATCTTTATTTCTGGAACTTAAAAATTCTGATATGTTTTTGACATATGGTAAGAAAAGTGAATAAATTGATTTTTCCTTTATGCAAACTGTTAAACAATGAGATAATCATTGGGATGATGATTCTTTTTAGGAGGGAAGCATGTAACACCCTTGACAACTATTATATTCCTCTTTTGCATTTCAAGTGTTCACATGTGATTTTCTGGATAAAGATGTGTTCTTTTGACTGTTAAATATCATGCTTGATAAGGATAAATATTTTCTGTTCTTAAAAAAATCATTAGACTAAAATCGTATGGTTATCAAGAATTCATTTTCACTTTGGAAAGATGAGTTGCAATTTGGCTTTAAGAGTTACAGACTTATTCCTTCTTCTGATTCATCCTTGGATCAATTTCAGTGATCCAAGGAATGTTTCAAATATTCTTCATAGAATGAATGGTAAATTGAAATTTAGTGGTTTGAGGGACATAAAAGACTGAACTTTGTATGTTACAAATTCTTTGGTCTTATGTGAAATTTTTTTCGTTCAGCTGTATGTTTGTGCTCAGGTCTTTGGTGATTGATCCTGGTAGGACATTAAGCACTTAAGAAAAATTCAATTCATAGAGGAGGATTTCAGAGTCCTAAAACCTAAGGATTATCTTAACGGTATCCTAATCTAGGTAAGAACACCTATGTTTTAGCTACGTTTACTCATTTGGATTTTATTCTAACCTAATCCTCTTATTCTATTTTGTTGGGTTGGTATCCTAACCTAAGCATTGTGCTAAATGAATAAGGGAAGGATTACTAAAGTAATGTAATACCTAATACTAAATTGTTATGAATTGAATCTAACCTAAGGTGGGAATTACTATTGGCAAATGTTTTAAGACCTAAGGTGGTAATTTCTAGACTAACCTAAGTTCTATTGGGATCCATCCTAAAATATTAAAAGGGATCCTAAGGAGTTGCATGTCTCTAAGGCGATGGTTCCCATGACATGGTGGTACTGCCAGTTTTGGCAGGGGCTAGTAGACTTGGTAGAGGCATATGTGGAATCTCCACTAAAAAGATGGAATTGTATTTTTGGATGGAATTGGCATTCGCCAAATTTAGGAGGTGGTGGCAAGGAAAGATGAGCAAGAAATTTGGAATTAATGGCAGTAATAGGCCTCGGTCTTTGTGTGTAAACTATCTTGGAAACTTAGAAGGTGGGTTTGTAGGAGGTTATCTGGTTTTGCATGCATTGAGGATTTTTCTCTGAATGGAGCTATCTGGTTCTTCGAACCCACAGTTCGACCTTCACTTCAAAGCTATTTTTGGTTTGTACGGTCTATTTTTGATCAAAGGAAAGTATATGAGGAATAGGAAGAAAAGATATTTGATTGTTGATCTTTCGTGGAGGAGAAAAAGAGTTGGAAGCTCGGCTAGAAGTCTCCTTCAATTTGGCAGAAACACTATCAAGAATGATAGGCTCTAACCATTAAGATTCTTTGCTTTCTTCTAAATGATTCATTAGAACAAATATGCTCTCATGAGATTCATGTTTTCATGTTAGAATGGTTGTTTTCTTACTGGGTTTAGTGAATCTTTGTGTTGTTTGGATATGAATCCTTGGCAAAAATAATGTTGTTTTGGAAACTTTCTCTCTGTGCAAGTTTTATGACAACATGCATGTGAATTTTGTATGTGAAACATGTTTCTATAGCGCTATTTTTGAACTCTAGAACTTATATTCGAGGTTGTTGTGCCTTGAACTGACCTTCGTTACAATATAGGGTTCTGAACTTTAGGGGAACCTTGAGTTCCATTTGATATTGATTTTGGGTTTCATGTTTGGTTATAAATTTTTTTCGGGGATTTGTGTTGTTTGGAACCAGTGTTTAGAAGCTTATGCAACATTGAGATATTGCTTGAAGCTCGTATTTGGTATTGTACTCATATTTTATTACTTGTGAAGTTTTGAAATTTTGTGTGAAGCTCATGTTCGACACTATACTCTTCTTTGACACATGAGTGTTATGAGCTTTTATTTGGACCAATGTATTTGATTTTATTTTGGTATTTTTGTGTTGGGTTTCTATCGTAATAAAAGTTTAAGCTTATAATTTTTTTGAGAAACTTACTCATTAGAAAATTGGGTGATAGCTTGATTGAGTCATTTTGAAATATCTTCAAGATTTGGAACTGGAAGCGTCTTGCTTAAAAGAAGGTGGAACTTCTGGTTAATGAATGTATTTTCTTCTCTGAGATGGTAATGGCGTGAGATTAGGAGGGGTGTTCTTTCCCCTCTATTTTAAGGAAACCTGCGTTCTAGGTTGACTATTTTGTTTTGAACCAAGTCACCTCTGTTCCAATTTTGTGGTTGTGAAGTTTTGTTTTGAATTTATGTTTCTTTTGCATTGGAAATAGAATGGGAAACCTTCAGACTTAAACGTTTTGGGTTCTTGGTCTCTCTTCTAATTCTTTAAAATAATTTTGGGTCTCAGTGGAAGGTTGAGTTATTACCCTTGGACACTAAATTTTTACGGAAAAAGATACTTTCTCCGTTCAATTGTTTTGTGCTTAGTTATTTAGAATCAAGAACTACTCACTCATCATATTAAGTGGTGAAGCATTTGTGAGTCTTCATTCTTGAGTTTGTGGATAATTCTGAACTTGTGAGTTTGTTTTTTTGGGATTCTATTATTGTTAGATACAACAAATGAGTCCTTGTGCTTCTTTTAAAAGAGAGAAAATATATACTCTCTTAGGATTACTACGCTGTTTTCAGAACTGTAACATGTTTTTCATTCTGATTTGATTTGAAACTGGAAATTCTTTTGTTCAGTTAAATGAAATGATTGATTATTGATCCTTTCCTTTTAGAGTTCCTTTTCTATGTCTTTTGGGTAAGCTCATTGATTAAACGTATGTGCACTCGATTCTCTTGCGAGATGGTGATTTCTTTATGTCTTGTTGGTCTACTTTGCTCAAATAATTTTTTGTAATGATGTTGAAAGATAGTAGCTAAGTCGGTTCTCCTAATAAGTGAATGCATACTTGTGGGATCGACTGTTGTTGACTAAGCCTTGCCTTGTTTGAATGGATAGGAGTAGGTTTTGTCTTTTGTACTCTACCTTTTTGGGTGAACTCAAGTAGATATTAAATCCTTTATGAGGCTACTTTGATTTTGAACGTTGGTTTCAAATATTTGATTGATAATTTCTAGCATGCAGAATTGGATTTAGAATTACAGTTAGACTGTTCTGATTTTCTATACCTTCTTGGATTATTATGAAATTTTGTTTAGATTATCTTTAATGTTGAATTTATAATATTTTTATCCTGGAAAGGAAACAAGTAATTCATGTTATGAACCTGGTCTATTTTTCATATGTTATAAGTTTGGGTATGGTACGTAATGGTTCTTCTTATTCTTGCTTAAGATTTAGATGAATCATCCTAGAATGAATAATGTTTTAAGCACTTCTTTTGTCTTATAGAAAATATAAATGGTGTATTCTATTAGGATAGAATTATGAAATAATGGGATGACAAGATGTATTGTTTGTTTAAAAGCTATTGATAGGATCAATTGAACTTTAAGTTATTAGGCAGATATTGTGGATTATATTCTACTCTTCTCTTAAAAGTGGATTTAGATTTATTAATGTAGTTATTTTCTGTTGATATCACTTATTCTTATTGTGTGATATATTAATTATCTCATTAAATTAGTGTTTCTTTAATGAAACAATTAGTGGAATGCACTTCGTTTTAATGCTTAGTGCTTATCATTCTCAATTCATTGAACTGACCCATGCTAGTAATTTTTGTAGATGGACATCGTAAGTGATAAATGAAGGCAAGAACTTATATGACTTATTGGATGATATAATTTTGAATCTTTGTGAAGAATTCTGATTCATTCTTTAGTTGTATTGAAAAATAAAAGTTGTATACTTTATAGAATGAAGGTTGTTGTTATGCAGCACACCTAAGGTGCATAGTCTTGTAAATTTATAAATTATAATGATGAATTGCAAGTTGTTATTTATTTGCATTGGTTTTGTAAATTATCTTGTACTTTTATGAAGGAGATGGAAGTTCTATCTTGTTGATATTCTTCATATTATATTATGCTTATCTTGTTATCTTTGATAAGATGGATAAAGGGAATTAGTTCAATTTCCCTTATAAAGATGTAGCTTGTTAAGTTGCATAAGATGATGTGTATTATCTAAACAATTTAACATAGTAATGTGATGTGTAATGAACATGCAGTAAGAACTATGGAAATTGTAAATGATAAATCCTAACACTTAATCATGTAGAGGAAGACTCTTCCTCTCTCAAATGAATGTAAACCAAAAAGGATTGGAGATATGATTATTAATCATTAGCCTTCATTTTGTATTAAGTGTACTTTAGATGGACCTATGTAGTTGTTAAACCTTCCTGAATGCTAAAGTACATTTTATTGAAAATTATGATATTGTTGTCCTTTTTTGGTTAACGGATCGTTAAACTAAGTAAACGAACATTAAAAGCAATCTTAAGTCAAGGAAGTTCTTCATTGACTAAATGAAACAAATTCAGAAAATAACTTATGGAGTGTTGGATTAGGGTTTAGTAGGGTTGTATTCGAGACCTTATCCAAATTAACAATGTATTAATAATCTCCTAGGGGTATGTACATCTTGATGAGGTAGTTTATGTAGGATGTTGGTACATGCCAATTACAGGGCTATACTTTCGAGAAGACTTGGTCTTCTCGAGAATACAACATTGTAGTTGACATGTGGCAATGCCCTTCTACATTAATCATCTAGGTCTACACACAAATAAGGACTTGAACTTAGTTTCTCTCTAGGTCAAGTTAGTGGCATATTTAGGATAGGTAGTAGCTTCTAATGGCTCAAGGTACCTTGGCACATCTGATTGACTTAGGTCAACTGAGTATGCCCATTTACCCTAAGTCATTATGAGCGTATTCCTATAATAATTTATGTTTCTAACCAGGGATAGGGTTAGACCTGGGACAAGTGGAATGACGTTAGTTAGTAAAGACCAATCATGATAATAGAAGAGTGAGGAGAAGGACATATTCCAAAATGACGAGTATGCCATCTAGGAATAGTGACATACACTGTATGTTGTAAATCTTTGGCCAAAGTATCGCAAGCTACTTGTTGCATTGTCCTATGTCACCAAGTTTAAAAGAAACATGATATCAGATGAATATTAGTAACAAATATTAAGATATGTTCTTTAAATAGATCATTCAGTACCCAGTTTAGGGTAAGAAAACTAAGTATACAAAGTATAAGATAAGTATTCAATACTTATAGTTAACATAAATAGATCGATAGATTACTGAGTTATGAAATGAATAGATCAGTGGATCACTGAGTCATTTACAGCTGCATATGGTTATCTGTTTGAAATTGATTGGCATAAAATGTTTGTTCTGAATAATGATTTATTTAGAATAGAGAACATTATGAGGAAAAAAATAAAAAATTCCCTTGTTTCTAAAGTCAAAAAATGGGAACGTTACAGAATCAAATTTATAACTCCTCATTTGACCAACAATAATCTTCATATGATTTATTTTCCTCACTTCAAATTCATCTAGATAATTGATCCAATAATCCTCATTTTTTTGACTATGGTGTAATCTAGGGAGAATGAAGGTTTCAACGATTCTACTAATGTCATAATTGGGGCTTTATTTATAAGAATATATGCTAAGGAAAGAAAAATGAAGGTTTAATTTTAGATTCATCTAGAAAAATTTTGTATGAATCAATTCCAAGGCATATGTAGATGGATAAAACCTTATTTTTATTATTCCTACACTTTTTATGAACTTGATTAAACTTACTAAATATCTCAAACATTACCAATTTATCACTATAATACTTGATGAGTCTATGAGGAGGGAGATCGAAGGTAGAAAGCGTGAAGTAGGTGAAGGTTGAGATATGAGTGAAGAAGATCCCATATTTCTTGATCACTTTATATCTTGAGAGGATATCCTAAGCTTTGGGTTACCTTTAAAAAGTATGATAAAAAACATTGTGAAAGCATCATTCACCCTGGAAAAGTGATGGTCAATATCCTTGTGCATGAACTAGGGATACGTTTTGTAGGCCAGTGCTCTTTGAGATACATTAAGGGAATTATTTAGGTCTATAAAAGATATTTTATTGGTGAGAGTGTACGCTAGGTATGACTTGATAGTGAACTTTATGGTAGAATAAAGATGGAGGATCTGCTGATGAATGATGTCACTTATAATCTGCTCCAATCCACTACTTCATTCCCTTTATGTGGCAAAAAGGATGAAATTATTCGTCAAGTCTTGAAATTCATTTTTCATCTCTTCACCCATTACCCTACTCAATAGGATAATAGCATCTAAGTAGCCTTCATGAAATTCCCTTCTTGATAAGCTTATAGGCACATGAGAAGGTTTCCTTCCTTTCGTGAACCATGACGTAACTGTCATTGGAAGAAAATTCACTTGGTTGTGAATAAGTGTGCCTCAAAACTTCTATTCAAATTTACTCTAGGATTCATCAACCATTCAATTCAGTTTAATCATTCAAACATTCTTAACATAAATCATCAAAAGATAACAACTTCTATGCTAACTCGCTCATAGTTTTTATCTACAAGTTTATTCTATCCAATGACCTAGCTTGTAAACTTATGATCTCTCTCTAGAACATCATAGCATCATATTTTCCCTCTCTTCATGGTTAAAAATACTTCCTTCACCTCTAGAAACACCCCTCTATCTCGTACTTTCCCATACACTCTCTACTTGCTCAAATGAGCCTTATAATTAGCTTTATATACATGACTTATAATTCAAAAACATCTGTTCCATCCATCATATGGAAAAATACATCATAACATCATAATTACATTATAAAAACATCCCATAAATGACCACTTAGGTTGTAAATGACATTTAAAAGCATCTAATTGGCTATTAGGTCTCATATAAGCCTAATACACCAAAAAAACCCTCTCGCCAAAAAATATCTCTTGAGAAAAATGACTACCACCAAACTTTAAAGACCATTTATACATGTTTTCTAAGACTACTAGAATCCTCCAACAAGCTTCTACAACTTTGCCTTATCATCTCACCTCATGAAGTCACTTGGGAACAAGGACAACCAACATGCCCTAAAATTAGTCTTCAGCAATGAACCTCAATTACAGGGATCATTTTAAGGTTGAATATTCATAAAATGGAGATAACTAGGATTTTTAAAATTTTAAATTGCCAATTTTTTCATTACTGTACATTATTAGGTTCAAATTTTTGTGGGTCATAAATAAATTTGACCCTAGTTTCTCCTATCTATTTCACTAAGGGTTGACCAATGTTGGTATATTTTCCATTATGTTATATTATACTATTATATATGATTAATTCTCTATAATGTAGTAATACAATATAATTCCAAAACTCGTTAAGTTTGAGATCTGGAGTCGAAGAAAAAGGTAAAAGTGAGTAATACTATGAATGATGTCCTTAGAAAAAAAAGTATGGGAATTTTTTTTACTTATGCGATATTTCAGGAGGAAAGATTTCTCATAGATACGATCATTTGACTGCTAACATCAAAACAATTAAAAAAATCCATACTAAACTAGTGAAATCTGCATTGTTTTAAAAAAATCACTTTTTTTTAATTTTTTTCTTTACACCATATTTTGGGAGGACATATTTCTCATTGAGACAGTCATTTTAATTGTTATATTAAAAAAATAAATTTTCAAAAATTTACATATGTTTTTGGCCGACATCATATATTGTCAGCCGACAACATTAATTTTAGTCAAAAATTACTACTGGCCAAAACCATTATCAAACTATTTGCAACCAATTTTCATCAGTTTTTCCATCATTTCAAAAGTCATTTTAACAGATTCCCTAAGGAATCTAAAGTATATTTTATCTAGGAGGGGTCTTAAAATGAACCCTCATCTCAAACCAACATAAAATCTCCTTGAACAAGAAAGTGTGATAAACCAATGGAAATATCATGAACTCATGGTCATCACCAAGTTCTTACAAAACCAAAAATCAAACTGAAGCACTACCAAAACATCTTTGCAGCCAGATCACCTGAAAGAGACCAAAACTGATAAAAAACTATTATTGTAAAATAGGCTTCAAAAGAGTTCCTAAGGGATCAAAAATGATCTGAACCAATTATGAAAATAGATAATATCTTCCATAATTCCTTAAACACCAATTTCATCACATAGTCCAATGTACAACTTGGGAGAAAACAAAACTTATTAAAAAACATGGGTTTTTGAGTTGGGTCCACATATAACCATGACACCTAAATCACTCTTGGAGAAATATGGGGGAGTCATCTCTAGCTTAAAATCATCATACTAGGTCAACAAATAAATTTTGGGCCACTAAAAATTAGTTCTTCTTCATCACTTCATGCCTAGGGTTTTAGGAGGGTTTACAAGTTGCATAGCTTCTTAACGATTGTTCATAAATATCTTCCCCTTAATATCTGAAATAATACCGAAAAAGTGATATTAATAACCCCTCTACTATCATGGCAAGATTATCCTCCCATGCTTACTTCACACGTGCAAACAAGTATCAAAAATTCCAATTTGAGATCAAAAACTCACTTTTGTGAACTTGACAAGACTAAAAGTCACATATCTTACACATACCTTAAAACCAAAACCTGAAATTTTTACCACACCTCTATATGAAACTTCTACACCTTATAGAATTCTAAAATTTTCATTCCCATTCTAAAATAAGTCCAACAAATATCATTTGGACACATAGGGCTTAAGAATAGGCCTAGGTATAGACCTATAAAGTAGTCTCAACCCTATATATAAACTATAAGACACTTGTGAATGTCCCTAAAAATCCTACTACTTATCTGAAAATTCATAACCATCTCATACATACTTTTAATCCATCATGCCATACCATACCTACTAACTAGGTCTCCTAATTAGGCCACTTGAGCATGATTTCTTCACTATAATTGACCTCCTCATCACTTTGGCACACCTACAAACCTTATATGACCTTTGATACACCACATGCCATCTTTATAACATCCTTCTAACACTGCATCACCTATAGAATCCATCATGATGACTTAAGAACCCATACTACATTATCAAGACCAAACAACTTCACTCAACACTACCAATCAACCTTCATGCTTCTTTCGTTATTTGACATTATTTATTCTTCAGACTTTAATGAACCCATCAACATCATCACTCTTTTACATCAATGAAAACACAATTCCATAAAGTGTAAGGCCTTGTAGTTATGAATCAATTTTCACCCATTTATGTGATTCAAACTCTTTGATAATGATGACCATACTACCGTTAGTTGGAATTTGCAAACACTGAGAGATACCATTAGGAGTGAGAACTAAGTTTTCATCCAAACACACTATTATGTATTCATGGTCATAATGTTTTGCACATGTCAATACCAAGTTTGTACTTGGAAAGAATAATGAATGGCTCTCTGTTGTAAACAATCCAATCAAGAAGAGGTTTTCTTTTATTGGCTCCCAGGGTCCTTCAAGGATTCTATTTTTTAGGTCCTCGAGATCCATGTGAGTGACATTACTATATCCCACACTACGATAATTAGTGATTATTTTTGGAATAGTCTCAATAACGGAGGATTTGGACTTTATTTTACCAAAAAGCACCATGATGAGAAAAACCAGAGTCAATACAAACTTTCTATACTCAAATATGGAACTTTGTATTTGTAGTATGATACTAATTTTTTTCCTTTTATGTCATTATATTATCTGGATCATTGCAATTGATGATGGATTACTATTTTTAGAATCCTTCTATTTTTAGATTCTCATTTTCACGTATACTGCTTTTTTTGTAAAGTTTGTTGAAATACACATTTCTGATGTTTCTCAGGGATTTACAAATGCTAAGAAATCACTAATTTGGGAAACTTACTATTTTTATCAACCTTATTATTAGAATACTCACTATTTTAGAAACTACACTTACCAGTTTTGGGTTGCTATGAAACTAATATAAAAAAAAATTGTCTTACATTGGGGTTTTTTACTCTGAATTTTATTGTTTTCCATCTGCCAGATCAATGGAAAATTGAAAAGGAATGTTTTAGGGATAGAAATTTCATTTTTTATACTATGAAAAAGATATGAAATTAGTGAGTTTTCTATTGCAATCTTCCCAAAGGCATTTTGGAGAGGGAGATTTTGGAAAAAATTCACGATAATATGATTTCTAGATGAATAGTTATGTGTAAAACTTAATTTTTGGTGGCTACGGATATGTTGAATAATTTTGGTAATACCTCTAGGTAAAAATGGAGTTTATAGAGAGTTTCAGTAGCAACATGTAATGAAAAAGGTGAGTTGTGTTGTTTGAGAGAGGTTTAGATGAGTTTTATAAGGTTTTTAATTCACCCAACTAGCTACACATCGAACCTGGGTTGAAATAGAGTTAATGGAGAGTTCATAATTGGCGCAATGGGTAAATGGGGAAAACTAGGGATAGAAAATTTTGAATTTGAGAAATACTTGAAAAGTGGTAGCATGTGGAGTTAGGTGAATGGGATGAGGGGGATTATAATGAAGTCTAGGGGCTGCAAAAAATCACCTATAGAGTTGTGTGATGTCACGTGGGGTCCATTAGATTTATAATTATTTGACTCACACTTTCTTATCCCCATTTTTCCCTTTGGGACATATTATACACAAGGGACACAAAAATGTAACCTAGGAGAGGGAGCGATGTTGCACTTTTGTACCACTCGTATCCCCCTTGCGCCGTGGGGATGAAAGAGACATTAGGGATACTTAGACACATGGGTGTCCAAATTACAACCTAGGGAGGAGTATGTGCTTGTAAGAGGAAATATGTGACACAAGGGTGTCAAAAGTGTGATTCGGATAAAAATAGAAATCCAAATTTTCTTAGGATGTCCATAAATAGGCATAAAACTTGCTTTTTTCACCTCAAAGTCTTAGGATGATGGTTTGGGTTAAAATATTATTTTATTTTACTGCAAAAAACTATATAAGATCAATGTAAGTATTAAAAAGAATTTATATTTCCTAAAATTTAAAACTTTGGCCCTTTTTGATCTGTAACTAAAAAGGGCAGCTACATGTTTTGGAATGTTTCAAGAAAACATTAATCCTTAGAACCAAATTGATTTTCCCACCTTATATATAATTATCATATATTTCCTATGCCTACTTGTTTATCTATAAAATCCTTAGATATATCCTAAAATCATCTAGTGAGGCCAGGTTTCACCATTTGGATGCTCATTCCTTACACCTAGAAAACCCGATGTTTAACAAATTATTGCTGAATGATAAATTATTTCCTAAATATTCCTACATTACATCCAAAAATTTCAATAGTCCCTTACATCACCTTATTATGTTTTATATCTTTCCTAAACTCTTTCAGAGGATGCATACTGGCTTCAGAATGACAAAAATTTCCCTTTTTAGGCATATAGAAAGACTTATTTTTTAATGAATCTTGTTGAAATCATCCATAAAATTAATCACCCTTATTTGCAAACTAAGACATGCTTGAAAAATTCTTTAGAACCTTCCTTGGGGCCAGGATAATGGTACCATTTTATAAAGGTTAGCCAGGGGGAGGTTTTAGTGTGATCGAGTGGCAAAATTTTGTAATGTAGGCTTAGTTGTCAAGCTTGAAAGTTTAATATTATCAGGCTAATCATTTTACATGAAAATAGTTATCTCTAACACAAGAACATTATGCTATAAGGGGAAATATATAACCTCATGCATCTCATGGGTGAGTAGATGAGTGTGTTATCTAATGGGCAATAGATTCCCTTATTATAAGCAAAATACTCACATGGATAAAAGGAACAAACACACACAATAGAAAGGAAACACAAGTGAAAGGTAAATTATGGTACAATGTTTTGGGACAACTAACCTCACTACCTGCATAGTTTAAGGTTTTACCCTTCGGGAGAAAACTTTGATGGGATCCCGTCAAGGTAAGCTAGGTAGTATGTGTTTCCTTGACATAATTGTTTCATCTGGAATGGACCAATCCAGATTGAATAAAACATTAAATGGATTCCCTTGGGATCTCTCCTTTTTTCCTACTGGAGGAAAAGATCTCTTATTTTGAATCTTTCATCTTGTGTTTTGTTATTGAATATCCTTTTCACCGTAGACTATTTTCTTCTCATTCTATCAATTGCTACTAACCTGTCTTCATTCAAATTCTCTAGGTAGAAAATCCTCTTATCAATAACATCTGAATATTCTTTTTTTCTACTTCATTCACTAGTTGCAAGGAAATTAAGGTATGAGAGATTGGGATTTGTGCCTTAAGTGCATATAATAGATAAATAGGAGAGGTTCCAATAGCTTTCTTCGATGTGATTCAGTCAACCCATAAAGCATCATATAATTTCTTATGCCAATCTCTTTGATTGAAATCCACTAACGTTCTGACAATATTGACAAAGTTTTATTACTAGACTCCTCTTTACCATTTCCTTGCAGACTGTAATCATCTGAGTGAGACATTGAAATAGCATGATTATAGAAAATTTCCATCATCTCACTTGAAGATAAGTATGTGGCTTTATCTGCCACTATCTTTTTTAGTACCTTGGATCTTACAATGATGTTCTCTTTCAAGAAGTTGAACACAATCTTGAATTTGGCCTACTTTGTTACAATGGATTATAGAAACTTCACAAAGTAATCTATATCAGAAAGAACATACAGGCTTCCTATGGTGGAGTGTGGTTGTAATAAATTGATGAATTCTAGACCTGACTATTGGAAATATTTTGTAATGATCATAGGCCAGTGGGGTAGAGAGGAAATCCTTGGTCTTCCCATAAAATTTTATCTTGGATCACATGTTTCGAACCATTTTTATACATATTTGAAAAGAGTAGGCCACTAATAGCCCCCTCTCAATATATTTTTCGATCTAACCATTTTAGATAAGTGACCCCCACATTCTTAATCGTGATATCATTTGAAAATTTACTTTTGTTGTTCTTTTTCTGTGTACCTTATGAAGGTTTCATCTAATCCTTTATTATACTAAAAAATTCTCCCATATGACATATTTTATTTCCCTAATATAAAGTGTTCCTCTTTGATTTTGATTTTGGCCTAGAAGGTAGTCCCTATAGGTTAGGGAATAAGCTATGTGGACATACCATGGATTGGTGGTATTTACAAAAAACACAAAAGGAGTATATTTGATCAAGCATGCATAGCAATTGGAGAAATATTCCCATTCTTATAAGGTGATAATTACACACAAGCCATTTTCTCAGACCAATTCAAAAGGTTTGATCTGAAGATCATATTTTTCCACCTTATACATCCAATTTCCTCTCCTTGTGCATGGGTCTTGATTCATTAGGGTATATTTAACTGCATCACTAGGGACCATAACAACAACATGAGAGTTTGAATTATAAAAAGGTTAAATTATTCAAGGCCCCCACCACTGCATATGAATGATTTTCATGTTGTGAGTAGTTCAATTCATGTGTTTTTAGAGGATAATGCATGCATGCAATGGGTGACTTGATTTTTTTGTTCATTCTGTTGAACAAGAAGCTCCAAAATAGTATGTTTTGAAGCATAAAAATAGAAAATGAAATCTTTGCTTAAATTAGGGCACAGTAAAGTAGGTTCTTTTGCAATATCAATTTTGATAGGATCAAAGGATTTATTTCCTTTTTACTCCACTTAAAGGATTATTTTGGTTTCAGCATGTTGATGGTATCCTTTGTGATCTCATTAAATTCTAGGGAAAAAATCCTTAAGAAATTAACCTTTCTAGAGAAAGAATGCACACTGGGTTTTGTAGTAGGCAGAGAAAATATCATAATAGCCTCCACTCTTTCACAAAAAATATTAGTGCCTTCCTTTAATGCAATTTCATCCTAGGAGTTTTCCATTAGTTACCCAAAATATTGAATTCTTTTGGCTGAGGGAAATGTGGTCCATCCTGAAATGGATCAAAACTTGTTCAAGTTATTGTAAATGTTTCTCTATCTTCTTGCAATATACTATCAAGTCATCAAGGTTCACCATTATTCCTTTTCCTTTTAGATATTTTAAATCCAAGTCCATATATCTTTAAAATGTGGCACCTCCATAGATAGAGCCAAGAGGAATACAATCGTATGTGAAGGTATCCCATGAGATGGTGAAGGATGTTTTGAACTTTTATTTTACATGGTAACTTAAAATTGATTGTATCTCAAAAGACCATCCATCAAGGACATCATAAAGGAACCATTCAATGCTTAAAATATATGATCCATAATGGGAAACATATATTTATCCTTTAGAAAATATTGATTCAGGTTTTGGAAAACCATAAAGATGTATATTTCACCACGTTTCTTCCATAATTGTACAATATTTTTTTTATCCATATTGAATAAAGGATAGGGAAAATGACATGGGCATTAAACAAATTTTATACTTCTTCTTTGATGGTTCCATTAATCTTTGGATTGTATTGTCTTGGTTTTTTCCATAATCTCTTTACATCAGGTTTCAAGGGTATACAATGCTACATGCATTGAGGTTGAATTTTCTAAAATCGTCATATGAATAAGCCAGCACATAAGAACAAATTTTCAACAAATATGAGAAGTTCCTCTATTCTTTAGGTGAATAAAATTTCCCTATATTCAGTATCCTCGAATGCTTACTTGTTCTAATGTTTATCTTGTCATATTTAGATGAAGATATTGGTGGGTCAATAACTTTATCATAGAGGAACCTATCATGTTTGTCAAATAATTCCTCCAAAAACACTATTCCCTTTGGAATTATATTATCTTTCAATTGAGTCACACTGTCCTCATGTATTTGATCATTTGATTGTCAATTTAATTCTTGGTAAACTCCCATGGGAATGAATCACTTAAAAATACATATTCCTAAATTCACCAGTATATTGTAGGAATTACTTTATATGATTATAATCATGAATGTTTTCCCAATTTTCAGAGTAATGTAGCACACTCAGGAAAAAGATCATTTCTAGTGAAAACTTTTGTCCTTTGAAATCCAGATGTCAAACCATGAAGGAGGTAGATACTTCAAATTAATCAGACCTGACATTTTGATCTCTAAGAATTTTTATAAAGTAAAATGCATTGAAATACTCAAGGAATTCCCACACCCATTTCCTCTAGTGGAGGGGATGAAGCTTCTTCACTTGAAATATGTCTCTCACCTATTTCACAAGCAATTTAGCATCAACTTGTATGATCATATTTTTTATCCCCTCTCTTCATCCACTCATAATCTATGCAATAAGGATTCTTATTTGGAAGTGTTGTTTGTGTTGGAGCAATTTAACTTGTATGCTAAGTGAAAAAAGTATCGTTATGGAGATGACAAAATGACGCCTACACCTAAACCAAATGATGTATAACATCTTTCAAAATCCATGCTAAAAAATTCACTAGTTATGTATGTTAGCCTTACCTCAAGAATAGCAAATAGTTATCATATCTCATATCTCATGAAGTAATACCCATCACCTCTTTCTTCATGTGGAAATTTCCTCAGTTCTTCAAATGAATCCTTTCCTAGCTTTTTGCTTTAAAAGATGATGTTTCCCCAAGGTTCATCTAAGTTTTGAACCATGTATTTCATTTTGGGCTTAGGAAGGAGCTTCTTAATTTTTTTATTGATTGGTATCAAAGTTAAATACTAGTCCATTTTAATTCACCTCCCATCTCTCAGTAAAATCCTATACTGAGGAGAATTCCATAAATAGTGAACATTTCTACCATTAGAATTGTAACCTTCACCAGTTTTTTAGGATAATCCTTCCTACAATCATTGCATATTTAATCCTTCCTACAAGTGGAACCTCCTTAGTCTCCAATAATTTACAATGACCAAATTCTAAAGAGAAACTTAAATTGAGGGCTTTCGCAACCTTGGTGGGCATAACACTTTCAAAGGCACCGTAATCAATGATAAAATTGTCAAGATGGTTTCCGCTTATCAAAAGGGAGGCATTAAAGCACTTATTTTTTCTAGTGGAGGAAGCAGTATAGGCTAGAAGGTTTTGGCTTGCGATTGGCTTGAGAGAGGGAAGCAGACGTTTTGAAGTGGATGGCACTTTGTATTTGAAGCTTCCTCCTTTGATGAACTGAAAAAAACATCTCATGCTACTTGAGGCAGGTTTACAAGTATTAAGATTGAGACGTGAATTTTAGAATTTTTTGCATGGTCAGTGATATCAAAGTTTGAGGAAGGGTTTTCAAGAGTATGGGAAACAATAAATTGATTTGACTTAGAAGATATGCTTAGATATTTTTCATTATTACTTTGACTTGTAGAGATGGGCACATCATTCTTGGACGGAGTAGAGGCATTAGACTTATAATTTTTAGAAGATGTCTTGTGATGAGGCATAACTTCAATATTCTTCTTGGTTGATTCTAAATTTTGGGGGAGTGGATATTATCTCTTAGTTATGATACTTTCAAGAAGTAAAGTCACAGTTTGAGGATCCTCTCTTTCAATTTCTCTATTCTTCGATTCTTTCTCCTTCTGATGGGTTTTCGATCAAGTGAAAATAACATAACAATGGTTGTTCATATCAGCCACATATTCTTCATACTAATCATCAGAAGGATAGGTATACTCACATAAGCCAACATATATAGATCTAACTTCTTTGATTAGAAACTCACCTTCTTATTCTTCACCTTTTGAAGCTACTTATTTTTCACTTTCATCATCTAATCAGGTGCCACATGTTGTGTTCATGGGGGGCTTCAAGAGAAAACATATGAGGAGAGGGACCAATTCTTTATTTATTTGAGAAGTTCTTCATCAAAATATAATTTTTTAGGGAATTTTGAGAAACTACATTTTTTAGGGAAAGCACATCATCAGCCATATTTTGCACCAATGAGTTTGTAGTTCTGGAACCTGAACTTTGAGATTTTTCTTTGTTTGGTCCTTTTTAAATTTTCACAGACACCATAAAATCATCTTCCACATCAACTGCCAACTCCTATGACTCATAAAAAGTATCTGGTTGAATCCTTCTCAATATGAAACTAACCTCTCATAACAAGGAATTAATGAATAATCTTAACTTGTTATCATCCGTAGGCCTAACAACCGCTGGAATTTTTTGGAGCATCTTATTGAACATAACTACAAACTATATCATGGGTTTATGAGGTTATTTTTTCAACTAAGAATGATTATGCAATAAAAACATGAGAATATTAAGCTGACTTGAACCTAGATTTGAATTTAGACTTCATATATGTCTAACTTATGATAGAACCAATCTGCACCAATATCTTGTAGTGATTCCACAAAGAGATGAACTAAAACATCTTCATACTCAACTCCCAACACCCCACAATACATAATGAATGTTGTGATATTATCATTGATTTTTTTTTTCCATCTCCACAAAACTTCAAAAAAAATTCCTAGATCCATTCAAAAACTCATGAAGTTGAGGATTTAGGGCCAATGGGCGTATATTCTATCCCCTTGGCATTGGTGGAACTAGTATCTCTTCCTCTTCCTTTTATTATTCTTCTTCTTATTTTCATGGAGGAACAAGGTTTAGTGCTCAATTTTTGGTTCTTTAATGGGACCTTAAGAGGGAAAATTAGGATCAAACTCAAGAAAATATTCTCTTGACCAATTCTCCTTGCTACTTTAACAATTCAAAGTTTGAAATCATCTTGTTGGTTCTCTTTTAATGCTTGATCAGTTGTACCACTAGCTTAGGTAGCCCATGTGTGTAATTTTTCTAATAGTTTGTAGGATTTGTGTGTAGTTTGAAATAAATATAGTTCTTCTCTCCTTTTCTTGTTTGGAACTTGTCTCCCATGGTGTAACTCTTTGGAATGTTCCTCTTCTAAATATAGAATTCTTGTAGTAATGTGATAGTTATTGAACCTTTTTTTTATAGATTTAATTCCTCAAATAAGTTGTGATATACCCATTAGTGTCTTGGAAGAAATGAAGATTAGGATGCAAAATAGGAGCATTTCAAAGAATATTCGTTAGGGGAAAACACAGACTAGAGATCAAGGATCTTGTATTTTACTTTTTTTTAAGATATATGATTTTTAGTGATTTTTCGGTTTTAAAAGTGATGTAAAAATAAAAAAATATGACCCACAATGGGCGCCAAAAAATGTTGGCAAAATAATTTTTCACGAGGGAAAATTAGTGGATTTTCACCAAGGCTTTGAAAACAAGTCCCTCCTCTTAGTATTGGGGAGGCTTCCATTTATTTATGTAGAAAAAATAAATATGTGGGTGGCCATGAACCTGTGGATAACAAAGATTACTCCACTAGACATATAGAAAATTGCTTGAAGTTACTGTAAGGAAGGAGTTTTTAAGGTGAGATGAGCTAAAGGGGAGTAAGAATTTACAGAAGGAGAGTTAAATATATGAATAGGCACTAGAAGAGTTTTAAAGAATTAATCCACAATAAATTAGAGGAATACAACATTGGTAATAATGATAAGACTAAAAAATCATAGAGACGATATTTTATTGATTCAGTTAACAAATACACTAACACCTTCATTGGTTTTACAAGATCATCATGTAAAAAACTCTGAACATGTGACAAAATAGTGGAAACATCGAGAAAGAAGAAAATAGAAGAATGTAATTACTTGTTTGTATCTTAGTAGTGTAAAGCTATCTACTTAGAAACTTACAAATTTTGACAAACCCTTATAATGAAGATATCATTTAAATATATAGTTTTAAAAAGAGTCTTTTCATCTACCCCCACATGAATTTTAACTTCCCATGATCAATTGTGACTCAACATATTCCAAAGAGATAAAATTGAGCCTTATTTTTATAAATTAAAAGTAACTTAATTTAATGTTAGACCATAGGTCACTTAAGTGAATAAAAAAGAAGTGAAAAGCACCCCCGTAAAAAATAATTAGAACATGTGAGAGGAGGAAAGAAGAAGAGATGAGTGATCACTCCAATGGAGGAGAGGAAGCTTATTCCAGTGAAGAACCGGATAGTGATGAACCTTGTGGGAGTTTACCTGGAAAGGTATCTTAACCTTTGTATTCCTTGATGAAATAGTCTGCCATAGGTGATACCTTTTCTGTGTGAGGAATGTGAATGAATATCAAAGCATGGATCCAATTCTTAGAAGTAATACTAATGATCTTGCACTTATTGAACCAAACTCAATGATCCTTTATAGTGTTGTAAATTTTACATCTGATTTCCATGAGAGATTCCAAGTTTTATTCATTGAATAAGAAGGGATCCCTGACTTTGTTCATGACCAAATCCATGAATGGTTATAATATCTCTTCCACTGATGACATTTAACTGATTAGAGGATATCTATGACTATGCACACTATTGCTTATACTTTCTAAAAAAAATTATGTGATCCCTTCATAAGAATTACACTCAATGACAACCTCATTAAACATTTCATAGTGGGAACTTAGTGTGTGAGACCAAGTAGGGGACACATTATCAGTTACATAAGTGAATAAATGTTTACCCATAAATACTAAATAGTTAAAATTACTCATCTTTGACACCAATTGAAATACAGTGTCTGAATGATCATTTTCTTTCTTGATTTCCTCCCTAGCCATCTTTACTTTTGTAGAGGTGGTAAGAGAAACCTTGAACAATGAGAGGATTTCAAAGTAACAGTTTTTTCCCTTTCTCTATAATATTCTTAAACAACCTGTCATTACCCATTCCCTATATTGTGTGCCCTTGATCCTTCTTAATTATTGCGAGGTCAAAGTTGTTGATAGGAGTAAAAACCTTGGCAGGAAGAGATGGAAATGCACAAGGATCCACAAATGACTATACATAATCAGTTAGAGTTATCATATCCTCTTCCAAATTCTCACTTTTTCAGTTTTTACTCCTTGTTCCTAGAAGGAAAATATGCATCAGACTCATTGAACAAATGTACATCACCCTTATGTGTTTCTTTTCCCAAAGATATTTTTTCCATTTCATAGTCTCCCTAAGTCATCCCCTTTATGGGTTTACAAAATTTTGGCTGAGAAAATTCTACATATTGATTCCCACAAAAACGTTTGAAAAAGAGAGAAGTAACCTGGTATTTATTACCTCTTTTTTTCTTCACAATCATTGAGATATATTTGACATTGGGATTCAATGTCTATTGTACTATCCTTGGCTCACTCCTAATCAACTCTTTCATCCAATGAAAATATTTAGTTGTTTTCAGTTCAACATTATGCATGATGGCACTTTTATGTTCATGATGAGGAATCATATATTACTTTATGAAATGACATATCTACTGAAGAGGAAACATTTGGGAACCGATGCAGAACTTGAGGTTGTGAAGGATTAATCTCATCTTTCTTGATATCTTCAATGGGATTTTGAGTGAATCTATTTTTCTTATGAATTCCCCTGGGTTGAGGTCCTTCAATTTTTTCTTCTTCCATTTCTTTTCTCTTTATGGGATCCCCAAAATGAGAAGATACTATGGTTTTCTGATATACCTTCAAGCATGAGATGTGATATGATTTCCTAGAGAGAGTCAAGAGTCCACAAGACTCGATGAGAGAAACTCTCTCTTTCCTAAACCACTCCATTGATCTGTGAATCAATATTGTAGTCCTCTAATTGATGTCACATGACTCTCTTATGTTTCATTAAATTGGTGAAAGAGGTGTATATTTTACTTCTTGGTACTCTAGATCAAACAAATCTCATCCATCATCTCCCAATCCTTCAATGAACCAATAAAATATTAAACTCCTGAATTTATTAACAGTCATTCACATATGATCTACTTTCATTGATTTAAAGTTATCGAGGAAATTGATCCAATAATCCTCAATTTGTGAGCTATGGTGCAATTTGGGGAGACTAAAAATTTCATGGTTTCTCCTGATGTCACAATCAGGTATGGATGTATAATAATTGAGGATAAGGGAAGAAAATAAAGATTCAATGTTTGATACATCTACAACAATTTTTCATGACTATATTATGATGGATATAGGGAAGGATATACCCTTCTTTTTATGGTTCCTCAACCTATTAATAACCTTATCATGCTTCTTATATAACTCAAAATTACGAATTTATCATTAGGGTACCTAGGGAATTCGTGAGGAACGATATTGAATATCAATGATTAACTAAAATATATTTATTACAAGGTAATCTAAATACCATAGGAAAAGTAAAATAACTGAATAAATGAAAAAATAAAATACTAAAATAATACCCAAGAAAATAAAGGTATAAATATGAACCCCTAATGTGCAAAGATGGATAATAAACCCTTAGTTAATTCATAAATTTCATGGGAATGTGTTGCAATCTTGACAAGGTGAAAAGGAGGAGGAAACCTTCACACACAAGCCTAAGAAAGTGTAGATTTGGACTGTCTTGATAGACTGGGACACATCGAGAGGGATATAGGCACCTGTGGGTTCCCTAATCCAAGATATGGTCTCCCTAGTCTATGGAAATGGCTAGAAACCCTCCTCTGGAGTGTCACTAGATGTTTTCCTATGTTTGATCCTTGTCACATGAATGTCCTTGTGTGATCACTAAAGAACTGGTAAAGCTTCAATGGAAGAATCACCTGAAAAACCATAGATAAAGCATCAAAACCCTAAACAAATAAATATGCATATGAAGGGGTCAGAGTTTCCCTAGCTTCTAAATTGATGGACTTATCATTGATCATTGCACTACATCTCAAACCCAATGTAGTGCTAGGTGTGTGTATGTGTTTAAATTGTTCCCTAGGTTCTCTTGTGTGAGTTTCACTTTGTCAAGTAGCGGGAAAATAAATAGATGTAGAATGTAGTAAATGTGTGTATGAAAAAAATGGACTCCCCTCCTATGAAGTGTGATGCAGATGAACTATCATTATGTGCCTTGAGATGGAGCTAGATGGATGTAAATCTATCTATAGATGTATTTGATGAATGCAACCTTATGTGGTGATATCTAGTGCTTAGTGATTGGTCCTTCATTATAGTCATATAACTTTATATTTATATGGTTATCTTGATATAATTTTGTAAATAACCCCAAAAATACAAAAAAAATAAATCAAATCGATAGAAAGTTCACAAAAATACAGTAGAAAGTGTAAAGAGGATCAGGGCACCCAAAGGGGACTAGGGCATCTAAAGTGGCCTAGTCTTGACTTGGTGCCCCTGTCAGAAATAAGAAAAAATTAGTATGAGAATATAGATTGGGAAATTACGGGTGCAAGATCGAAAATAACAACAAGAAAAAAAGAAACATGGCCAAAGACATGGGTAGATTATTACTCTTTTCACTTAAGAACCATGTGCTTAGTAGT
Organism: Taxus chinensis; assembly: GCA_019776745.2. Classification (NCBI taxonomy): domain Eukaryota; kingdom Viridiplantae; phylum Streptophyta; class Pinopsida; order Cupressales; family Taxaceae; genus Taxus; species Taxus chinensis. The sequence continues at coordinate 227,928,698 of CM034147.1, read as the reverse complement.
ATGAGACCTGGACTAAATAATGACTTAATGTTCATGATTTTTTGTCTACATTTGCCCCCACTTTATGTTGGTGAGCAGAAACATCCATAACATAAAGTAGATAGAGATGTGTACCTGATATCCATATAGATCAATGTTGAGAACGTGTCAAAGGACTATAAAAAGTGTGGAGTGATAAAAAACATGGAACGTGGAGTTTAAAGATGCAAAAAAGTGTAAAACGTGATGAGAGTTAACCTAGGGAGAAATCACATGTGTAGATTCTAGTGTGTGTAGTATACATGCATGGTTAGTATTGTGTGTGTGATGTACCAACCATGTGTGTGTTATTATTGATAGATTTCTTCCCATATGGTTGGAACTGCAAAAGAGAAGATGATAAAGTAGTCAAATACGCATGTATATGTGTAATGTGTGAAAAATGCATGTATAGATGTAAAAATCATGTAAAGAAAGTATTAAAATGAAAGGGAACATGTGCACCTAATTCGTGATGAGAAAAAAGATGTAGAAAGGATACTATTGATCTCGTGTGATATTTTAATTATCTCTCAAAAGTGCAACCTCATTGAGAGATGACAATAGAGGTTCTAAACTTGCTTTTATCTCTGACTTTCGTAGATATAATGGAAACACCTCAAGTCTGTGGGTATACCTATTGTTGAGGTGAGTCTCCAGATCATGGCTGGTTCCTTATTGATATATTCTACAATAATGTTTTGGGGTTTTAAGGGTAAAAAAATGACTGTAACTGAAAGTGAAAAGGGTGATACACCAAAATTATTGAGGGATTTGACTGAGTATATGAATAATAAAATTGAGAATGAATTTTAGATGCACAAACCAATGACTTTAAGAAGAATATTAAGGCAAAATATTTATGTATTGAGGGATAAATCACAACAACATAACAAGATAAACATGCACAATAAGAATATGTAGAAAAACCCAAATTTGCAGCAAGGTAAGATAATTCATCAAGGAATTGAAATTCACAAGAATTAATGGAAAGATACACACCAATGCAAATAATTGGAAAGGAAAAACTCATTCTCATTCAAGGAAAAACTAACAGAAAATATGCTTTAGCACTCCAATGTCCAAAAATTCCTCCCTTTTTGCCTTATTAATGCACAAAATATATAACAAAAATAATTCACACCTTCCCTTCTAAAAATAGGCTAAAATATATACTCGCCCATGCATGCTAATTTTACCCCTTTATCATTAATAAATAAAGGAATAAAATTAGACATGTTGATTACAATGAGGCATTAATAGCCTTAGTTACAAAAATAAATTCAAGTCAAAGTGCAGTTGACTGATCTATTTTTAATTAAACTTGGGTGAAAATATTTTCTAAAATTAATCACTTGTTTGTTATGCAAGTCTTCTCCAATGCAAGTGCATGATCTTTTTCTTCTTGCTGTTTGATTAAATAATCATATTTAATCCTTGATGTAGCACTTGTATTCACCCACTTCCAAGGCTATTTCATTCTTTTCCTCATTTTTTTCCTCTTGTGAAGGCATGCAAAAATACTCATGTGCAAGAAAAATAAAACTATTGATCTCTAATACTTAGCACAATTATTTAACCTCTCTCTAGGGACCACCTCTAGGTATGTGCAAGCAAATATTACCTTTATTTTGTGAAAAATATGGTAATTAGGACTTCAAAATAATCCTTATGAGATTTGATCTGACATCTATGCAATAATTAGTTTGTCATTTTCCTCCCTATCTACATGCTTATCATGATGTTTTGTCTTCTAGCTGTAGGGACCACTTGTCCATGTACAAAGAAATTTTCCTCCTATCCATGCAAAGGGTGATCATGGTAATAAGGGGTCAAGCTAATTGTTGATGTTGACCATGTGAATATTTATCTAGATATGGACTTCTTTGATTTCATAATACATGCTTTCGTAAAAAAAAATGATTAAATAACCATGACCAACTTTTGAAACAATAAAGTCTTGAGCCCATACTTGACTTGGCATATACTATGGTTTTATTTTAAATGATTATTGCATTTGAAAACATAAGGTCATGAGAACCTTAGCATATTATGGCTTATTCAAAATTACATGTTGACCATTGAGTGGCCCCTACAAATAATGTTCGGCCACCCTTGATTGACTCAAGAATTTGTTTGATTATATAATTGGATTGACCACCTTTGATTTAAATGGCATATAATATGTTTCGGCCCTTTTTGTGTTATCATTGTATGCATAATATTTGGGCTTTTAGATTAATCATTGTTTTACCTTTTTGAATTGATTAGCATCATATACTTTTGGACCTTAATATAGTCAGATGCAATAATAATTAAATCATTGGGCTGGCCCCCTCCCCACGGTGAGTAGACCCATAATATTTTCGGTGGTAATTATGTACTTGGAAACCATTGTTAAGTTTCTACAATCCTTGGTTGAGTTGATGGTATTTGATGAGGACCTTTGATCTTTATCCCTACGAGATCTACATCGTTGATCTTCAAACCAAGAAGATGGGGTAGTTGGGGTCATATTAATTGGAATTTTGATTGAAGTTGTTTGATCTTTGGCATGACTCCATATCCATTGTCGATCTCTCTAGGTTTGCGTTGATCTTGACAACTATTCCTTGAACATTGATTTTTGTATTTTTTTTCATATGGAAATTTTATTTTTAACCTTGATCGGGTTAGGTGGAAAGTTGGTTGAGTTTGGGTAAGTAAGATAACTTGAACACTAGTCAATATTTTAATTTTCATTCTTGCTCTCTGGGTGAATTCCTAGAAATTGTTTTTCATTCTACCATTATTGTATGATCTTGAGATCGATTATGTGCTTGGTTCTTGGAATTTTTACTCTATTTACACTTTGAAGATGTTTTAACCACCATGAAAATTTTGTGATATTTTCCAGCTCATTTCGAGGATATCTCTTTTGTCCTGAAGGTGAGATTTGTCATTTGAAAATTCAATATTTTTGTTTCCTTGAGATTCCTTTACCGTAACTCAAAAATGGATGAAACCTTTATCATTTTTCATTTCATGTGCACTTATATTTCATTTTCTTCACATTTTATCTTTGTTTTTTGGGAACTTCCGAGTTTGAAACTCATTCTGGGCACTCATTTTCTTGCTCTGTATTCATTGGTCTTCTGATGGTTTCGAAAGAATTGACTTCGAATTGGTAAGTTCTTGCTCTCTTCTCATAACCTTCATAAATATTTATAGAAATCTTGAACAGTAGTGAGAAAGATGATTATTTCTTGAGAGTAGAAGACGAGGTTCTGATCTTTTCCTGATTTGAGGGCATCTATAAAATAAGATTCAAACATTTTATTTCTTGAAGCTTTGTTGATATTTTTGCATACCCAAAACTCTTATTTGACTATTTTACAGTTGCACCCAAACTGGGTTCATCTCTTGTCAATTTTTTTGCATTTATAACTTTGTATCTATAGCAAGAGTTGAAATTATAGTTGGGAAAGGACTGTTTGTTGATTTGAAAGTTTGTTTATTTACACATTCTTCACACTATGTTTGCTGAGTTCCTGATCATTTATCTTAAAATTCTCCATTCTGTAGTAGAGATGAGTTGTACATCAAGGTTAGTGTTGCTTTGTTCCTTCTTGTTCTGTTTCGAGGAAGAGAAATGAGTTGTTGGGTATTTGTATTTCAACTCTAAACTTGTAACTATGTATTCTTATTTTATTTCCCTGAGTTCTTGTGCAAAACTTTGAAAAATTTGTAACATTCATGGGAAAGGTAAAGCTTATCCTTGATCTGTATATTTTGTTTGAAGATTTTGTGAATGTATCTCAAGAATTTGAAGCTTTGGGACTTATCATTACCCTTAACCATGGACGTACTAGGTAGCTTTTTTTTCCACTTGAATTATATCTCTTTTGTGGGTTTTCAAACCCGTTTTGAGGCCTTCTTTTCAGTTCGTGGCCACTATTGTTTAGGGTTGTTTGATTTCTGTTATTCTTTCTTAAATTTCCTTATGGTTCTGGTAGTCATTAACGTTTCTTCTAAGCTCCATTTCAAGCTTGACTGTAATATCTTGATGCTTTTGATATTCAGTTCCTTCATTGATATTTCTATCTGACAATCTTGAGTTCAAAAATTGGACTGGGTTCATAATTTTCAATTGATTCTTGTGAAATATCCTTAAATAAAGGCTCTTAAAATAATAATAAGCTTGAATGCTAGTGAATCATTTTGGAAAACAACATAAATTTCATGGTTATGTCCACCATTTTTTATGATCTGAAGCTATGTTTTTCATTTCTTCATACAATATTATGAAACATCTAGAAACCCTTATCTGATTTTACTTGCTTATATTTCATACTCAGTCTTACTCTTTATTGAGCTATTGATATTAAAGGTTTACATATGTTAATTCTCAATGTTTATCCCACACAGTAAGAACTTGTAACCTAATTTATTAGCTCAGTGAGCTTGCAGATGTGTTTTGAAACTGATCATTTTGAAGCTTATTGTGATATGTCAATAGGATTTGTAACACTGAGTTCCAGCTCTAAACTTGTATTTGATTCATAATGTTTCTCTAAAACTATGATCTTGTTGAATCAACTCTGAAAACTCATAACATGGTTGTTGTTCCTTCAAAATCCTATTTAATGTAAGTGGATGTTTGAATTTTTTTGGAAATCTATTTCCTTCACAAAGTATATGATTGTTTGATTTTTGCATTGAATGGTTCTTATTTGTATTTTAGAGTCTTGAATCTATATCATCAGCTTGCATGAGTATTTAACTAAATGAAAATTGACTTGAATATCAATTTTTAAACTTTGTATTTCCTCAACATGGAACATTATAGAAATATTAAAAAATAATCTAACTAATAGCTATAATTTCATGACTTTGTGAGGATATCTGTTGTTTTCTATACACCTAAAGCTCTAAAACTAGATAGCCGATATCATTATCTGTAACTTTTTTCTATATTTTAAAGTTGTACATCTTGTAAATACTCCTTTGTTGTTGTTTTTGCCTATGATACTATGTTGTATTGTCCATACTTGATCTAGAAACCTCTCATATTGTTTTGATGATGCAAGATCAAGATTTAAAACAACAACTATAATAGTTCTTGATGGTACATTATTCTTTCTCATTTTACTTTTGATGAACTGCTGGAAACTTTGAAAGACACCCTTGGATTAATTTTCATAGTTTTCCCTACTATGATAATGATGATGCGACAACTTTTTTTTTAAAAGATATGATTTCATGCTCATTCTTTGTATGGATTCAGTTTGATCAATTATGCAAGGAGGTACAAATCTCTCATCTTCAAAACCTTAATTTATTTTCCATTCATCCTTGAAAGCTTAAATATATTGTGTTCTTTGCAAGCTGAAATCATGTAAGGACCACTCCAAATTGTATAAAAAATCATGTGGTTTCTTGGCTTTGCACAATCAACATCCCATTTCTACACAATGTCTCCCTCATTAAATACTCTGAATTTATCCTTCTATCAAATATATTATTTATCTTTCTTTGATTCTTTTCCATATTCATATGAGATTGCTATCTTAGCTCCTTAAACTCCATTAATTCCACATAAGGAGCCTACATTGGTTCATTCTCAAGTAGTTCCATCTAATGTAAGAAATCCAATGTAGGAAACTCAACTGAGATGGTAATTCTCACCTCTCTTCCATAAACAAGCTTGTACGGTAAATTTCCAATTGATCTTTTAGGAGTCACTCTATCATCCCAAATTGTTGAATTTAACATCAAATACCAAGCTCTTTGGTTTTCCTTGAGTGTTCTTCTCATGATCTTCAAAATATTTTTTTTAGTACTTTTAGGTAACCCATTACCTTATGGGTAATAATTAGATGAAGTACTTAAATACATTCCATGCTTGAAATCCCAATATGTTACCTTTGCACCAAGAAACACTAAGGCATAATGTGAAATGATAGTTTCTGGAACACCAAATCTATAAATTATACCATCATAAAATGATAAGATTGAAGTCTCATTATCCTTTTTCAAAGCTACTACTTTAATCCAACGTGTAAAATAATTTGTAGCAGTCAAGATCCACTTGTGTCGTTGTGATGAAGGTGGATTTATCATGCTAATGAAGTGAAGACCCCACTACATGAATGACTGATCCACTGAAATAGGTTGCAGGGGCAGTGAAACTAAACATTATATTCCAATAAATAAAACACACTTCTTATACTTTCTCATCCATTTGAAGAAGTTCTTTAATATGATGGGCCAATAGTAACCAGCTTTCATAATTTTTAAGGTTGTAGTACATGCCGAAAAAGTGACCTCCTGTAGGTCCTTCATAAAACTTGGATAATAGTTGCTAAATTCTATCATAATCAATTCATCACAAAAAATTCCATTTAGATCAATTTTAAACAACACACCATTGATGAAAACATAAGGTACAACTTGTAACCTAAAATAAATTCATTTATTCTTGTCCATACCTTCTGGATAAGTACCTTATTGTAAGTAATTAATCAAATCAGTAATCTATCTTGATTCCTGAACTTCTAGATGAAGTTCTGGTTTCTGATTTTTTAGGCTATAATAATATTTCTAACTACTGATATGTGATTTCAGGATGTTGTAATGAATTTTTTGATTCTGCAGCCTGTTGTTTTTCCATATCAGAAATTAGATTTTCACGAAATCATTTTCCTTAAACTATTTTTGAAACATGGATGTCAACATCATACTCCATTTCCTTTGTAATCAGCCTGCTCTCTTCTCATTTATTTCTTTGTTCAACAAGAACACTTTAACACTTGGATGAGAGACTAATTCATGTATCTTATTATTGAAAAGAATTTACTTGAAATTATTTAATCCTCTAACCACATAAAGTACTTGTTTTTCAAGAAAAGTGTAACTTGTCTCGTAGTCATGTAAGATTTTCCCAAAGAAAGCAATTGGCCGCTAAATATTTTCATCAATAACCTGAGTTAATATGGCTGAAATGGTTTCATCTCCTATGAGTGCATACATTGTAAAATCCTTATCAAAATTTCGATTTATTAGGGTAGGAGCTTGTGAAATAGTTGTCTTGATGGCTTTGAATCCTTTTCTTCCTTCGCTATTCCAAGAGAAAGTTTTATCTTTCTTTAACATGGTTGTTAATGACTTGACTAATGTTGCAAAATATTGAACAAATATTTTAACAAAGTTGATTTTTCCAAGAAAAAATTGTAGTGCTTTCTTATGATGAGTAAGGATAGATGCGAAATTGCTTCAATTCTGAAAGGATCAATAGCTAAACCTTATGTGGAAACAATATCTCCAAGTAATTTACCTTGATGGAATGAAAAAATAGAATTTTTGGGATTCAATGATATTACAAACTATCTGCAAAGCTGAAAAGTATGCCTTAGATGCATAATATGATCATCAGGATTCTTCAAAAAATATAGTAACATCATCTAAATAAACCAATATGCATTTATTTAATAGATTGGGAAAATCCATGTCCATTGCACGTTTAAATGTGGCACCAACATCATAAATTCCAAAAGGCATTCTTTTGTAAGAATAAGTACCCCACTTTGTAGTGAAAGTTGTTTTTTATTTGTCTTCTTCACACAAAAGAATATGATTGTATCCGCTATAACCATCTAAAAGGGACAACCTGTCTGAACCTAAAATTGTTCTTAAACTCTTATCCATGTTGGGTAACGGATAATGATCTTTTAATGAAGCTTTATTAAGATCTCAAAAATCCACATAGTAAGAATTCTCCATTCTTTTTTTAAATAGGTATAAGATTAGCTTCCCAACTTGAATGTTTGACTTGAAAGATAATACCTGATTCAATCAGTTTAAATAACTCTTTTCTCATCAAGAGTTCAATCTTAGGATTTACAGGCCTTTGTTTTTTCCTAACTGGCTTGGAATTTTGTTGTAACTTTATGGTATGTGAAGCTAAAACGGGATAAAAACTTCACATATATTGGTATTTCCAAGAAAAACCATCTCTAAATTCTTTACGAAAATTAATAAAAGATTATTTTTCAGCTAAGGACCATACCATTTCGATAAATAATTTCTTTTCACCATCAACTAAGATCTCTTCATAGTTATCTGCGTGAGTTGAGATCTTCCCTTCATCTTTTCTAAATTGATCATCAAAACTTAAAATATCTTCTAGTGTGACCAGTCCTTGGGGCACCTTGTTTTTATTAAATTAAAAAATCTAGTCACCATATGATTGTTGTAGGTTTTCTTGATTTAATGCAGAAAATTCATCTTCTTGCTGCAAAAATCTATATATTTTCTCATCATCTTCGAAAAATTTCCAATTTTATTCATTATCAAGTACTAAAGGTCTTATAATAAATTTTATATGTTTTTGTACTTTATTGTTATTGATCTGTTCTAACACCTCAAAGTGAGCACCAATTTCTAAAAGTCTATCTGCATGTTTGTTTTCATCTCTTGGAACAAATTACATATTAATAGCATCAAAATATTCCATTAACTCTAAACATCTATGCTTGTAAGAATTTAGTAATGAATTCTTACACACATTGAAGTTTTTACTTAATTAAATACTAACCCTAAATCATTAAAAACTTGTAACATGTTGATACCTCTTTTTCTGGCCCATTCTAAGCCATGAATTAATGCTTCATACTCAGCTACATTATAAGTACATGAGAATTGCAAACTTAAAGCTGAAAAATACCTTTCCTTTGTAGGGGAAGTGATCATAAAACCTACACCTTGTCCCTTTTTGTTCTTGGCTCCATAAAAATGAAGCTTCCATATCCCTTCTACTATTTTTTCTTTTTTGGATAACAAGGGGATTGGTGCATTTTCTTTATGTAAACAATAAACACCAAATAAATCATCTTCTACTTCTTTAAAAGGATAATAATCATGTTCTTATTGAATATTTTCATCCATAAACAAATTAGAAACACCATTAAATGTATAAATATGCATTGTAACGTCAAAATCAGATTGATCTATGACTGTATAATTTCTTGCAACATTTGAAGCATGAGACTCAATATGAAATCTAGCCAAAGGATCTGAATTAACAACAACTTTAGTTCGATACCTTGTAGTAATGAATAAGAATGACCAGTATGGATAAAGATAACCTCCGATCTTTACTGTAAAATCTCTTGATAAGCATAAGGCAAAGTAGGGAGGTAAATCTAAAACAATAACATCTTGTAAGATAGAAACATTTGGACAAACATGTAAAGTTACCTCCACATTTCTAATGATGCTGACTGTGTTAGTTGTTGTTCCTTCTAGTTGCAAAAAATATTTTTCTATAGGTTCATACTGTAGACCTAATGTTTCTATAATTGCTTTAGGCATTACTATGCTGCTTGCACCACTGTCAACCATGTAGTTATGAATTAAATAATCTCTAATAATCAAATATAGATAAAAGGGTGGTGGCTTTTTAATACCATGAGCATTTAACACATTTTGTACCATTCAATTTAACTCCTTCATGTGATATTTCTCGATTATACCAAGAACCATATTTGGTTTTTGAGCTTCCTTTTCTGTTGGTTTTGAAGAAATCTTCAACTTAGCAAGCTCATGAGAAAGCAACTTCTATTGTCCTGAAATACTTAGACCATCCCACAGTGAAATATTAATATTATGTTTTTTCATTACCTCAACAATATTAAAAGAAACAACAGTCTTTGAAACAACTTCTAAAATTTTAGCATAAGCTTTAGCCAAAACCAACTCTGCTATAGTAGCTTTTGAAATCTGGGGTATGAATAATCTTATGGTATCAGGTTGCAATTGTTTTTGCTGATCTTTAGGAGCTGAATTGCTTTCCATTTTTGAAGGAACAATAGAGCTATTTGCTATTTTTTTATCTAGACTAGTTGTTTTATGATTGACTATAGGCAAAACAGGTCTATTTTATTATTTTTCTTTATCTTGAGACTTTTCTTAAGACTTAGTTGTGACTGCAATAAAATATTCCTCTCCAAATCTAAATAGATTATGTTCTAGTGGTTTTTGACTATGAACATCTTTCCGTCCACCCTCCATTTGAAGCATAAATAATGCTATAGATTGTAGTTGTGCAACAAGGCTTATATTCAAGAATGTATTTGGATAATTAGCGGTTGAATGCGGCTGATTACAAGGTGGACACCAATCTTCTGAAACCATATTAAATGGAACGAGAGCACTGGATGAACTAGGAGCCTTTGGATCAAATTTCTTTGGTTGATATGGCTTTCTATATTTCTTATTTTGTTGATAAGGTTTCCTGTTCTGTTGATTTCACTAGTAAGCATCTTGGTAAGGCCTATTAGGCTGAGCTAGTTTTTTCTCAATTGACATTAATTTATTCCTAATAGTTTGCAAAGCCTTAAATACATCATCTGATGAAGCTATAACTTTAGGATCTATAATGGTAATAGGTTGTGGAACAGGTGCCAAATCTGCTATAAGAGGCACTAAAGGCCTTGGGGCTAATTTTCCATCTTGAATAAAATTGTCTTCAACCATAATGGAAATATCATAAACTGTTGGGAGAGTATCTCCTCCCATAGACTGAAGAACGGATGAAATATAACTATTTAAAGCTCTGAGATGATATATAAATGTATGATCAACTTGAGGCTTAACAATGGATAGAATTATTTCCCAAGTTTTAGAAAATATGATGTAAAAAATAGCCATAAATTCATGAGGAGCTCTTTTGATTGTAGAAAGTTGTTCTATGAGAGATACATGATCAAATTGGTCTTGAAATTACTTAAGTAATTTCTCTCCTAACTCATCCCAAGTTTCTATACTCCCTATTGGTAAAGTTATGTACCATTGCAAACCTTTTCCTTTAAATGATGAAGCTAAGATTCTTAGGGCTACATCTTCATGAGTTATATTATGAACTGCACAAAGGGCTACAATATCTTTAATGTGATCTGTAGGGGTAATCTGATTTTCACCAGTAAATAAAGGTAAAATTTTTAGAGAAATGACAGGTATATCATGGTAAACTTGAATTACTAAAGGGTTTCCATTAGTAAAGGTCAGAAAATTTCTAGGTGGTTGTATACCCATTGGAATAACAGGGATTTGAACAACATAATTAATACGTGGTAAAAGAAGATCAGGAGAAGGTTTGCCAAAATAAGGCCTATTATAAGGTAAGGTATTGTCAAATCTTCCTCTTCTAGCAAAATTCAAAGCTAAATAAATAAAATCAATAGGAATACCTCGTATCGATGATCTTGTACTCACTTTGAGCATGGAAAATGCAAAACTGGTGTGAAATTAGCCTTACGAAGTTGCCAAATAAATATTTTGATTCTTAGAATAATTATTACAGCTTGCTTCTCTAAAAGTGACTTTCTTTCACTATAAATTTTCTGTAAATTGTTGTAATCTGTTACAGATCTTATCCATGTCCCATTGGGCATGCCAAAAACTTTTATCTCTTGAAAGTGCACCCTAGTTGAGAGATGACAACAAAGGTTCTAATCTTTCTTTGATCTCTCACTTTCGTAGATATAATGGAAACACCTCAGGTCTGTGGGTATACCTATTTTTTAGGTGAGTCTCTGATATAAAAGCCAGTTCCTTATATATGTATCCTAAACTATTTTTTGGGGTTTTGAGGGTAAAACGATGAATGTAATTAAAATTGAAAAGGGTGATACACCAAACTTATTGAGGGATTTGACTGAGTATATGCATAATAAAATTTATAATGAATTTTAGATGCATGAACCAATGAATTTTAATAGAATATTAAGGAAAAACAATTAGGTATTGAGGGATAAATCACAACACAACAAGATAAACATGCACAATAAGACTATGTAAAAAATACTAGATTTGCAACAAAGTGAGATGATTAATCAGGGAATTGGCATTCACAATAATTAATGGAAATATATAGACCAATGTAACTAATTAGAAAGTAAAAACTCATTCTCATTCAAAGAAAAACTGGAAGAAAATATGCTTCAACACTCCAATGTCCGAAAATTCCTCCCTTTGTGCCTTGTTAATACACACAATATATAACAAAAATAATTCACCCCTTCCCTCCGAAATATAGGCTAGAATTTATACTTCCCCATGTATGTTAATTTTACCCATTTATCATGAATAAATAAAGCAATAAAAATAGACTTGCTGATTACAATGAGGCATTAATCGCCTTAGTTACAAAAATAAACTCAAGTCAAAGTGCAGTTGACTGATCTATTTTTAGTTAAACTTGGGTGAATTGTTTTGCTAAAATTAAACACTTGCTTACTGTGTAAGTCTTCTCAAATGCAAGTGCATGATCTTTGTCTTCTTCTTGTTTGATTAAATAATCATATTTAATCCTTGATATGGCACTTGTATTCACCCACTTGTAAGGCTATTTCTATCTTTTACTCAATTGTTTCCTCTTATGAAGGCATGTAAAAATACTCTTGTGCAAAAAAAATATTTTAGATCTCCAATACTTAGCACAGTTATTTAACCTCTCATTGGGGACCACCTGTAGGTATGTGAATGAAAATAATACCTTTATCTTGTAAAAAATAAGGTAATTAGGACTTCAAAATAATCCTTATGAGCTCTTATATGACATCTATGCAAGAGTTACTTTGTCATTTTCCTCATTGTCTACATGTTGATCATAATGTTTTTTCTTCTAGATCTATTGGTCATTTGTCCATGTATAAAATAATGTTCCTTGTATCCATGCAAAGGGTGATCAATGGTAATAAGGGGTAGAGATAATTGTTTATGTTGACCATGTGAACCTTTTTCTTGATATCAACTCGTTTGATTTCATAATACATACTTTGTTTAAAAAATATGATTAAATAATCATGACCACCTTTTGAAAGAATAAGGTCTCGAGCCCTTACTTGAATCGGTATATACTATGGTTTTCTTTGGAATGATTATTACATTTAAAAACATAAGGTCATGAGACCCTTAACATATCATGGCTTATTCAAAATTATTCGTTGACCATTGACTGTCCTTTACAATTAATGTTCGGCCACCTTTGATGGACTTAGGAATTTGTTTGAGCATATAATTGGATTGACCACATTTTATTTACACGACATATAATATGTTCTGGACCCTTTTGTGTTATCATTATATGTATAATCTTTGGTCCTTTAGATTAATCAATGTTTTACCTTTTTGAATTGGTCGGCATCATATAATTATCGACCTTAATATGGTAAGATGCAAAAATAATGAAAGCATTGGGTTGGCACCCTCCCCCCGGTGACTAGACCCATAATTTGGTTGGTAGCAATTATGTACTTGGCTACTATAGTTGAGTTTCTTCAAACCTTTGTTGAGTTAATGGAATTTGATGAGCACCTTTGATCTTTGTCCCTTCCAGATATACACCATTGATCTTTGAACCTCGAAGATGGGATAGTTGGGGTCACATTAATTGGCATTTTGATTGAATTCATCTGATTTGTGACATGAATCCATCTCCATTGTCGATCTCTGTTGGATTCTGTTGATCTTGATGATTGTTCCTTGAAAATTACTTTTTTTTTTAGTTGTTTTTTGTCTTAAATGTCGATTTTTAACCCCGATCAGGTTAGGTGGAAAGTTGGTTGTGTTTAGGTGAGTAAGATAACTCGAACCCTAATCAATATTTTCAATTTCATTCTTGCTCTCTAGGAGAAGCCTTGGAATTTATTTCCATGCCGCCATTATTGTATGATCCATAGCTTGATTCTATGCTTGGTTCCAGGGATTTGTGCTCTATTTACACTCTGAAGATATTTTGACCGCCATGAAATTTTTGTGAGATTTTCTAGCTCATTTCAAGGATCTTTGTTTTTTCCTGAAGGTGAGTTTTGTCATTTTAAAGCTTGATATTTTTATTTCTTTAAGATTACTTTATTGTAACTCAAAAATACATGAAACCTTTATCATTTTTCATTTCATGTGCACTGATATTTTGTTTTATTCACATTTTATCTTAATTTTTTTAGGAACTTCTGATATTTAAACTCATTATGGGCACTCATTTTATTGCTTTGCATTCATTTATCTTTTGATGGTTTTGAAATACTTGACTTTGAACTACTAAGTTATTTCTATCTTCTCATAACATTAGCAAAGCTTTATAGAAATCTTGAACAATCACGAGAAAGTTGATTATTTTTGGACCGTAGAAGATGAGGTTACGATCTTTTCTCAGTTTGAGGGAATTTGTAAAATGAAATTCAAACATTTTTTTTCTTGAAGATTTGTTGATATTTTTGCATACACAAAAATATTATTTGACACTTGTGCATTTACACCCAAAATGGGTTCACCTCTTATCAATTTTGCTGCATTCATAACTTTGTATCTATAGTAAGACTTGAAATTTTAGTTGGGAAAGGATTGTTTTTTTATTTTTAAGTTTGTTTATTCACACATTCTTCACATTATGTTTGTTGAGTTATTAATCATTTTTCTTAAAATGATCCATTTTGTAGTAGAGAGGAATTGTTTATCCATCTCATTTTTTCTTTGTCCCTTCATCTTCTGTTTTGAGGAAGATAAATGAGTTGTTGTGTATTTTTATTTTGATTATGAACTTATAACTCTAGATTCTTATTTCCCTTCTCTGAGTTCTTATGCAGACATTTTAAAAATTTGTAACGACCTTGGGAAAGTTAAAGCTTCTCCTTTATCTGTATATTTTGTTTGAAGATTTTGTGACTGGATCTGAAGAATTTGAAGCTTTGAGACTTTTCATTACCATTCTCTATGAATGTCCTAGGTAGCTTATTTTTCCACTCGAATTGTTGCTCTTTTGTGAATTTTCAAACTCGGTCTAAGGCCTTCTGTTTTGTTCATGGCCACCATTGTTGAGGGTTGTTTGAGTTCTACTATTCTTCTAGAACTTTTCTTATGGGTCTGGTATTCATTAACATTTCTTCTAAACTCCATTTTGAGCTTGACTGTAACATCTTTATGCTTTTGATATTCTGTTCCTTCACTGATATTTCTATCTGACAATCTTGAGTTCAAAACTTCTACTAGGTTCATAATTTTCAATTGATTCTTGTGAAATATCCTTAAATAAAGTCTCTTAAACTAATAATAAGCTTGAATGCTAGTGAATTATTTTGGAAAACAACAAAAATTTTCATGGCTGTGCCCACCATTTTTAATGATCTGAAGTTGTGTTTTACATTTTTTGATACAATCTTCTGAAAAATATAGAAACCCTTATCTGATTCTACTTTCTTAGATTTCATACTCAGTCTTATTGTTTATCGAGCTATTGATTTTAAAGGTTTACATCTATTCATTCTCAATGTTTATCCCACACATTAAGAACTTATGACCTAATTTATTAGCTCAATGAGCTTGTAGCTGTGTTCTGAAATTGATCATTTTGAAGCTTGTTGTGATATGTCAATAGGATTTGTAACAGTTACTTACAACTATAAACTTGTATTTGATTCATAATGTTTCTCTAAAAGAATGATCCTTTTGAATCGACTCTGAAAAATCATGACATGATTGTCGTTCCTTTGAAATTCTATTTCATGTAAGTGGATGCTTGAATTTGTTTTGAAATCTATCTCCTCCACAAAGTTTGTAATTGTTTTATTTCTATATTGAATGGTTCTTATTTGTAGTTTGGATTCTTGAATCTATATTATCATCTTGCATGAGTATTTAACTAAATGAAAATTGACTTTAATATCAGTTTTCAAACTTTGTATTTCCTCAACATGGAACATTATGGAAATGCTAAAAAATCCTCTAACTGATAGCTATCATTTCATGTCTTTTGTGAGCATATATGTTGTTTGGTATACAACTGACACTCTAAAACTAGATAACTGATATCATTATGTGTACTTTGTTTTTTATTTTAAAGTTGTACCTCTTGTAAATACTCCTTTATTATTGTTTTTTCCTTTGATACTAGGCTGTATTCTGCATACTTGACTTGGAAACCTTTCATATTTTTTTGATGATGCAAGATCATGATTTAAAACAAAAACTACAATAGTGCCTTATGTTGCATTCTTCTTTTTCACTTTACTTTTGATGAATTACTAGAAACTTTGAAAAACACCCTTGGATTAAATTTCATAGTTTTCCCTGCCATGGCAATGATGATGTAACAACTTGTTTTTTTGAAAGCTATGTTTTCATGCTTATTCTTTGTATGCCTTTAATTTGATAAAATATGTAAGGAGGTACAAATATCTCATCTTCAAAACATGACTGTGCACATGCTTTCTGTTATGGATCTCCAATTATCTGTGTTTCTTTTCCATTCTAAAAATGAATGTATTGTAGCTTGAGTATCATAGATGTAGTCTAAATGCTTGAAATATGGTTATAGCCTCACTGTTCCTACAATGTTTAACTAATTAAGATTCTTTATGCTAAGATATTATTGGTCTCCTAGATTAATCTTGCGTTGTTGGATGATGGCTCTTGATATAGTTGTAATGTGCATCAATGTTTTCCAAATGTGAGCTATGTTTTCTTAAATCAGTGCTATAATCAATCCTTTATAAATCTGAACCATTCTTATTGTTCTAAATAAATCAGGTGGGTTGATATATTATTTTTAAATATGCATGAGAAATCACATCCTAGCTACCTCTATTATGAAAGCTAATGTTGCACTTTTGCAAATGTCATGAGAAACTTGCACCTTTTTTTTCTGAACATTACAACCTTTATTTCTTTGTACTTTTGAGTTAAGCTTTGAGGTAGTTATATTCCTTCCTTTTGTGTTCCCTCATGTTGATGCATACCTTGTATTATCTTTTGTAACTTAGTATCCTTGTCATGATTTTAGTTTTATTGTAACCTATAACAATATATTTAGGCTTCCTTTCATCTGTATCTTGGAGTTTTAGAAACTATATAAGCCCAAACATGTATTCTTTTATAAAGCATTACTTTAGTATGAAAGTTTACCTGAATTTGTATTTGTGTTGATTTGAAAATTGTACTGCATTTCCTTTCTTAATAGCTATATGATCTAAGGATGAAATGCTCTTACTCTCTTTAATGACCAACATACTAGTAGGATGTAACTTTTCTTTTTATTCTATATGTTCTGGGAATGAAGTGCATTTGATGATCTTTTACCTCTTGTACACTTATATTATGAAGCTTGATTAGTTGTTGTAACTTCCATTCCTTCATTCCATTAATTCATGAATTGAAAATGTACTTTCTTTCTATGATCTGAATGATGCTTTCCTATGAGAAACTGTAATTTGTTTCTGTTTTACCCTCAAAAGCTTACTTTTGTAACTGTTATTGTTTGAGTTTTGTGCACTGATTGCAATAACTTGATAGTACAAAATTTTAAAACATACATTGATTTCTTCTACTGCAACTTGTACGTGTACACTTAGGAAAATAATTAGAAAATAATTAGGATTTTTGGCCTCTATTATGTTCCATAGTATTTTTCTTTTCTTTCTTTTTTGCTGTCATGATTTTATGAACCCCATGAGCTTCTGCAAGATATCACCTTCTCAATTCTGCATCTGTTACATGATGTACCTTATACTATGATATTAGGAAATCCATTTGAATTAAGTTAGACAGTACATGAGTAAAAATTAAACCTTGAGCTCTTGACTGTTGTCTTTTCCTTTCATTTTTCAAGTACACTGTAGGTATTGGATGAAAAATATGGAAGTGTTAGTGAAAAATCATAGCACCCCTGAATGTCTGCAACTCGATGGGTTGAGACTCTCAATGTGATTTCATAACATGGAGCATCTCTCAAAGTGTGGGAATTTGAAATCGAGAGAGCTCTCCAGATGAAGGCCGGTTCCTATTCCTCTATTTAGGTGCACACATAAAATTTATAGAGGATCTATTCTAAAATCTATTCTAACTTGCCAAGGAGACAGGGTTAAGAAGATGCAAGAAATTAAACCTAAACTAACAGAGGTGATGCACCAAAGGAATGTTGAACACTAGATTTTACTATCAAACACAGACCATTAAAAAATGTAATACAACATACCATGCACAGATAACCAATATTGCAATGAAAGATTGAGATAAAGGAAATGAACACAAGAGAGGGTTGAAACCATCCACAGAAATGTATTATTGCTTCACAAATTGATACAGAACATTACAATGGCCAAGAGGTAAAAAACATGCATTAACATCTTAATAGAAGGTTCAGACTCCACGAATTCATCTGCAGCACAGAGAAGAAGGGAGGGAGCAAAACCAAAATGTCCAACCATTTACAATGAGCCAAGATCTTTCCTTTATAGATGAAGCGAAGAGAGGAGAAGAAAAGAGGTAGGAAACCTGATTTGGAGCTTAGCTTCCAGCCATCAATGCCCCTACAAATCTTCCCACAATCTGTCAAGTCTGCCTCTCTATGTATGTTTGGCATGTTGAAGAATGAAAAATGACGGAACAAATCAAATCTGATTTGGTTGTTAAAGGAATCAGATCGTATATTAATGGCATGAAGACATTTTCCTATTTTTCACCCACCTAACCTCATTGAAATTAAAGTTTCAAGTTTCCATGGCAGTAGACGAGGTCAAGATCTTTCCAATGGTACAAAATTTGTTGAATTTTGAGCACTAAATCGGAAGATATGCCCATTTGAATGCTTGAGTTAGATCCGTATAAAAATGGCTAAAAACTAGTTTTACAGAACGGGTCCGCGAGCCTGAAATTCACTCTGTGCCTAAAAGCATTTTGGGCGCAAAAAATTACAAAATCACAAAATGACACAAAAGCCTGTAAAACGCCCATTTTGGCAGCCCCGCCAGGCCCGTAGACCTTCATTTTTGCATTTAAAGAAATCATCCTTCAGGCCCGCCAGTCCGCATTTTCCCCTTGGGTGAAAAATTCTCCCCCATGCCCGCTGGTCTGCTTTTGGAAAAGAATCCTTCCGAAGGCCCTCCTTCCTGCATGTAATTTAGGCCTAACACGTGGCTTCTTATGGGTGTCGGCGGAGGTGCGGATTACTTTTATGCTTTATGGATTTTTGAAACAAAAGCCAAAAAATTCAAACTGCCTCCAAGGCAGACCCGACCTTCCCACTTTGACTTGAAACATGGCCACATGTAGAGATTTTGTCTTGGCGGGGTCATTGTCTGATGGACATGGACACACCTTCAGATTTTATATTTTTGAAGGCACGTGGAGGCTCTGCCAAATTCTATGACTTAGACACGTGGCTCCTTCCTTATCGCTATTTTCCCCCATTTCAGAATTGGGATCTTAGATCCTTCTCATTTGAGTTTTCCTTGGGCCGTGCCTTTAGCTACACCGTGAGACATGTGGCTTCCTTCCGCATCTTTATACTTAGCCGATTAAATGGCCATACTGCCTTTCTTGGACCCGGGACACGTGGAGGGCTTACGCGCATATTTAGGACCTACCACCCTATATTTTACCTTTTGAATTTGTGTGGATGAATGCCACATGTGAGGCCTTTGTTGACCTTTTTATACTTAGTCGATTAAACTAGCCAACTCTGTCTCCCTTTTTCAGACTCTTT
Source organism: Taxus chinensis (assembly GCA_019776745.2). Classification (NCBI taxonomy): domain Eukaryota; kingdom Viridiplantae; phylum Streptophyta; class Pinopsida; order Cupressales; family Taxaceae; genus Taxus; species Taxus chinensis. Next base: position 227,909,161 of record CM034147.1, on the reverse strand, counting down.
GGACACATGTGGAGCTTCAGTGCCAGTTTGGGGACTACCTTTGGAGTTGATCCTTGAAGTTGCACTGAGTCGACACATGGAACCCTCTACTGACTCTACCCCATCTTAACGTTTCAAGTGTTGACTCTATCTCTTTTTAGACCTAGGACACATGGAATCCCTGCTCTCGCTTGGAGACCCACTTTTGGATTTACCATTGAAATTGCGCGGAAGAGACACGTGGCATCTTCCGCTGGTTCATAGACTTCTCAATGGCCGGTGTGACTTTTGGGGGCTGTGGAAATGTGGAGGCTTGACACTTTTTTAGGGACTATCATTTGGGCTTAACCCTTAGAGATGCACTGATGAGGCACGTGGAAGCTTCTGCTGTCTCTTTCATACTTATCTGATTTGGACCCTCTCTGAATCTTATGTGAAGTATAAAAGCTTTGACCCTTTCCCTATTTCCCTCTTGAGAGCCTATGGCCTCCTCTGATGTTGTTTGGTCCTTCTCCAACCCTTCTCCTTCATTTTAGAGTCAAACTACCCCCTTAATTGTTGGATTTGAGTGTGAGATCACAAGACAGAGTCTACCCTTAGATTTCGTTCTATGCAGGGTCGTGTTTGATCAATTATGTCAGGGGGAAAAATTAAGATAACATTTTGGCAACTCACGGGGACATCTACCTACTAGGTGAAGAGACTAGTAGCCTGAGATGTATCCATTGGGCATGGAGTCTACCTGATAACTTCAAAACTAGTATGGAACTTGCCCTACCACTCCATTCACTCTTATCTTTATGAGAAAATATTAGATTCAAGATTTTTGAGAGTAGAGAGTCATCTAAAACTTGGAAGCTTCTCCCTCATTTTATTTTCCACAAAACTCTTCCGTTGGAGTGCAATGAAAACATCCAGACCTACTCCAATAGGGATACTCTGTAGATTTAATTTCTTGTGGCCACAAGTCTTTTCCATGAGTGAGATGAACTATATACAAGCATACACCAGAAGCAATAGAGCATGTGCACCAGCACTTAGGGAAATTGAAACCTAAACTATAACAAGACAATGTGCATATGCACTTGGAGAAATTGAAAACCTAGGCTAATATTTACAAGGGTGAGAAATTCTTATTTTAGTAGCAGTGTTTGAGGTAGATCCCATTGACTGGAATCTGTGATTCTTCACCATCCAACTTAGCCAGCCGGAAGGCATTGCTACTTTTACATTTTGTGACCATGTAGGGGCCACTCCAAATGGCATCAAACTTGGAATGCCTTCCTATTTTTTCCCGATCTGCATCCCACTTTAGAACTAAGTCCCCCTCTTGAAAGGTCCTTGTTCTTGCTTTCTTATCAAATCTCTTCTTGATCAATGCTTGATCTTTCTCCATGATCTGCATTGCATGTTCTCTTGCTTCTTCTACTTCCATTAGCTCTACATACCTGATTTCCATAGGTTCAAACTCGGCTCAGTTCCAACTATTTCATGAGCTCCAAAGTGGGAAGCTCCAATGATATGGGCAATATTGCCTCTTTTCCATATACAAGCTTGTATGGGGAGCTACCTGTAGACCTTTTGGATGTGATCCTATCAGCCCATAGAGCTGATTTGAGCTTTGTGTGCTAAGTTCTCTGATTTTCATCAAGAGTCCTTATGATAATTCTTAGTAGGTTCTTGTTTGTGGACTCTGCTTGGCCATTACCTTGAGGGTAATAGTTTGATGAAGTGCTGAGGTATACACCATTCTTGACAGCCCATTCAGTGATCCTTGTACCAAGGAATGCCAATGCATTATCTGATATGATAGTGGCAGGGACTCCAAACCTAGTGACTATCCCTTCATAGAAATCCAAGATGTTGGATTCATTTACCTCCTTTAGTGCCACCACTTCAGTCCACTTGGTGAAATAGTCAGTCACTATGAGTATCCACTTGTGGCCCTGGATTGAATTTGGGTTGATTACTCCAATGAAGTCTAGTCCCCATTGCATGAATGGCTGATCCACTGAAATTGGATGAAGGGGCAGGGCTGCTAACTTTTCCTTCCCTGTGAAGAATGCACACTTCTTGCATTTCTTGATCCATGAGTAGCAATCACTAAACACTGTAGGCCAATAATAACCAGATTTCATGATTTTGAGAGTTGTTACTCGAGGAGCAAAGTGGCCTCCTACTTCTCCATCATGGAACTCATGCAACACCCTCTCAATTTGGCCTATCCCAATGCACCTCAATAGAACACTATTGATATCCTTCTTGAACAAGACACCACCAATAAGCACATATGGGATGGCTTGTAATCTAAAGTATCTCCTCTTTTCTTTGTTCCATTCTGGAGGGCACAAACCTATTTGGAGATAATGCACCAAGGCTTGAGTCCAACATGGAATAGGTGCATCATTAGCTGGCTGCTCTTGATCATTCTGTAGTAGCAGGACAACCTCTTCTTCATCCACTGACTCAGCTTGTTGCTTAGAAGTGAGCTACTCACACAGACCCTTACCACGAACCATTTTAGTCACTTTGATTTCAATATCATACTCCATTACATGAGTGATCCAACCTGTTCTCTTCTCATTCAAGTCCTTGTTTAGGAGAAAATCCTTGACACCAGCATGAGACACTAGCAGTTGAATCTTATTGTTCGAGACCAAGTGTCTAAACTTCTTTAAAATCCTAATGAAAGTAAGGACATGCTTTTCAATGAAAGAATAATTTACTTTCATAATCCTCCAAGCTTTGACTAAAGAAGGATATGGGCTGTTCTGAACCTTCCTTGTTAGGCTGAACCAAGATAGCTGAGATTGTGTCTGACCCTCCAAAAGCATACAACATGAAGTCCTTTGAAAATTCTAGGTTAATAAGAGTTGGGGCCTATGATATTGTGAGCTTGATGGCCTCAAAACTCTCTTTTCCTTCTGTTGTCCATTTAAATGCAAGACTCTTCTTCAACATCATTGTTAAAGGCTTCACAAGAGTGGAAAAATCAGGCACAAATCTGTGAACAAAGTTTATTCTCCCCAAGAAGCTTTGGAGAGACTTCTTGTGTTGTGGCAATGGAAGTGTTCAGATGGCTTCAACCCTTTCAGGATCAATTGTTAACCCTTCTCTTGAGACAATGTGGCCCAACAATTTTCCCTCATGTGCCAAGAACACACACTTTTTTGGATTCAATGACACTCTGAACCTTCTACACCTCTGAAATACCTGTCTGAGGTGGAAGAGATGGTCTACAATGTTCTTTGAGAAGACAGTGATATCATCTAGATATACCAGCACCATCTTGTTGATCAAGCCTTTGAACTCCATATCCATAGCTCACTGAAATGTTGCTCTGGCATTTGACAGTCCAAATGGCATCTTCTTATAAGCATATGTACCCCATTTTGTGGTGAAGGCTGTCTTGAACTGATCTTATTCTTTCACCATTATCTGATTATAGCCTGAGTATCCATCTAGCAATGAAAACCTCTCAGAACCATCTACAACCTGCGATATTTTCTCCATCGATGGAAGTGGGTAGTGATCTTTTAGTGATGCTCTGTTTAGATCATGAAAGTATACACACAATCTGATTTCTCCATTTCTTTTCCTCACAGGCACCAAGTTTGCAACCCAACTTGAATGTTTGATAGGGAAGATGATGCTGGCCTCAATTAGCTTGTTCAACTCTTTTCTCATGAGAGGTTTAATGTGAGGGTTTACTGGCCTTTGCTTCTTTCTGAAAGGCTTAGATCCTGGATCTAGCTCAATAGTGTGTTGTGCCAACCTTGGGTTGAAACCTCTTAAATCCTTGTAAGTCCAAGAAAAGACATCTGGGAATTCTTGACAAAGTTGAATGAATTCATATTTTTCTTGTTGAGGTACTTACCTTGCCAATTCGCAACGTTCTGCCTTCTTCTATGGAAATGGGCTTTGAATCTTCACCCTTTACCTGAATATTTTCTTTCTCCTTCCGGAATTGATCATTTGGGTTGAAGATTGACTCTAAAGTTACAAGACCCTTTGGTAATTTGTTGGTTCTCAGCTGCACCACTTGGTCACCATAACGTTGTTCCAACTTGTCTTGGTTTCTAGTGGAGAACTCAACTTCTTCTTGTAGAAAATTGACAATTTTTTTATCATTCTCGAAGACCTGCCAACTTGTGTTATTATCTAGGACAACTGGCCTCACAACCACCTTGATATGGGGCTAAGACTTATTAATTTTTATACTTTCTATAACATCAAATGCTGCCCCAGTTGCTGCCATTCTGTTTGTTGCATCATTCTTTTTCCTAGGTATGGACATAATGTTGAAAGCTTTGAATTCCTCGATGAGGTCCCATACCCATTTTTTATAGTTCCTGAGTAGGCCATTCCTTGTAGTATGTTGTCCTCTGACTTGGTTCACAATCAGCTCACCATCACCAAATATTTGCAGTTTTTAATATCTCTTTTTCTTGCCGAATGTAGTCCATAGATAAAGGCTTCATACTCTGCTATGTTATTCGAGCAAGCAAATTGGAAATGGAAAGCTGAGTAATATTTCATACCTTGAGGTGAAACAAGCATAGCTCCTCCTCTAGCTCCTTTTCTACTTCTTGAGCCATCAAAGAATAACTATCATACCTCATTATCATCCTTGTGGTCTGGCTTAGTGATGTTAGGAAGAGGATGATTCTCCTCATGCAAATAGTAGACTCCTAGCTCAGATTCCTCCATTTCCTTGTAAGGGTCAAAAGCATGCCTCTTTTTTGCCCATTCATCGAGAGTCAAGTCTGGAATACACCCAACCTTGGTATCTACCTCATAAGTGCTTGGGAGGTCTTCCTGATCAAAGGTTGAAAAATTCACATTGATTGGGCTAGGTACATGAGGCTCAATATGGAAATCCAGCAATGGGCTCATATTTGATCGTAGCCTTAGCTCCATACCTTGTTCTAAAAATCATGTGTGACCAATCAGTAGACAAATAGCCTCCAATTTTAGCAGTGAAGTCTCTTGACAAACACAATGCAAAGTGTGGTGGCAAGTCTATGACTGATACATTTTACAAGATGGTCACATTGGGGCATGTGTTCAATGTGAGGATCAAATCCTTGATGACTCCAACTATTGTTACCATTATCCCATCCAATTGCACTACACCCTTAGAGATGACTTCGTATTGAAGACCCAACTGATTGGCTATTTGATTCGGAATTAAAGAGCTACTTGCTCACAAATCAATCATGTAATTATGCACTAGTTTGTCTCTAATGATCAATGAAACATAGAATGGAGGGGGCTTCAGATTCTTACCTTGTTATCCTCCATGATTTCCTTCAGGCTGAGCTGTATTGGTAAGCACTTTCTCTTGTTGGTTGGGGGGATGATTTGAGGTTGACCAATTGGCCATAGCAGTTTGCAACAGGTCTCTTTGTCCTGGGATAGCCAACGTATCCCACATTGAGATGTTTACATTTGTCCTCTTCATCTGTTTCAATGATGTTAAATGGGGATGAGCTATCTTTTTTCTTCCCCTTTCCTTGCACATTCTTCTCTTACACATGGGTCATTACAACTAGTGCTTGAGTGGGTCTGGAAGGTGGCTTGGGCTGACTCTGCACATTGGGAGTTGTAATTTACAGGGGAAAAAAGGGTTGTGGACCATTTGAATTAGAGGATTTCCCCTCTCCAATATTCCTCTTCTTGGACCATGTATTTTCTGCCACACTATGAGGAGGTGCTTGATTCATACCATAGAAATCTTCAGCCTACCAATTGACAAGCATGGTCTCACTTGGAGGTGCCTCTGGAGGTGACTGCTGTTGATTTTCCTCTTGACTAGGTTCTTGGGACACACCAATGGTCTGTACCATCAAGGCCTTGGTTTAGTGCACCATTGAAACACATTGATTGGTTGTGAGGTAGACTGCAAGGGAAACACCAATCATACTCTTGTGCCATGTTGTTTTGTGTTGGAACCAAGGCCCTCGATGTTGAAGCTATGTTTGGATCATATGGTCAAAAGGCCTAGCAGCTTGAGGTTGTCCTTGGTTTTGGTTTTGATTTGTACAACATAAGTTGGTGGTTTATTTTTCTAGTATGGGGGCCTAGCTTGATATTGAGTTTGAGGTTGATACGGCCTAGAACTCTGAGCTTGTTTCCTCTTGATAGTCACTAGCTCATTTCCTAGGTTCTACAGTTGTTTCATAACCTCTTGTAGCTCTTTTGAAGTGTTAGAAGATGAGGTGGAAGCTTTATTTGAAATCATATTCCTTGTAGTTGTTATGGGAGCTAATGTGGGTGTTTGACTAGTGCTTTTAATTCCTAATTCTGGATATAGAGGCATAGGTGGCCTAGGTGCAAGTTTACCAGCCCGAATTAAACAATTTTCAGCTCTAATGGAAATGTTATAGGCTACAAGTAAGGTTACACCTCCCATGGATTGAATCATTAAGGCAATATCAGAATTTAAAGCTCTAAGGAAGTATAGAAAAGCACCTTTGTCTGTTGGTCTTACAGGCCACCAGAATCCTATCCCATGTCCACTCGAATTTGAAGTTGAAGTCAGTCAACTACTCATTAGGATCCCTCTTGATTGTTGTCAGTTGTTCCAACAAGGATAGATTATCTCCCTTCTCTCCAAATTGATTATGAAGAGCTCTGCACAGATGGTCCCAATTCTGAATAGAGCATGTTGTTAGACTCTTGAACCATTGCAAAGCTTTACCCTTGAATGAAGAGGCTAACAATTTGACTGCAATGTCCATCTCAATGATTTCATGAATTGCACAGACATTTGCAATGTCTTGAATGTGGTCACTAGGACTAGTCTGGTTCTCTCCAGTTAAATATGGAATGCTCTTCAATGCTGCAACTGGAACTAGATTTTGTGCATTGAGAGTGAGTGGGTTGCTGCCAGTGAAGTTGACATAGGGATTGGGTGGTGTATGTGCCATTATGATTGGCTTAAGAACTCTCGTTGACTGAATGAAAGGCCTACCAGGGGGAGATGTTGACAAGGTCCTATTTGGTGGAGATGGAGACCTTTGAGATCTTCTTCCCTTTCTCCCTCTTTCTGGGGACAAGTGTAGATAGAAAAACAATCCTTCTTCTCTCAGTTCTTGATCTAGTCTGAATTCTTCTCATGAATTTGCCAAGCCTGGGATGTTGAAGCTAGTGGGCTCTGTCTCTTTTGGAGTCACCAAATGTGCAATTTCAAATCTCCTTACAAGCTAAAAACTTACAACAAGTGAACATAAATCTTCCTACTGTAAAAATGGATACCTCTTTGTCCCGCCAGGCATGCCAAAACTAGTTAGTGCAAAATCATAGCACCCTTAAATGTATGCAACTTGAATGGCTGAAGACTCTCAGTGTGATTGCATAACATGAAGCATCTCTCAAAGTGTGGGACTTTGAAATCAAGAGAGATCTCTCAGATGAAGGTTGGTTCCTATTCCTCTATTTAGGTGCACACATAGAAATTTACAGAGGATCTATTCTAAAATCTATTCTAACTTGCCAAGGGGATAGGGTTAAGAAGATGAAATAAATTAAACCTAAACTAACAGAGGTGATGCACCAAAAGAATGTTGAACACTAGCTTTTCTATCAAACATAAACCATTAAAATGTAATACAACCACCACGCACAAATAACCGATATTGAAATAAAAGATCAGATAAAGGAAATGAACACAAGAGAGGGTTGAAACCATCCATAGACACGTATTATTGCTTCAAAAATTGATACAGAGCATTAAAATGTAAAAGAGGCAAAAAAATTTGCATTACAATCTTAATAGAAGGTTCAAAATCAATAGATTTGTTTGTAGACCAAAGAAGAATGGAGGGTGCAAAAGTAAAATGTCTAACCCTTTACAATGAGCCAAGATATTTCCTTTATAGATGAAGCAAAGAGAGGAGAAGAAAAGAGGTGGGAAAGCTAATTTGGAAGCTTAGCTACCAACCATCAATGCCCCTACAAATCCACGCACAATATTTCAAGTTTGTCTCTCTATGTCTATTTGGCGTGTCTGAAGAAGGAAGAACGATGAATCAAATCAAATCTAATATGGTTGTTGAGGCAATCGGATCATACATTAATGGCATGAAATATGTTTCCTTATTTTTCACCCACCTAACCTTGTCAAAATTATAATTTTCAGGCTTCCATGGCGTGGATGAGTTTTATACCTATCCAATGGTACCAAATTTATTGAATTTCAGGCACTCGATCGAAAGATATGCCCATTTGAATGTTTGAATCGTCTCCATACAAAATGGCCAAAAACTAGTTTTGTAGAACGGGTCCGTGGGCCTGAAATTCACTTTGTGCCTTTTGCACCAAAAGTGCAAAAAATGCCTCGCAAGCCCAAAACTCAATTTTGGTAAAATTTCCTCCGTGGGCCTGAAATTGTAAGTGTGCCCTTTGCACAAAAGTCATAATTGTACAAAAGTCTCCCGCGTAACCCCACCAGCCTACGACCTTCTTATTTTCCATTTTTCATCCTCAGGCCCACTGGCCCACATTTTCCACTTGGGTGAAAAGTCTTCCCTAGGCTCCGCCAACCACTTTTTGGCAAAGAATCCCTCCAAGGCCCAACTTCCCGCATGTAATTTAGGCCTGACACGTGGTTCTCTGGGTGTCGACAAAGGTGCGGCTTATTTTTATACTTTATGCCTTTTCGAAACAAAAGCCAAAAAATTCAAACTACCTTTGGCGACCTGCCTTCCCACTTTGACTTGAAACATGGCCACATGTAGAGCTGGTGTGCATTTGGGGACCACTTTTGGATTTTTCTTTTGAAGTTACGCCGAAGATACACATGGCTCCTTTCACAGTTTTTCTCTGTTTCTTTGTGTTCTGGCTAAGCCTATTGTCGGGCTTACCCTACCCCATATTTGACCTTTGATCATGTGGAACCCATGCATCATTTGGCACCCTGGACCTGATCCAATCCTTCTACCTTAAAGTTAAACGTGCCGATCTTTGCCCCCATTTCAGATGACATGGAAGGTTTTCGCTGACCCTTCTATACTTTTGCTAATTAAATGGCTTGTTCTGCCCCCTTTTTTGAACTTTTTTTACTCTGGACACATGGAGGGCCTGCGCTTAATTTGGGGAACTGGCCTTCGTACCATTGCCTCTTTGAATTTTGTACCATTGAGCCATGACATGGAGGCTTCCATCTGGTCTACCCCATATTGATATTTAGTCAATTAAATGTCCAATCTATCCCTTTTTCAGACCTGGGACACGTGGAAGCTCCACGCTCGCTTAGAGACCCACTTTTGGATTTACCTTTGAAATAGCACGGAAGAGACACATGGCATCTTCCACTAGTTCGTAGAATTTTCAATGGTCGGTGCAACTTTTGGGGGCTCTAGACATGTGGAGTCTTGGTGCTTGTTTGGGGATTGTCATTTAGGCTTAACCCTTGGAGATGCATCGATGAGGCTCGTGGAAGCTTCTGCCATCTCTTCCATACTTAGCCAATTTGGTCTTACTTTGAATCATATGTGAAGTCTGAAAGCTTTGAGCCTTTCCCCATTTCCCTCCTAAGAGCCTCTGGCCTCCTCTAATGTTGTTTGATCCTTTGCTGACCCTGCTCCTTCATTGTAGAGCCCGCCTACCCCGTTGAGTTTTATATGTGAGTGTGATCTCGCAGGACAAAGCTGACCCTTATATATGCTTTTACATAGGGTCATGTTTGATCAATTATGCCGGGGGGAAAATTTGAAATAACAAGAAGATGGAGTTGGAGCCATAAGAAATAATACTAGGAGAAAACCCAAGGTAATGATGGGTTTTTTCTATACTCTTTTACTTTTAACTTTATACACATGTACTTCCTACTTCAGTAGTTATGAGTTACATCCCATGACTTGTGTGGGAAACATTGAATTTCTTCATGAATAAATGACATTAATTTATGTAATTGAATTGTATACTTCTTTTTGCATTCAAATTTTATGATGGATATTAATTGTATAATGAAATAAACAACTCAATCACGTGATTAATAGTATTTAAACATGCAGAAATAATGAGATTTGATGTACTCATAACTTAATAATGAACTCTTATCAATTCCATTTAACTTCAACTCTACTTTCTGCTCCAGAATATAACATTTTAGATAAAATTTGATTCCCACCTTCATCAAGGCAATGCATCAATCCTTTTAGGATTTTTTGTTTCCTTGCTAAAGATGAACATGGAATGGAAGTCTATGTGAAGTGTTATAATATGTAATAGCACACATAGTTGTAGATTATATGTAGTTAATCAAATTTTGGATTTGAAAAATAAATAAAACTGTATGATTTTCCCATAGTTAGGTCCATTTCATCAATTCTTTCCATCGAAAAAAAAGTTTTGAGTTTCCCATTTTTACACAAGTGCAAAAATTGTTGAATTTGTTTTTGTGATCTCACACCATTGGTCAAAGAAGTGTAGGGAGGAAATTTTTTACTTATCATCTAACCTATAACTACTTCTCAAGAGCAGAGAGATCTATGTACTATCTAGTTTTTTAGGTGATTTTACAATATGGCAATATAGAGAGGAAGGTCTGGTTTATCCTCTATCCTTTATCTTCACCCGAATGTGTTAAGGACACCCTATCTTGTAAGATCTGTTGTGTATGGATTTCATAAAATGGTCTGAACCCACTCATTCTATAACCCACTATGTCATGGACAACAACTTAACATTAAATTTTAATGATATTGTGTGTAAACCCAAATAATTTCCCCTCTCTTTGGGGGAACATGCAATGTCATGGATAGAAGAATGCAGCCCAAAAGAAGGCTGACTGTGAATATTGAAATTGTTCCCTACAAGGGGAGGGGATGTGCTTAGTAGAAACCAAGGCACAGACACAGGATAGCTAGAAAATAAGTGTTATTATGAACATTCATGTAGAAAAAAAGTTTAATCTAAACAAATAATTTGTAAACTAGAACATAAGAAAATAATGTAAACACCTAAAAAGAGAATGTATGTCACACAAAGTGGGATGCAAACATGGAACAAAATTCACGGTGTCTTAATACACTCAAGGCCACAAAAAACAAGTGTACAAAGAATATAAAGGGAAAACATAACAAACAAGAACAAATAATAATAGACAATCTAACAAATAAGTACAAAAAGAAGTATTCCTCCATTAAAAACTACTACATATGAAGCACCCATTAGCATGTTAGAAAGATAAAACATATGTCAAGGCATGTATAAAACAAATTCAATGTGCTATGAACAAAAAATGAAAAAATATCACCTATAGCGTATGAATGTGGATGCCCAAAGGAGACCATTTGGGACTATAAATGAAGCATCCCTACTGTGTGAAGTATCTATGTAAGTTTGTGATCACAACTAGAAATCAATTGAACCTACATGCGTGTATGATAATTAAAGTGAAATACAAGATATATATCTAGCATGTGTAATAAAGAGTATATGTAAAAGTAAAATTAAATGCAACCATAGAATGTGATATGTTGTGGATGGATGGAATGCAATGTAAGGTAAATTAAAGGATTTGCATGTCCCCTAAGTGAATAGAATTGTATGTACTGAATTTCATTTAGTATGCCTTCTCAGTAGTCAAGAATGAACCAGAAATGACAGTGTTTCATCGAGCAATGGTCGAACTATGTGTTGTGCGTAGTGTGGTGTGATGAATGTGTAGTGATGTTATGTGACCTAAAGATGAAGTATGTATTACTTTGTATTCTAAGAACATATCACAAAAATATGAATAGAAAAGGAATGGTGATTTATGGTAAAACGTATACAACTAAATGATACAAGGGAAAGTGATGATGAGATGATGCTAGAATAAGTTACCATATGGCCTAAAATGTATATCACTTAATCTAGGTATGTCACATCAAAAAACATTGAATGATGAATGTGTATGGGTGATGAGGTCCATTTGAGCTATATACCCTCAATAGTATAGTATGGACCATGAGATTAGAGTGCATCCTTGGGTAGTGAGTGCAACGCGTAGAAGTAGATGTGTAAAATGTGGATTTTTCATTGTAGGGTGTATGGTATGTAATGTAAGATACACAGATGACCTAATATGTGTAGATTCATAATGGAAGTAAGAAGTGGGATGTAAATATAAGGTGTAGGATATAAAATGTAAGATGATGTCTACAATGTGTGAAAAATGTGCAACAGGTGATGGCTACGGTATAACATGTGAAGAATTTATAGAATGTGTATGGTGTATGTAGGAAGACACACAATGTGTATAGCCTACAATGTAGTGTGTAATGTGTACATGATGTAGGATCATGTGTTAATTTGTGGTGCCTAATTTATAGTCACTACTATACATTGTTTGGGGTTCATATGTAGATATTTCCATCAACAATCAAGTGTGAACCAAATCAAAAAAATGTGTTATCAGGTAATGATGGTATAAGTGTGTGTGAAGATTTATATGCTAAAAGATATCTATGCGAGTATAGGAAAATCCCACAAAGTTTGCAAAGGATGGATATTTATGCATTGATGTGAGAGGTACCATGTCACTATGGGAGAGAATTATCTATGTCATGATAAGAGTGAGGGCAAACACAATGGTAGGCCAAAGGTAACAGTAAGACCATGTGATGGTGGCGGAATTTGAAATGTGTTTTGGCCATCAGTAGGAGTAGTTGATTTTCCAAAAGTGATTGGTTTTTTCTTATGTGGGATTGTTGACAATGCAGTAGAATTTATAGGAGAAGAAGGTGGACTTATTTTGAGAGGTAGTTACATAATTTGACTTGGTAATGTTGTGGATTACTTGAGAGGGAGAGGTGTTGAAATTAATTTTAAAGGAGGTTTCTTATGTTTAATTGTTGATTCTGTAGATTATTTGAGAAGAGGATTTTTATTGATTTTGAGCGGTGGTTTCCTAGGAGGCTCTTGAATTTCCTTAGAAATTATGACATGATACTTAATAGATGAATCAAATTTAAAAACCCATTAATATGTAACAAGTGGAGAGGACCATGTAACATAACATTGTGCAGTGACTGAGATGAAACCTTGATGCTCAAAATTCTTGATTATTCATTGTAAAGCATAGAAATAAATTTTTGCATTTCTATTGATTTTATGATAATTCCAATATGGAAGATCTTGATATTTTACAATCTGATAAGTTGAATAAAAATGAGTGGATGTCAAGATGATTAATTCATGAGTTATGAGTTTTAAAAGAATTTAGTTTTTGCATAACATTGATTGCAAACTTGAGAGGCGTAGGGTGTAAAAAGATTCAAGGTTTACAAATATGAGCACATGTAGAAGGCTTAGAATGAAGATGAGATGTAGAAGGAGAAGAAACATGAGCCTGAGAAACATCCTTAAGATGTTGGATTTAAGATTTTAGAGATGTAATCATGGATTCCAAAGTTTGAAATTTATCTTGAAATAAATAATAAAGGGCTTGAATGGATTTGCAAATATATTGATTGGATTTGGGATCAAAAGAGTCCCGATAAAGATGACCGAAAATATCATTGACTTTAGCATGCAACATGTTGATAGGAAAATATATAGTCTTTAAGGTTTTTTAGAGATCCTTTTTACAAGATGGGTGCATTTTAATCAATTGAAGCAAATATAATTGGCAGAGCTTAGAAGCCATTATGGAAGAAAAATGAATATCCAAGATTATTCGAACATGGGTTCACCAAAATGATTAACTAAAATAGAATTTATTATAATGTAATCTAAGTGCCATAAGAGCAGTAAAATAACTGAATAAATGAAATAATAAAATAATACCCAAGTAAACTATGCTAGAAAATATGAAAGCCTAATGTGCAAATAGGCTTAAGAAAGCCTTAGCTAATTCATAGATGTCGTGGGACTATGTTACAGTTTAGATGAGGAGAACAATAGGAGGAAATCGTCACACAGGATCTTGAGAAAGTACATATCTAGACTGTATGGATAGACTGCGATTCCTGGAGAGGGATATGTTCACTTATGAGTGCCTTGATATGTGGAAAGAGCAAGTAAACCTCCTCTGGAATGTCACTGGATGATCTCTTGTGTTTTCTCCCTATCACATGAATGTCTTTGCATGATTGACGAAGCATTGGCAAACCTGTAATGGAATAATCACTTGTAAAATCCTAGACAAAGCATCAAAACCCTACAAAAATAAAGATGCATATGAAGGTGTTAGACTTTCGTCGGATGCCACATTGATAAAATTATCACTAAGTACTACACTACATCTAAGACCCAATGTAGTTTTAGGTGTGTGTATAGATTGTTCCCTAGGCACTTTTATGTCAGTCACACTTTGTGGAGTAGCGATAAAATAAATAGATGTAAAATGTAGTAAATGTGTGCATGGAAACAATAGACTCCCCTCTTATGAAGTGTGATGAATATGGACCAACATTTTGTGCCATATGATGGAGCTAAATGGATACAAATGTAGCTATAAATTCCTTTGATGGATGGAACCTTTTTTGGTGATAGCTAGTGCTTAGTGTTTGGTCCCTCATTATGGTCACATAAATTTATAGTTATATGGTTCTCTTACTTTAATTTTACAATTAACCATGAAACGTCTTACCACCAAAAATATAAAAAGATCAAACAACTAGAAAGTTCCAAAAAAGTGAGAGGAAAGTGTAAAGAGGATCAGGGTGCTCAGAGGGGACTAGAGTGCCTAGGGCTCCCCAGTCAGAAGTAAGAAAAACATAGTATAAGAATATAGACTGGGAAATTATGGGTACATGATCAAAAGTAACAATAGAAAACAAATCAAAATGGCCAATCACATGGATTAATTATTACTCTTTTCACTTAATAACCATATGAATATTAGTATGAGATCGAGACTAAATAATGAATCAAAATGCATGATTTTATGTCTACAATTGAAACATTGATGTAGGTTAAGGTCAAGTAAAGAGTGAAGAAGATCCCATATTTATTGATCAATGTACATGCTTCAAAGGATATCCTCATCTATGGGTTCAATTTTAGAAGTATGATAAAAAAAACATGGTGTATGAATCATCCACCCTACAATAGTGATGGTTACTCTTTGTTTTCCTAAGATAGGAATAATTTTTGTAGGCTGATGATCTCTGTGATACATTGAGAACAACAATTACACCTTTGAAATGTCCATTGTAGGTGAGAGCATAATGTAGATACAAGGTCATAGTCAACTTTGTTGTAGAAGGAAAATGGAAGAACTATTGATGAATGTTACCACTTATAATTTTTCCTGAATCCACTACCTAATTCCCTTCAGCATAAATAAGGATTCATTCATCCATCTAGTCCTAAACCTCCTTTTTCATCTCTTTACCCATTACCTTGCTTAATAGGATGATAACATTTTAGTAGCCCTCTTGAAAAACTTCTTGACAAGATTTAAGGCACACAAGAAGGTTTCTTTCCTTGCATGATCTATAAAATTAGTGTGAGGCCTTGCAAGTATGAATAAATTTTCATCCATTCATGTGATGCAAACTCTTTGGTGATGATGACCATACTATCACTTGTTATAATTTGCAAAAACTAAGAGATAACCTTAGGAGTGAGAACTATGAGAAGATAGTTGTCATCCACCCAAACTATTATGGAGTAGGGTTTATAATATTATGCACATTTCAAGAATTTTTTTACTTTTAATAGATAACATATATACCCCTACTTCAAACAATGTGCTTGAGAAGATTTTTTCTTCCATTGGATCCCTAGGTCCTTTGAGCATCCTATTTCTTAGGTCCTCACGATACATGTGAGTGACATCATTATCTACCATACTAAGATACAATATGATTAGGGTTTAAATAAGATTGATAATTGAGTATTTTAACTTCATTTTACTAGAAAGCGCCAAGATGAGAAAAACTGAAGTCAATAAATTTTTTTTATAGTCAAATATAAAACTTTCTATTTTTAGTAGGTAGGGTCAAAAACTACTATTTTTAGCATTATACCACTATTTTTTTCCTCTACTATTATTATCTTATCTGGATCATTTCAATTAATGATGGTTTACTATTTAGAGAAACTTTTTGTTTTTAAATGCCCATTTTCATGGATACTATTATTTTAAGAAAATTTCCTGAAATATGCATTTTTGATGTTTCTTACTTTTTTAGGGTATTAAATATTCGAAGAATTCATCACTTTTGGAATCTTAGTATTTTTATCAACCTAAAATTTTAAATACCTACTCTTTTTATAAACTCTAGTTACCAGTGTTAGGTTACGACGAAACCTCCACTTTTTTTGCACCGGGATTTTTAGCTCTAAATTTCATCATTTTCCGTTTGCATGATCACTAGGAAATTGAAAAAGTACGTTTTAAGATTTGAAATTTCAATTTTTTGTTGTTAAAAATCTAGGGCATCAATGATTTTGTTATTTCAATCCTCCCAAAGGTGTTTTAAAGAGGGATATTATAAACATATTTCATGGTAATCTAACTTCCATATGAAAATTTATATATAAAACATCAATTTTCGTGGCTATGGATATTTAGAAGAATATTGGAAACACCTCAGGGTAAAAATGGAGTTTGAAGAGAGTTTCAATAGCAACTTGTCATGAAATTGGTGACCTATATACTAGGAGAGATGTTTAAATGTATTATGTAATGTTTTTTAACTCACCTAACTAATTACACATCAGACCTTGGTTGAAATGGAGTCTATGGAGATTTTGCAAATGGACCAATGGGGGAAATCAGGAAAATAATAGTTACACTTCAATAAATAACATGAAAATGAGAAACATGTGGAGTGAGGTAAATGAGATGAGGTGGCTGAGAATGAAGTCTAGGTGATGGGAAAATACACATACAAAGCTTTATGAGGTCACATGTGAGTGCAGGAGCTTCATCATGGCTTAGGTCACACTTTATAATCCCCCTTGTCCCCCTATGGATAGAGGGGAAATAAAGGAGACAAAAGTGTGACTTTCGAGAAAGAGAGAAGTCACACTTTTGTGCCCTTCTTGTCCCTAGTGCATGGTGGGGACACAAAGGACAATGAGGACACTTGAGAAACCTGACTATCCAAAGCATGACTATAGAAGGAGAAAAAAATCATAAGTTTTTGTACCTCATTTCCCTATTTTTCCCAAGGGGATGGAGGGGAAAAAATGGTTTCAAAAGTGTGACTGGGACCAAAATGGAAAGCCGTATTTGCTTAGAATGTCCAAATCTAGGCATAAAACATGCTTTTTTCACCTCAATGGCTTAGGATGATGTGTTGGGTTCAATTATTATGTTATTTTGACACAAAAAAAATTATAAGATAAATTAATCTATGTTAAATACTTGGATCTTCCTAATATTAAAAATTTAGGTCTTTTTTTCCATAACTTAAAATTGCAGCTGGATGTTTTGGACTATTTCAAGAAACCATTAAACATTATAACCAAATTGATGTTCCAAAATTTAAGATAATTCTCATATATATATATATATATATATATATTATGCCTATTTTTTCCCTTCTTAAC
This sequence comes from Taxus chinensis, assembly GCA_019776745.2. NCBI lineage: Eukaryota > Viridiplantae > Streptophyta > Pinopsida > Cupressales > Taxaceae > Taxus > Taxus chinensis. The sequence goes on along the minus strand of CM034147.1, from coordinate 227,891,683 downwards.
TCATTATGGAGCTCCTGAAATCATCTAGAGAAGTTAGGTTTCATAATTTAGATGCTCATTCCTTGCACCTAGTAAAACCAATGTTGAAGAAATTGTTCCTAAATGCTAAATTATTTCCTAAATATTCATAAATTTCTTCCATTAATTTAAATAATACCTAAAATCATCTTAATATATTTTATATATTTCTTGAACTCTTATAGAGGATACGTACTAGCTTCATAATGACAAAATTGGGCCTTCTCGGGCCTCTAACAAGACTTTCCTTTCAATAAATCTTGTTGAACTGATAGATAAATTTCATCACCCTTCTTTGCAAATTGAATCATTATTGAAAAATTAATTTGGAACTTCCTTGGGAATATGATGATGGTACCACTAGATATAGGTTGTCAAGGAGGAGGTTTCAATGTGATCAGAAGGAAACCAATTTCAATGTAGGCTTAGTTGTCATACTTGAAATTTTGAGATCCTTAGGATAGTCATTTTTCATGAGAAAATACTGATATTTACATCTTGCAAGTAGATGTTACCCCAAATTATCCTTGTTGTTTCCTAAAATAACACCCCATTCTATTTTGATCAACTCATCCAAGTTTGAAACATAGGTGGCTTCAAATTGAATACCCAAATGATAAGGAAGTTATAGTGTTAGTCTTCTACGGCATTAGGAAAATCATAGTTCTTTACAGCATGAGATATGCATCATTAAGTAAACTTGGAAAATATAGAATTCTGTAGAGTTGGTTCAATCCACATATTGAATCATGTAGCTTGCTCAGGAGTAGACACGATGCAAGGAAAAAGTGTCGCATGACATTGCACGGTAAAAGTGAGCAAGTTCAAATATTGCTAAGGCTGGAAGACATGGAAAAACTAAATTTTGTTATGAAGAAATCAAATACGTAGTATTCAATGGAGTTGACAAATGTGTGAGGGTTTCAAAGACCACATAAGGACAAAGTCACAAAGATAAGAGATGCAGTGTCATGGAATGTAAAGAAGACATGTTGAAGGCATAATACATCAAGGCCACGTGACATAAAATTCCACAGAACAAAGGAACATAGCTGCATGTGGAAAAAGATGTAATGTGAGGAAGAAGACCTCTACAACATATCAGGATTATTGAACTTCTAATTGTGGAATGTTTGAAAAGGTCTGAGACATGAGAATTTTTTAACTACTAGATGAGGCTATGGGTCAAAGAAAATTCATCTAAACTCCGTGAGGTATTACAAATTCACGCCTGTTTTGAATTATATGCTCAATTACTCAACAAAACCAAATTTAATTTGAGTGGCACCATCCTCCTACATTGGAAATATAATGGTGTGTCCATATGGAAATGTAAATCCCAATACGTTACTTATGATTTCTCCTTAGTGGTGGTGGTGGGTGGTGGTTAATTTCATTGATCACTAGATGTGATCGATCTCTTCTCCCGTATCCAAAAAATTATATAAGTGTAAATGCTTTGGCACATAAAATCGATATTTTTGTAGTAAATGTTAAGTTCCTCCTTATGAGATTAGAATAACTCTTTCTCGTGGCCTCGATGACTCACATATGGATATTTCAGTAATTGGCTTTATTTATATGTAGTTGGTAAACTTCTGATATTATGCAAGTTTGACTTTGTTTCTTTGAATGCTCCACATTTAATGTGAACTTATATGTCCTATTGTACACCTTCATTCTTTTCCATTTTTGTATTTCCAAGTTGTGTGCATCTATTAAATTGTCACTTGTGTGTTCACATCTATGTCTTTTAGAGACAAGTTTGATCGATTTTCTACTTTGGTACATCACCTGAGTTCTATTTTAGTTCTCTCTCTCTCTAACACACACACACAAACCCACACACAGTCACCCAATCTCCTTGGAAATTCTTAGTTTAGGATTAGATAAGTTAGGGTAAAATATGGCTAGAGAATTTTTAATGAACTAAGGTGACATGAACTAACACTCTCACTTGATGTTTTATCTTAATTTCCCCCCAAAACTTTGAGATCGTTCATGTTTTCACTTAAATTTATATTTCCAAACTGATCAGGTGTGTGAATTTTGGTGAAAATAGTTCCCCAATTGGGCATTTATTTATCAATGTATGCTTGGAAATAATTTAGTGGCCTAAGGTGGGTAAGATAAAACATTATGATATGCTCAAAGGTTGGGGGAAATGTTATCATAGAAGAATGGTACACAAGGTGAGAAGATGAAACATGAGTAACTATAAACTTTAAAATTCCCTAATTAGGATATGTGAAATTAGGTATATAAGATGTAATAATCATTGACGAAAATCTATGCATGATATAGATCATGAAAAATTAGTACAAGGGTATATTTTAAAATTCAAGCATGATATACATCATGACAACATGTGGTATAATGTGAAGAATAATGAAGATATGTTTATCGTAATACCATTAAGAACAATGAGCGTACATGGAAAATATAAAGATAAATGAGTTGTAGTAAATAAAGACCAATCCATGAAATTAAACAAAGAAGAATTTTTAAAAATGGATAAATATTAGGAGAAATAAATAAATGAGAAATCCCAAATTTATTACAACTTTCATTACATCTATGTGTGACTATATATATATATATATATATATATATATCAGGTATGAGGCTTGAAATAACTAAGAAAATAGAGATAAACAACGTGTTTGAAAAATAATACCGGAGTGTCTACACAAACTTTGTATATTCTTGAAGTTATTGATTCCTCTTGCGTGTTCACATGCTTCCTTAAGAACATTGCAACATAAAATTTAGTCAATGTTTATAAAATAATCAAACTTAAATATAATTATTATAATATATATTTTTAATTTGAAAATTTAATTTGTAAGTAGTAAAGTAGAGAGACAAAAGAGTGTAAGGAATACACCTATTTGATTGTTTGATCAAGAAGCTCTTGAATTTTTTATATTTGGAGATTTGGATTTGAATTCTATTGATGATGGAATGGGGATGATTAGTCATCGATTGTACTAAAGAAGATGCTATAAATATAGAGGATTTGGGTTATTCTCAACCAAACTAATGAGCCCTTGAATTAATGTTTTTTCTCACGTTTTTGTTATCCTTTATACCTTTACCTTAATGAAAACCATGGATATGATTGATAATATTAATTATTTAGCTTAGGTCATAACCGTTGTGCCTATCCATCACGTAGGTTTGCAGTCAATGTGAACCTGCATAAAACTTTGACTAGTGTGGTCAATCCTCACCCTCAACCGACCTCGAACCACTGATCTCCACGTATGATTTCTTGTGCCCCACCATCCTATTGTGCACTCACGTATGAAACAATATGGCACCGGTTCTTTTTAAAAGACTGCAAACATAAATTTGATGGAATAGGTAACAATGTAATACGATGCTACCTATTCTGTCAAAACTAACGACGATGTAACAAAACTAATGGTTATGCAACAAAAAATACTTTCTGCCTATTTTTCAAACTTGCATGAGAGATAGGCCTAGCTAGTTGTAACTATTAGAGAATTTTAATTATTCATAATGTCATCTTATCCTAACCTCGACTGTCAAAAGAAGGTAATTTTGTATGATTATGCATATTATTTTTAGTTCTTGAAATTTTTTTATTATAATTGAAGATGGTTGTGATGCAATATTCTAAGCTTTGAAGGTGTTTTAGTAAGCTCCATAAGTGTTTTGAAAATCTCTAGAGTTTTTTGTTAATCTCTAGAGATGTAATGCTAAGCTCTACAAATGTCTTATGTAACTCCATAGGTTCTATAATAAGCTCTAAAGATCCCTATTAAGCTTTGGATAAGATCATTTTCTTATGTAGTTCTATAAATTTATTTGAAGATCATCAATATCCAATTTTAATGTTTATGTGAAGACTTTTTCATGGTATTCTACATCCACATATAATAACTTATATTATTACTAATTACTAAATTAGTATTACTAATAATAGCGATTTGATTTGTTTTCCAAAATTTTCTACATTAACAAGTAGAGCTTGTTAAAGCTTACTTTTAGGTTTTATTTTATTTTTATATATTATGTAAATATTGTTATAATACATATACCATAGGGATGTATTTAGGTTGTTATGATCCAAAATCAATATTTAAAAAATTACTTAGAGACCGTATTGTGTAAATAACAATCCACTATCTTTGGTGGAGAGAACAGATTTTGTTTTCAAGAAATAACACTATGTTTTTGAACTGAGTATGTACTATTTTTCCATTTTTAACAATAAATAGAGCTATTGATTTTTCTATAAATCTAGAGTATCTCACCCTCATTATAAGAAGAGTTGATCTTGCTCCATCCAAAGAAGGTTGGAATTCATCATTGAATAATAATTTTCTTTCATTTCTTATAGCTTATTTTAATTTGGATATTAATGAGTAGAATACTTAGGATTAAATAATTTGTAGGTAAAAGTAACTAAATTAATAATCATTTTTCTCATTTTCAAGAAAGAGTGTTTTCCTTTATAATAATAGTGTTAATTTAAAGAAATAATTATAAGAAAATTTTATTTCATTCTTAGAATTTGGAGTGGAAAGTGTCTGTGAATTATAAATGATTGTGTGAAATTTTACAACTATGTTTATAATTATAATATGTCTGTTTTAATTCTACAAACTAAATCAGTTATTAGACTATTAATTAGGATAAAAGCACCTAGGTACTATGTAGATTTCCATTATACATTTCCCCATATTCATACATTGTGAACTTGTTAAATTAATTTTGATTTTATAAACCTATAATAACACTCATCATTTTGGTTTCATTGTTTGGGAAAAAATTATTAGTAGTACCTATTTGGTATAGAATTGATAGTCTTTAGAATTTGTAGTAAACACTTACATGTATGAATAGACCTAGAGACTTAAAGGGGCTACTTCTTCCAAACAACCCCCAAACTAAAGAGACAAGTAAATCTAATGTTAAAAGTGAACAAGAATAATTTCTTAGGGACTTATCACTGTTTAAAGGATAATAATTTAATAACCTACCAAGACTACTTGAAAAATCTCCTAGAAAAAGCACCATAATAAACAAAAGACAAGACAAATATCCTTTATTTACATGGGATGGCTTAAGATCACAATTCCACATTTTCCCCTACCCTAGACAGATCTATAAAAATGAAAATAAATATTTAAGATATTTATCACGAGGAAAGAATTTTGGATGAAGGTGAAAATTTTAAAATACGAGGAATGGGGATAGTAAAGTAAATCCTAGGAATTTTTTATAACCCATAGTTTTGAATGAATAAGATGAAGCCCCTATAAAAAAATATATCTTCATCCATTCTACCTTCTTTGAGAGGAAAGAAATTGAAGAATACAAATAAATTTTTGTTTGAATTCATAGTACTATGTAAAACTTATGACTATAAAATAGAAAATTAGAAATAGAAACATTTTCCCTCCACTCTAAAATATGGAGCTTTGAGGTGGTTTATGAGGATACCACCCGACTTCATACACTCGTGAAGTGAGATCGAAAATAATTTCTCAGAAAAATAATACAACTATTAAATTTTAGAGAGTGAAATGAAGAACTATTTAAAATGAAGCAAATGGATGAAGACAACATGGAGGATTACCTTGACAAGTTCCTTTTCATCTATTGAAGATGTGGTAGTTAAAATGATGAAGAATTATCAAATTAGAGGGCTAGAGGGTATGGATATGTTCAACCTTATTGGTGGAGCTTGCATCAATAAACTAAAATTTGCACAAATTCTTGAACTCTGTATTAGTTTTTCATTTATAAGAACTGGAAATAGTAAATATAAGACAACAAAAGGCATAACTGATTTTAACAAGATAATGGAAGAGTTTCCAAACTTGAATATTGATATTCTAGTAAAATAAAATATCATCCTAGATAGTTTTCAAGCTAAAGCTAAAAATAAAGAACCAATAGCTATATACTTTCTAAGATGAAAAGATAGACATCCTTTAAGAGTATTTCCTTTAAATTCTATTAACATTTATGGACTATAGAATAAAAATCATGAATCAAGTCATTGTGAGATTTTATCAACTCTTAAATATTAAGATAAGGCATCTAAATAACCAGATGAAGAGTTTAATCATGTGGAACAAATACAAAAAGACCTTATAGTCAATACCATGATCAATTCGGTCCTAGAGCTTCTTGGTCATGAGGTAACTAGTGGTCCATGCCTTGAATTCAAAATTATCAATGGGGGATGTCGCTATGGACCACATAAGAATGGGTTCCAATGCCTCCTCATTAACATTTGATTTCACCTCAACAACCATGGTTATAGGTTCAACAAGTTCCATTACAACAAAATTGGGTACCTAATAATCAACAATGGGAATCTTAACAAAACTTCAACCAGCAAAGAAGGTTTCAAAATAAACAACAAGACATGTTACAAACATCTATACCTAAAAGTGACCCTATTATTCAACCTCCGTTACCTACTCAAGTTGTAGCTAATCCCAAAATTAAACCAGATACTCCAACATATATTGTTGAATAAGAGGAAACTTTTAGGAATTAATATTATTAAGTACAACAATTTACAACTTTAGTTAGGGAAATAACTACCAAGTACAGTTCCATAAACACCTAATGAAAAATAATATCAACATACTCTAAAAGATCAATTAAAAAGTAAGGAAAAACTAGACTCCATTACCCCATCACCTTTGCCTTTTAAAAAGAGTCTATAAGTAACTATACATAAATTGGAACTAGAATTAATTCAGAAGTTAACAAAATTGTACACAAAAATTCCATTATTACAAGATTTGAGAGCCATCCGTAAGATAAATCAAACCATAAAGGAATTTTTTATCAAAATTCTATGGAGGAAGAAACATTATTCAAATACGATTCAAGTGGATGGTAAAGTAACATACTTGATATTAGAAAAAATATTATCTACCAAAAATGAAGACTCAGGAAGTCTTTTCATTTTAATAGTACTTGGGAACCGTGACATTTACAATTGTCTAGTAGATCTAAGAGATGAAATGATTGTTAAGACAATAGATATAATGAATGCATTACTTTTTTTATTTTACCGATGGCTGATCAGTTCATAGCTAAACTGAAAGTAATAACTTAAGATATCCCTGTGATTTTTGTGAATAAATTTTTCATTCTATTTTAATTTTTTAAGCATGTTTTCAATTAAAATGCATAAAAAAGATGAAATAATGCAGCATGTGGATATGATAATTTCATTAACATCTAATATAAATTTCACAAATCATATTAACTCTTTTAAAAAGTGACTATTGACGTAACAACTATAAAAAAAAGAAAGAAATCACACTTAGTTGATTCTATTTCAATATGATAGATTCTTGGTGATATAAAGAAAGGGAATGAATTATCTAAGGATGGAAATTCTTTGTTACCGGAGCTAGAACCTCAAACTAGACCTTAGAAAAACTGTATAAATAGGTTAAGACTATCCATATGGTTACGACCCTACTATACTATTTTAGCTCTATTTAGAATATGAGAAGATAGCTTCCTAAGTGTTTTGTGTACCTTGAAATGATTACTATTTTATGTCATTCATCATATTTCTCCTTCAGAAAGACTCTATAAACTTTTCTGAAACCCTCAAACCCTTATAGTGCAATATGTATTTCTTACATAAAAAAGTTAGGTGTGTTATGGGAGCCCTTATACACCACCAACATTGCCACTATTTTTAATATGGCTCAAACTGGATGTGATTATTCTAGCATGTGATATCCACACTAGTGTAATCAAAACTTTACAACTGTTCTTTGATAATGCCTTACTTGAGTTTCACACTTTCTCAAATACAATGGATGGGTCACTTTTATTTCTTGTAAAAAGAAGATGGAAACTCCAAGACTTGGTAGGATACTTCAAAACTATAGACAGTTTTTTCGTATTGGGTTTACATCGGTTACAGTGTTGTCTAGGGAGAATTAAGTGTCTTTTGTTCATATTTTAACATGAGGGGAACATAAAGTGTGAGGACCCCAAATATGGTATGATTGACTTGCTTATATAGGCTTCAAGTGGTTATTTTTTATCATAGGCTGACCAAGAGGGAATAATAGTTCATATGAAGATGGTGAAATTGAGATTTTAATCCTAAAACACGTTGGTACCAAAGCATAATGTATGGTCATGATTGACATGTGTTAATTCTGACAAAAAACGGTGCTTTCGACCGAAAGGGAAAAACAAAGTTTGGATTTATAAGTTGGAGTATGGATGTATTTAGAAGCATTTTATACTATAAAAATCAAGAAACAATGATAGATATGTATGAAAAGATAAGAAAGCAATAGAATATCTATGAAGGTGTCCTAAGCTTAAGTGAAGAGAATGTATTTGTGTATGCAAGTTTTTAATTTTAACATCAACATTATAAAAGGATATATTACTAAATTTTATTGTTTGCATCCCCTTTTAAGTATGATATGAACATTACATGCTTAAAGGAAACAATACATGAGTGTGTAAATATAGTTTTTATTTGTTGACAATAACTTTATTTTGTAATATCTCATTGTGTTGGTGTTGGCACACTCCAAATGGAAACCAACAACATAAAGTATAGTCAATGTAAAAATAAGGAAACTAAAATTTAACTCAATTTTTTAAAAATCATTTTAGAAGAGATCTCACTGTCTGTTTCCCACACTATCTTCTTAACTCTCTTCAGCGTTTTGTGCTTGACTTCCAAAAGCATGCCCGAGCTATTCCCTTACATCAAGGCATTATCCTTTTACTTCACAAGCTCTGCATTGCCAAGTACCCTAGTTTTATGTTCACTCCTAGCAAGCCACTCATTACCACCTCCTCTATTCCCTTTACCATGCCTTCTACCCCTTCCAAGTCTATATCCAAGAACCCCATGAAATATGGAATTCCTACTACTGGTCGGATCCTTAGAAGCTCCAAGGATTCAGAGGTTTCCCAAAACCTGCTTCATATTAGTAATGCAGGTACTGAACAGGCCCTACATACGGAAAATTATCAAATGTCTACTAGACTGGATGCCCTGGAGATTGAGGTTAAACAGATGCAGAAGGACTTTCAGTGGTTGGGAAAGCAAAAAGGGAAGAGAAAATTTGAGGAAGAGAGTGACACTGGTACGGAATAGTTCTCTGAGGTTTACAAGAAGTTGAGCTCTCTTGATACTAGGCTGGGAAGTGCAAGAGATTGACATGAACATAATTTGGCTATTTTTAAAGCCATAAGTGATTTCTTGGAACAATAGGTTCGGAGAATTGCGAGGTTAAGTGGGATCCCTGATTCTATATGGGAAATGAGAAAGAGAGGAATCTGACCATTTCACAGTTGGATGCTTCGGACTCAATGCACACAACCACTTTGGCACTTTTCACCTCGTTGGAGATGATTCAGTCCAGAATTGAAAGAGCATCCAGAAAATAATCTATCTTGGGCTAGTGGAATCCGGTTTTATGGTTGTTTCTGTGCTTTCCTTTCGCTATATAGTTGTTGCTTTTTTGGGGTATAGTTGTGGGCTACGTCCTTCTTTTGTTCCTTTTTGTTCCCCAATTTTGGTTACCTTGGGTAACAATGTTACTTCAGTTTTTTTCTCTTTTTTTGTTGTATACTCAGTATTATATCTGGTTGGTGAGCCTTCCTTGTAATTGGGTATAGTCCCACCAAAACTATTTACCAATAATACAAAAAAATTATTGAAGGCACTATAAAGAAGAGTGCAAAAATAAATAAATTATTAAAGATATGAAAAACATATAAGGAATACACCTATTTGTTTTAGAAACTAAATTTTCTCCTATTTTTTGTCTTTGAGATTTTGGATTTGCAAAAATTTGATGAATAATTTTGGGCGATAATTCCCTAGTTATGATGAGGAAATGTGGATGTGCTAGGTTGCTCCAACCCAACACATGAATTCTAAAGAGAAGAACCAAAAAGATCATCTGAAGCACACCTAATGAGTAAGAAGAGATTTTATCAACATCATTCAACAACTCTGATATCTTCTTCTTAAGTACGAAGGTGATTGGAAAAACCTCTCGTGAATAAATTAGCTATATTGCTACCTTATATGAACCCACAAACCATACCTCTATAGATGGATATAATCTCAATATTACAATATCATCAGACACATTGCAGAAATGAAATATAAATGCCCCCATACTCTTCTTATGTGCCATCGAACTAAATAGATATTGATTATAATTAGTTGCATTTTAAAATCTCAATAGAGAAAGTCGACCCATTCCCCTAATGTGTCTGAAACTATCTATCTAAAACTAAGTACCATGGAGAATGATAAAATTAATTCATTCACGCCCCTTCAATTTGTGCCATTATGAGTCAATATGAGTATGAAACCATATAATAATTTTGTGATAATGATGATAAACATGAAAATGCTGACAAATCTAGAACAATTTCACCTCCGCAAAACCATATGATAAAGTAAGAATCATCCATATGGTCTTGTAAAAATTGTAGATTCCTAACCATGTATGGTTTTTACCAAATTTTTATTGTTGAATCCAATTTTGAGCACTTTGACATGTCTTTGCATATGTTTATACCCAAAAATGATCATGTAAGGACTAGAATGTAGAATAAAACCCCGTATGTTTTTCCTCAATTTTGAAGTATGTGCGATGAATAATTTGAGTTTGCAGTTCAAACAGAAAGATGTAGATCCATTTCCAAGATGTTCATAACCTATAGATAATCCTATGAAAATTCTATGTGGTGGACACAAATGAGAAACTATACATGTAGAAAGGGATTCACATAGTGGAAACGATGACACAAAACAAGAGTAACAAGAACAATAAGCATGCTAACAACAATAGTGTCAATTCAGAATTACAAAAACAAAAGAGGGAAATGATGGGTTAGTAGAAAAAACATGCATATAATTTAGAAAAAAGTGCAAACATGCCAAAACATGTAACACAAAGCTAAAAAGTACCTATAAACATGGCACACCTGCAGTGTTGTAAGACAATCAAGGCCTTTAATCTAAAAAATAAGACATGCACAGCCATACACAAGTCATAATGCTAAAAACATGGGACACCCATGGTGTCACAAGATAATTAAGTCTTGTAGGCCAGAATCATAGTAGAAAAAAAACACGTGCACACACACATAAAAAACAAGGAAACATGTATGAAATAATATAGTATCAAGATGTGATGAATAATATATGATATAGTATATATGAAGAGATAAAAAAACCTTAAATACTACAAGAGACACATATAGGATGTGTGACTCCATTTTATCTAAAATATAAAAAAACAAACAAGATATATATGCAACGAAGCATAATGAGAAGAAAAAGGAACTATAATGAAATTAAAACACTTGGATGTAGTATTCAAAAATAAGATTCCTAGAGAGGTTAATAGTCTAGGTAAAGGGCTAGGTAAAAACCATCATCATGTATCACTCTATGTATTTCCTACATCATGATTAAAATACCACGTGAACATGTGTGCTAATAAGAAATGATATCTATCAAACCAAATAAATAAACAACATTCAAAATGTAAAGTGCAAACAATGTATGCTATAAAAGTAGGTCTTGATTTTTTATTTCTTGTTAATAATCCAATTTTTTTTGTGTTTTAGGCCCTCTATGATGACATAAATAAAAACCTATTTCCCGAAGATAATAATGGGTGATCCCAAAATTCCCCATAGAGGGGTATAGATAGACATGATGCAAATAAAGTATGGGAAGAAATATTTCCATCTTGTGTGTGTGGAAGGTGAGATTCAAGTGTGAAAATTCTCCATCAATAGTCAATTTGAACATAAAAAATGAGAGCGTCATCGGGAAATGATGGGGATGTAGCATGATAGATATCACAATATAACCTTTTGGGGATATGAAGCAACTATCAAAGATAATATAAGGTTAAGCATCAGGGACATAATTATTATTCTTAAGAAGTGAAGTATTATAGAATCAAATTGATGTGATGAATGAAAAATAAAATAAAAGGTTTTGTCAAAATTAGATGTGTAACAATTGGGACAAACAATAATTCCTTTCTCATCCACTTATCGACAACTTTAGATTTCTCCTATGTAGGAAGAGCGTCGGTGTGAGAAACATTATTGGATGTAAAAGCATGTTCATTAAGAGTAAAATTACCCATAGGTATATGCCTTGGAGGAGGTTATCTAGCTAAATTTCATGTCACATAAGCGATGATACCTTTATTCTCTAGTAACTTACGTATATGATATAAAAAATAAAAATATTTGTCATAATTTCACTTAATACGATGGAATTTGAAAAATAGAAGACCCTTCTCACGTTAAAGTGTATAGGGAGGGATATTATCATTAGATGTTAATCAAATAAACCCTTTTTTAGGTAATGAAAGTAATTTGTCATGTATGTTGACCAAATTTTCTTTTTCTTGTTCAGATTAGTAAACTAGTACTAAAGGAAATAAGTAACTTAGAACATACAAGGTTTTAAGGTACCTCGAGATGGGATGAAGATGTGAACGGGTGAAAGATGATAGATGCTCCTCTGTAACAAGCTAAGTGACCAGTAAACAAAGATAAATCAAGAGAAAAAGATTGGATAAATTCATAGATGAGAGGGTTTCCTAAAAATGTTAGTCTCGAGAAGAGAAAACTTGCTAGGATGGATGTTAACCCTCATTTAGATAATGATAAAATGAAATAAATGAAATTTGTATATGATATAATGTAGAATATGAGATAAAACAAAAATTGAAATGATAGATGTAAGATACAGATGAAAATATTATCTAAATGTATAAAAAGTAAATCAAACTTGGGTGGTTCGATGGTAACCTGAGGCTACAAAGGTCCATTTGACAACGACTAGGAAAATGATTCAAAATGTAGATATGAAAGCTATGGTGATAGATCTAAGGATGGTGTAGAACTGAAATGGTAAACAAGAACTTCCAAAAGATCTGAAACAAGACGATATAGAAAGGATGTCAAAAAGTTATAAATCTAATGGTAAATGTTAGAAATATTGATTGAGTTGATGGTGACTAAGCTGAGTTGGCAGTGACTGACGATTGATAGAGTAGGTTTGAGATTTTAGAAGAGCGGGACAGCTAGATCTAGATGTTTGATAGATACAAGATCAGAAAGATGATGAAAAAGGATTTGGATGACCTAAAAGCTGATATGATGGGGGATGGGTCGAAAATGACGAGACAAGATTGATGACAACTAGGACATATCTATAATGAGGTGTGTGGAAAGTGGAGGATGAGAACGATAGAATGAGGGATGAGGCTATGATAGAGCTCTAAGGTGGTTGATGAATACCTACAAGAGGACCAAAAATCTACAAAGATGAATCAAAATGATGGCAAGATGAGAAGAGAGATTCAAACAAGCATAGAGTAAACAATATTTCCACAATGATGAAAATAGGTCTTCAAGAGGTGAATCTAAGATGAGATTATCTACTACTAAGAACAAGAGAAACCTACAAAAAAACAAACCAAAGACAAAAGAGAGCTAAAATTCCATCCTTTTGTAAGGAGGTGGTGAAGGTGGATTTATAGGGTCGAAGGAGACCTAGATGAGTCGTCGATGAGTGCAGAGAGCCATCCATTTGGGTGTTGAAAGGATTCCTAACTCAATGAAAAGAGAACCAAATGAAGCAGGATTAGGGCTTGAAGTGATAAGGACTAGCTAAGGGGTCTAGGGAAGATAAAGAGGTACATGAGAAGTGAAAAGAATTAAATAAAGGCAAAGGGATAATGCAATTATTAAATGAAAGTTGGTTAGGTGCTTAGGGATAATAAAAGAGATGGTTTAGGGATGATAAAAAAATTAGGGGATGATTAGGATTGATTAAGATAGATAAAATAATAGGATGGATAAGATAGGATTAAAGATGGGAAATAATAATAAAATGAATAGAAAACCATAATTTCGTTAAATACTGACATTTTACAATCTAACTGAAATTGGATATGTTGGTTTTACTTATACCAAGTATTAGAATTTTATTTAGCTATTATTGGAATCCAAAAACGTGTTTTTTGTAATTATATATCATGTATTAGGGATTTCCATTTTAGGTGTTTACAATTTTTTAGTAAGAATAGGAAATACTGAATGTATTAATTAATACATTTATAACTTTGTAATGCATAGTAAATAATCAATTTATAATCTTTTCCAAATTTATGTTTATTATTTGAGAACGGGTATATGTTCATTCTCCTCCAAATTTTTAGTAAGATTAGGAAATAATTAATATTTTATTACTTTACTAACTATATTGTAATTATTTACCTTTATAACCTTTTCATGCAGAATAAATAATTAATGTACTATTAACAAATTCCAACTTTATATTTATTGTTTGAAAATAGATTCCATATATAAATTCTCATCCAACTTTGTATTTACTATTTTGGGAACGAACATATGTTCATTTGCTTCAAAATTTGTATTTAGTGTTTTGAGAACATGAATATGTTTATTCTGCTCCAAATTTACATTTAATGTTTGAAAAAATGAATATGTTCATTCCATGCAAGGCATAATATACAATTTTTTTCTCTATTAATTAAAATATATTATGATGTTACCATTTGGCCCAATAGTGAAAAATTTGTGATAACTTCTGAGACCCTATATTAATTTCATTTTTAACCTACTTCGAATCATATAGTTGTGCATAAAATTTGGATGTGATTTATTTTAACTATGGAGTTGTGTGCATTTGCATGTTGTATATTTTACATATTTTGATCATATATATTTGTGTCTAATTTTTCTTGTAATTTATGATATCAATAAAAAGTGAAAAAATTTAATTATAACATGGATTTATTTGCATAGAATGAAGGTAGGAAATGTGTTGTTATAAAATAAATACAACTTAAAATGATTGTAATAAATGAATTGTTATGAGATAGAATACAAGAACAAACCAATTTATTTATATTTATTAATCAACATAATAGTAACAAGTAAACTCAATTAAGCTCAGTAATCATGGAAATTTGTTGTTATGAGATAAATACAAGTCAAAATTCTTTTTGCATAAAATGATGTTAATAAATCCATTGTTATGAAATAGAGTACAAAAATAAACCAATATTAATGAATTTTTATGAGATAGACTACAAAAATAAACTAAATTTATTTATATTTTTAATCAACATAATAGTATCAATTAAACTCAATCAAACTCAACCATTTTTCTTTTAAAGGTTTCCAAAGACCACATAAATTTGGGTGTTGACCCACATTATTTAACCATGTACATAAGTGTGTAAACATTTTTATAGCATAATGCATTATGTCATCATATTTCCTACCAGAAGATAATCCAAACAAAATTTCCTCAGGTCTATCATGAACAAAAAATTTTCCTTCACTTATGAACAATATTTTTTCTACTCCATATATTTGGGTGTACTTGTCGAGAACCTTTTGCATAATTGTTTTGTAAACTAGGAAAATATTCCCCTTCTTCGATCTTAGAATTTTGTTGCTAATTTCACACTACATTATGCCCGAGTAAAAAATGAATTCAATATTTCTTAGCTAATCAAATTTTTGAATGAATTCATGTTTTTCTCTTGAATGTAGGTATGTAAACCATAATCCAATATCAAAATGTTGTTGTGTTATCCTTAACAATTCAAGGCTAAATGTACGAATGAAGTATCGATAGCATGCAAATCTAGTTATATTGTTAGTGATATAAATTTAGTAAGCTCGGGAACTCCAAAGACCAATTCATCTACCATGAAAACCAATAACTTCAATCCATGGGAAAAGACATCTAAAAAACCAACCAATAACACAATTCTTTTTCTAAAAATTAAATCATAGAGTATATTATCTGATTTTATTGATAATTACTTTCTTTTTATATAAACCTATCAAGGCTAGTTTTGAGCAGTAAATGGTAATAACTATTAATAACATCCTAATTTATCATTATATAGTAATCACATCATTTGGATGAAATGTGATTAAGAAATAAAAAATTGTAATAAATTTTTTTGAGAATTACATACTAATAACAATCACTAACATATTATTAAACAATATATAATAATCACATCAAATAGAAAATGGGAAAAATAACTAAAACTGTAGTAAATATATATATTGATTTATTCCATTGTTGTTTGAAATAGAGAACATCCATTTAAGATGTCTCTTACATCATCTGCAGCCCCCTATCAAGGCTAGTTCTATAAACAATGATGACATAAGCCACTTATTATTTTTAAAGTCTTTATCAGAAACCTTTTGATACACCAGAAAATTTTCTTGAGGAACACCTTTGTTGATTACATTAACTACAACAATAGTTTCACATTTGTAAGGAAATTCTAGTGTTTTTAAAAATTGTTTTCCAAATTTTTAATAAATTTGTCTCCCTCTTTTTTGCAATGTTACATACCCCAACAAAATAAAGAATTTACATCCAATTTAACTATGTGTAACAGTTTAATTGCTACTTTTTCTACGTTGGCATCTATATCCAATGTAGACTAGAATGTTATTCGATAAAAATCTTGAGAAACAAAAGTTAGAAATTGGGAAATGTACATTTATAGTAGGATGTGCTCGTTGTTCAATTGAAATGTATTTGCCTTTGTAGAAGTATGGCTTTGAACTAACAATCCTTCTAATTTAAGAACAAGAAAATTTTTCTTTGGAGGAACTGCAAAAAAATTAATATTGATACTTCATTATTAACTTGTATGTATTTCAAATTGGATATTAATATTTCACAAAATATTTTTACCTTTTTATTTACACATATTTGTTTCTTGTAGATTTTCTCTAGTTGTATTTGCACATAAAAAATTGAAATTTGGATATATTTATCAAATTGATTCCAACTAATATTGAAAATAAAAAGATTATTATTTTTACCCATTTATTTACATATATTTGTTGGTTGTAGATTTTCTCTAGCTGTATCTCCACATAAAAATTGACAAGTAATATTAACAAGTAAAATAAATTATTAATTTTTAAATAGTATTTGATACATGTTGTTGAGCCAATTATCATAATTTATGGTGAAGGGTTTGATGTAGCTTCAGTATTAATCACCATCAGTTGCTTGTTTTGTTGGGAAACTTCTAGTTGGCTCTTGACAATGTCATGTTATTATAATGAATAGTATCTTCCTATAATGGATTAACCTCATGGATTGAATTTTTTTCTCGACTAATAATAATTTCTAAGTGCTCAACAAATGTTGCCAATTAACATAAATACTTAGAATATAAAGTAAAAATTGTAAACAATAGATAATTTTCCATTCTCACTTAATCACTATAATACCTGTTCAATCTTATATTTACAAGGAGGATACCTATCCAATCTTGTATTCACTGGGTGGATACATGTTCCCATTTAGTAATCATAAAAGAAGAATAAATGTTGCATAAATTTTTTTGTTAGTATGAGAGTGAGATGTTACAAAATATGGTTATTTGATGTAGAGCCTAAATCACTTGCAATCTATCACCAAGGTTAGAATGATACAAGACTTCAAAGACTACCTTTTACTTGGCCAATAAATACTTTTCTCTAGATCTACCACTCTTCAAAACATGAAATTTTTGCCTTATGAAATTATCTTTAATTAGTCATAATTGTCTTATTATGTTGGACTATCCCTGACAGAGCCAAATACTGCACTATATACCCTTGACGAAAGGGATCAATCGTTATGTATTTTTCCTTTTTTAGAAGGTAGAATAAATATTCCCCATGATTTCTAATATAATTTATAGAGGTATTAAAATGATTAATATGTTCAACCTTGTACTGAATATGTAGATGCATGTTCTTCTATAATTATCATTAAGGAAAAATATATGATTGATATGAGAATGGAAATATTTCCATTCAATACGTGTAATATTGAACTTAATCATTTTAAAACCTCTATATGGTATGGAATCCCTAATCCCTGGAAGCAATGGAAGCCCTAATCCCAGACATGGACAAGGTGACACTCTAGGGTTTGGAAGGGGGCGTGGCAGAAAGTCTCTTAGAGTGTAGGGTGAAAAAACTGGGCTCCTGTCCTGTACCTATGCAAATATATTAGGCTCTAGGC